>QHHH01000016.1:0-600000 GCA_004367485.1 Fusarium citri | reverse complement strand
GGACTCCTACAATACGGCGTAAGTATATGTTCCCATAATTTCCTTCAATGCCTTGCGGTCGCAAGCGCATTCCAAATTCCACGCACCTTCTGGATGTTGTAGTCGGAGAGAGTTCGGCCATCCTCGAGCTGCTTACCAGCGAAGATCAGTCGCTGTTGGTCCGGGGGGATGCCCTCCTTGTCCTGGATCTTGGACTTGACATTGTCGATGGTGTCCGAGGACTCGACCTCGAGGGTGATGGTCTTGCCCGTCAGGGTCTTCACGAAACTGGATGGCGCTGTTAGTACACGAACGGACGGAGGCGAGATTTGTCGATAATTTTCGGAATCGGCGGGTTCGAGCTTACATCTGCACTACATTGGGAGTCAGTATTCACGTCTTCACACAGTCATTTGCGACCACTGGTAGGGGTATACTCACTCTTGACTGATTTCTGTGACGGTGACGATGTGAGGATTGGAAAGCCGGGCTTCTTTCTGCGTGCAATATTGGTGGGGCGAAAGCAAACGAAGGGAAGGAAAGCCCTAAGGTTCTGGTGGGTCACGTGCCTTCTATTTCGCGATTTGACCTTCGCTTGGCTCGGGGGTGGACCCATCACCGATAGCACTCATGATATCATGCCCTGGCGTTTTAAAGCTCGGGTCATCGGTGTAAGTCAAGATAGTTGGCTGGATATTATGGAATTATTTGCTATATTTTCATGCAAACCTATATCATTCCGTTGGCCTGTCTACGGCGATTCAATTGCCAACCAAGTACCCTCTGCTCCAACATATAAACGGCCTGTACTGTTTCGTCTAGCGATAAGCCCGATATGTGACCTGGAAAACTGGTTAGTTTTGATGGGTTAAAGAGGGCATGATGACTTACCAGCAGTCTGATACAACGCCTGCGCTGTCTCAGTCAAGTCTTCTACTGCGCGGAATGCCTCATAATTCGGCTCCAGTGCAGCATCATCTTCTTGTTCAGACCCTTCCTCTCCATTGACTGTAATAGCTCGGCCAAGGATCTGACGCATTTTATGATCGTTATCCTTCTCAGTACTCTCTTCAGGAGGGGCTTTAGGAGGCGGAGCGCTTTCTGATGGGAAGAATCTTGTGATTGCTGAATCGTCTACCAACTGTTAGCATGTATCTTTCGACGTGCTTAAATAACCTACTCTTCCTATCAACCGTGCTCATAACGTGGGTAAAGTATTGGTTAAGCTCCTCCACTGTCATGGAGGTTACTTCGTCCACCGTGACCTTGTCAAAGCTAGGCTCCTGTTCAGGAACCTGTGATACATCTGTTAATTGCTGGATGCCCTTTTTCCATTTTGTCCAGTCAAATCCGATAACCTGCTCAGTATCGGCGACTTGGAGCAATGGAGCGTGACGTCCTAATGGAAAACACAGCTTTGCGGCAACGAGAATAGCAGAGACAAGGAGAATCTCAGGATAGTCAACATAGAATCGTCGTGACTGTTCGATAGGTAACTGGAAAGACAGTTGCATCACCGATAGGATACTTTTGGCTGTAACCAGGGCTTCAACTAGGAAAATGGTTAGTATAGAGGCTCATGATATTTCGAAGACGAACGTACTGGGCAAAGCGAGCTGCCTGACAAATTGAACCAAAGTTGGCGTTTCGTTAACAGCAGGGAATATTATTCCGTAATTGTAATTGTATGATAGCGCGAGATCTAGCACTGCATTGTGCAAGTCGATGCCTTTGATAGAGGAGCGAAGGGGTAGTTTGAGGGCTCTTGTGTAAGCAGACGGCAGACGATCCTGCATCTCTTGCGGCAGGTCGTAATACTGAAAGCCGTTAGAACATGGTCGCCTTCCTCAAAATACAACTTACTGATCTCTTATACGGTATTCGTTCGGTATTGGCCCAAAGACACAACTCTCCAATGGTTGTAGGTATTCTGAGCAGCAAGCATCCAAGATAGCACAAAGCCAGTGTATCGTTCAGGTTAGGCATTGGCCACTTTGAGGTCTCCTCTGGAATCCAGCTCTGGGCTTTAGTTGTCTGTGTCTTTGGCGTTTTATCTTGGCTCTTCTCGTCCACTGTAGGCTGGGAGCTGAACATTGCTAGACCTTCATCTTGTCCTGTTTCTTGTTGTGTTTCCTCATCGACGGCAAGACCACCGCCGCGAGTACGAAGATCCCAAAGGTCTCGAACCACAGTCTCAAGCTCTTCCCGATGGCCTTTACTCTTTATGAGCCATAGAAGCTGGTTCCTCAAAACTAGCTGTAAGCACTCAAGAAAGAGGTTCCTTCCTGCCTGGCCAGTGAGATGTCGCAGCTCCCTTTCTTTGATCTCCTTTTCTTTTCTGGCCTTGGTACCGAGATTTCCTGCATCTACCTCGTCGCCTATATCAAATTGGATGAAACCCTGTTTTGTTACATCAATTGATGAGTCTCAAAGGTCAAGATTGTACCATACCTCAACTTGATGTCCATTGGAGCAGAAGCGCAGACCATACTCCAAGTACCATTTTCGGGCACCACATTCTGGGCATCTCTCACCACGAGGAAATTTGCGAAGATCTCGTCGCTCCATAATTCTGACGGATCATAGCATTGAACTCCTGAATCCTGAATCCGGTTTGTTTTTCTTTGCAGCCCGCCTAGTTAGTACAAGGCGATGTGACCTGGCCGCTGTGATGTTTGCGCAGACAAAAAAAAGTGGTCAAAGCATGGCAAACTCAGTATTACATATGATTTGTCGATGTTTGTCGCAACCGAGAATTTACGCTAATGATATGGCAAGTTAGCGAAGAGAGGTCAACAAAAGATCAAAACATCTTTCTAGGTTTGTTTGTCTCTTTATGTTTTTGTTTCAAGAATGTTGATTCTCCCATTACGCCCAAAGCGCTCTCTAGGTTACGCCTGTGCATCTCACTGATTGTTGACGTCCATACGCAGGCCTAAGATTAACTTTGACCACTCAAACACATTATTCCTGTCTCACGCGAACACGTCGACATATCAAATAGAGTTTATGATAGTGCCATATTATTGAACAACTTCACATCACCAAGAAAAAAAGAGTATAGTCAATCAACTCCAAAGCTCTCCCATTTTTCGTCATTTAATTGCTGCTACGTATCGTGACATGATGGTATTTGCAGCTTGTGAGCTAGGAACAAAGGAAAACATTTTCGAGCCTAAGGCTCGAGTCAAGGATTGCCTTATATCATAAACGGCAGGCAATCCCATCCAGGTAGAGGGAATCCTTCTGCGCAACGCCTACCCATGGCCCATGAATATTGATGCGCCGAAAGTCGATCAAAACAACAAAGATCCCCTGGCCAGATCATCTCCTGAAATAGATCCTCAGGGGCCAAGTGCCATTAAGGTAGGGTCCGGATTAAGGTTCAAATAATTTAGTTCTGGCCGGGAGCCTCCTTGGCCTCCATAGCGCACTCCTCGCCCATGGAAGTGAGAACGATAACGTCTTGAAATCGTGGTTAGCGTGTCGATCGCATCAAAATCATGAAGCTACTCACTGGTGTCCTTCTCCTCCTCCTTGAAGAGCTTGGTGATCTTCTGGCCAACCTCGTTGTCGGGCAGAGGAACATCGTCCTTGGTGTCACCGTCATCGGTCATGAGGGAGAGGAAGCCGTCGTCGGAGATGTCGAGCTTGAATACTTGTTAGTCGAACCAATAACGGAAATGACCGGGGGTAAGCTCTTGAAGGAGGGGTTCTTCCTTTGTGGAGCGGGGCAAGGGTTCACACACCAGCTGGTACTCTCGGCGGGAGACGTTGGGGACGTCCATGTTGTGAGTAGAGGGGGAGAGATCCTCGTACTTCTTGCCGGTGAAAATGTCGGTAGCGACAAGATGGACCTTGGCGTGACCGTGCTTTCCAGTCTTGGAGGTGGACATGTCGATGATCTTGCAAGGGCGGTTCTTGATGACGACGAAACCGTTCTTACGCAGAGCAGAGCACTGCATAGGGAAGGTGAGAGACGCGCCGGCATCGGCGGAGTCGAAGGTCATCTCATGCTGAAGTAGGAAGATAATAATTAGCAAAAATATCCATAATATTTCCAGGCAGTCTCGTAATCATGGCACGTCGCTGTCGTGGGTTTTGAAGCTCAAATTGAGGACAAAAACCATAAGACAACATTGTATCGTGGGGCACAAATCGCAATGCGGGGTGAAATCCCCAGGCGAAAAATGGGCGCAAGGGCAGATTTCGTGGGCGCGTGCGCATGGATTTCGAGACAATGCCAGGCAGGTAGGAACTCACCTCGTTGTCGTTAGGGGCGGACATTTTGGCGGTATTGACAAGAAATCGAGAGTCTTGAGGAGAAAGGAGTGAGGTTGAGGAGGAGAAGAAAAAAAAGCTGAAAGTGGTGCTTAATAGTGGGATGGAGAAGGGAAGAAGGAGGAAAGGGCCCAAGTCGGAAAAAGAGATGGAGGGGGCAAGAAAAAGGCGAGAGGCCCTCGACGGAATTTTTTTCTCAAGGTTGTGATTGGGCCTTACTGGGTGGCAGCAGTGGAGTGGGCACTATTTTTTCAGGCTGTGGATGGATGGACGGACGCTACCGATGGGCAAGAAATTAACAGCCCAGCCGATTTAGCTTTAGGCAGGGTAGCTCTTGTCTCGTGAATTGATTAGGTCAATGCTGAGCCTGAGGTTACCTCGGTGGATTGGGTCTTTGAGGTCTTGTTTGGGTCCTGTCCTTTGTCTGAAGGAGGGGTCTATCAAGCCTACGATGAAGCTCCATTATTGTTGCATTTTGCCCCTCGCCTTTGTCCTCGACCCCTCTACGGACAGTGGAGGGGTCATCTTCTTACAGGGCACTTGTCCGCTACAAAGGCTGGGCGGGGTGGAGCGGGAGCAGCCTAAAAAGCGTTAATTGCCAGCTTCAGACCAAATGTGAGGTTGTCGCTTTGTCGATCAGCCAACAGATGTGACATGAGCTTGCGACAGCGGGGTTCACTCGATTTGATTATTTGACCTCCATCTTGAAAGTACTCGGGTATAACTATCCTAATCAGATCTAACATAATTATTTTCCAACTTATTCACACTGTCTGCAGTGTTGGGTTTCGAAATCGAAGAAATTCTAATTCGCCTCTCAGGCTTCGACAGCGTGAGAAACAAATCATGGCCACTTTACTAGAGCCTTCCTGCATGCCTTGTGTATTTCTATTTCCTCAAGCCCTAGGAAAAGGTAGGCCCAAGCACACGAAGCTACTTAGCTGGATTGCAACTCAATCTCCTCTGAGAACCTTGGTAAAGACCACGATCTAGCCAGTGAACTCGGGCGGTTGTGAGTCTAGACTAGCAGGTCGGTAGGCAGGTAGTCGAAGGCACGAGATCTAAAAAGTCTTGTTGCCAACCTCCCAGGCTCAATGCAAAGAGGTGCAGCTACGCACGCGGGGTCAATTCTGATCTTTCTCTCCCATTGCAAATCCGAGGTTCAGTTTGGCACATAACCTCCCGGATTGGCTAGGCTGCCTTTGGTGAATGCACTCCAAGCTCTTGCTTGCATGCAGTAGGTGCATTCAAAAGATTGCTACCACCATGTCCTAATTACTTGGTGCAAGCGTTGTAGTCGAAGGCCCACTACTACCAAGCTGCAGAATTGTCCGTCACCTTCTCCCTGATGTTCCCATTTCTGCATGTAGAATACTTGTAGTAAGTTGTTGGCAGGATGGATTGTCTTGTCGATGCAGGTAGCTAGCAGTAGAGAGCTAGGTAGGGAGTCTTATTAGTATCGGTATACACCTCGGGTGTCGGTTCTCCGAGATCCCGCTACTGGGGCCTCAGGGTGTCAGAAGAATTGGCCCCTAGAGGGATAAGAGACGAAATAATTTGGTCACTTTACGCCAACTTAGACTAGCAGTTAGGCTACTTTATTATAAAAACCTAGGCCTTAGAGGACAATTCTTCTGTTACCCATCTGTGGGGCATCCTGCGCCACACGAGGCTGAGCTAGCACATGCTTGAGGCAATCTGACATGGCCAATCATTTTATACCTGACACCTTACCCTTCAATAGCTGTTGACAGCCTCGCGTTGCAAGCTGGCCAAGCTGACCCTTATGCGCCCACTCCAGCTTCAACCATTGACTTAGTATTGACATCCAATATCGCCAGCACGCCCAACACCGATAAATGATACCATGATATTTAACACGAGTTTCAAATCCGATAATTAATCACCCTTCATCGAATTATCTCGCCGCCATACTCCCATCAACATGTGGCTCGATCGACTGGCCGGAGGCCCGGCCACCAGTCCCGGACCCTCCACGCCTCAACCTGGCGGCAGACCTTATCCCAAGAGAACATCGAGTACTCTGAGTCCATATGTCACATCACAGCGCCCTGGAGTATCTCCTCGCGGCTCATCGCTCTCCTTGGTTTCCAACGATTCCTCTTCATCACTCCTATCTTCAGCGCGAAGGCCGAACGGGTCTGGTCTAAGGCAGGCCTCGACAATTGAAACAGGACCCGACTCTCTCGAGGTGTTGGAAACATTGTTGGCAGGGTTTTCTGACGCTAGCGACCAGCCTGAGAAGAAGACTACTATATACCAGGACGATCTCGACTTCGAAGCTGATTTTGGAGGATTGTCCTTGAAGGAGCTGGCTACATCTCAACCCCCTGATACAACCATCTCTGACAATCGCAAACCAAAAACGACAGAAGAGAGTAGGTATTGTGCGCCCAGGGAATTTGAACCCTCAACTAACTTATGAAAGGCGAAAATGATAGAGCCAAACTCGAAGACCTTCATCGATCGATAGAAGCATGCGACGACGTTCTCAATTCGGTTGAGCTCAACCTTGCCAATTTTCGCAATGACCTCGCCATGGTCTCCGCAGACATTGAGTCTTTACAAAACCGATCTTCAGCACTGAACAAACGATTGGAGAACCGAAAGCAGGTGGAGAAGGCACTGGGACCGTTAGTGGAAGAGTTGAGCTTACCCCCTGAAGTCATTTCCAAGATCTCTGAGGGCCACATCGACGAATCATGGGCCAAGATGCTTGCCGAACTTGATCGCAGGTCGAACATGTTCAAGAAGAAGTCCGAAACCGAAACCTGTAATGCTGCAAAGGATCTCGAACCAATTCTGGAAAAGCTTACTATGAAGGTAAGACAGCAAATACGACTCTACAAACTATCTCATCTGACTCAAATAGGCAATTGAGCGTATTCGCGACTTCATCGTAGCTCAAATCAAAGCGCTGAGGTCGCCGCATATTAACGCACAAATTATTCAGCAACAAAACTTCCTTCGCTTCAAGGAACTGTTTACTTTCTTACATAAACAACATGCACAACTTGCCAATGAGATCGCCCTAGCATACATGAACACTATGCGATGGTATTATTTGAATCAGTTCTCCCGGTATGAGCGGGCTCTGGCCAAGATCAAATTGCACATACTTGACAAGAATGATGCTCTTGGTCATGAGGACACAACTCGGAAAGCCACTGTTCTTTCAAGTAACCGAGCACCGGGACCCCCTCACGATGCCTTTAACCTAGGGAGGCGCATCGATCTTCTGAAGACAAACAATCAGACGGCAATTTCATCCTACCTGGCTGAGGAGGACCAAACCACACATTATCTGGAAGTCCCTTTCCGTAATTTCAATCTTGCGCTCATTGACAATGCCACCGCTGAATACACTTTCATGGCCACCTTCTTCTCACCTGCCCTTTCTTTTAGTCAGATCTCAAAGAACTTTAACTACATCTTCGAGCCCACTTTCGAGCTTGGCCGGACACTATCGAAGTCTCTCATAGGAGAGACCTATGATGCTCTAGGTCTGCTCCTCTGCATTCGCCTGAATCAACATTTTGCCTTTGAGCTTCAGCGCCGCAAAGTCCCAGCCGTTGACGGTTACATCAATGCCACGACTATGCTACTCTGGCCCCGTCTTCAGGTTATCATGGACCGTCATTGCGAGTCGGTCCGTCAATTGATTAATGCTATTCCTGCCAAACCAAGCCGCGCAGAAGCTGCGAAGCTTTCGGCAGCACCTCACGTTGTAACGCAACGCTTCGGGCAACTCTTGCACGGCTTTTTGGCTCTCAGCACTGATGCTGGCGACGACGAGCCCGTTGTGTCCAGTGTGCGCCGATTGCGCTCTGACGTTGAGACTTTTCTCACTCGGCATGCCGAACTATTCGGCGATAAGCGCAAGAGCGGGCGCTTCTTATACAACAACTACTCGCTTGTCCTCACTATCATCAGTGATGCGAGTGGCAAGCTGGCTGACGAGCAGCAGGAACACTTTGAGGAGTTGAAGACTCAGCATCAAGAAGCATCGTAGAAGTCGCTTGATATGATACTGCTGGCAATTTAGAGTTTAATGATGGTAGATAACTACATGCTTGGGTTCTTAGCTTGAGCAGTAAGCGCATGTTTTCTTTTCGCACGGCGTCAAGGGGAGAGGGTTCATCAATGGTTTTTGTAGCTAAACGAAGCTTTTGGTTTCTTTTCATTAGTAAGGAGAAAAGCTATTTAGTCGTCTAAGTACAAAGAAATTACTCTAGTTGCCAAATCTCTATACTGTACAGGGCTGTCTTGAGCACTTCCAGAACCAGCTCCACGTAAACGGAAGTAGCATATGCCTATCGGGTGAAAAAGGACGCCATACGATGAACAAGGGTTGGATTACGTCGAAGGTAGAAAGCCAAAGCTCCCACAACAAGAGCCATTCCGACCGTCCTTGCGGATCGACGGTGACGCCAAAGAGCCACCTTGATGCGATCACCTATCTCTTGCCAGTGAATCTCATCTACCTGCTTGTCGAAAAGCTCAGCGCCCTCTTCCATAGTTTGTTTCGTGCTGGCTTCAATATCACGGGCCGTCTTGAGAGAACTGAATTTGGAAATCTGACGCCAATAACTTAGAGTCTCAGGAGGGTGACGATCGAAAAGAGCAGCCGACTTGATGATAAGCGCATCCAGATCCATCTTGGTAGGCACCTTGCCAAGGACAACGTGCAACATGTCGGGCTCGTCAATCTCAAAAATTTCATCTCGACGGTCAAGGATGATCTGGGCAAACATGTAGACAGTGAATACAGGCTCCCGCGCAAGAAAGACATCGAATAGTCGAGCGATGTCTTGGTAAGTCTCGATATTATGCGCATACATTGTCAGTGTGCCCGCTAATGCGTAGAACGGCTCGATACCAGCAAGGTGTCGCCGGAGCTTCGGATCAGCCGCATGCAGGATGTCAGGAAGAAGACGAAGCTGGGCGGTCGTCGGCCCAAAACTAGGTAGCATGAAATCTCGTATCCTCAAAACCGATAGCCGCGCAAGTACCCGAGCTCGACATTCTGGGGCCAGCACCAGAAGCAGGACCTGAGAAATGTCGTGGTAGCCCTGGAAGTAGCATAGATAAGGGTAGCGGCGGAGAACCTCATTGATGAGAGATGAGAGTTCTGACTTGCGGAGACTTAACTCCGCCTCGGACTGATCTATTGGTACGTTAGCTCCCGTAACTCTGGAAAAAGGGAGAATGGAGATAGATGAGTACTGCTTGGGTAGTAGATGAAGGAGCGGTTGACATCAAGCTGAACCTGATCCTCATCCCGATGGCGCGGTAATTGCTTCCAATCCCCAGAAGCGTCTTGTCTCGATGATAGATCCTCTTTATCATCGGTTGGGGCGTCGAGACCCAGCACTATAGGCCCTGTAAGATGTTGTTAGTCGAGATAGACAACTCATGGAAGGACGGACGAGCACGTACATGCTTGCCTTCGTAATGTATCAGACAGGAATCCACCAGGCGCCTCAGCTAGGGATCGGAGGCGGCTTATGTCTTTCCATTTGCATGCTTCGATGATCTCGGCAGCTTTAGGATTGGACAGGACATCAGGTTCCTGGGAGACATCGGCGCTGGTATTGACATTGGTGTTGCTACTGCTGCGGCTGGCAGACAACGGCGTCTGATGACCGTTTTCTTGAGGGCTATCCATGATAGGGACCAATGACGAACAGGATGGAATGGTAAATCAAGGCAAAATAGGGACGCGAGACAGAGCGTGGATGAAATGGGAAGGGATGAGTATCAGATGCAGATTCTCGCCATGACCAAGAGACGGGACGGGACACCTCAGAAACAGAACAAGGCGTGTCTATTCCGTTGGTGAATGATAATGGATATGTGTTATTATTGGACAATCCTGGAGTCCTTCTTCATTTCCCGTGATAAATGTGTCGAAAGGGGTTTGTGATGTTTCGTGTCACTTGGTCTGCTTGTCGTTGTATGTACAGTACAGTACCTAGCAGGTAGGTACAGTAAGTTCAAGACGTTTTTGACCCCTGTTTGGCTGATGGGAGGTGTGAGGTTGATTCAGACTCAATGCGAGTTACTACCTAACTTTGGGTAGCGTAATAGTACCGCGCCTAGTACGGAAGCCTCCAGGCACTCAGCTGCTAGGTAGGTACTATACCTACCTAGGTACCTAGCAGGCGGGTCCCAATAAAATAGTGACACCAAAGCCAGTTTACCACACTGAGAGTGCGATTGTTGACAGAATTGTCGATCACCTCAGCGCCACAACCACATGGGATTATTCTGTCAGCCCGACTTGGTGTCACTATTTTATTGTGACCCACCTGCCTAGGTACTAGCCAGAAGGTACCTTCGTATCCACTCTGCTCGGGCCTGAACGGGACGGGCCCGAGAATCCCCCACGTTCGGACATTTCTAACATCAATTACATACCTGCTATTACTTAAAGCTGATGCCCTCAGTGACTGAAATATATAACAAGCCTTTGTTTATTAAGGTACTTAAGGCATCCAATAACAGGTTGTTTGGTTACCCATGGGTTTCACCAAATGATGCAAGTCGAGATACAGAACAAAACTGATTGTAACTCACTCTAGGGTGACTTGCCCATCACAATGCCATCTTATTCCATGGTAACTAAGTAACAGACCTCATGCTAGCTAATCATGAATTGATAGACCCCAAGCATCCATTCTCATCAGACTAAGACACGAACGACAAATAAAAGGACTCAACTAATGTGACGTGAGGTTGGAACATGCAGTTTGTTTAAGACACAACATACCTATAGTACCTAGCTCTGGCTTACTTTCCATTTGCTAATCAACGTCAGAGCCCTGCGGCCAATAACTATGAGGTTCCTGTCTAGCATATTGTACACGTGAGCCTGTAAGTGTTCTCTCTTGCATATGTTCGGCGGCTGATAATCCATCATATGGGTTTAAAGCTTCTCAGCGTAATCAGACGTCCTCAATGCCAGCTGTACTCCTCGACTTCAATGTGTAACCCCCTGTAACGCTCCAAGCTCTATGCACATTGTTTACTATCAGAAAGTCCCCGAGATGGCTTGGCATAAATGACAGCTCGCGTTACACAAGGGAAAAGAGCCCCGTTTTGCAGAGAAACAGGCCTTGACTTATGCCATCAACCGACGATCTCGGTGCTATGAGACACGTAAACAGTGCTGGACTATACCTAGATCACCAAGGTAGGTACATAATTGTACGTGTCTCATTGAAAACTTGAGTCATTTACTTTCCCTCTCAGCCGTTACCTTGATTCTGGATATGGGGGCTAATCGTTAGTTCCCTTACTTAGTGTCCCAGTAGTAAATTGATATGGAGGCACACTGATGCCCCACTCGATACCTATTTACGGTCCATGTTTGGTTTTATCTGTAGAGATCACATACCATACTTGTGTACTTCTAGGTTAGAATACAACATGCAACTGTAGTCTCTTGTTTTTGTCGAGTATCTTGACATCATTGTAAAGGAAACAAGCTGACAGTACTTCTGCTTTTATTGGCTAATGGCTCCATGGCTTTCCAGGGCTGAACAAATGCACACATGCAAGAATGGGTGGATGTGCAGAAAGAAAAGCAACGTGGCTTACTGCCTATATCCACTACCACAGAGTGAGTTATCGGACTCGAGTTGGCGTGGGAAAAAAGAAAGGAAAGAAGGGCAGAGAAAAGTTAAGACACAAAGACGGTCCAGACCAAACCTACAACAACCAAGAGCCCGTTGGACTCGGCATCTTCAAGATCCGAGATGCAAGCAACATTGGCAACAGACTATTCACTATCCAGTCCACAGTGAAAGAGCTACCTAGTTTAATCGATCAGAATTAGGTCTGTGTTTAGAACAAGATCCTCGCACTTCTGCCCGATGTTAATTATACATGGGATGTCATATTATTAGCCGAAAGTGTACCTCTGTAGCGAGCTGATAATCTATAGCTTCTCTAGTATCCATTGGAATTTACCTGGGTAGGTTAGTACAGTAGCAAGTTTCGTCACAACTCATAACAGAATCGCCCATAGTGTAGATCGATAACTAACTCGGCTGCACGGGGAGTATTAAAACACAAGAGCCGCTCCGCTCTACCGACGCCCTGGTTCTCGGACGCCACTTTTAATACCCAAGGAAAGGAAAAACATAAAGAAAAAACAAATATAGACAAAGCGTTATCGCAGCACTGTAAGTAGTAAGAAACAGGTTGGATGTGACCAAATCTTATTACTTTTACATGTAAGACTGCGTCGTGCAAGACATTGTAATTATATCGGTGTTACCTTGTTCCCGTCAAAGTCGCCTATATCAAGGTAGGCTAAGCAGTGGAGGTTCCTCTCCATGAACTTGTTCCGTGCTGTGTGTGCAGGGATCCAGGGCTGACCACTTAGGCTATGTCGGGGGCTAGGTCAACTCAGAGACACTTCCATTCTCTGCCCGTTACAGAGTACTACAGTACAGTAGATATTCTGCTCCGCTGTGCCTGGTTGACTCGAGTTTGTAATGATTACTCCCAAGGCTGGACTCAACCGATGCCTACCTATCTACCACGCCCGAGGCTCAGATCATGTTCGCACTGCCGTCTTATTGGTGGCCCTGAGGCAATACGAGGGTGACAGACGCAGAAACCCACGCCGTTGAAGCCTGTTATAGGGCTGGTTGGTATAGACCAGGTACATAGCTAGGGTGAAACCGGGCTGTTGACTCATCATCGTGAAGGCAACTTGCAGAATAGTACAAGGATTAATTCCAACTTGACCTACACTTACACCAACAGCGCAGAGATGGATTGGATGATTCTTAGTACCAGAGAACCACTGTTCGTAGGCCCCCTCCGCCTGAAAGCGCTAGGGTCTGGCGGGGCGCTAAAATCTATCCGCCCCGGGCTGCTGGGGATCGATCCATCACATTCATCCATCACACCCGACCTCCACTACTATCTGCGCCTAATTACCACCTACGGTAGGGATGGAATATTGATCCTTACTTTAGGTACCTCTCGTTCAACAGGTACCTGCTAAAGTACGGATAGCACTTAGGTAAATGCATAGAAAAGGTGGATCTCACCTCAGGCTTCTCTTCAGCTTCGGAGCCTCATGCTCCTCTCGTTCGAGTTGCTTTCAACCAACGCCAACGCAGGTCAGATCAAAGTCAGATCAGACCAGATCATCGGACTCAGTACTCTGTGGCTTGCTCCGATTTTTATCCCCCGAGACGAAACAGACTTGATCTGTATCTGCCCTTCACCTTGCGGGCCACAAATGCCAATCTCGACACGGATTGGGCGCTTTTGTCTAACAACAGCTTGCCGTTATCAATAGTCAGCTGTCCCCGAGGTTGATGTACTACACTCTACACTCTTCACGCTTCACGCTTCCTTCAATACTCGTATTCCCCGCGGTATCGTCAACAAGCACCTAGCATCTGTGGATATCGACCACTCAGTCTGACCCGGAGCCATTCCGTTTGACCATCCAATCGACCATTAGCTTTATGCGTCTTTGGCTCAAGCAGAAGACACTCGACCCTTGAATAGCAACACATCATATCCAAACACCTTCTTGGGCCAGCTCGGTTAACAAGGAAGCCTCTCCTACTCAACGTTGCAGCTAGTGCAGGCAAATCTATCCTATCTCTGACAGCCTTCCGCCACTTATACCTTGTCTACACCTGTACGTCAATACGACCGACTTCTGGGCTTGTCAAACTCCCGATATTCTCCTCTAGTTCTCACCCCGAGATTGCTCGACAGGCCCTGGTTTGCCCGAACGATAGGCCGTTACTAGGCGGGATTCCAGCGGCGTCAAAATTAGTTGGCGGTTGGACTGGTGCCATCCACCGGACCGCACCAGTGCTGTACAGCAGGGTACTTGCATACGCGACGTACCCAACGATTTGTCAAATTTACTAGAAAGAACCTCGGTCTGCCTTCTTCTTCCTCTGTCCCGACTTTACTACCTGATATCCCGGCGTGTCGTCTGTTACGGGAACGTTACGAGTGCTCCACGCGGGAGCCGTCACCTATCATCTTGACCATTGCTCTTCAGCTCCGAAGCCTTCGCAATTGGTATCGGAACACTCGTTTGCGAAAATCGCCCCAGACTACGCTTTGTTAGTTTCTTTGATGCCATGAAGAGTTCAGCATGGCTTTCCAGAGCAGTGTTCTTAGAGATGGCGAGTGGGTGACGGAGACAGTCAGTTTCCAAGATGCTTTAAAGGCATCTTCTTCTGTACCCAGAATTACCTCCGACCTCCATACCCAAAGACCGTCTTGCGGCATCCTTTCTAGAACTATTATAGAGAGCCCGGTCGTCCATTGGGTTCTTCCGGTTTGGTTGCGGTCGCGCTCCCACAATGACCTTGCGTTCATCGGGGTAAGTCTAATCTTTTTTATGGAAATAAAAACCACCAAGTCTTCAATCTACAGAAAATCAAGTGATTGGCAGGATTAAGCTTGACATGCTTCTGCTGCTATGGTCGATCTGTGTACACCCCTGAGTGCAAGTCTCGACCGACGACTTCTAAAGGGCAACTTGAACGTCTTTTGTTATGGCCTATCCTTACAATTGAAACGTTTGCTGATTTATTTTAGGATCGTTTTGTACAAATAAGTGAACTCCGCGAAGATGGACAAGTTCATGAGGTTATACGAAAAGCTGATTTTGGCACGCGAATTCGCAACGCAATCGTCCTCGGAGCGCCGCCTGACGGGACAGGTGTTGGTACAACCAAGGTCGAAGACCCTGACGTTGCCATGGAGGACGATGTTAGAGCGTACCAAACCGATGTACATCATACGTTACCACCACAACTACTGGTGCTGATGCTCGAGACCGGAGATGCAATTTTCCTATTTATTCGAGAGCGCGCGGACGGTACGCTCGAATTTGTGACAACAAAGTACGAGAGCCCTAGAAATTTACAATTTCTTGGATACCATCTTTCTATTGACCCGTCTTCCCGATACATGGCTGCTGGGTCTGCTCAAGGGGCGTTCGTTATTTACGAGTTAGAATCACTTGCAGCCATGGATTCGCAATTACGAAATCACGGATCCTTTGAGCCTGTCAAATCGATTCGAATCCGGACGACACAAGGCGTAATACATAAGATGGAATTCTTGCACCCGCGACCCGAAGATGACTATCATATCATCCTCCTGCTAATTATCATCCGGCGTGAAGCCAGCAAGCAGGCGCATGTCTCTCGCATGGTAGTCTACGACTGGGAACTTGGTGATGAGCTTACCGGTGTATTTCGGTCAGAGAAGGGAACCCCTCTACCAAGAGAGCATCGAATGCCCCTGATGATCATTCCACTGAAACTCAACACTGCCTTTTTTGCGGTCTCGGAAAACTGTATTGGCATTGTCAAGAATGCATTTACTGGACAAACACTATTCGACACTATCGAGACTAATTCTCCTGGGCAAACCGACTTGCATCATGGAGCCTCTGAACCCCTCTGGACGGCTTGGTCAAGGCCATTTAGACTTAGTTCATGGCAGGAAAAGATGGACACTATCTACCTGGCACGCGAAGATGGTGTCATTGCACACATAGAAATTGATGCAGTGGCTCTAGTCCCTTCGGTGATTAATGTTGGAACGATCAATACGAATATTACGACTGCTTTCGCTACGGCATATGATGTCTTTTCAGACGTACTTGTGGTTGGTGGAGAGTCAGGCCCAGGGGGTATTTGGAAGGTATTCGATTCTCTCCTTGTGGACAACGCTTGGACAACGCTCACATGTTCTAGATCGAAGCCCGCGGCGACCCTCAGCAAGTTAGTACTATACCAAACTGGTCACCCGTTGTAGACCTCGTCACCACCGCTACGAATCTTTCATGGACAAGCGGTAGTACACATAAAGAACCTTCGGCCAGACGCAAATCCTCTACAAACATGAGACAGAAGGACCGTGTTTTTTGCACTTCCGGCCGAGGACCTCGGTCGAGTCTAACAGAGTTGAGATGGGGAATTCAGGCAAGAATTGGACTTGAATTCGATTATGATCAGCCTGTTCGCCAGTCATGGATGTTTCCAATGGAAAGCCAAGGGGAGAGAGGGTTCTATGCTGTGCTATCGTTGCCGCATTCCTCAGATGTGCTTCATTTCCCTGGTGATCTGAGTAACGCCAGTGCTTTGTCCCCAGATGCTTGCCCATTTGACACCTCTTCACGAACAATCTCAGCGATTCAGAATGAACAAGGGACGATTATACAGATCACCGAAACGTGCACAAGCTTCATCGCGCCCTTTCAGAGGTCAGCACCCGATGATAGGAAAACTGCAGACATGGAAACGCTAACAGTACTTAGTTCGAGACACAACCATGAAGAAGTTTGTGGGAAGACCTCTTTAGTCGCGGACCATGCGTACTGCTTTGATGACACGATAGTGCTATCTTCGCATGATGCCCAAGCATCGCGGTTAGATGTTCTGCGAGTTGACCAGATGAATCTATCGTATGTAACTTCATTTGATGCCAAGGGTGAGGTAACATGCTTGGGTCTCTTTAAAACATCACTCGAGACATGTATCGCGGTAGGCTCCGTTGGAGATGGCATGCCCTATTTAACCATATATTCCTTGGATGGTCGAGAGTTATGCAGCAAGGCTCCGCAACCGCACCTTGGTAGGTTCAGTATTTTGATGGCCGAAACACGCCGCTTATGCTAACAATTGACAAGATACCAACGAGCAGCAAACTCTCTTCCAGGTGGAAGCATTCACAAGTGTGCATACAATCGCCGACACCGCCGAGAAGACCATTTTATTGCTGGGCACCAGAACCGGTCACCTTGTGACTGTCCGCCTTTCAGAAGACGGTCTGGAGCATAGTTCTTTCACAGTCGAGCAGATCGGTTTCTCACCTACCAATGTATTTGGGGCATCTGGTCCGTTCGACGGAAGCCATGCCGCCTTCGTTTGCTGCGACAACATCTTATCAGTTATGACCGGCTTTTCGGGAACGACCACGAAATTTCACACCAAGAATCAAATTTTGGCAACCGACTCTAACGAGCAATCAATGCCATCACCACCCATTCACTCTGCTTTCTGTCTCGAACATAGCCTTTCTGGCTACCACCGGCACATGTCTCTCATGTTGCTATCTGGGACGCGAATTTTGCTTGTGGATATCTGGCCTCATGTCGGCCCAGTCCCTCGCAACATTCCGCTGGATGGAACACCAATGCGTGTTATCTACTCTAAACAATGGAAGGCATTGGTGGTCGCACATCTGAAAGATGATCGCCCAACACTTTCTTTCATCGATCCAGACACAGGGGCCAACATTTCAGCTGCGGCCGACAAAGACAAGCAACCATCTGATTTCATCTCGGGCTTAGGACATCCAGGAGATAGGATCTTTGGGCTATACGAGTGGTTCTATGTCAAAGATGGAAAAATATTTCCATTCATCATTGTGACCACCCAGCATGGTCGGTTGATGATTGTGTCTGTGAAGGCACAAGAAGTCGAGGGTGCCGATGGACCAACGAGACAATTACAATACTGGACTAGGTACAAGAAGAAGGGCTTTACAGAGCCAATTTACGCAGTTGTTGGAGATGCCGTTGGTCTTCTATTCTGCGTTGGCAAGGTTCTACATTGGGAAGTCCTTGACCTCACAGAAAAGAAACTCAAACCGATGAAGCAAATCAAGTTGGACTCACCAGCTACGTCACTTCGAGTTGAAGGCAGCAAGGTCTGCGCATTGACTGCGCAGCACTCTCTACAAGTTATCGACCTTGAGGTGAGATCAGAGGAAACTCAGGCGTCCGTCATACACAGCGACCAGATAACGCGGTACACAGGACATGCGATCGAGATGGGAGATACTGAAGAACAACCGGGCAAGTGGCCTGTGAATGTGATATCCACTTCGCAAGCTGGTCTTGCTGGAGTCTGGATTCCTTGGGGCCAACGCAATAAGGAATTTGAGATTGTTTTTGAGGGAACCTTACCCACATCGATCAGAAGATTCCGCAAGGGTCATACACGGCCTTTCTGGCTGGCAGTCGACCGTCAGCGGCAGTACGATACACTGTTCAGCACGACTGACCAAGCCGAAGTTCTGGGTGTATCTCTGGATGGGTCACTTCAACATTTCTCCCTGATTGGAACGGACCTGTGGCGTTTCCTTCGACTGATACAGAATTTGGCATATCATAGTACGAACGTGTGCCCCTTTACACGCAACAACCAGCCATCAACAGGTAGCGGCATGGATCTCGATTTGGATTTAGAATTGGAGCCTCAACCTTACCCAGACATGATGCATATCGACGGCGACTTGCTCAAACGCTGTTTTGACTTGCGTGCATTGAAGAGTCTCGTGTCCATTGGCGATGGCATCGATCTATTTTGCGAGTACCTTGACGGGATTGAAGAAGGTATACATACAGAAGGTTTCCGGGACAGCGGCGCTGAAGGACAAGAGAAGTATATCGAGCTGGGCTACAAGATACTTGAGTATGTTCTGGCCCCAGCAATCTGATTAAAAAGGACACGAAAAAGGTCTCGCACTCAAGGTGGCTTCAAAGCTATATTACAAACTTGCATTACTTGGGTATACAAAAGAGTTTCAAGGACAATTATCTATAAATCTTATTAAGTTTGATCCAGTAGCTTGCCGTCAAGATCATAGAGAACGAAAGAATCTAATCACTTGATGCGAATCTTGACAATTGTTTAATACTTTATTTTAGCATCCGAAGACTTACCTAGAAGACAATCTCGCTGCTACCCAAAAGATTACCTACCTCTAGAGGCTATTCTCAGATCGTAGTAACGGGGGCTTACATAATATAGTGAATTCACAGAATAAACGATTCCTGCTTTTTATTTTTTTACTGCCCCGCACTGCATCAGAGGCTGAGGCGGCTCAAAATATTGTCAACGGTGTTTCAGTTTGGGAAGAAAGATCATGATAGCGAATTTCTCTCTAAGAAAACCCCTGGTGGACTACTCAAGGCTGAATATATATGGCATAAACTAAGCAATGTATTTTACTATGTAAATTCTCAACTACTAAACACTAACAGTGGAAGTTAAGATTCGCCACAATAAGCCTTGTATTGTGCAGTATTGGATCAGGTTGTGATGTTACAGTGGTTCCCCGCTGGATTGCCCCGCCTTAAACTTGTGCAGCGCAGTTGACCCAACCCACCTACCTTTCACACTCCAACCTGACCATCCAGGCGCTCTTCTGTGTGTGTGTGAAGAGAGACCAAGAGCGAGCATTTGGTTGCCTTGTTCGTTTGGCACCTTTTTTTGTATTTTAATTTTTGGGTTCAGGTCATTCGCCTCTCCCCCAAAATTTCTAGAAATACATCTGGTTCATCCACCAGTTTCGACGACCCTATCTCGACTTTCACTTAGCCGATCAGCCAACCGCCGAGATGCCGCCTAAGAAGAAGGGAAACAAAAAGAACCAGCAAGACGGCTGGGAGGCCGAGTTGGGCGAGAGCATTGCCCCGCCCGCTGCCGATACCAACGGTGCTGATGGTGACGCCAACGACGATGACGAGGGTGGTGCTGGTGGACTGATGGCTACTCTGCGCAAGAACAAAGAGAAGCGCAAGAAGAAGGGCATTACCGAGCCTGAGCCTGCTCCCGAGCCTGTTGTCGAAGAGCCTCCTGCTCAAGCACCCGTCGAGGCCAACATTGACGATGAGTTCGCCATGCCAGAGAAGAAGGGCAAGGGTGGCAAGCAGAACAAGCAGCCTGCTAAGAAGCCCGAGCCTGCCGCCGCCGGAGATGATGCCGATAGTGGCCGTATGTTGACCAAGGCCGAGAAGGAGAAATTGAAGAAGGAGCGTGAGAAGCAGCGAAAGAAGGAGCAGGTATGTGCTACTGCAGATGCTTTCTAGCACTGCTCACTTGAACCTATCAACCGCTAACAACTATCTGTCAGGCTGCCGCCAAGAAGAAGGGTGGCGCTGCCCCCAAGGCCGAGCCTGCAAAGCCCGAAGTTATCGAGGAGAAAGCAGAGGCTGCCCCTGCTGCCCCTACCCCGGAGCCTGAGGCTGGAGGAAAGAAGAAGAAGCTTCCCGCCCATCTTGCTAAGCTTCAGAAGCAGCAGGAAGAGCTCAAGCGTCAACGTGAAGAAGCCGCTCAAGCTGATGCGGAGGCCAAGGCTCGGGCTGAGGAGGAGGACCGTCTTGCTGCCGAGGAAGAGAAAAAGCGAGAAGAGGCCAGAGCTTTGAAGAAGCAGAAGGAGAAGGAGCGCATTGAGCAGCTCAAGAAGGAGGGCAAGTACATGACCAAGGCTCAAAAGGAGGAGAAGGCCAGAAATGAGCGAAAGCTCCAACAGATGCTGGCTGCTGGTATCCAAGTTGGTCCTGCTGAGGCTGCTGAAAAGAAGAGCAAGCCCGTCGATACAAAGAGAAAGAAGGGCCGTGGCCAACAGAAGGTACAAACCCACAATATGCGGGCATTGATACAATAGTGCATACTAACTGTTCCCAGATCGACGAGGAGAAGGCTCTTGCTGAAGCTGCTGAACGAGCGCGTCAAGAAGCCGAGAAGGCCCTGAAGGATGCCGAAGAGAAGGCTGCTCGCGAGAAGGCCGAAGCCGATGCCAAGGCTGCTGCCGAGAAGAAGGCCGCTGAGAGCGACATCGAAGATGACTGGGAGGCTGCTGCTGCCTCTGATGGCGATGTTAAGGATAGCTGGGATGCTGACTCTGATGACGAGGAGGCTGGAAAGGAGAAGGAGAACGGCAAGACACAAGATGAGTCTGCCGAGGATGATTCTGAAGAAGAATCCTCCGATGATGAAGAGGCCACAGCCGCACAACTCGCCGAGGAGAAGCGAAAGCGAGAGGCTGCCGAACGTCGCGAGAAGGCTCACCAGGCCGCTCTGGCTGCCCGATCCGAAGACAACCTGCGATCACCAATTTGCTGTATTCTTGGTCACGTCGATACCGGAAAGACCAAGCTCCTTGACAAGATCCGACAGACCAATGTTCAGGAGGGTGAAGCTGGTGGTATTACTCAGCAGATTGGTGCGACATACTTCCCCCTCGAAGCCATCAAGCAGAAGACAGCTGTTGTCAACCAGGACGGCAAGTTCGAATACAAGGTCCCTGGTCTTCTTGTTATCGATACCCCTGGTCACGAGTCTTTCTCCAACCTTCGATCTCGTGGTTCTTCGCTTTGTAACATTGCTATTCTGGTCGTCGATATCATGCACGGCCTTGAGCCCCAGACTCTTGAGTCTATGCGTATGTTGAGAGAGCGCAAGACTCCTTTCATTGTCGCCCTCAACAAGATTGATCGTCTTTACGGCTGGAAGCAGGTTGCCAACAACGGTTTCCAAGACAGTCTGGCTCTCCAGAGCAAGGCTGTCCGCAACGAATTTGAGACTCGTCTTGAGAAAACAAAGGTTGCGTTTGCCGAGCAGGGTTTCAACTCTGAGCTCTTCTACCAAAACAAGTCCATGTCTAAGTACGTCTCGCTTGTGCCTACTTCAGCGCACACTGGTGAGGGTGTCCCCGACATGCTGAAGCTGATTGTTCAGCTCACTCAAGAGCGCATGGTTGGTTCTCTCATGTACCTTTCCGAGGTTCAGGCTACTGTCCTCGAAGTCAAGGCCATTGAAGGTTTCGGTATGACCATCGATGTTGTCCTCTCTAACGGTATCCTCCGGGAAGGTGACCGCATTGTCCTGTGCGGTACAGAGGGAGCCATCAAGACAAATATTAGGGCGCTGCTCACACCAGCTCCTATGAAAGAGCTTCGTCTCAAGTCAGCCTATGTCCACAACAAAGAAGTCAAGGCTGCTCTGGGTGTAAAGATCAGTGCTCCTGGCCTGGAGGGTGCCATTGCTGGTTCCCGCCTGATGGTTGTTGGCCCCGATGATGATGAGGATGACATCGAGGATGAGGTCGAGTCAGATCTTGCTGTTCTGTTCAACCGTGTCGAGAAGTCTGGTCGTGGTGTCAGCGTCCAAGCCTCAACCCTGGGTTCGCTCGAGGCTCTGCTTGATTTCCTCAAGGACTGCAAGATTCCTGTTGCCAACGTTGGTATTGGACCAGTCTACAAGCGTGATGTCATGCAGTGTGGTGTCATGTTGGAGAAGGCGCCTGATTATGCCATCATGTTGTGTTTCGATGTCAAGGTCGACAAGGAAGCACAGCAGTACGCAGAGGATCAGGGCGTTAAAATTTTCACAGCTGATATCATTTACCATCTGTTCGATGCCTTCACCAAGCATATGGATGAACAGCTCGAGAAGAAGAAGGAGGAATCCAAGATGCTTGCTGTCTTCCCTTGTGTCCTCAAGCCCGTCAAGGTTTTCAACAAGAACGACCCCATCGTCATCGGTGTGGATGTTACCGAGGGTTCACTCCGACTCAACTGCCCTGTTGCTGCCGTTAGAACTAACCCTACTACTGGCGCCAAGGAAGTTATCAAGCTGGGTAGAGTGTAAGTATTATCCTGGTTCTTCTATGTCGAAACCCCTATTAACATTTCACAGTACTTCAATCGAGCGAGAGCACAAACAGATCCCTGTATGCAAGAAGAAGGAACCTTCGGTCGCTATCAAGATCGAGATGGGTGGCTCACAACCTATGTACGGCCGTCACCTCGAAGAAGAGGAGACACTGTACAGTTTGATTTCACGAGCCAGTATCGACACTCTCAAGGAGTACTACCGTAAGGAAGTCAGCAACGAGGAGTGGCAGCTGATCATCAAGCTCAAGCCCTTGTTCGACGTTTCATAAGCAATAGGATGTACAAGAAACTCTGAGCTCGGCGGTTGTGAAAGTTCTCACCATTATCGGCGCCGGGAGTTTGGCTTTGCCCTGCACTCATAGATATTCCCACAATTAAACAAAGTGGAGGCAGAGTCGAGCCAGCTCCCTGTTGGAGGAGAACGGTACGAGTCCTGTACTGCATTTTGAAGGGGAACATCGGAAAAGAAATTGCGTCCATCCTGCTTGAAGTTTATAGTCTTTTATAGTGGCTTGCATTTTCCGGAGAACAAAAATGGCTGAGGGCTCGTATGGTTAAGGAATAAAGGGTTTCTTCACCAACGTAGCCATATAGAAAGAAGATTTAATCAAAATCAAAGTTGAAATTCACATTGTCGCCGTATTTGTCACTGTTTGTCTTCTTCTCCTAACACATATGAGTACTGATGATTGTATGACGGCAAAGCAGGATGCAGAGCCGAGGTATCAGAGATAACATGCACTTGAAATTTGGCGATTGTATTTAGTCACGGACACCTGCAATAAGCTCTTTATTCAAGTCACTTTCAGAGCGTAAAGAGAAAGACAGAGTATCAAAACATGAACCAAACTCGAGTGTATGGATCCTAGCTACTAACTTAAAAGTGTAAAAAGTGGTCTAACGTTCGGGTAACATAATATCCGTCATGATAATCCGGGCCTCCTCCCAATAAAACAAAGCCGTTTGCAATCATATCGCATGTTCTATCTCTCTTCTCCTTCTGATCCTGGTGGCCTTTCTTTTTTCAACATCCGTTCGTAATCCTTTTTAACGTCATTCATATCATGCACCGCGCCCCTTTGTTCATAATTTACTGGGGGTCGGCTGTGCCTTCAGCCTCTTGCGGAGCATCGGCATCCTTCATCTCTTGGTCGGGGTTGGCCTTCTCGGCCTCTGCAGCCTTGCGAGCATCCTCCTCAGCCTTCTTCGCAGCCCGTTCGGCCTCGGCTTTCTCCAGAGCAGCTTGTCGCTCGGCCTCGACTTTCTCGAAGTGGCGCTGAACGATGGGGCCAGCCATGGCACGAATCTCGTCGATCTTGGCAACGTACACACCCTTAGTGGTATCCTCGCCGTCCTCGTACAACCAGTCCTACAATTCAAGTTAGAATGAATCACTTAATATATAATCATGGTGTAGTTTTGAACATACCTCGGTGGCCTCAAGCTTAGCCTTGATAGTCTCCTTCTCCTCATCGCTGGCGAACTCAGAGTACTGCTCGTCAAGCTTGGCACGGAGGTCGTAGATGTAGGCCTCGAGCTCGTTCTTCTTCTCGTCGGTGTCGGCGACAAGCTTATCTTCCATGACCATGGCAGACTCCTTCTCGAGGAGGGCGGCCTTAGTGGAATCGTCCAATGAAGCACTGCCGGTGGAGATGGGCAGGTCACCCTTTCGGACTTGCTTCTTGACCTTGCGGGTCTTCTTGGGGGCATCCTTATCGGTTTCCATGGCCTTCGAAGAAAGTTTTGTTAGCGATCGGGGTTCATAAATCGAAGGTTCCAAATCTTCAGTGACAACAGTGGCAAAACGAGAAACGTTGGGGTTATCATCGTCGAGGCGTTGACGCTTCGCAGGATAGGCACGACTGTCATCTCCAGCAGACGAGGATGATGACGATGCAGTTGCCGTATCCTCAGAACAAACAAAAAAACTAGATGCCGTGGGCGGCGCAGGCAAACTCACATCGGGGTCCTCAATTTCCTCCTCAACCTCTTCCTCCTCGACATAGTAGCCGGTCTCGACGTTCAGGACACCGTGAATGTTGACGCGGGCCTTAAGCTTGCAGATCATGAAGTCGTCCTTACCATCAGCCTTGACGTTCTTGACTGAGAAGCGGCCGATCCATGGGTTAGTCTTGCCAGGGAGCAGCTCAGGCTGGGCATATCGAGCCTCGAGATCGAAGGGCTGCTTTCGGTAGAATGTGAGAATCTTAGTGGAGGGCATAACGTTGCCCTTGTTGAAGACAGTAAGGCTAGTGTCCTCATCAGGAATATCGGGGGCCTTCTCCCAGCCAAACTCGATGGGGTAGCTGATGATGTCCTGGACAGAGAAATCTCGGACACGGAAAACTGGGGAGAGAATGGCACAGCTGAAAGCGGAACCGCGGGCAAGAGCCTCGTCGGCGTTAAGAGTGAAAGATAGAGGCTTGCCACCGAAGAAAGCCTGGATGCGCTCCTTGAGAGCAGGGACACGAGAGCCACCACCAACAACCTCGATAATGTCAATGTCTTCCTTGGTAAGCTTGGCCTGAGAAAGAGCCTCCTCGAGGGGAACGTGAGTTCGCTCAAGAAGGGGCTCGATCATAGCCTCGAACTCCTGTCGGCTGATCATGGAGGAAGCGTCGATATCGTTCATGAGCGACTCGATGTTGACGGGGGCCTGCTGGTTGGCAGACAGAATCTTCTTGGTCTTCTCGGCGGCGGCGATGGTTCGGGCGAGGGCACGGCCGTGAGTCATGATGTCGACCTTGTACTTGCCCTTGAACTCCTTGGCGAGGTGCTCGACGAGAGCGCGGTCGAAGTCTCGGCCACCGAAGTCCTTGTCCCATGTAGTAGCCTTCACGGCGAGCTCACCCTTCTTGAACTCGACGATAGAGACAGTGTAGCTGCTGTGGCCGATATCGACGAAGCAGACTCGGCGAGGCTTCTCCTCAGGAGCGGGCAGGTCGAGCTTTGTGATACCCCAGCCAAGAGCGGCAGCAGTGCCGTCGTTGATGAGGCGCAGGACGCGGAGTCCAGCAATCTCGGCAGCATCAATAAGAGCGCGGCGCTGGACATCAGTGAACCAAGGAGGAACACTCATGCAGACATCTTGAACAGGTAGCTTGAGCTCGGCACCGGCGGTGTGCTTGATCTTGCTCAAGTACATGCCAACCAACTGGGTAGCTGTGAACTTCTCCTTCTTGCCAAGGTAGTTAACCTCAGCACCGACCTGGCCGTTAACATCGACCAGAGGAGCGGTAACATATTGCTGCTCAATCGCAATATCGGTATCGTTGAATGCTCGGCCAGCAAGTCGCTTCAGAGAGCTGACGGTGTTCTTGAGGTTGGAGATCTCTTGGGTCTTGGCGGCCTCACCGAGGTAGCGAGACTTGGGTCCGAATCCTACCAAGGAACTATGAAGCTGTTAGTATGAATCTTCTACAACGATGGTGGGGTTGCTTGAGTATGCGCGACAAGCGACGCGGTCAAGCAAGATGGGATGACATACGGAGTTGCGCGGTTTGAGACTTCATTGGTGACCTAAAAAAGACAAATAGAGTCAGCAACAAGCTTCAGCAGCATTATATATCTATCTCATCGAGGTATATGAGCAGGGCGGTGGTCGACGAGTATGGAGGGGTAGGGCGGTCGGTTGAGATAGACAGATAGCGGGGGAATAGACTGAGGGTATACGCACAACGTCGACGCCACGGTTTCGGGCGATGGCAATGACGGTCTTGAGGGTTCCGAAATCGATTCCTATAAGCAAATGTCAGTTTGTTTTCTCGTAGCGACGGCTATTCATACAACCGCAACGGGCTGGCTGAAAGGTAACTTACCAACGACACTCATGATTTCGACTGGTGGGGTTTGCCCCGAGACACGATATTAAGGTAAAAAGAGAAGAGGGGGGGATATAGCTGAGCGATTCGAAAGATAGCTCAGAAGGGGAAAAGGAAAAGGGATCGCAAAGAGGCGGAATATAGAGAGAAGATCGTGAGAATATGGAGGGGAAGAGTAAGGTAAGGTCGACTTGGTTGGGCGGCGGTTGGTTGTTTATGGCCCGTCCTTGGTCCGCTGGGTCAATTTTTTTTTTGGTGGAGGGGCAGCGAATGGGGGATGCCGCCTGCGTACTGAAGGTACAGAACTGAAATTTTCAAACGGCACCCTTCTTTTCAGTGGGTTTCCCACCTTTCACAGGGTACGAGTACTCGATACCTGCGGGTCTAAGCGCTACACACTGAGTAATAGCGTACAGCGATGATGTAAGTGAAGTACAGATTACTTTCGGTCTGCGATTCGACTTTCGTTTTAAGTTGTTTCTAGAAGATGCGAAGTTCCTTCTTTCAGCAAGAAGAGAGAGATCGGACTTGAACGTTCTACTCGCGACTTATATATTCGTGATACCTCTACAACTAGCAACAACAAAGGACAACACAATATCTTTGTGCCAGGATGCTGTGGTCACGTTGAACCGTCCATGATGGACTTGGTCGACCCTAGAAACGACGATAGATTTCTGTGCGATTCTGTCACCAACGAATGTACCTTTCTGGGTTAAGGTACTTTGTCTGCTGTACTGTATCTACTCCAAGGTGTAGTAAGCTGGGCTTCCTGTACGCAATCAATTGCCTTATAGTGGATGTCAGGGATTTACCCCACTACCCACTAAGTTGCTGTACGGTAATTACAGTGTTGTACCGAACAGGAAAAACGCAAGGCACCCAGCCTCGAAACGTTGATACCCTGGACCTGAACGTGTCGAGTCAAGGTTGAACGAGGCGAGGCTATAAGGATATCCTGGGTAATTCCGTACTGTATCATGATACACGTAGGCCACGGAAAGAAGTAAAAAATGACTTGCCCCTCCCCCGCTAGGTATTCCGTCACTTGTAAGGTGAGGCAACTCAATGCTGGAAAACCCCTCTAGCGCCTCTGATAAGTTAAATTAGTGAGATAAACAGCCTTGCCACAATGGGACATTCAATATGGCATTATTTTTGCCATCCATGTTTAAGTCTATGTACATACAGTTAAACGCTTGAAGTTATCTCGGTCTTGCTGGTTCTTCTTTTCAGTCCCTTTCAAGAAGATTAAAGAAATTTCGAAATGACGAACCTGTTTTAGAGCCCGGGCTCAATCCTCCGCGCATCCATGACTAAGAGCAACCCAGCCTTCAAGATTTGCATGATCTTGACACAGCCAAAACAAACCATGCCAAGATGTTAAAAAGCCACCCAATATCATGCATTTTCTATTTTCTGCTCCGCCGGCTTGTTTTTTTGCTGGAAATCTTTTTCAGGTGACCGATAGGCTCACCGACAAATACGTGTGTCTTGCCAGTATCTCCAAATTAGACATATGATGAGTCGTCTCGAAACTCCAGTATCTTGACGGATATAAGAATGGTATAGCATGTTGTATAGTATCCATCTCGAGATGCATGGACTACAGTAGTACCTATCTTGGATACATATTCGACAATACTGTACGGAAGTAACGCCGAAGTCGCTCAAGAGTACCGATAATTGTAACCTGACTCGACCCTGGTCAGGTCGCCTTGCATCCCTTCCTTTCATTTTCATGTCCAACCCACGAGCTTTTATGTGTTGTCATGGCCCCTGTGGCTCCAGAATTGCGGGGTAGATTGTGGTCACTGTGGGCATGATGATGTCGGATCGACAAGCACGGGCTGTATGTTGTTCGAGATAGCTTCATTTTCCTTACTGACTGCGGCCGAGACTACACTATCAGAAACCAAATTCGTGAACTCGGAGCATGAAATCAAGATTACTATTCTTAAAGTTGAGCTTCCGGATGACAAAATCACTGTCTCCATTATTCTTTGACAGGTAATTTGAGTCCAGCTAACATAGCATACTATTTCAACCACCAGTAACCCATATTGCTTATCTTGTCTTAGCGACATACGTTCGGGTTTCCTTTGACCATACGACTAGCAAAGGATAGGCTTCTATCGTGTCTCGACCGTTCGTTGTCTGATCCTGTGCCCTGCGAGTATCTTTGAATACCCTCACTCCGGCGGCCACTAGCGACAGCATTATTGGCACCTATGCCACCCAAGACAACGTCATTCATGCTTGCCGAGTGTCCTTGAGGAAAAGCCGGGAATTTGTTTGTTTGGATGTAGGCACCTGCCGTCTCGTCGTTTCCAGAAACTCGGTTCTGCATCCGTTGCGCGAGTTGATACTTCCGAAGATTCTCTTCATTCATCAAAAGCTTCATCCGTCGTGGTGTACCAACCCCCAGGCCGGCATCTCGAACCGACGGGATACTATCCAACGAGTCGCGATCATTGAAGAAACCTCCAGCTGCGCCTTCTCCTTTCTCGACATCCACAGCGCTTGCGTCGATCTCGTCCGGATGAGCATACGTCCCCAATGCAGTCTTTTGACGTGCCGAAAACTTTCCATCGATCTTGTCAGGTGGACGCACCACGCTTCTTGTTCGACTGATTTCGCTTGTTGTAGTCGACTCACGGTTCGAGGCAGTCCTACGCGCTACGTGTGCCGCCTTGAAAGTCTCAGGGACGATGTTTAGCTCGTCTCCTTGTTTCTCAGCCTGCTCTACCGCCTCTCTTGCTGTTGTGTGACTGTCCGCTGCCGCAGCATCGGCTCGCGGCCCTCCCCAAGTTCGCTGCCCTGCTGTGAAGATCCCGTACACCATGTAATACCAGTTGTAAAACGGGTTGAGAATGAACATGAGCGGGTACAGCCAGATTTTGAATCGCCGCAACTTGGCCCCAAAATAGAGCATCAACATCCAGTTGAGCCCAAGGGAGATGGCAATGAATCCTATGGGGAGGCCATCCACTTTCTTGACTGTGGTCATCAAAGCTAATACCATGATGAAGAAAAGTAGAGCTGTTGTGCGTATAGTATTCTGCATGAATCGGACCAGGATAAGTATAGGATATCGTTTCCACAAACGCCAATCGGTAAGCATACAAACTTCGTTCGTTATGAAACCGAGAAACCATCGGCGCCTCTGCTTAATCAGGGACCGAGTTGTCTGGACAGCCTCTGTCTTGCAGAATGCCGACGTGCACATCTGAATCTGGTGCCTTTTCTTGGCGCCAATCATGAAGAGATGTGTCAGCCAGCGGTCCTCTCCAAGATGACATTTGGCGAAGTCAAACAGGTCCTCACACTGCTCTGTCTTGTCCACAAAGTAGTATTTGGCCATTCTTCGGAAAGCTGAAAAGCGCAGCATGGTCAGCGCTCCTGGCAAACAGGTGACAGAGCCGCAACCGGACTCAACTGTCCGCTCAAACAGCTGCCCATGAATATATTCCATATCCTGCAGTAGAGTAATAATGCTGTGTTTCTTTGTTGTTGAGGTGATGACCCCTGTCATAGCCAGCATCTCTCTAGTATTACCGGGACTGAGCTCCATATCGTAGACAAAGTTTTGCAAACATACTTTGTCCAATATGCAGTCAGAGTCGATAAAAAGGATGAAAAGGTTATCGTTTCTCTTAAGATACTCTTCATATACTCGGTCGATAAGTTTGAAGGTCACTTTCTGGCAGTGACGCTTCCCTCCATGTGGGAAACGGGAGATAGTCACTCGTGCGGATCGGTACTTAACGTCGATACTTGTAGGATATGGCTCTCTTGTCAACGGTACGTCCAGTTGACGGATTGTGTTGAGGTATAGGTCGTCTTCGTCTTCTCCGTCGAAGGATAGGAAAACATGAATGCATGCCGGAGGGTAATCGCAGTCGACAACCGAGTTGATAGCTTTGATGAGGACTTCTGGCTCTTCTCGATAGCAAGGCATAACGACGACGACTTTGGGCGCCGTGACATCGTCTAGAACCTGCTTTATTCGCTTCGTTCGCCCGAGTTGGTTTGTCACGACTTGGTAGATGCAAAACAGCCATGGCACTGTCAAGAGGATGGCAAAGGCCCAAAAGGCGAACCACTGTAGGAATGACACCATCTCGTCAGGCCAGAGTCTTGTAACTGTATCGGGAAGGGGTAGTGTGACCACCATGATTGGGAGGAATATTACTCTGTTATCAAGATTAACAAGGGTCGTTTCGAATAAGAAGACGAATATTACCGTAAAAGAACAAAGGCGGTTCCGACGACAATACATAGTACATTGATAGACCAGTGTTCTGACTTCTGAAAGACCTTGACAATGCAGTAAACAAAGGCTGCAAGCCATAAGAACCACTCGAGGCATGCCATCAGGAGAACAACACCCACTATGCTGGTGTATATAATCTGACCGAGACAGGTAAGCTTTTGCATCCATTTGGTCGTCTGTTGCAAGTCAACTTACGTTCTCCGGGGGCCAGTCGTCCAGCACTGCCATGGTTGGGCTGCGCAACAACACTCTTTGATATGACCAGACACGGTAACCACCTGCCTATCGTCTAGGAGCGATGGCGAGAATCTGGAGAGTATGTATTTGTCTGGCCATCGGAGGACGAGAAGACAGTTAATCCAGGCAGGGTGCTCAGAAAGGGGATGGGACGTCTCCTGGAGCGGTATCTTGCGGTGGCTTTCAGCGGGCACCCGCGAGATATGACGAGTACTAGATCAACGGTACAATGGAAAACAGAAGTCATTTGGGCAATCGTTTGGGTGACACAAGTAGTGTGAACCGAGATCTTGTAGGGAAGGTACCTAGATTCATATTTTCGACCAAGAATGTACAAAAGTTGACAAGAGGAAGGTGTGCTAGATCAAGACGTAGTAGAGGCAAGAAAAAGATTGCCTCCCTTTGCATTTGGTCAAGAACGGCTGGAAACATCTTGGTAGCTACTGCCGAATCTATCATCGCAGTCCGCTGGATCACGGTTACACCATGTTTACTGCTCTCCAAGATGAGTTACAAACAGCGAATCAAACGGGAGTTTGTCCTACCAGACCGCTCGTGTATTATGTTAGAAAGCAAAGACAATAAGGGTCAATTGTTTGTGAGCTTAGCTACAATCAAAACAAATCCCAGTGGCTACCTAAGCAACGATGGCAATCAAAGATAATACTGACCACTTAACATCCAATCGCCGACCCGCTTTGTATCCTCGATAAAAGGACATTGAAGCTTCCAGGTCTTGGAGCTTGAAATTTGCATTTTGTAGCCTTATTATCAACTACGCTGCTGCTCTACGTGGGTAGTTGGACACAGACTGTTGAACCTTTGTACAATGTTGACGCACAGGGTGGTGATGGCATGCGAGGACAAACATACATGACTTGGATGATAGGTTGCATTATGCTAAGCACGTAACAGAGGCACGAGAGAATTATTCAGTTTTGGCACAAATTCCATTAATTCAATTTTGAGTTAGACCGTGCTGATCTGCAATCATGTGTTGGTATATGCCTCCGAGCAGCAATCCGAAGCCCATGCAATATGCGACAAGGGAGATATCAACATTTGCTAAGGGCGCTGCGTTTTCGGTGGCACTAATCTTCCTGGCCATGATTTGGTAGCAGAGTGTCGCCTTGACGTTCGAACTCTCCTGACGCAATTGTCCACACCCCTGCACCCACCACAAAAGCCAGAGTCGCGCTTTGCTGTGAGCTATCCCTCAATAACCTGGCTTGAGTCACTTATGAGGGACTTCCACAATCTATCGTGCTGCCATGTAAATGGCATTTAGCTACACTGGTACGTGGCTCAGATTGGCGCACTGTTGCCGTGTGGCAGGAACCGAGGAGACATCTTCGGGCCATCGGTGTAAACCAGGGGCTTAGTGAGATTCGTCGTCGTACACGTTGGCTGGTTTAGCCACGGTTGATCACCTAGTTAAAAGCCTTACCCATTGTTCGTGTTTACCAATCGACATCACTGAGCTGAAGTTTGCGAGATCTCTGGCCTCGGTCTTTGCCTGATCTGTCTAATCGGTTGTGATAAAACGTCGCCGGTCTTTCGTTGCCTGAGTTGTTCTGTGAATATTGGTGTTTCGGAAAAGTCGTGGGGAGTGAGGGTATGTACCACCATCTTGATCCTCGTTCTGTTGAAGATCGTAGTTGAGCACCAAGTTCTTGATGCGTTGTTGTTCCTCCCGTTCAGCCTGTTGCTGGGTTTTCATGGCAATGGCAAATGTCGAATCAGAAGGAAGTTCAACAGTTCGCGTCTGGTACATGTTAGCATTGATTACGATACGGGAAAGAAGAGTTGTACTTGTTGGCGATTGCCCTTCTTGGTCAGTAAAGAAAAGGCCATAGTGTGACCTGGTGGAGCCTCCGCTTCACCCCCCTCTGTTGGAGTGGTTTCTCGAGCCTTGGAACGAACAGGAAGTGGCACGTCGAAAAGCTGTTTGCGCTCAAACTTGCGGGACTCGAGACTTTCCGCCATCATCTTGGCATATTCGCGCTCAAAGTCAGCTTCGTCTTCGGGATCGACTTCCTCTTCTTGTCGGGTAACGACGATAGCCTCCTCATCGAAGGTGCTCTCACTGTCTGAGTCCTCCTCCACATCCTCTGCTTCTTCCTCTTCCGAGGCACTGTCATCATTTTCATCGCCATCCTCGTCATTGTCCACATTGTCATCGTCGGATGATGCGTCGCTTGTAGCATCGTCCACGTCGACTGCCCTGTCAACACCCGCAGACTTTTGGTCCTGAGCAACAGCAAGCTGGAAGGCTTTGACTGCCTCATCCAGCCCGGATGCGAGCTTCCATTGTGGCCGTGTAAGAGCAAAGGTATCTTGGACCAGGAACTCGATATCCATAGGCAAGGACGCCTTGGTAAAGATGTAGTACTGGAAGAAAGAAAGGAAGTAATCCAACTTCTTGCCCGCTGCTCCACGGTTAAAGAACATACCGCATGTCTCGAGCATCGTGGAGACGAGACGAATTCGGAAAAAGTCGTCAGGAGGATCCAGGGGGCTATACCTGCCAGGAACGGGCGGTCCGCCATACCCGAACGTCATGATCTTGTACATGGTGTCAAAGATGACCGGGTGCTCAAGCATGCGGTAGTTGTAAAGCTCTCCGAGGTACTTCACTTCAGCGATGCGGCGCTGATAGAACCTATAGTCATTCTGCTCAAGACCAAAGGTCATAGATTCAACCACGTTATCGATGACCTTGACCACAAAAGCGGGATGATAACGATAGAGCGCGCTCAGCAGGATTCCGAGGAGGTGGACGCTTCCGTATTTGACCTTTCCTGGCTTCGAGAACACCTTTTCCAGAATAGCAACCACCTCTGTTTCCTCCCAATGAAGTCTTCGGATCTGCTTCAAGATCTTGCTGTAATTTCTCTTGGTCATATCAACATAGATCAATTTGCGAACGAAGAGTTCCATGGGAGTGCGTTCCTTTTGTTCAATAGCTGAACGTTCCGGCGGGTCCACGTAATAGACAGCATTGTCGATAAGCATACGCTCTGGTTGTCCGATGTGCTGAACCGATTTCTTGCGCTGAAGGGTTTCGAGAAAGCTCATCATACGCGGGGCTGTTTCGGGATTTCGAAGCAGGTATCGACCGCAATTCTCGATGAGGTTGCAAAGAATCTCGATGTTCATGCGTGAAAAGTCATCCAGACTGACTTTCAGACAATGAAAGACGACATGTTCCGGCACAATGCCGAATTTTGTCAATTCAGCAAGATAGCGAATGTTGCTCAAGCGAACTTGACCCAAAAAGTCCTTCTCTTTCCGCCTTTGCAAACTTCGAAACTCAGCATCGAGGTAGTCAACAAGACCTTTCGGAACGTCGGGCATGTATCGTCCCAATGTAGCAACGAGTCGTGACCATGACGGCAGCAAGTCGCTTCGGCCTTTTGGAACCTCGGTCAGTGCCTTGACAAGACGGTTGCGTGAGGCCTTGGAGTTCAGAAAACAGAAGTCAATGGCCGTCTGGTCGACAATGTCCTTGTTTGTCAATTCTGGCAGACGAGCAAGGAGAGCGTCCACCTGAGCTCCAATGGTTCGATTTGCAATGGACGTAGACTGATCATCGGCAGTCTCAGCAGTCTTGGTGGTTTCGATTACTTCAGCCGGGTCCTGCTTCTTGCCCACCTGTTCGTCTGTATCCGTCTTTTTCTTTTTGCCATCCTCCAGCAAAATAGCTGGTACTTTACCTTTCAGATCGACCAGGTTTTCGTAGAAGCGACGCTCGTCTTCGTCTTCCCAGATTCCTGCACCGTCTCCCATAGAGCGAAGGTAATCTCCCGTCTTTACAAGACCGATGGAACCGTTGGAGGCGGCAAATGAATCGTCGGAATCTTTCAAATCGGGCATTTCAGCCCCAATAGCATCCGCGACCACTTGAGCGTTAGATACGAGGCGTTCCTGAGCCTTAACCTGTTTCTCATAATTTGACTGGCGATCTTCGAAAACCTCACCAGATTTGACATAGGCCTCAGCGTTGCGCCGGGCTTGCGACTGTATCGACTTCTGGTCTCGAGTAATATGTCCTTTGACATCATCGAAATACTTTTTCAAGATACTTCTGAATCGCTCGCGCATTTCGGGTTCGGTAAAGGGCTGGTCTTCGTCCGCAGATGTCTCATTCTCGCCACCATCACCATTCTCGGCGTCGTGTCCTTCTGTCGTGCCATCTTCCTCTACCGTCTTGCGGCCATCGGCTCCCATCGGCTTCACGCCGAGAATGTCCCAGCTGAATGACTTGACAAAAATAACGAGAAGCGGGAGGTTTGCGTGTTCGCGATCGTATCCGAGTAGATCCTTTAGCACTTCGAGAGGGAAGGGTTCCGCGCCGGTCCCCTTGTTCGTCCTGGTTTTCAACTCGGGTGTCTTGCCCGCAGCGCCTTTCATAGCGTCGTCGGGCTTGCTAACATCGTCGAGTGTCCTGATGACTCCTACAAGCCACAGCTCTGTTACAACACGCAGTAATGCGCGCTGTCGTGTAATGCGCTCCTTCTCCTCCTTCTCGCGAACCTCGGGTGCCAGAGACTTGAGAATACCCTTATCAGGGGTCGCCATGCCCTTCCCAAGCAGCCATGCCAGATATTCCGTAAATTCGCTAGGCCCAAATCGCTGATGGAGCGCACTGACGATCTCGACGCCAGCTTCGATTTCGCCGGGAGACTTGAGTCTACAAAGACCTTCATAGCAGGCAGATATGATCTCGGAAAGGTACTTGTGTAAGCGCAAGGTTCGGATTTCCTGGAGGAAGGTGCTGAGGGTTGCAGCAGTGACAGCGGTTCGAAGTCGTTTGATAAAAGCAGTATTCTTTTTGAGTGACGAATCGAGGCTCTTCGCAACCGGGAACAAGTCTATGATCATTTATGTTAACTGACGAGGGCGGGGGAGGGAGTGGTGGGGTAGGTGTAGAGATGATTCATACCAGATTCGCCATCCCATGCCTTTTCGTTCAACGTGCGCAGTTCGCCTAAGGAGATGGTAAGCTTCTGTACATAAAAAGAAGATAGACGAGGAGATCGTACGCTTTCTTGCGCGATCCATGGCGGGACACGACGTAATGGGAGGCGGTTCGCGACTTGGGTTGATGTTCTAAATCTGGATTATGATATGAAGTGGGTGGAGGCGGCGCTGCATTCGGCGCAGGCGGCCTGCTAAGGGATATGTTTCCCTAGGAATCGATGCTGTATGAAAGGCAAAAGAGCCGACATGGGTGATTCCGTCAAGCCAGGACGGAGGAAGTGCGAAGGGGCAGAGCCGGTTGGTTGTTGTTGTCAATATGTCGAGTTTTGCATTTACCTGACTTTGAGGTTTGGCAGTGCTAAGGCTAAGGTGAGGTAAGGTATCCAATCCCTAAAGGTGATGGACTGCACTGCGTAATTTAGTCTAGTGGTCGGAGGTTAAGGTACCGACCGACGGGACAGACCAGAGCCTTGCCTTAGAGTGCCCGTAGAGTGGGGTTCCTGCGCCTGCCATTTTGTGATGGCCCTCTACTCTAACTAGGTGGCCCTGTGTGTGAGCTCTGATAGGTGACCTACACTGCTATGAAACATGAAACCAGAGCATACCTAACTCTACCTACCTAATGAATGAGACTCTTCTAACGGAATATTACAACCTTCTATGGAAAGAATTTGTAATTGTAAACCTTCCTTGTTGAGTACCTATCTGACTTCATCACTGAAGAAATACCTGGTAAATTCAAATGTCTTTAAACTGCCACCATACTAACTTACCCAAGTACATTCCTACTGTCTACAGTATCAATTGACATCGTCAACATAGATGGAGGGACTTCTCTAATAAACTCGTTAAACCCTTGTCTAAAGGTCTATTCTTGGTATAAATATCCTGCGGTCTTATAATTACCAACTTTTCTTCCTCTTGCCCACGTATGCGTACTAACTGACCACGGTACATGCGATCATGACAAATTCCCATCAAACGATACGATGATCATCCTTCCATGTTCAACCATCTCCGGCCAAAGCATTGATCATTGAAGACACAAGACTTTAACCAGCCGGGGTCAGGATAGACATGAATCTTGCTATCAGTATCACTTATCAGGCCAGTTACAAGGTGGGCCCCAAGTTGGCTGGTTGATACATCTCCGGCGATAATCGCAAAGCAACAAACGTGATTCGCCATCCGTTACTATCTCCTGATAACGATAAACCTTCAACCTCCGCGGATCAGACCAGACCACATGCATCCACTTAATTGCAACTTGCATCTCCTCGCTCTAAACCGGCAAACACGATATCATGAGCGAAGCCTCAGCAGACCCAATGGATACTATCAGGGGCCCTCCTGGGGCCAAGGAACGGGCAAACGGCTGCCACATAATGTCAGATCACCCAAGATAACAGTTATTATCCAGGCTCCTGCCACCGACTTGGTGTTCAAATTCTCGTTGAAACAGTAATATCACTATCAATATCAATCCTCTCAGTTGTGTGACTTTTTACTCGAAGCTATTCCCAACAAGCAGACCTTCACTCGCCATGGATGGCTCAACAATCACCACAACCATCATTCCTCAAAATGCTCACAGCCTTCCTCCATCACCGCCGAGCACGGCGAAGCCATCGCGGATAGGGAGTTTCCATGACCTGCAAAGCCTCTCATCGGCCGATCATACAACTCTTGATGAATTCAAGCCCTACCCCCTTCCCCCAAAGTCCTTACCAAAGTCCGTCCTAAAGGAAGATATAAAAACTCCAGACAATTTTGTTGAAAGAGATCCTCGTCTGATCCGTCTCACCGGAGTCCACCCCTTCAATGTCGAGCCACCCCTGAACGACTTGTACGACGAAGGCTTCCTGACTAGCGAAAACCTTCACTATGTGCGGAACCATGGTCACGTTCCCAGATGTGAAGATGACGAGATTCTCGATTGGGAATTCGAAGTCGGAGGCCTTGTCGAAAACCCAATCAAGATGACCGTACGAGATCTCATCAACGATTACCAGCAATTGACTTACCCAGTGACATTCGTATGTGCTGGAAACCGTCGCAAAGAGCAGAACATCGTCCGAAAGACAAAAGGGTTCTCCTGGGGCGCTGCTGGCTTATCGACGGCTCTTTGGACTGGTGTAGCTATTGGCGATTTACTTGCTGCCGCAAAACCAAAGCGTGGTGCCAGATATGTCTGCTTCGAGGGAGCAGACAAACTACCCAATGGTTACTATGGAACTTCCATCAAGCTCAACTGGTGTATGGATCCCAACAGAGGTGTCATGGTGGCGCACAAGATGAACGGAAAGACATTACACCCAGATCACGGTAAGCCTGTTCGTCTTGTTATCCCTGGGCAGATTGGTGGTCGTAGTGTCAAGTGGCTTAAGAAGATTACAATCACCCAAGAACCTAGCGATAATTGGTACCACATTTACGACAATCGAGTACTGCCGACTATGGTTTCTCCCGAAGAGAGCGCAAATTTACCCGAAGTCTGGAAGGACGAGAAATACGCCATTTACGATCTCAGCACCAATAGCGCCATATGTTACCCTGCCCATCAAGAAAGAGTTCTTCACGCAAACGCTCCAGATAAATACAAGGTACGAGGGTATGCCTATGGTGGTGGTGGAAGACGCATCACTAGAGTCGAAATTACCCTTGATAAGGGGAAGACATGGAGACTCGCAAACATCCGGTACCATGAAGACGACTATCGTGACGCACCTGAAGGTGATACACTTTATGGTGGACGAGTCGACATGTGGTGGCGTGAAACATGCTTCTGCTGGTGCCTTTGGGATCTTGACATCCCAATGGATGAGCTGAAAGGTGCAGATGATATCATGATGCGCGCTATGGATGAGTCCATGAACATCCAGCCTAGAGACATGTACTGGAGTGTCCTAGGAATGATGAACAACCCCTGGTTCCGTATCGTGATTCACAAGGAACACGACGCACTTCGCTTCGAGCATCCTACACATGCTACTCTCAAGATCAAAGGCTGGATGGAGCGTGTCAAGGAGGCTGGTGGAAATCTCACCAATGGTTACTGGGGTGAGGCTGCACCTGGTGAGGCACAGCAAGTTGTCGTCAAGGAGCCTGAGAAACAGATCTCTTTGACGAACCCCCGGGTTGACCGCCAGATTAGCATCCAAGAGCTCAAAGCTCACGAAGGTGAAGAAGAGCCTTGGTTTGTTATCCATGGAGAAGTTTATGACGGTACTCCTTATCTCTCGGGTCATCCTGGTGGCGCAGCATCCATTTTCGGTGCAGCTGGCCAAGATGCTACTGAAGAGTTTATGGCTATTCGTAAGTACACGTCCAGTGAGTCCACAGATTCTAGACGGTTTACTGACATTTTGTATTCAGATAGCGAAAATGCCAAAGCCATGCTACGAACCTACCACATCGGCACTCTCGATAAGGAGTCCCGGGCCATACTCAGTGGCGACGCAGCCACAGCAACCGATAATACAACCCGAGAGAATTTCCTACAAGCCAAGACCTGGAGCAAAGCCATCTTATGCAAGAAGACATCCATCTCACCTGACACAAAGATTTTCACTTTTAAGCTTGATCACGAAAATCAGAAGATTGGTCTCCCTACTGGCCAACATCTTATGATGCGTCTACGCGATCCTGCTACAAGAGAAGCCATCATCCGCTCATACACACCCTACTCTGATGGGTCAGATTGTGGCCTCTTGGAGATCCTCATCAAAATCTACTACGATACACCTGAACGCAAGGGCGGTGTCATGACGCAGGCTCTAGACTCAATTCCCATTGGCCATTGGGTTGACTTCAAGGGTCCTGTGGGCAAGTTTGTCTACCAAGGTAATGGTCGCTGTACCATCAATGATAGAGAGCGCCGTGTCCGTCGCTTCATTATGGTCTGCGGAGGCTCTGGCATCACGCCTATCCGCCAGGTGCTTCGTGCCGTGATGCAAGACCCCCATGACACAACACCCTGTCTTGTCTTTAACGGAAACCGCAGTGTGGAGGATATCCTTTGCAAGGAGGAGCTTGACAGTCTTGAGGCAGCCAATACTTCAAAGTGCCGTATTGTCAATGCTCTGTCCAACCCACCGCCTGTCTGGAATGGCGTTAAGGGTTTTGTTAACCAAGCGTTGACCCCTGAGCAGATGGTTTTACCCAAAGCAAGTGGCGAGGGCGATGAGTTGGTGCTCGTGTGCGGACCTCCGCCAATGGTCAAGTCTGTCGAGGCGACATTTACGGCTTTAGGCTTCAAAGCCGATGATTTTGTGTTCTTTTAAGAGACGGAACGAGGTAAAAATAATGATTTGAACGCATGTGTTTATCAACTGGATTACAGGAAGGCATTTCCAAGGGCGTATTTGGGATAAACGGTTTTGATAGGCTTTTAAGGCTATGCAGCTTTATGACTTCAACTAACGTACATAGAATCAAACACCATGCTATATATGCTTTCAATTTCCTGTGCCCCTATTCAGCCACAACTTTCCCCAAACAATATCAAAGACAGGATTCACCTGATCATTAGGTCGTAAACAATGCAATCGCATTCCTTTCTCTGGCTCCAGGACTCAAAGCGAAATGGTTGATTTTGATTAATGTCCACCCTCAGAGCTGCCTTCACTGCTTTCTCCGCCGGCTCCATGGTGAGCAGGGTCGGGGTAGTAGAATGCGGCAACAGCGATAGCAACATAAAGAATGATGAGTAGGAACCCTTCAAGGTAGTTGCTCTTTTGGTCTTGAAGAAATCGTCCAACAGTAAGGATGGCGAGAATAAGCATAACAAGGTCGAAGACGGCAAAGTTGAGATCAAGGGTCTTGTGGAGGCCCCAACTGACGATGACAGTGAGCGGGGCGTTGAAGAGGGCGGTTTGGAGCGTAGCACCGAGGACGTGGGACATGGCCAAGTTGATCTGATTGTCCCAGGCCTCATCGATAGCAGTCAGATGCTCAGCAAGCTTTTCGACCAAAGGAACAAGGATGAGGCCCATGAACGCATCACTGACATGTCCTCGTCCAATGACATGCTCAATCTGCATGACAAGGATAACTGCAGTCCAAGCAACAAGACCGACAGAAACTACCAAAGCAATTATGCATTCGATCAAGGTTAACTTGGCCTTGGCCTGATCCTTGTGCTTGTCACGATCCTTGTGCTCATCTTGTTCAAACACAGCGTCGTAAATACCATGGTGGGTTCGGGCTTGGAAAAAGACGTAGACCAAGTAGGCGATTATGAGAAGAATCGAGACGATTCGCGAAATCTGAAGGGTCTTGTGGTCGAGGCTCTGGTTGGTGAGTGTCTCGCCGTTTCCTACACCATACTCGAAGACAGTAGGAAGAGCTAGAACAACGCCACTAATACTGGTCAGATGCTATCATTTCACAACATTAGGTCGAACAAAACTCACGCAGTCAACAGTAAGCCGCTTCCGGCCTCACTGATGGCCTCACTGAAAACCTGTTCGTCTTCCAGCATGCCACCGACGAAGAAGCAACATCCCAAGCACAGGAGCATGGTAGCAAGAATCGAACCGAGAATAGCAGCCTTGATAACGTAGTACATGTTTTTGGAGAGGAGTACCATAAAAAGGATGATTTCGACAATAGAACCAATCCTAAGCAAAATTAGTCAACATATCCTGAAAGTTGGCTTTTTGGGTAGATGTACGTGATCTCGATGAGAACGCCCCAAACATGAGGCAGCTTCCGCGAAAGCTCTTGACCGGCGAAACCAATGAGGTTGGCACACGGGATCATGGCGATATAGGCCAACGCAAAGATGGTGACATGGTTATCGGGCATAGCATCTAGTAAATGTAAGTAACCCATATTCGCTATACTCATGTTATTTGAGACATACAGCGAACGGCAATGGCAGCAGGAACGAAAGGCCATAAAAAGTTGCACAGCAGACTGGCTCTACTTGTAGATCTGAACGAGATCTTGGAAAAGTGAATAGGGTGAAATCCACTGCGGCCACTCTCTCCTGCAGGTTTGATATATCGAGACATTTTGCCGTTTCCGTGTCCGTTTCGACCCCTGTCGCCTCTCTTTTCGCTGTACGTGTTTGGGACGGGAAGTGTGCGGCCGTCAGACGAGACTTGACGCATGTCGGGAGAATTATGTGAGCGAGAGCGATGGCGAGGTCGGTGGGAGCGTGAAGAGGAGCGTTCTCGATGATGATCTCGAGGCATGTTGGCGACCTTTTTGTAGTTACGAATTTCGGGAGCTTCGAGTTGGTTGAGTCAAAGGACCAGGTCTAGACCGGTTCAAATGCCGGAGTTGCACTTGTGCTTGTCCTTGTGTTGTTGTGGTCAAGGTTCAAAGGGGGAAGACAAAGCGCGGAGGGAGCCAAGGGGAAGAATCCTGGATGGATGGATTGATATATGAGAGAGAAGGAACCAGCCAGTTGGTAGTGGTAGCACTTGCCAGCTCAAGACGATGCCAGCAGTTTTTATTCAGTATCAGTTTCCATGTTTCACACTCCTGAAAATCAAGCTAACAGGGTCTCGTCCGTATCTGTGCTCCCAGTAAACAATGGAAGAAGACCCCTTGTAAGAGCATCAACCAATGAGACAGCTCCAGCATGATGAAGATGCGGTCACTCAGAGCCTGAGCCCTGCCAAGTTTCGGTGACAGTCTCGATTTTAGCATGGCTAGCATGGCCAAGCCGGGCCCAACCGTTAATTTTTGGCGGAGATTGCTTGGCGGTTCCTTGATCTCCGCCCTACATGCCTTAGCTTTAGCTACGTCACTGATGCTGTGTGCCTCTATCAACCACAGACTATAGTACTACCTGCTATACTAGAAGAACAACGGATAAATATATTAGTAACTTGCATACATCATTGTGCATTATGTTGTATAGAGGGCAATAGATGAAGAGATAGGTACTCTTGATCACTGTTCGTTACTTTATTGCAATCCACTGGTGGCTGTAAACCAATCTTTTCCTTTTTTTACGCTTAATTCATTATTCACCCAATATTGTAGTTCTAGACCCATTTCGTCTAACCAACCCGACAACACCAAATGACAGCGTAGACTTTATAGTTGAAGCTTATCCATCAGCCGGACAGGGGCATCTTGCTTTGTGGCCCCTTGTGCCGGTTTCCCGTCTACCTGCACCCCCTTGACGCCCTGTCTGACTTCATATCGAATCTGCAAGCCAACGCTCAAATCCTCCGTCACCATCTGTTGTTCCAGAATCCCCAGGCTTAGCGCCATCCCCGGACTCTTCCAACACGGACGCATTGCTGTTGGTCCCTTTTTCGAAAGCTGCCTCTTTGGCCCGGTATGGAACTGGTTCCGCGAGCACAACTGTTTCAGTGCCCATAGGAATGTTCAGCTCTGGGCCCATGGGCAGTGAATCCATGTCCACTTCGACGTTCAACAGAGTCTTGAGAATCACTTGACTTCCCGCCTTGCTCATCACTTCGTTTGCCTGCTTGCACTGCTCTGATGCCACGCATTCCACGCAGCCTCGCTCACAGCGGCAGTTTTCAACTCGTTTCAGTGCATCTCGCAGTAGTTGATCCACATGGTCGAATGCTTTGGTACTGATACCTGAGCCTCCTGCACCGCCTTTGGCATCGTAGAACGTCAACCGCGCTGGACGTTTCCGTTGCGATTCTTGCTTCGCAAACTCTTTTACTGCCGTCTTACACTCGGTCCTTACATCGCCAGGCATGCTAATAACAAAGGCCGGCAGCAAGCTCATGATAGCATGCTCAGCAGCATGTATCGCGGCCGCGATGTGAAGTCGACGCTCCTGGAGAATAGCCATCGCCTTCTTAGGCACATCGAGCCACATTCCCTTGCTGAATCGAATGACTGGCGGATTGTCCACTTGCACTGCATCCAGCACTCTGTTCTTCTTGTCAACTTTCCAGAAACCGAAAACGTTTTGTTGTATTTTGATTGTTCCATAGTAAGCATGCGACCGGGAATCTGAAATCGTCCGAATAGCTTCTGTCTCGGTAGGATCAATATCGGTATAGTCACGTTGAACAGTTGTCCATTCCACTTTAACTCTTTCCACCCTGGCCATCCCTTTGTCAGGCTGGAAGTCCCGTACAAGGTATGGATTACCCTGGTGGAGAAATATGGCTCCGTCGTAAAGAGTGAAGGTTGCTCTGGAGGCCTCCAGTTCTTCCAACACGATGTTGCGGCCGTTGGTGATATCGACAATGGCGAAATGGTCATCTTCTGTGTCTCGAATAGCAACATACTTTGCAGGGATGGGTCGGAACCTATCGTGGCAGTGGAAGAATCCCATGTCGTCTCTGATGAGACGTTCCACGCAAATTTTCGGCAGGTCCCTGCCAAAGTATTTCGCATCCTCTCTTGGACGAATAGGCATTTCATATGCTGCACATTGAATATGTCCTTCACGTACCAGCATGTTCTCCAAGTCCACTTGCAACTCGCAGTTTGGCTTTGTGAATAGCTCGTCCGGGTTCTGCATGTAATGCTGGTCTGTAGCAAACCCATCACCAACCAAAATTGAAAGGGAATCCTTGTTACGACGACCAGCACGGCCGCTTTGTTGGCGCAAATTAGCGATCGTATAAGGGAAGCCCCAGGTCATGACACAGTCGAGTGAGCCAATGTCAATTCCCAGCTCCAACGCAGTCGTCGCCACAATCCCGAGGAGCTGACCCTGAAACATCTCAGTCTCGATTCTTCGTCGATCTTGTGCTGTGTAGCCGCCGCGATATCCCATCACTAGATTGGTGCATTCTGGTCGACCAAGATTCTCCAACTCCTGTTTGATTGTACTGACAAGCAGCTCGCATTGCGCTCTGACTCGACAGAATGCTATGATTCTAACGCCTCTCAGCATTAACGCACAGAACAACCGTGCACATTCGAACTTTGTACTGCCTCGACCAGACGCAGGGTCACCAGGGTCCTTGAACGGGGTATTCCAGCAGAGGAATTCCTTGCGTCCTGATGGGGAACCGTCGTAATCTATTAATTGAACATTCTCGATGCCAAAAATAGTTCGGAAATGTTGCTCAGGGTTGGCGACTGTGGCAGAGCACGATATAAACTTGACACGCCGATTGCCTACGGCGGCACATATTCTTCGTAGTCTCCGCATAATGAATGACATGTGGGAGCCCATCTGGCCATTATAATAGTGTAGTTCGTCCACTTTCAAGAGTAAGTATCTGATCAGGTAAATCAGTTTGTCAAAGTACGTACCAACAACATATTTCAGGTTCTTCAGGTACGACCTCCATCGCTCCTCTTGTGGCAATATGGTGATGTGAAGCATATCTGGGTTAGTAAAGATGATTCTTGCTTGCTCGCGGATATCGTTGCGCTCGGTCATTGGGGTGTCGCCATCAAAGGTCTCGATCATCGTCTCCTCGAGACCGGGCATATAACGCATCATGTCCTTCAGGCTTCTCTTCTGGTCTTGTGCCAATGCTTTGGTAGGAAAGATATACATGGCCCTCGAATTATAGTCTTCTTCTAGGGCACGGATAACAGGGAGTTGGTAAATCAAACTCTTGCCGGAGCTCGTTGATGTTGACACCACAACATGTTTGCCATCATGTAAACTATTAAGGGCTTCTGACTGATGCGCATAGAACTGAGTGATCCCCTTGGCGTTGTAAAGAGCATTGACTAAATCTTGGCTTAGTAGAAAATTGAGATCTCCATATACAGGCTCTTGTTTTTCGAAAACTCGATGTCCGTCAGGAACAATTTGGCCAGTGTACCAAGGACTCTCTTTGAGCTCTTGAACAATTTCTGGGACTGTCTTTCGTTCCTTCGGAATACTTTCTGGGATCGATTCGGCCGCCACTTCTGGGGGAAACTCTTCTTGGGCGGATGGCGTCGGGGTGCATGCTTTTGTCTGTTCTTTCAGTGTCTCTAAGGGATCGAGTCCTCCTTCTATGCATTTGTTGAGATAGATACTGATGGCGTTGTTGAACTTCTGGTTTCGTCTCTCGATGAGATTTGTCATTTGCTTTTGACTATAAACGGGCATTTTCAACTGTTCGTCCCGGAGCTTTCTGTTCGGCTTCGTCGGTTCGCCCCCTTTTCCCTGGACTTGCCTTTTCAGATCCCCATCTATAAACTCAAGAAATAGCACCTCCCGTCCCGAAGGTTCGAGATCTCGATCATGGTGTTTATCAAGGCTATCGAGGCCGGTGTATCCACCTACCGAAGCATCGTGTGCAGGTGCTTGAGATCGGTATGACTTTCCAGTCTTGAAGAGTTCATCTCTTTCGGTTCCTTTGACGTCCAGTTGCAGCATAGTCTCGTCAACATATGCAAAAAAGATGCCCTCGGGGCGGATCGCTACCATTGAAGCAATCTCCTCGACCAGCAACTCTCTCTTTATATGGGCTTCGACGGCAGACTTTACCGTGTCAAATGTTGTGGCAAGGTGTTTTCGAGTTGTGCAGAACGTGTAGACAAGGTTCAGAGCCCGGTGCGTTCGTTCAATTTGCTTGAACTCCTCTGGCCACTCTACGACGCAGGGTACCACGACGCTGCTAGCTTCCTTCTGAAGACTTGGTCGCCCCTTTCCTCCCTTGCCAGCCCTTCTGGGTTTCGAGTTGCTCGATTGACTCGAAGCTGGGCTCCCAGCTGCAGAATCATCTTGAACATCCCGCTTGCGTTTTCCCTGATGGGATGATGATGACGTTAAAGGTTTGACGTCAGCATCAGAGGCATTACCGTCTCGTTCTGAAGTTTCGTTAGGCATTTTCACGTCATTACTACCATCGAGGGTTTATATGGATGTCAATTGGAGTCGATACGACCCGCGAAACCTGGCGCGAAAGTGACGACGTCATTCATTAAGGAGTCGCGAAATTGATGCCACATCACGTGCATACAATTAGAGTATCCAGGTATGTCTTCATGAACACCATAGAAACCAATACTTGGTGATACAACTATGCCTGAGTGGTTTGTTTAATTTAAGTAAGTTTATTTGCATGAATGTGACTGCATGACCAGCACACGGCTGTGATTCATCTCTTTCCGCCACCAAGAATGTCCAGTTCTTGTACAAAAGGCTTCCTAACCTTTCCCAAGGTCCAGTGATGATTCCCAATTGTAGCACATAGACAGAATTTTATAGTACCGTCCGAACCAGAAAACTATTGGACTCGCACAAGTGCCTCAACACGGCATGCCCATTCCAAGCTGGGCACGGCATTAAATGCTTCTCGCCGCCGCTCTGCTGACCCATTCTGAAATCAGCAACAGGCGTGGCTAGAAAGCTTATGCACCATGCCAAGTCCCCGTATATAATTCCGCCATCTCTTGGTGTCGTTCGTCACCTATGTCTAGGGTGTAACAGCTCTAAGCGCTCCTCGCCACCACCTAACTGTCTTGGAGTTCCTTTTGGATGCTGCCAATTTCATTCATGAAGATCTTAGCATTCGCGGCTGACATCTACGCAAGATTTGTTAGTCCAAACTAGTAATCTGAAGTCAATGATATTACCACTTACCCGCATAGTGATGCTCACGGGCTTAGACTCTGCACCTTCAAAAGCTGTGAAAAGAATTCCCACGGACTTCAATGAAGCTTTTTCTTGGAATTCCATAGCAGCAACAAGTGCTGTGTTGAGAATGACTCGATGAGTCTGATCTTGGCGCATGATGAGACGGGCAACCTTGTGTCCTTGCGTTCCTCCTGTTGCCTCCTCGTCTTCTTCAAGAGCTGAAGCATCAAATGATCCGGGTATAACAGCACCGTTGTCGTCGTACTCGACACAGGCTACAGGCACGTTGATCTTCAACATACCTGCACCTCGTTCTTTCCAGCCGGCTTCCTTGTCGTGATAGAACATCTTAGCTCTCACGGATACAATTGTTGCTTCTCCAGCCTCGCCATCATTGACCTCAACTATAAAACGTTAGCATCCATTTGACAAGTTGGCAAATTGTTCCTTTACTTTTCTGTAGCTTAAGCTTCTTCTTTTCGTCAGATTCCTTCTCCGGAGAAGCGGCCCGCTCGGTCTCGGCAGGCTGTTCGCTCTCCTCCCTCTCATCATCGTCGTCGTCCCCTTCCTCCTCCACGTCACTGTCGGGAGCTCCAAAAGGTTTCGCAGGCTTCTCGCTCTTAGGCGCCTCTGCTCCAGGTGCGGCGAAGCTCGAGAGAGGTTTGCCAGCTCCGAGAGCGGAACCAAAAGTGCTTCCACCGAAAGGGCTTCCGTTAGTCCCCGACGAAAGGCCAGCAAAAGGTGAAGCTCCGCCGGAGCCACCAAAGGTCAGCTTGGGTGCTGCTGCCGGCTGCGCAGCTGGGGATGCGGATGGAGAAGCAAATGAGCTCAGCGAGGGCTTGCCGGCGATAGCTGAAGCAAAAGGACTGGACCCCTGAGAGCCACCGAGGGAAGCAAAAGGACTGGACCCCTGAGAGCCACCGAGGGAAGCAAAAGGCGATGTGCCAGAAGATAGCTTGCCGAATCCAGATGCCGCAAAAGCGCTAGCAGATGTTTGTGGTTGAGACTTTTTCGTAGGTGACGTGCCCGCCTCGGTCTCTTTGGCCGTCTCTTGGTTGGAAGTAGCTGTCGAAGGCTATGGCAGAGTTAGTTAAGATCTTGTTCCTCCTGCGGTAGTAATCTAGTGAACATACAGCCTCTGTATCCTCGTCGCGATGTCGCTTCTTCTCGGGCTCGAGTCTTAAAGATCTGTCTTTGGCCGAATCGGACGAAGCTATGCTATTCGTATCATTTTCCTCTGCCTCCTTGCTTCCTTCTAGTTGATCGTGTGCTCGCTTCTTCTTAGGTGAAGTGATCTGCTCCTTCATATCCTTATCGGGCGCATCCGAGGTGTTGGCAGCATCTTCGGCGCCAGACGTTGGGGGATCTGAGATAGAAGACTGCTTAAGTTCGCGACGTGTGGCGCGTGTCTCTGCGTCCTCCTTTGTCTCGACGTTGAGGGGTTCGTTCTTGGGGCTGGCGTCGGGAGCGTCGTCGGCCATGGCGTGCGGCGGCTCGGTGTGATGACGGTAGGATAGAGTTGAACTATTGCTGGATAAGAGGGTAATAAGAAAAGACTCCCAACTATGGACCCGAAAGCTATGAGAAACTAGACAAGAAGCAAAACTCTTATCGATCGTAGGTGGTACTCGACAAATCTATGCGCTGTACTCGGGATCGGGCTGGGCGCAGGTTGTCTGAGTTGGGTCTTTTGTCGATGCTAGAAGCTGGCGGTTCAGTAAGTGGAACCAATCAAATATATGCAGAGTCGCCAACGTCGAAATAACTAAAACTAACCTACACCTTGTGCTTGGGTATTCACCGCCCACGTTTACACCAGCGACAGGGAGGGGTAGCAGAGATGCAGAGATTGAACGTCATAATTGATGGGCGCTAATGATATTAAGATAAAAAGGTTGTTTGAAAATTCTTAAAAAGGTTTATCGAAATGGTCACAGGCGGTCTATCAGAAGCCTTTATTCAGATTTGACTCGACAAGGTCATTTGTTCCACCGAGGTTGGGTACCAGAATCATGGGACCAAAACCCGCCAGTTCATGGTCGCAGCAGGGGTTGTAGCCTGCCTTGATTTTCCAAATCCTGGTTTTCAATCATCGGGGAGGACGGAGACGATCCAGGGTGGCATATGCAATTGTGAGTCTGACTCTCATATGTTTTAGTTTGCAGCCCGGAAATGCGTGTCTCGTAGAGAGTTTGGTACCTGTAGCATGATTGGCGAAGGCGCTCTCGCGTATGCATCGAGTTAGACAACCAATACGGATATCAGACACGCCATGCTACATTCCGTTTGCATAGCAGCTTACGGATAGTATGGAACAAAACACGCCAGAAGATAAAATCGATATAGATTTCCCATCAAGTACCTAGATCAAAGGCCAAGGATTGTTCCCTGACGCTCGACCGCCATAATTCAGCCCACAATTCTATCAAACTTCCATGGGTACAATTACACCGATTCTAAATCAATCATTTTGATCCGCTGCTCCCTCGTATTTTGTAATAGCCGATTCCTTACACGCCATTTTCTTGGTAGGAGCCAGGACTTAGCTGATAAAACATAGGCAGCCCAAGCCAAGATAGAAGACGAGAAGAGGATACACTGCAAGGAAAACCCGGTTCTTGACAACGCCACTGCCACCCAAGATGCTAACACCAGCGGCCAGAGACCAAGCGATCAAGACAAGATAGATTGGGATACGAGCGATCCAGTGGAGACCCAGAGCAGACATCATGGCAGCAAGAACCAGAGGGAAGAGAGTGTAGCCGATAATACAGACGCTCTGAGCAAATGAACTGCACAATAAGTTAGTAACCAACACAAACGTTAGCACAGATTGGGAAGACATACATATTTCCGCCTAGCAGCTTGATTTGCAGAGTCACTACAGCCTCGCCGAGCCAGATCATAGCGAAAACGCCGCTGAACACAGCATCTCGCTGCTCAGAACGAGCAGTGAAGCTCAGAAGAACACTCAGAAGCAGACAGAAGATCAGAGGACCCCAAAGATCCCAGTCGCGAAGGCCGGGTGTCATATTGCTCTGCAGCAAAGTTTCGGCGTCGACCATGCGACTTGCCAGTCCGGTAAGCTCCTCTCTTGTTCCTGAAAGACCTGCACCGCGGATGCTTGAATAGGCGCCGCGAAGGCCCCCCTCACTGTCGAACATAGTGCCACCTAGGAGGTAACGGGGGTAAAGGACCTCTCTAAGCTTAGCCCAGACGGCAAGCAGGTCGCGACGCAATGTCTCCCATACAGTCTCGTCAATTGTGTTCAGGGGGGCGCTTCGGTCTTCGCCAGGGATGCGCGATGTCAGGTATCCTTCGTTCAGTGGTCGCGATGATGAGCTAGAGCCGATGTTGCCTGTCAAGGGCTGGCGGGAATTCGTCGCAAGGGGGTCGTCGAAGTCATTGAGATCAGCTATGCGAGTGTGAGTCCGACAGCTTTTCACAGGAAAGCAGCTCATAAAACGTAATGAAGTTCTATGAGTATCGTGAATGGTCGCTTACCATCATCAGGATCAATCAGGTCGTCCTCATCCTCCAGAGGTGGGTTGGCATAGTGCCCTCGAGCGCTTGAGGCTGACATGATTTGAGCTCGTTATTAAAATTCGTTTCGGGAAGTGAACGTGTCTGCGTTATGCGCAAGGCCGTCGTGACTGTCGTGGATGAGTGCCCAACGTTGTAATGGAATCGGATCGTGGATCTAAAGAAGCGAAAGTTGCTGAGTATAAAGGCTGACGTACGTTGAATCTCTAATAATTGCGAAACGTCCACGGTCGCCTCTCTGGAAACAACCCCTTGACGAGACGTGGCCCAAGCTTCCTTTCAGACGCCACCAATCAGACGAGCCCATCTAAAACAGCACATGCCTACTTCAGGCACACTCAACTATTTGTTAGTGGGGGGTCCAGTATGAGTTCCATCCCTTAATACAATTGTGTAGGTCGATTTTATCATTGTCGACTTTTAATGTCAACGATGGACTCACTACCTATGATAATGGATATCTGTTAAAGAGCTACCTACATGTAGTTGACTCTCTGAATAAGTAACTATTATATCAATGACCACAGTTAATTCTGAGATGATGGCAGTTTAGGTAAGTCACATCAGACCGGTTCAGTACCAGACAATCACCGTCACGATAAATACTTGTATTCGTCTTGAACTCGATAGCAATTAGTAACTGAGATGTATTTAGTCAATTATCTTTAGAACATATTGAAAAGCTTAACAAGAAGTCGTTGTAGCACAACAAGCACCCCAAGATATTCCAGACCAAAATGCTACACCCTGGCCAAATAATTAAGACGCCAGCGTTCATATCATGTGGTCATCAGTACCAACTTCCCCGTCACTGCCTTACAACTCAGCATGATAATTCAAATGACTTTACATTCATGTAGAATGCTGTCAATACCATCTGTGGGTGTGGTCGCGAGTCTCCTCAGTTGAAGAAGGTGCCTGTCCATCCCCAGGCCAATGCTGCCCGTTGTGCTGCCCATTGTTCCAATGGTTCGTATGCTGTTGCGGGGAGTTATCCGCGTAATTCGGCTGGATCCCGTGGCTTTGGTGATTGTTGTACGCAAATGCATTCTGATTTTGCTGGTAAGCGGATGGCTGTGGTAGCCAAGAATTCCCATGACCGTTGGTTGTACGGTTTTGGTATCCTGTTCCATGCGAGCTATAATCTGCTGTTCCTTCCATGGAAAAGTCAGTCGAGACTGAATCCTGTTGATACAGGGAAGGTTGCTGTCGTTGATCCTCTCGGGCCCAACGCTCAGCGGCTTGATTCCACGGCCCCTCGTACGAAGTTTCAGCTCCTTCGGGATCCCAAATGGGGAGACCGTCTGGAGGGTGGGCTTCTCCCGATGGCTGACCATGGCCATATTGAGCTATATTTCCGTTGATACCACAAAGGGCCCAGGCAAAGACGGCAACGTCTCTAATGGACTGCATGAGCTGATCCATGGGTGGACCTCCAGCAGCTTGAACTCCGCTACGCAGCGGCATATGTTGTGGAGCATAGGGAGCCTGGAAATTGTGGTAAGTATCGTGCGAGTACTGAGCCTGGAAAGGTTGCTGTGCCCAAGGAGCAGCGAAAACACCGCGGTCGTTGGTAGAAGGGATGTTGGGATTATGGGCATCAGGAATCTGAGGTCGAGCTCGGCGAATGATAACGACAAGGCCATCAGAAGTACAAGAAACAACAGCCTCTAGTTCAACAGAAGGTGCCAGCTGTGGTGCCGGGCGACTGCGCTCACTGCGTTCTCTGCTCGCCCGTGGTGTGTTAGTACCAGCTGGCTGTGGAGACGGAGGGGTGGGAGGAGTCTGATATCCGCCAGCTTGTGAGTTACGATAGTTAGAGCCCGAGGTGTTAGAGCTTGTGGTACGCGATTCCCCAGATGTCGTGTCCTCAACAGAGAGGAAACCATCTTGCATTTCCACGTCAGGCTCTGCCTTGACAGAAGGACCAGCACCGGCGTTGGCTCCAGGACGTTGGTAAGAACTCGAGTTGGAACGTGAGTCAAGATCCATAGCGCCATCCAGCTTCACACCTCCTCCTTCAGAATCACTGGAGCGGCGGCTTTCAGCCCGTTGCTGACGGTTAGGTGCCATCGAGCCTCTATCAGACCTGTTCTGATCTGGACTTGGGCTGTTGGTAGGCTGGTTAGAGTAGTAGGGCGGCTCCTCGCTCCTAGCAACTCCATCACCGTTGGCTGCGTCAAGAGTGGACTCTCCATCGATGTTACTTTCTTCATCTTCGAAGTCTTCTGGTCGTCGAGGGTCTCTGGACCAGAAGCGCAAGTAAGCAATGGAGTCATTGGCCTTGGCACTCTCAAGACATCTGACAGCGTCATCAAGGCAACTTTCTCGAATACACTCGTAGAAGCTTTTGTGCTGAACTTGATCGGCCGGAACCCCGAGGATGGAAGCAATGGAATCCGTTGCAAACATCACAGTCAATGTTCTGGTAAAACGGTTCAAGATAAGAGCGGCTCGAGGCTCGCGCTCCACAGGCGGCAACCTGAACTTGGAAGACAAATGTTCCAACATGTGGTATCGAGGGTCTCGAGGAGAGCGAGAGAAGATACGTCGGACCTGGGGCGCTGCCAAGGCACGTCCTGCTTCGAATTAGCAACGAAAACATGATATATCAAGTCAGAGGTGCCTCTATAGGGGACCACCTAGGGTATAAACGTACTCTCGCTTTTAACATCACATCGATAAATACTGATACAGGCAAAAAGAACGTCGTGAACGATAGAAAAGACGCATTCGGTGCTTACCCAGCGACCGTCGCGAGAGCGAAGACGTGCATAGTGCAGAACAGCAGCCTTGTCCAGTAAGACGCCGCGACTATGGATGGATCGCGCATAAGGGATTTCCTCTGGGTGAAAATATTCGAAGGCGGACCTGCCAGATACCTCCTGTGGAGAGTAACCAAGAATTTCAAAGATAGAATCAGAGGCGTAAAGGATGTTGGCATCCGGATGTAAATCTGTGGTTGAACATATGTTAGAGCGACCTGGTGATATTCTCACACGACAGGGATAACTCACTATGTATTGTCAAAAAAGTATGCTCCATGAAGATGACGACGCAAGAGCAGCGAGCTCCGCAACGAATTGGTTTCGTTTGGTTTCGTTTGGTTTGCTGGAAAGGTTCTAATAGAGAGAAATGCAGGGCTTGTCCAGCAATTGTTGGCTAATACCAACTAACTGGTCACTGGAGAGGCAAAACTTGGATATCCAGGAAATAGAGTTCAAACAAGTGCACCAACAAGGGACCTCGGCGATAGATCGAGACAGTTGGAGGCGATTGAAATGGGATGAAGCACTCCCACCATGAACAAGTCTAGCTCGCTAACTCGAGATAGTCTCTTCTGGCGTCAACTGCTAGAGTGGACCCTGAATGATACAGAGCGCTAATGTACCAAGTGATACGGATAGTGGAGGGTGGCTTGCAGGGGGTGTATGGTGAAGCCCTTCCCTTGGATGACAGGAGCACAGACACGACGGAAGAAGACGAGAAGCGAGTAGGGTAATGGGTGGTGGGAGAAGGGGACCAGAAGTTCAGAAGGCTGAAGTTTCTGGTATACCTTAGAGGTTGACTTGAGTGTTGGAATAGACAGATAGCAGAACAACAATTGGAGAGTTAAGCTGAGATGAGAAAGGCTCTGGTACTGAAATACCTGGCGGTTAAGATATTCTCTCTATGGTGCCTAAGAGCACTGAGGAGCAATGGAGGGCAAACAGAGTGAATTAAGTTGTGTTATGTTGAGTTGAAGCTGCTTCAGATAGGAGCGGGCACCGAGATATATAACTTGGTGACTCGACAGTAGATACGGATACAGTGCTGCAGATTTCAGGTCAAGTACCGAGTCAAAGTGACAGGGACTCGGAGCAATCAGCATCCGGAACAAAGACCCTCGGTTCGGTAGTACAGTAATGCAGAATAGACATAGGTAGAGCTCAGCTGGCTGAGGGGAGGGGGAAGCTCAAAAAACCAGGAAGCAAGAAAAAATAAGTTGAAATAAAATGAAAAATGAGAATTCTATAACGAACTTGGCTCGGGCCCTGCTCGAAGACAATCCAAGAAAAAAGTGGCTTGCTTGCTTCCAACGTCACTTGTGACAGACAGTACCTGAGTGCAGTAGCTTGTTACAGTATGGGAAACTCTCCCCGTCAGTCAGTCGTCTTGTAAGCTGGTCCTGTTGCTGTACTTAAATCTCCTTTGAGCCCAAGTGTTGTCGTCAATGATGTACTGGACTAGACAAACAAAGTCGTTGTCGACATTGGAGTACTGTCATGTAGGTATGCATCCAAGACCAGGCTGCGTACAAGGTATACCCCAACCCATCACACAGAGGGTTGAGGTGAGGGAGAGAGGTCAGACACGAACTGCTACTTACAGCGATGTTAAAGAAACCCCGACGTTCCTCGGGGATGCACCGCGCAGATTTACCTTACGTAGAAGAAGGTAAACGAAGCGAAGCGAGGACAGGCCAAGCCAGGGCATGGACTTGGACTTGGACTTGGACTCGGGATGAAGAATGAAGCTGCAACGGTTACGTCGCCCTGTAAAAAAGCAAAGAGGCTCAACCCCATCCTTGACCCTTCATATCAATGGTCAATATTCGAAGGGAAAGGAGGGGAGACAACTAAAAAAAGTTTTTTTTTTTTGATACTACAGGCTGTCTTATTTGGCAAGTCAATGGAGGAAACAATTGAGAGAAAATGATCATCCATGGCATGCCCACCCCTTGGCTTGGACAGAATGATAGGTAGGCGATCCCTAAAATGTCGCTACTAGTCAGCTAGTCGTCTCAATTGTCCTCCTGACTTCAAGGTCGTTACCTGAAGAGAATATGATATGTAATAAGAATAAAGTTAGTACCCGACACTGGGCATTGCCTACAGTACAAAACAATGCCATGTCGGATGAGGTGGTGAGAACGGATACACTACAGGTACTCCGTACCTAGGTTAGTACGCGACGACGGAATGACGTTGAACAGAATGACGACAGGGGCATCAACGGAAGGGGAAAAGTGACAGTGGCTGATAGTGGAGCGGGGGGGGGTCCTCGGCACTCTGAAGTGACACAATTCATTGTTGCTTCATCTTTTTCAAGGTCTTATAAGCATTGTTACCTCAGATCAAGGACAAGGTGCATCCGTATCTTTCACCGCATTCCCTTTGTCGACGATTAAATGCGTGCATGTTAGTACGACTCTTATCCAAATACCAAAGACACTTGTTACAATCGCCTTGTGAGCCGTAGCACAGTACATGCCATGCCATACAATGCCAATATCCGGTTCAACATGCTGCACCCTCTCTCTGTTCATGTCTGTTTGTTGGTTCCAGAAAGAACTACCACCCGTGGTACAGTAGCCAGCCGTTAGCTCTGTGGATACACAAATGACTTGAATATTAGCCTGTACCCTCCCGGACTCGAGAAAGAAGCAATTCATGAATTATACATGGAGGCATTCATGGCAAGACCCTTGTTTCAGTACATAGTAGATGCCCACTAAGGTAGGCTGTCTCCTAGACAGCAACGCCCTGGTGTAACTGTGCCACCGTACTACAGTAGCGTGGTCAGTACAGAATCATTTTTTACAAGCGCGGGATCTGAATGTCCTGGAGTTATTTGGCTCCCAGCTTCTCAACTGACGGCTCCTCGCCTTAGTTGTTGCACAACACGGATACAGCCCATTTTCATGGCGTCCCAGCCCTCCTCCCTTCTTCAAGCCACACCAAGGGACCCAAAGGACGGACGGACGGACGGATGCTTCTGATCCCGGTCCACCCTATCGCTTTGCAATTCTGCAAGGCGGACCTTGTCATGTTTGTGTCCCTGAACCTTGCAATGTTCATTGGGGAAGTCGTTGCGAGGACCCTTGATAACGAGCAACCTTATTAAAATAGTCCAACGCCACTAAGCGTACAGTAGCATCAACACCTGCAATGGTGACTGGGACATCTCCAAGGAACTGTACATAGGATGGCTTGGATGGTCGGTGGTTCACTAATCAACCAGGTACAGTATGGATACAAATGTGAGTGATGATCGACAGCTAGTGCCGCAGGGCGATGCCTTAGCAGGAGAGCAATAGATACACACTAATGCCGTTTCACATGACGAAAACTTGACTTGACTTACTGACTGCTTTCACGAAGAAACCAAAATTCTGTCTTTCGTTAGTGAAGTTTCAAGAATCGTAACCGCGTGAGCTTGGGTTTGAATAGTGGCGGACCCTGAGCCATAAGGCGTTGGTAAACTACCAGGCTGCGGACGCCTGCATGCAACGTGCATTATATCTAAATAGGTAGCTTGAGATATCACAAAACCGAGCCGGTCCTTCCACCGCATTCGTTCGTTTGCTATGCTTCCTCGCTCTGGGTACTCATGCATCAAAACAACGTACAAGACTCAGGTTTGAAGAGGATGATGAGATGACGTGCATGTTAGAATTGACCGAGATCGAGATTTATCTACTGAGATAGACGTTAGACTATGTACATGGTTACTTGCAGAAGGAAACAAAGCATAATCTAAGCACCAAATTATCAACAGTGCTCACAGACAGCTTTGCATGTCACATATACTTTTGGTTTTATAGCAGCTTCTGGTAGTGCATCCATTAAAAGCAACCGTTAAGATCTTGTTCTTCGATATCGTATCCTGGAGCCTTTAAAGTCTGGACAGCCAATTAGTCAATACGGCCCTTCGAGTTACTATCGGACGCACAATAAACTTGATCATATACATAGGTAGTAGCTACAATGTGGCGCGTCGTGGTATCATATGCTTGTGAGATAATCCAGATGCGAAAGAGCAACTACCTACTAAGCAGATTGTATGATTCATTGCTACTGACCTGCCCATGCCAGATAATGATTTGAGAGAAGCACGATCTGCAGCCAGGAGGAAATGTGTTCCATGGCTGTGTTCCATATCAGAAACCGCTTCAATCTACAAGTCATCGGGCTTGCGTCTGTCTAACCTCATGACTACCTCTAGTGACATTCTATTGCAGCATCTCATGGAAGCCGTTGTTGTGTGCGTAGTACCTGCCCGTTAACATCACATCTCGGCTATCAAGGTGGCAGGTCCGTCTATACTGTACCGCCTTCTTCCACCTTCCAGGCGCAACGCTAGGCAAGTCTAGTGGGCAGGTGCTCTAGAAGGTCCAACTTACCCAATCAGATGAAGCCATGCATCTCTTGGCTCCACTTTACCGCTCGTCGGAGGGATACCAGGGGCACTGTTTCTTTCAACAACACGACAAATGGAACATCCCGTCAATTAGCATCTTTCGACTCGATTGGCAATATGGCTATCGCCCACGACCCCTTTGAGCTACCAAAGCTACGTTCTTCATTTATCCTAGAAGTAAATATGATTGATATACCATTTTACGGTTTGCGCGATCTGACGAGATATATAGAACGATACAGAATTTCTAGAAAACGACAATGTTGCCGGTACGACTCTTATTGACCATCACTACCTCATTGTCTAACGCGGGAATCTTGATTCTCTACCGCAGAGTTCTTCGATGTCAAATTTTGTCCATACCAACCTTTGGACGCTGCCCCTGTCTTTGCAGCCATTAGCAAAAAGCATGTTAGTCTCCCTGAGGCCAGCTCCCTCTTTCAAAACAGCTCCTCACGCTCATCTAGGTCGTTATCTGCACCCTTTCTCAGACAACCGATAGTAATCCATGCGAAATACTCTCTGTTATAAGAGATGATGATGTAGGCGTTTTACAACATGCACCATGCATGCTCTAACAAGACCGCTGACTCTGCCTAGGATGAGGCCTCTGCGTGCTGTTGTACTTGGACAAAGGATCCGGAAACTGGAGCTCCCTACCTTTGCATTGGTGGAGTCGATGCCAAAGTCAAGATCTATGATGTTCTGAACGGAAAACTATACAGGGTAATATGCCTCACCAGAAGAATGTTGTGCGATGGCAATTACTGACTTTTATTTGACCAAAGTGCCTCACTGGCCACGGAGGTGTTCGTTCATCCACCCAACCCGTATATCTCTAACTCAGAAACTTATGCGAAGTAGGATGTCAACGATTTAGCAACTTCGCCTGCAGATCCCTCTATTATTGCCTCTGCATCAGGTGATACCAGTATTCGTATCTGGAGTCTTGACCCAGTGCATGCTAACCGCCCATGCTTGGTAATCCTCTCTGGTGAAGGTCATTCATGGGATCTGCTCAGTTTGGTAAGTCCTCTGTAAATTTGATTGAATGTGATGGCAAGAACTAACAGTGTACATCAGGCATTTCATGATACAGGACGGTATATTCTCTCAGCAGGCCACGATCAAATTATCAACCTGGTAAGTACTACAGAACAATCAAAATATAACTATCCTAACTAGCCAAAGTGGACGATTCCTGAACTGCCGACCGAGCCTATCCAAACCCCAGCTCGAATTCATTATCCTCACTTTTCAACGTCTGCTGTCCATAGTGGGATCATAGACTGGTAAGTTCTGCATATGTGCATGCATACCATGGTCGCGTGGCTAACAGAGAAAGCGTGGCATTCTACGGCGATTGTATCCTCTCCCGAGCATGCCATGACAACGTTATCACGCTTTGGAGGATAGAAGGGTTTTCGTCCTCAAACCCACCTCCTACGGAGAGCGAGGCGCCGGTGGCTCAGACTAGCATTCCAAGTAACTGCGAGGAAGCGAGTCGTCTTACGCTCTCGGCATTTGTTCCCACAGTCTCACCGCAATGCCCATCTCAATACACCACGCTGCTCCAATTTGCAACTCCCAATTGCGGCCCTCAGTTCTTTATGCGTTTCAAATTGCATTTTGTACCGGATCAACACCCTGTTCTCGCTTTCTGTAACGCCGGCGGCAACGTTTTCTTCTGGGATTTCGAACGTTTGGTAGCGTATCGCGAGTTTATGGAAACTTACAAAGATCCTGGAAGGGACAAGAGTAAACATCTTCCTCACCCCAGCTGGTTGAGACCTGTAAAGGCTCGCCCCAAGCAGGAAACTAGCAAAGGCCGGCATGGAGGTGGCGACAAAGATATTCCAAGTGCTTTCAAAGAGGATGCTATTAAGTTAAGCGAAGAGATTCCAGACGGCTACAACGCAGAAACCCTTGAGACCTGGGCGTCTAGGTACAGTGCGGGTGATCCCCACGAGTCTCTGAAGGCACATAAGACGGAGTCTTCATCGGCAACCTTCGTAGGGCGACAAACAGCCTGGAGTCCCGGTGGTGAGTGGTGTGTCGTAGTGGGCAGTTCCAACCAGGCGTTGATTCTCCAGCGATGGGCCAACAAGGGCTCGGCATCTAGGGCGTCTGCCTCAGCGTCCGTGCCTCCTTCTGCATCAGCGCAAAATGGCACGGCTTGAAGGTCCTAGCTTACGATCAGAGTCCTCTTATCGGGAGACTGTTATATAGTGATAGCGAAGTATCTCCCTCGGAATCATCCGAGTGATTCAATACACTTAATGCGGCACTGTCCAGTTCGCCGCCTTCATTGACCATTCTCTCTAAATACCGTCTGGCTTCACCCTGTTCCTTTGATCTGGATTGCTGTGCTTGCTCAGTTTGTAGCATTGAAACTGAACCGACGGGCACTACCAGATCTGCCAGGTAAAGAGATGCCATTGCACGCAAGCGAAGATAGTGCTGGTTCTTCGAGTATGGTAGCTCTCGTATCAATTCGTCCATCCTCTTCGTAACGTCCTGCATAGCAGATAGTGATTGAAGCCGCAGCTCATCTTTTCTTCGAATCAGCCTCGTTTCAGGGCTGTCCGTGTCATCACTGCCGAAGTTATCGTCGTGACCGAACGATTCTTGAAAAGATTCTTCTTCAGTGTCGTGTACCAGTCGTTCCAAGAGCAACACGTGCTCTGCATGTATGTTGTAAATTTCACAGCTGAACATGGCGATCCAGAAATCCACCGCAGAAACGATGTTGGGCATCTTTGAATCATACGGATGTTGTTGGATAAGTGTGTCGAAATAAGCCTTGACTTTGTTCATATTTTCTGCTCGACCCCATCTCTTGATGGTCGGTTTTGTCTCACGGGCTTCTCCATGTTGAGCATTTTCACCCTCTCGCATGAGAATCTCAGCACCTATAGCCCAGAGATTGTGATGTCGAACATCAACAGGAAGACCGGTCGGTCGTAGTTGTAGAAGCAGGCTGTAGGTGCGAGAAGCTTTCTCTATCTCTCCTTGGTCGATGAAGTGGTGACAAGATTGCAGAAGAACATCAAAGTGTCCGCTGCGCTTGCTATTCGTTGCCTTTTTCGACTTGGGACGTGCCGCTTCATCACCTTCTGTCTCTGGATCTTCATCACTTTCAGGTTCAACTGCCGAAGTACCGCGGCTGGAAAAACCACGGTGCGGAAAGTCACGAATTTGCTGTGAAGGGTTCTCGTCTGTTTCCGAGAGACCTGCGATGGCGAACTGGGCTACTAATCCGGGAGAGTGGCTCAGAGGGTTGATGGAGCTTGCGGGGAAAGAGCTTGGAAAATCATCATCCTCTGGGAGTTCTAGTCTCTTGCGCTTGTTAGACTGACTCTGCTGAGAAAAATATGGCGGATCTGGTAGGGTTGTCATTGTTGTGGTGAGGATGCAGATGAGTGTAATGGAGATGTTGATGTGAGGTGTTGAAAGTCTTGAATGGATGGCCCCACTATCGCAGTACAGCCAACTCTATATTATGCTTTGAGGTGAATACATAGGTGGGTGCTTAATTCATAGCACTTGCAAAGACCAAATTCAAGAAACCCGCAACTGGAACTATTCCCGCGTCTTGATCAAAGCGACATGTTTGAAGGGCGACAAAAGACAAGGTATAGGTAGTCACTTGACGGGATATCAAATGCTGCCGCCCAAGTTCATCGCAAACACAAACGGATTGATCAATGCTCTCTGTTTCATTTCAATTGACCCAATCACAAAGCACAGCATACCCATCCTATATACATGACCTCCCTTGTAGTTTTACAGCTGCTTTGTTTAGGTTCGGTCGAAGTAAGTCCACTGGCCTGGGACAGGCTTCTCCTCGAGGTCCTCCCAGCTGTAGCTTGTTGTCAGTATAGCTGTAATATGACATTGGAATATTGCAACTTACACCTTGGTCTTCTCCATAGTCTCGACAAGCTTAAGCTCGCCCTCGGCGACCTGGATAACCTCCTCAATAAGGCCAGCTCCGATCTTCTGCTCGAGCTCGTGAACTCTGTCACGCCGGTTAGTTGAACTGTTTCCGATTCAAGCCTTCGGGGGGAAAACATACTGGTCGGCAGTCATCTGAGGCTCGTCCTCCCACTCAATCTTCTCGTGGTCCTCCAGAGGCTTGCGCTCCGCCCAGGTAACCTGGTCCTCTCGTTCCTTGAGCGTTCGGATACCTTCATACTCAGAACCCTCGTCCTCCTCGCCGTTCCACTCCTCAAGTCGGATATCGCCCGCCTCATGCTTTCGTCCCACCACAAAGATCTTGTCGCCAAGCTTGACGGTGTGAGCCTCACTGCCATCGACGCGGCCGCTGGCAACGCGGAACTGTGACGAGTTCTTGCTGACGAGCTCCTTGGCGCGGGCTGCCCATTCATTGTAGCCGGGGGGGACCATCTGCTCGACAAAGGACATGCGGTGCTTTGTTACGGTCTCGACGGATTGGCGGTACACGGAGGTCTCGGGGAAGTTCTGGAGTTTGCTGAGGGTCGTTCCGTAGAGGTAGAGGAGGGTCGATCTAGGCGTAGCATGAGTCCAGAGACCGGTGAGACCGGTAGGAGTACCGGCCTCCAAGTAGCGCGCAAACACACGAGCTGTTGGCCTCATCCTGGCGAGGTCAATTGCAATTACTTCGTCGTGACTTCGAGGTTGATGGAATGGTCAGAGGAAATTGAATTGACCTCATTGGACTCTAGCCCACCATTGCCGATCCAGCTTGCACGTGTACCATCACGTGACCTTACAATCCGATCATGGCATCACCACTCATCTGGCAAATGGAATAGTTGGGCGTGCGCTGGATCTAGAATTGGATAATCCAGACAAGTACGGCTAGTTCTGGCATGTAATTTACGATGGCCAAATGCAGATTGAGTTCGAGTAACTGTATCATTGCGTACCAGACGTGAAGCCAGGACCAAGCTCTAGTTATACATCACAAGGACCCTCTTACTGTGGATCTTGATCTAGACATGCATTTAAGTCTTTCTACACATATATATCAAAAAAAAAACCTCCAATCTTTTGTTGATTGATATCTCAGTACCTCAGTCAAGTCAATGACTTGTATCGTCCGGACATGTAACATATAACCTTGACGCAGGAAAACTAGAAAAAAAGAAACACACAAGCTCATGTCCGCTCAGATCATGAACCCCATGAGGCTCGACTCGGCATAGCCATTCCAAGATCTTCAACGGCTTTCATGGATATCATCTCTCTGATTGTCGCCATTTTAAGAAGATTCCTCTCGGCTCTTGCGGTAAGCGGCCTAAAGCACAAAATGTCAGCCCCTTTCCATAATGAATCAAAAGGCAGAGGCGCGCCGCACTTCTTGCTCGGACTGAAGACCCTCAATGACAGGGGCGAGCTCAGTGAGAATCTCATATGCCTTCTTGTGGTACTCAATTTGAGCAGAGACAAGCTCGGCAAGGTTTCGCAGAGGCTCGGGGGTATCAAGAACCTGGCACAGTTAGCATCGCGACGGTGGATATTCTGTTTCGATTTCAAACTCACATTCTTCATAACACCAACAGCCTCCTCGGTCTGGGTGACGAACTCGTCCTCGGCCTTCTCAACTTCTTCCTGAGCCTCAGGGCTCAACTCGGGCTCCTCGTGAGCCTGGTCGCCCTGGTGACCGCCAATGCGGAAAGTGGTGCCCTTGGCGTGAGCCTTGACAGCATCCAGAGAGAGACGAGAGTTCTCAACGTTCTTGCGGGCGCGAGTAGCGAAGTTCAAGTTAGTGTTGAGAGTGGTGTTCCAACCAGCGAGGAATCGGCTCTGGATCGCAGCGTCCTGGGCAAGACGAGCCTCACCAACACGCTCGCTGGCAAGCGCATACTTCTCCAGGGCTGTCGCAAGGGGATCCTCGCCAGCACCGGTGTGGTGCTGGTGGAGCAGCTGGCTGCTAGACAGACTGGCGCGGGCAACAGCATGGCTGAAAGTCTTGGGCTGCGGCTTGGCAGCAGGAGGAGCGACGAGAGCGGCCTGGGCTTCGGCGGGAGAAGTGGCGGTGGACAGAAGGCTGACCTTTTCGCTAACGGTGCGGCCAAGATCCTGGAAGGTCTCCTTGATGTTAGGGGGGTAGTCGTAGGCCTCGTTGGAGTATTGCGAGCTATAATTCCTTATCAGAACACCGACTTCTGACATGTGAAGGCACAAGTCAGTATTGTAAGACTCACGTCACAGCAAGCATCTTCTGGTGGGCTTGCTTAAGGGCATCGACACGCTTCTCAAGGTCGATGTAGTCGGGAGGGAGCTGGGTCTGCAGGCCACATGTCAGAACGATGGTTGCGCGATAGAGTGCGAAAAGCTTCAACCCACCTTGTCCTCAGTCTGGCCGAACTGCTCCTTGGTGTACTGGAAAGTGCGCGACGCAAAGGGGGTGACAGAGGCCCCGAAGTTGCTGTTTTAAAGCGGTAAGCATCATGTTGAATTGGATTACGACGAGAGCTTTTGGGGGTGACATGTTGCAAGCTTGCATCGTTCTGCGAGTGCAAGGGAAGCACATACGAAAGCGACTTTCCAACGTTGCCGAAGGTTCCTCCAAGGTTTCCGAAATCCATTCTGACGGTCTGGTCGGGTCGATTAAGTGGCTTGAGGGTTCGTAGGTATGAGCTTGGTTGGAGGTTTTGTTAGGGGCAAAATGACAAGGAGGCTCTTTGCGTCAGCGTAGTTTACTAAGGTATGGACTCAAGTTAATCAGGTACGGGAGATATTTGGCTGGACTGGACTCGATAGATATGAGAGCCCAGGTGAAACCCCCACCGCACCGCAGAGCACTGGCTGGACTTCTCTGTCCTCTCCTGTAGTTGGTTGGAGCTTGAGGCTTGGAACCTCCCTTCTCCAGGGGTATAACCCCACCTCATCCCCGCTCTTAAATGGTCCCTCGAAGCTTCAGGGCTCGCAGCTACAGAGTGAAGAAGACCCTGGAAACCATCAAGACCACGCTCTTCAGTTGGACGCCATAAAAGGGTAATATCTTGGGGCTTTAAGGGACTTGTCTTCCTTAAGACCACAATCCCTTTCCATCCATACCAGTGACGTACCAGATATGTACTCTACTACGATTGGCAGCAAATTAGCTTGCAATGTGACAATTGCTGGTTCTAAACATCCAGCTTTAATGAATCACAGTTTAAATTGACAGCGATCAAGTAGATCCAAGGAAACGTTCTTCAAACCAGTTTTTGTACTTTTTCTCTATCTATATCTCTAATATTCATTCCAAGATGTGTTTATTATCTGCCCAGGACGGCTCTACGCCCCTGCATACGGATTCGTAATCCTGCAAAATAGGACTCTCCATATCCAAACTAGGCGTTGTCCAAAACATTGTCCAGTTGCAGTCTGACAATTTCTTGGTCCCTAAAGATCGCTCAAAGTACCACTTGTTGACTGGATTGTCCTTTCGACTTCGCCAAGATACACCTTCGGGAAGACAGCCTCGCACCATTGCGTTGAACACAATATCGGCGCAGCCACCGCTCCCTTGGCTCTTCCTCAACACGGCGAACTTATCCAGGTAAGGGACGTAGCGGCCTTGCTCATATGCGGTCTGATCGTCCAGACCCTTGGGTTTCTCCCAAGTCAAAATAGCTCCGCCTTCGTATTCTCCGGCGATGATAACACCAGCAAGGTTTTCGTTCACTCTGTTGAGATAGTCATCAACGTCTAATTTTCTGCCAAATGAGTCTTCAATCAAATGGACCAGCCGGGGAAGATCAATGCACTTATCGGTTAAGCGCAAGCGAGGGCCTCCAGGCTGAGGCGGGCGCCATGGATTCTCGCGGGGATGTGGGAATACTCGAAGGGGCATGCCCTTTTTAAGAAGAGTTGAGCCCACGGATACCCCTACCGTCTGCTCCTTGCCAGAATTGGTTGGAGCGCGCGCCATGGGCAGAGAGGATGAGAATACCGGTTTGTCAGTGAGAAGATTGTGCAACAATGGATTCTTCTTGCGCCGGGTTGTAACCATGCCGCTAATCTCGAACCCAGAATCTGATTCTTCCAGCTCGGAGGACTTGGATGAAATCTCAGTAAGATTGGCAGCAGCATTAGGCGTCGTAATGAGAGCTGACGCTGTATGCGGCAGCATGGCTAATGCATCTTTGGCTAAAGCTAAATTTGAAGCATGAGCGGTCGTCGAGGCCCGAATATTCTTGTCATCAACAAGCGGTGATCCATCTGGTCCCATAAGCTCTTTCAATATCGGCTCATATTCCTGTTGTAGGTTGATGAACCGGTGAGCTGCCCCAGGTCGTCCAGTCATTGGTGTTGCTCCAAGAGGATCAAGGAGGATGATTCTCTCTACAAGAGCCATGGGTTCGGAAGGGGAACTGTCTGCCCCGCTAGAACGGTTGAATTGCAAGCCCGCAAAGTATCTGGTAAGTGCCAACACGATTTGATTCGAATCAACGGGTTGAGGTGGCCGGGTGACATCACGGCTGACAAGTGAAGGGATGACTGGTAACATTCGGTGGTGTAGAATGCGGTCGAGAAAGCGAGGATCTTCAACTCGTATGTCAACGGACGTTGGCTCTTGTGGTGTGCTTTCTTGCGTAGAGGACTCGTCACACACAAATGCATTGGTGACAGCGCGAGCTCCATGATCTTGGAAACGATCGATAGCCTCACAAAGCCTGAAAGTCTGATCCTGATAAGTCGTTCGCAATGCATCGATGCCACAGTCAATAACAACCACGCTCAAAAGGCCAAGTTTGCGCAATTGAGAGAGTGTGTTCGCCACACCATCAAGAGTCTCGGCATCAATCTCCTGGGGAGCGCGAAGCTTCATGATGGCAACATGCGGGGGCTTCGGTGTTTCGGGCGCTGTTTCTTGCTGAAGATCGCCTTGGACAAATAGAGGCGAATCGGCTAGAGACTTTGGATTCTTGCCAGTCTTGCCGGCATATTTCTGCAGGTAGCCTTTGGCATCGCGCTTGGTCGCTGAAACTTCCAGAACCGATACGATGAAGTCCTGCATGTAAGTTAGATGGATGAATGATGCAGAACCGACAACCGATTTGGTCGACATACCCTATCAATAGCCTTCTTTTTGGCAATCGCCGTTGAAGCTGCCGACATGCGCCGGGCAGCGCCTGGGGAGAGACATGCCGGCGACGAACTTTTATTGCCGTGCTGTGAAGCAAACCCGCGATACCGAGATCGGAAGGAGTTGGTGACGTTATATGAAGATGCTGCGAAGTGCGATTCTGTAGCTGGCGCACAATGACCGCACCTTGGCGCTTGCTTCAGTATACGAGGCCAGCTCATGATGGCACAAGATATGTGTTGATCAAGACAACTTTACTTGTGCCTGACCACAGTGGAGATATGAGTTGGAATAGAGGAGCTTTGGCTGACACCACCTCCCCCGGATGACCTGTAATTATGCTGAATTGAGAGCGGCCGTAGGGGGAGAGAATTGATGTTAACTGCAGAGCATCGCTGGATGACTCCTCAAAAAAGAGGAATATGCAGGTGCAGTAGAAAGTGTAACTCCCGTGAGTCAAACTCAGCAGAGGAGAACTGGGCCTGGGACTTTATCAGATCAAGCAGCTGCCCACTCCGGGTAGTGGAGGTTAACAACTTTTTTTTTGGGGACAGTGCCATGTGTGCGATAAGCCGATAAGCCCCAGATTCGATCTCGCCGATGTCGCTAAGAGGACCCATGTTTGGTGATGACGATGGATACTGTCGGCACTTGTCCTTAGCTGCTAAACTGCAAGCTCTAGCTAGATGCACTTCTCTGGGAATTAAGAGGATTACTTTACGATCTTTAACGTTTTACTGTAATGGATCACAAGTCTGCCATCTACTTACTAAGGTAGACAGGTACTAGGTAGTCATGACTGCTAGGTGTTAGGAAGTTCATCCTTCAAGGGACCCTCAAGTCTAGTCCCCATACAGATGGAGGTAGTCAAACCAACAACAGCTCAACTCGGTAGCTGCGTCATATAATATCACTCAATTTGTCACAGATCGTCAAATACTGAGGAACTGGAAATTACTGGCAAGCGTTCTTGGGTCATATTCCGAGTATTCTAGCAATCTTCTGACGGACATCATGGCTTACAAACCCAAGTACATACTAAATTATAAACACTCAGCGCCACTCATGCAAAGGTTCTGGCATTGATGATAGCTTCTCTCTAACGTTATATCTCCGTGTTACACCCACTCAGTCCCCGTAACCCCCACCCAACTGTGGTCTCGTCGGCGACTGAACTCCGTATATCTTCCCTATAAAACACTTGAAGAAGCTCCGCATTGACATGTGGGAAAGTCTACTTACTCAAACTACAGTTTCTGGTTTAAGTATCAATAACTTCAAGTCATAACTCAACGCAATCCGCTCAGACATCATGGCTCCTACGTTGTTATGGATTGGTCTTGGAAATATGGGGAGGGTGAGTTCCAATCGATTTACTCAGAGGCCTTTGAACAGAATGACTGACAGCAACAGGGCATGAGCAAGAATATCGTCGAGAAGGGTAATCTGGATGGGCCCCTCCTCCTGTACAACCGGTCGACCAAGAGGACAACAGACTTTAGTGCTACACTCCCTGCTGGCAAGACCGAAGTCATCGAGTCACTTATCGATGGTGTCGCAAGAGCAGATATCATCTTCTCTTGTATTGCAAACGACGAGGCCGTCCAAGAGACTTATAAGACAATGCTTGAGAGTGATGTCAAGGGCAAGCTCTTCATTGAGAGTTCAACCATCCACCCGGAGACAACCGAAGCCATTGCGAAAAGTGTCACGGAAAAGGGAGCTGAGTTCGTTGCCGCACCTGTGTTTGGTGCTCCTCAGATGGCCGACGCTGGTCAGCTTGTTGGAGTGCTCGCTGGACCTGCTGCCAGCGTCACAAAGGCAAAGGCGTGGTTCAAGGGTGTCACTTCCAGTGCCGAGATTGACCTTTCGGATCAGCCATACAGAAAAGCTTTGACTCTCAAAGTCCTCGGAAATACCTTTATCTTGAACATGGCTGAGCAGCTCGCCGAGGCTCATGTTGCGGCGGAAAAGACAGGGCTGGGTACTGAGGCTATCCATCAGTTCGTTCAGTCGGTTTTTGGAGGACCTTATGCCGCTTATAGCGAACGCATGCTAACAGGAGATTACTACAAGCGAGAGGAGCCCCTCTTTGCCGTCGAGCTGGCAAGAAAGGATGCTCGTCATGCAATGAACTTGGCTAAATCTGCTGGCGTTCAATTGCGGAATGTTGAAGCTGCGGATGCGCATTTGGCAATGGCCTATGACCATATTGGTTCGTCTGCCGATATGGCTGGTATATATGGAGCTGTTCGCAAAGAGTCCGGTCTCAAATATGAGAACGATGCCTAAATAGTTATATTGCAACACCTCGTCAAGAAACTGCAGTACAATACGTTTTTAATTGGTGATTGACTTATAGAACAGTGGTTTCACTTGCATCGAAACCAACTTAACCACAGATCAACAACGACCTCTTTGCATGCGATGAGAGACGCATAATAATACAATGGCATATATTCAGGAGTCAAAATAACATATAATGATTGTATCGCAAATTAAACTTGCTACTTTTGGCTCGGATTCCTATCGTTGATGACTTTCGCTATATGGGTATAGGGTAAGTGCTTGGCCGATACCGCTGACTCAGCATGGTGCCTCCTGTCGCAGTTCAGTGATGCAACCAATCCAGGAACAAGCTCACCATCATCGACGACATCAACCTTCAAGAAAGCTCCTTATCCGAAAACCAAGCTTAACTACTACCCGAACGCATCTCAAAGAAGCTCCTGCCGGCGGGATAATACTCAAATAAAATCGCGATCATGGCTCAAGGGTACACAACGACTCCCTCTTCAGAACGACGCGTGGAAGATCTAATAGCATCGCAGATACGCCGTTTTCATCGGCCTCGCTGTCATCGGCGCCCTGTGCGTGGCCTCGTGGTTCCTTGCCCCCAAGGGCGAAAACCAAGTGTCAGTATATCCCTCCCCGCCAATGCGACTCCTTCCTGGCTCGCGATGTAGCATAGCTGACATGTACCCTTACAGACTCTGGCGATCCTCTGCTATCCTAGCCATCGTGTGCTGCTATCTCATGTGGGCTATCACGTTCCTCGCCCAACTCCATCCCCTTATTGCGCCCAGAAAAAGCGGCATTCGCGAAGAGTACCTCGATTAGACGCCTACCTATAATATGCATTGGGGAAGAGGTGGAACGAAGGGAGGGACTGTCATGAGGATGCGCTTGTAATTTTAAATGCCTGTCTTCTTAACACTCATACTGTTATTGCTGTTTTGTTACATACGGAGTTGGAATGTCTGATATACCAAGCCAAAGATGCGCTCTGCACATAAACATTTTCTCTTTTCGAGTTCTAGCGTGATTGCTTTGCTGCCTGTTTGAACCTATCCGACAGCGAGGCGACCTGCCCATTCCCTTGCATACATCAACAATGCCCATAACGCTTTGCCATCAGCTGCCACACCGCTTTCGCCTATCGAGTCAACGTCCGCAAGACCAGCAGCGAGCAAAACCGCTCGACCGACAACCCAGCGCGATGCTGCTCCTGCGATGGCGAGCAAGCATGCTGTTAGATATCCGCAATCGAGAAGGATGCGAAGAGCTTCGACGTTATTTGCCACGACAGCCCAACCAAGGGAACGAGCTGAGGCAGGGACGTCATAGTCCCAAATGACCATCAGTATGGGGAAAAGCTTGGTAGATGACGAGACCAAAAGAGCTGTAGATACTGAGTTTGGCCTTGTGTACTGAGGCAGGATGCCCAGAAGATTGAGTGGTGAGAATGCAGACGACGTGAGGAAGCGTATGCTCACATGGAATGCTGCTGTAGAGAGGGTGCAAAACACGACTGTAACAGAAGAGTTAGTTAATAGATCCTGCGGGTGACCTTGGAGTTATCGTCTTACGGAAGAAGAGGTATTGAAGAACAATTGGTTGTTGTGCCAGTTTGCCTAGGTTACTTGCCCCTGGCAAGGCTTCAGGCACTGTCTGCTTTTCCAGTCGTGCCCATGTCAAGTAAACATCAAAGAGAAGCAGTAGAATACCAAGACGAATGATAGAAGGCTAAGAAGATGTCAGCGAAAACTCTACACGGCTCATATTTGCTCATCATAACTTACATCTAGACGATCATCGTCACGCATGAGGGTGTTATACAACAAATGCCGATAGACCTATGAAATGATTAGAAGCTGCAGCATATCATGGGTAACAACAAGAAGTTTACCTGAGGTTTTATAAGAACCAGGTCTATGAATAAGACGACAAAGTCATGCTCAACATACTTGTCGCAGAAGGAGCCGCAGTTGCGACAGACAGTAAGTCGAATATTGTGTCCACTCGCCTTATCCCCTGCACCAGAATATGCCGTCCAGAGCGTCTTCACGGGGTGTCTGCATTCAATACAGATGGGCATCTTGAACGCAGCTGGTTTGAAAGGTTTACAAAACCTGGCTTGCTATAATGAGATTTGTTGCTGGCGTAGTTTGGCTAACATCATGGCCAGGGATACTGAGTTAGACAAGTACTAAAAAGAGCCACGCATTTCAACATGACCGGGAATGATGTGGGGATAAGAACCAAGTTCGTCATGCACCAATCAAGGACCAAGATGTATCGAATAGAAGGACTATGTACAGCAGACTCACTTACCTAGCTTTCTGTCTCAACCATAACAATTAATTGTTTATTTCAGTTGTTTAAATTCAGATCATTGAATATATTTGTCAAGTTCCTTTTCATGACAGTTGATGTTGATAAAGCATCTTCACTCTGCTCATTGTCCGATTGATGCCTTTCGATATGCCATAAAATTGTACTTGGGCTTAGTATGTTCAGATTGTAACACCGATTTCATCCAAAAACCTCTCAAACGCTCCTCGAATTTTGCTATGATTTATGCATATATCCTGAAGTATCGCGAATGCCACCTAACGCCTTGCAGCTTGAAACCAGTTGCAACATGCAGTTCTCCACGACTAACGCCTCCCGTCCTCGTCTCTACCTGATTTCTCCCAAAGAATCCTGAGCTCAAGTGGTGCGGCTCAGAGTCTAATCGTCCTTACCGCCTTTGACTGCCACCCTTCCTCGGATGCCTCCTTCATAATCGCTTCGGCCACTGCTTGTGATCTGTAGGGACTCCATCAGGCCGGACGGGGCTCCTGCTGATGGCCCTCCATCATCACTACCAGTGTCAGTCAACTCTATCAGATCGCCGTTCCGTTCAGGCCTTCCCTCGGGCATTCCACGTATTCGTTCCAGTTGCGAGCTTGGTTTGCGCGAAAGAGCGCCTCTTAGCCAAGTTTCTACCGCAGCAGCCGCCTTGTCTAACCCGTTGCCCTGTTGCGTGGAGGTAGAATCTTGGCCCTCTCCGGTGGAGTTTTCTACGATGGTTGACGACTCTCCGGACTTGAAACCAAAGTGAGCTGTTTCTGAGCCCATTATAGACATGGAGGGAATGCCTTCCAGTGTTAGACCAGGCAAATGCTTCTTAGTCCACGTATTAAGATAGTCTTTGTCTGGTCCAGGGGCTCGTGTCCCCATGCCCATTGAACCAACACCTCCTGGCCGACGCATCCAGGCAGGCAGAGACTCGCTGGCTTCGCTAATTGTACCCGTGCCCCGTCCTGGGCTTGACATAACGGTGTTTGAAAGCTGAGGCCGATGACCGAGAGAACTTTGGCGACGAGACGAGGTGCCCGTAGACCCAGGCGGATTGCTAGATAGATCCAGACTTTGCCGGGGCGTCGAGAGAGTTGAAATAGTCCTAATACTCTTCTTTCGGCGAGGTGGAAAGTAACCCATAGCATTCCTTGCGACTCGTGCGATCTCTACTGGTTGTGAGAACGAGTCGATCTTGACCCATCGTACGTGCGTCCATGGTCTGTCTTCTTCGACCGACTGGGTTGCCGATGGTGTTCCGTTGGTTGGTCGACTGCTGAAGAAGTCATCGTGGACTGCCGGTGCGCTCTCTTCCGCAGCAGGGGTTGGAGCAAGCAGATCAACACCATGTGCGTTGTGCCATGATGGTGGATCACAAGGTCGCCCACGAATATCGCAAGCATCGACTGGAATCGTCAGATATTTGCGCACCTGTACACTGTCCCGTGTCCAGAGCCCATTGGCCTTTCTGAATGCGTCCTCGCGGCACTGGTATCTCAGAATCAGGCCCGCATAAGTGTCGCTGGGCTCGACTTTGTGAACGTAGACCAAATACTCCTCAGGCTGAGACTGTTCGGGTGCAGGTTCGTCGGAGTTGCGGCGTTTGTGTTTCCCACTGACATCTAGTCCTCCGTTAACACCATCGTGGCTCTCTAGCACCATAGCCCTCTTCGCAGCTTTCAAAGCAGCTTCGCGCTCTTCCCGAGATCCAGCGCCCACGTCATTCAGATTTGGCTCCTTAGGAGGCGCGGGACCCCACGCACCACCTGTCTTCTTGGAGCTACCGCTATTGGAGAAGTCCCTGCCCCATGTCCCAGGTCGAGATCCTGCTCGATTATGGGATTGGCTCCTCCTGGCTGCGCCATTGTCGCCCGATATGAGAGAGGACGTAAACCCCTGAATGGAAGCCCAGCTCGACGTCAACGAGTCGTTGAAGAAATTGGAGAGGTTCGCTGCGCTATTGGTACGGTGTGGTGCGGCGGTCCCTCGATCTTGGGGAAGAGGGCTCGCAGAACGGCTGTTATCAGGACTCAAGGCTGACAAGAGACCATAACTTCGTGCATGTGAAGCAGAGGTTGTAGTATCGTGTACATTGAGGTTGCGGCCACGGCGGGAGCGGCTGGCTTCGCGGGACGTAGCAGTATCACTGTCATCATCGAGTGTGCTAGCAAGGCGTCGATTTCGAGGGCGAACAGAGGCGGAGTCTGAAGAATAGTTGGCAGGTGCGAGTGCCGATGAGGACCGATGCGGCGAGGGCCGCGCAGAGCGGTCGGTCATGATATGTCAACTCGACAACGATATTTTCGAGGTGTATCGGTGCGACTCTGCACAAGTGCGTGGCACTCAAGGCACGGCGACTAAGGTCGTAGTCGAAGTCATTCAGTATGCATCAAGAAGACGGTAAGGGTTCGAGGGGCGAGATAGCCAGGCGGAGATAGAGAGAGGATTAGGAGGGTCCTGTCAAGGATCCCCGATCGCTAGCGGAGGCGATGAGTAAGATGGGACAGGGTCCAATGCACTCGAGTATTAACCAGGTTTTTGAATTTGCTTCTAGCCTTCCGTGATATCAAGAAGACAGGAACTCAAGCTGTCGTAATATGCGCTACGTTTCGTCGTGGGATGTGATAGAGGTGGTCGTTCTTGGGACAAGGTTGCTTGGGCGGGCCTAGAGCCAGCGGAAAGCTAGGTAACTTCCATACCTTAGTGAGAGTGGATGGGTCCAATTGTATGTGTAGCAGGGGGCACTCGTCAGTACCCCAGGGACTCATTACCTAAAGTGTACTTGGCATCAGACCGAGAGCATAAAGGACAAAATAGTTTAATCACTTCATATGGGTTTAAACCAGCCCCCAAGCCATTTCCTTTCCTTACTTCATAGCTCAAAGGGCAACTTTTCTGATACCCACTAGCTGGGGTACCTTGGAGGTACTTTGTCCAAGAACTTTGCTGTAGATTGCTTGGTGCTTTAAATGATGCAACCGGCCGAGACTCAATCAACTCAACTTCAACTGTAAATCCATTCCGGAGCAAAGAATGCAATTTGCGGCCAATAAAGACGCATGCTTGTACGGATATTCTACCGACAGAGGGATCCAAGATTTGAAAAGCCACTGGACGGTACCTACTCACGTTAAATGCTTTCCAAGATAATCAGATCTTATGCACAGCCCTGGTGAAACCCTGAGTACTATTTCCGGAAATCAAAATATTCGGGGACAGGATAGGACACAGTAATCGCATTCTACCTTGTGATGTAGTCTTGGTGCCTTGAAATTGCTGTTCCTTGAGATAGGAGTGATATTGTACACGGATACTCCGTCCCTTTGAATTGTTGTTAATAAATTTAGCTGGGGACAATGGAGTAGGCCGCGTGGAGAGGAATGGCCCACGTCCATCTTTGAATGCTTCAAATTGGAGGAAACACTAAACCTAGCGTCACAGAATTAAGTCGCTCCACTACCTAGATACTGTACTGTGCGTAGCCTCAAACCCCTGAGAGTCCCCTGAAAACCCTACCCGGATTTCCAGAAGGTGTCAATGCCGTCCCACATGGACCCCTCCAGCTTCCAAGTTACGGACCTGCGAAGCTTATCGTAACGTAACGAACATATGAATTGTTACACCAATTCGAGTCTTTTTGCACAAGCTTTGGTCTTGCTGATCAGCCAGAGATGGATTGACAGCATTCTAATTATAATATGCATATATTGGTATGCCACATTGCCACGACCTGGACCATACTTTGTAGAACCTGGTGTCATGACAGCCATCGCCATACTCTTTGATTGTCGTCGATTGTCCTACACATGCTCCCCGTTGATTTTTGACGAGAATCAACTCGATAGAGGGTATTGAGGTTGTATTATTCATGCTAGGCTTCGAGGTATCTTGGGCCATGTACAATCAGTTGTTCAGCCACCTGAGCTAGCTATCAAGTCACGGCTGGTTAAGTATGTGGGGTTTGGTATATGGCTCCATGTCGCAGTAGCAGCACTTTATTGTGTTATATCCGACCATACTATTCAGCCCAATGGCATGTCGAGATTAATGTGATTGGGATCTGTGCCGTTGATACCGAAGAATTGGAACCTGGAGAATCAGTAAGAAGTAGATTAATAAAGCATGCCAAGACACTTACCAGTCCTCTACATTGAGTGTTGTCGGAACAGCTTGGCCTGGTCCCGATGCAGTACTCCAGCTATCTGGGCTCTGCCCCTCCGGTAAATTAGGATCGAGGTTAGGCTGCTGCCACATGTTACCGTGGTTCTGAAAGCCTTGAGGCATCATTCCATTCCCACGGTGTTGATATTGTCCTGCTTGTGGGTTGTGCATCCCACTTTGTCCATTACCCGGTGGCATCGAACCCATGTTGTTATGATCAAGATTGGAATGCGTTTGTGTCGGCGACAGGTTTGGAAAAGCTGGCATAGAAGCGCTATCAGGAAACAACTGATCCGGCTGAAAGTTCTCCCAGAGAGATTGTGACAGGTTTGGAGAGTTCCTTGTCACCAGATAGAGATCGGGGGGCGTTGGTGGTACAGAGAAGGATGGATTGAAGGGCGTTGCTGGTCGAGTTTGTGGACGAGAGTTCGTGCCCCCCATGAATGTATCGGCTGTAGTGTGTCTGCTATTTGGAGATGTGACTCGCGGAGGTTGCATCGAGCTCATGGGTTCTGTTTTAACAGCACTTGGCGTCTGAGGCCGTGACCTCTCATAAGATTCTTGGGGCTGGGGTGTAGTGGTGCTAAAGTCGATGGCCATGTCGTCGTACTTTCGTTTCGTTGCCTCAGCTTGCCGGCTTTGCTGTTGTTCCAAGTGCGAAAGACTTTGACGCAAATTTCGATGTCGTTTGCCTTCAGCCCTTTGCAGTCGCTCTTCTAGTACCTTATTGCCCATGATAGACTCAAAGAGTGCGTACACCATCTTACCAACGAGCCAAACTCGCGAGATTTCCTTCATGGCTGACATACAGCTCCGTAACCTGTCTTGGGTGACCTGTTGAATGGAAGGAACCGGGGACTTCATCTGATAAACATGCATAATAAGTGCTGAAAACAGACTGTATACAACGAAAGCGGGACAATACCGCAGCTGATCATGCGCAGCAAGATTCTCAACAATAGAGGTTATCATGGCCGCTGCCTGGAAAGCAATGTTGCGGGAAGGGTAAGGCGAGGGATCAGGCAAGCGTGATGAGCCACCTGGTGGCATATGTGCCCGATGGAGGAGACACAATGTCGTATAATAGTTCGAGTGCAGTAGCGCAGACCAAAAATGATGGCGAGGCATCTCCCAATAAACAATTTTCGGACAGTTTTGCAGCCAGTCGGCCAAAGCCATGTCGCTATGCGTGAGATCAATCGCATTTCGTTTAAGCCCTTTGGACGCGACCGAATATTGCTGTGACAATACCAATCCCATGATTTCGCACAGTTTGACGTACTCAAGAAAGAATTGAACGTGGATCGGATCCGGAGGATAATCGCTTGCCCGGTCTGCCTCATCCTCAATGAAATCGTCTTCAGTTAGCATCTCCACGTCTGCGTCATCCAGATTGATATGAACAGGCCGACCCAAAGCAACCGCCACTGAACGATCACGGGTAAAGAGAGACCACCAGATACGTTTCCATAGCCTCTTGTCTGCTCGGCTTAATTGCGACTGTTCAACAGACCTATGCATGCCCGAACCCTGCGCAACAATGGTTGCCACGCGACTCCAGTAAAACACGTTCTTGGTGACATCTTCGGGGCCTTCCCAGTACCAGCCCATGAGGAGTAATGACTGAACAATTGTCACGCGATCGTCTTCATAGTTGGCATCGTACAGGGCCTTGGCACGCTTGTAGAAAGTGAGGGCTGCAGGAGTTGTCGATCCGTTGGCATCCATGAGTTGGGGATTGTTGCAAGCGCGGGTACCCGCCAAAAGAACGGACTGGAGGAGTAGTAGTGATGGAGGATTTTTGGGGTCTCGATATTGTCGCATGAATCGGGTGCGGTTGATAACTGGCACAATAGGATGGACCCATTTGAAGTACGCATCGATGAGTTCGTCGCAGAGTGTTCTGGGGGGGAGCAAGAATGCCCCTCTTTGGTGTAGAATATCTATCTCGACATTGTCAAGTTCTGTAAGTCGAGCTCGGGTACCACGGACATTCTCAGGCAGCGGGTAATGTACAACGTCCGCTGAGCCTTGGCGATCGTGAACAAGCAGAGTGAGATTGGAAGATTCGCCGAGATATGCGACTCGTCCAGCTTCAGTGATAGGTGCGCGCGTAAACTTGGGTTTCATGACTATGTCAAGATAGGTTCCGCTGTCAACTTCCTCTTTACGTGCTTGAGCTTCTGTCCAAGCGGTGGGAGGAGTGCCATTGTTGGAATGATATACTGAAGGAGCCCGTGGCGTGAGTGATGCCGTACTTGGGGGAGCTGCAGGATGCGGCGAAGGATCTTCAGTACCATCGCCTCGATCGCTAAATGAGAGAAACGTGCTGTTAGCCATCGAAATCCAGATGCGTGTGTCGGCGCATTCCCATACCTATCGGAATCCTTGTTGGTTTGGCTGCCAGAGCCTGTGGTCTTTTTGCGCTTCGGGTTTGGAATACGACATTCGATTTGAAAGGCAACACAATTAGTGCAAGGCACACCGAGGCTTGCTGCGTCGCATCGAACCTGTAGAAATGGAGGGTTAGTAGTTGATGGTGATGAGGTCAAACCTCAATTGAGTTGCCTCTGTGGCGCATCGCTTTATAGAATGAGGAAAGTTTACCTTTCGTGCGTGGCAAGTCTATTAAATTGTTAGCCAAAGCAGAGCAAATAGTTTACTTGAGGAGAAACAGCAAGTGTTGAGGGATGTCGCGATATTATCATGATGAAGTGGGCTGGTGCCCGCCGATGCCTCGGCTCATGCTGAGGGGGACGGGGCACTCATGGGTGTCTAGGTTCGGCAGAAGACAGCGTAACTTGGAAACTGCTTACCTCGCATGCACGCGATGCTCGTTGCCTTGTAAAAGAACAAGTTCAGCGCTTGAAACTTCAGATTCTTCCGTCGCAAATGCAACTCACCTCCGAAAACTCACTCCGCCAGCGGATGTCGACGTCGAAGTGCTAGGTGCGGGCGGACCTGGAGCCTGCGAGTCTCCTTGCTGCTGAGCTTGAGGTTGCACCTGCGGCGTGCCGCTGCCCGAGGACATATCCAAGTCCATGGCACCGGAAAGTCGGCAGTAATATATCGATGGGGAAGCGAGAGTATCGAGAATCGTCGAAGTCGGTAGTATCGAGAGGGGAAGGACGACAAGTTGAGAAAGCAGGCAAAAAAAAAATGGTAACGTAGAATGGAAGGTAGGATAGGTCGGTGCCCAGGTTGCGATGGGCTTGCCTGCGTCCAAGTGCGGCCCAGGGCAGGTACGAGCCAGCGCGAACCAGACAGGAGCACTGACACCGGGTACCTAACACAGACGCAGACCAGACACACCAGAACACCACTAAGAAAGCAGGCAAGTGCTGAAGTATGTACAGAGCCACACCAAAACGGCAGGTCTGAAGATCTTTGGATCTGGTCAAAGGAACCGTAATGAAACCCCTCGGTACGATTACCAAGTGCAGACAGCTTACCTGCCTTAAGACAGTACGAATAAGGTGTTTCTGAGACACCTTGACACTTGGATGTACCTAAGCTCGAGTCTTGGCTTTGTTTCGCGTCAGCTAAAAACAAATACTTGAGAGCCTCAAACTGTCCAACACCAAGCAAAGACAATCAATTGTAAGCAGGCGGATACGTCGGTAGAAGGTTCCGCAGTGTAAGGTGAACAGGCCTATTCTTGATAAACCGTCCGAGGAGTCTGACTTAATTACATTACTGACCCGACTGGTTTTACGCTACCCAGATGGAACAGGCCGAACTAGGTGGGTGTCGCTAGCGGCGGGAGCGGGGGACACGCACATTAGAAAGATCTACTCCGTCCCATGGAGGCCCTGGAATACTGCTTGGTATTAGTTATACTCCAATATGGGTAATGGATATAAGATTCAAGCAGGTAGCTAGACTGTGGGCATGATTGTCCAAGTATGTAAATCATAATACAGGCTTGAAAAACCAAGTCGGATAGCATACTCTTGTATAGATATATGCAATGGATATCCCATCCTCGTCTTCAGCAGCTGCACATAATAACGGGCGGGTGTATCAGGAGTCCGCGCACTCCAGATCCTCAGCAACAATGGCTCATGGGTGGCCCTGTCACCGTCGGAGATGGTGGACGTTAACCTCCACTGTGGCCCCGTCTTGTCTTCCGGACAGGCAAACAAAGTACTGTAGACAATTCGGCGCTCACTTCAGTTCAAGAGGATCCACAAACGTATGGGACTTGTTCCGCGGTCCGCCTCAATTGCTGATTGATGCCGTATCAAGTTCCATCTCCGAAGAAGATGATGAATCCATTGACTAGCTAACAAGTTTTGGAATAGAAAGTAGATTCTGTATGAGGCCTGGCTAACCTGGCCGTTGTTCCTCAGACCTGAGTCGACAAATGTTATCCCTGGCTAGCATCACCAAACAACTGCGGCGTAGGCGCGTGACTTGGGATTTGTAGCATGTGTCCGTTCTAGAGATCAAAAGGGGGCTAGGGGGGGCACGTCGATTGACTGTTTCATGCCTATTACGAGCTTGTGCATGAAATGAAATCTCATCGGATTGATCGACACCATGATCATTTCGCCTGTACAGTACGTAGTGCCATCTTGGCTCATGACATGTGAATGCCTCGAGGCGCGATGGCGGCGGTCCAAACCCCCAATTGAGTTTGGTCCATCATTTAACAAAACATGTCGCATGTTAAAAGCTGGGGAAGTCAGACTGCGCCTCTTTGTTTGATCTGTTTGCGAAACCTTCTCAAGTATTGTACGTACAGGTAATAAAACTCATAACTTACACCTTAAATTCATCTTTCACGCTGACAGGATGGGCGCAAGCCAGGCCAAAAGGTCACTACCTGTAATTGTCACACGCCACTGTGACCGTTCTGTTTAATGAAGGTGACGGTGAGACGGTAGGTGTATATCATGCTTTGATCTGCTTTTCACATGCAAGTCTACAAGTATTCAACGGGGAATGACCCCATAAAACACTATCCACACCTCCGGGCTTCCGAACGCGTCCCCGGATCCTGATTACATGGCTGTCCTTGTTAGTGATTTGAGGCCTTGAAGGATGTGCTGCGGCAGTGCTATGTATGCTTCTTGCCAAGACATAAACAACGTCGTAAGCACCCTCTTCAGATCAAGGTGTGTGACCCTGCGGTCATCTTCCGTTAGGCTTCCCCTTCAGCCCTACCCAGCTCGATGCTGCGGCACCTTTGCCGTTGGTCACATGGATCAGGTTTGCGTTATTGGTGCCTGTGCCAGTTGGCGCATAGCCTATAAGCGACTGGGGAATTGTAGTTGAAACCATCAAGTGTATATCCTAATTTCTTCTATAGTACGGATAGATACCGCAGAACCTACTCTGCCTTAACTGCCAAGGGCTCCTTGCCATTTGGCTGGGTGCTTGTGTTGGCTATCGCAGCGGATCTGGTGTCCTCGACCTCAATGCCAGCAATAAAAGCTGCGCTCACGAACTCGAGAGAGGCAACAAAGACACACAAGAAACTGGCAATAGCGAAGTGAGTGATGGTCGAACCGATTTCCAACCATGACCCCTCATCCTTGACAACCCAGAAGAAGTAGAGTGTCAGAACGTCGCTCGCGGCAAGAACGACCATGAAAAGAGCGGATGGTGCCACGCCCAGTCTCTTGTTCAGCACTCCGAGGTTAGCTGATATGAGGAAGAACGGAATGATAATCTTGAGGATCAGTAGTGCTCCTTGCGAAAAGGGGTCGAATACTGGAATCAACCGTGATACACTTTCCAAGCTGAATGATGAAATGGAGGCAATGTTGCCTGTGCTAAAGAAAGCTGACTGAAGCAGTACCATGAAAAACAGTGCAATACGTGCGTCAGACAGAGCCAGGGGTCGGAAAGTGCTCAATTTACGCTGCTGGCTTTCAGCGACAGCCACCTCCTTTTTGACCTTGCCTTCGGAAAAGGCGTGAGCTGCGTACTCGAGACGCACCCAGGCCAACAAAGTGATGCTGAAGGCGACGTAAAAAAGCCCCTCGTATGAAATTGTCAAAATGACAAACGTTGGGGCACATGTAAGGAAGATGATGGCAAGGCGATGCATGTAGTGGCTGTTGGGCTGTAGTCGGTATGCCAATGGCATAAGGAGCGATACAACTTGTGATGTTAGTATAGTAGTTGCAAAGTTGAAAGGTGTGATTTACCTAAGACAAACCAGCCAACGATTTGATTGCCCTTTGGAAGACCAAGCTTGGCTTGCAGTGAAGTAGCGCTGGAGTATGTCACAAATGTTGCGAGAATGATAAGGCCAACTTGGATTCCAACGAGAGTCCGGCTTGTGCCAAGACGCTTCGATTTGGTCTTGAATGTCGTGAAGTCTGACAGGATGAAGTCCTCAAGGACCAAGTAAGCCAAGCCAATGACAGTCATCAGTCCACCGCCAGCCAGTATAAGAGAGATGTTCTCAACTTTCATGGCTGGGAGTAGGGTGAATGTGCTCATAGCCAAACAAGAAAAGAACCATAGCAAGCTTAAGAAAACATGGGATCGCAAGAACGAAAAGCCCAATGTTACCGGCCAGAAAGCGCCCACAACAAAAAGCCCAGTCAGGATCTCACGGTGGATGTATCCCAAAGCCAAAGATTGAATGACGCCAAGATAGAGAACGACATTGAACACAAGTGCGATCACGGCACCGCCAGACCTGACATGGCCAAACAAAGCGCGGGAACCTTTAACAACGTTGGCCCTGCGCGCATACACCTCTTCCCAGAATAGGACAGGGAAGAATGCATACAGGTAGTATGCAGGAGGAGATTTGGAAACGATAAAAGAGGAGTAGAGCGCAACGAGGACTGACAAAAATAAAGCAGACCCAAGCAATGTGCGTTGAGGGGGTGTGCTCTCTTGCACCACATACAGAGAAAGGACAGTTGTGGTAGCATAGGCCATCCAGCCCAGGTAACCAACAGTGATCAAAGCACGGAGAAATAGCCAGTCGTAGGTTTGAAGGTATCGCAAACCTTGAAGACCAATCGACATCAGAGCATCTGATTCTTCAATAGCCTCCTCAAAGGAGCCAGCTTCGATCAACGAGCGAATGTGAGCGATACGTGACTCTGGACCAAGCTTGTCCTCGCTCAGCGGTCCGTATGGCTGGTAGCGAAGCTCTGCATTCCTCTTGTTTTCTTCCTTGACCCGATACTGCTCGAGGATGACTTGGGCGTTGGCCAAGGAAGCTTCCGCCTTTTCCTTGATAGGCGCAGAAAGGAAGTTCAGGGGAAGTTGACCAACACCATTCGCAGGAAACTCGGCACCGATTAGATACGACATCAAAGCGGCGACGTCAGCTTGGGCAACATCGTGTCTGCGTACATGGTCCAGGTTCCAATCAGAAGAGAGTTCATCATGACCAGGCGCAACACTGTCAGGATGCAATTCAGGGGCCGCAACACCAGAACCCCATGAGATGAGAGGGGTTCTGGTATTGTTAGGGTGTCCATCACCATGGCTGCCCCAGTCTGACATGCCGTGATCAGCGGTGAACACAAAGGCAGTCCGGTCATCCGCGTAAAAGCCTTCGATAAGCTCGACGATTTCCTTGACGCCTTGATCCACCACCTTGATGTTGTGAAGGTATTCTTTGGAATATGGTCGGTATGAATGTCCAGTGGTATCAAGACCCAGCAAATGGAGGAAGAAAACCACCTTATCCTCACGAAGTGCGGTGTTGAGCGTCTTGTTCGTAGCAGCTGCAGCGAAGAAATCCTTAACATGGTCAAAAACCCAGTAGTCAAGCTCCGTTGCATCCTTGGAGAAGTCCTCAAGCTCGGCCCCATATGCGAAGGCGTCGACTCTGCCTGGAACAGCACCATGCTGGAACATGGGAAGAATATCAGGGCTTCCCCAACTCCATGTGTGCCGGCTGCGGTTGAAGACACTATCAAAGTTGACGGGGTTCATCTTCCATCCTGTCGCAACAGCCGATACGTCCTCGTACAAGCCAGCAATGAGGGCTACATGACCTGGTCGTGACTCTGTTGGAACACGTGTATGGGAAACACCAAAGGTTCCATGTTCCAATACTCGTGAGCGAAGGTAGGGAGCCAGATGGCGTGGAACAAGGTCTTGATCGGTTTCGGGGTAAGGTTCGGGGTGGGCCTGGAAGGCTTTGTCTGCACGAAGTCCGTCACCTAAACGCACAATCCGTTAACCAAGAGCCTGGAGCATGCACAGTAGGTTCACTTACCAACGAAAAGCACAAGTCTGTCCGCGGGTGCTTTGGGAGAATCTGCTGGACGCTCGACCTTAAAGAGTTGCATGCCCGTGACAATCGGGCTAACGAAGTAGATGTCGAAGATGGAAAGTATATATACCAAGTGGAAAGCGACCGCAATGGCCATGAAGCCAATGCGACTAGAGCCAGCCATGGTGAAGTAATAGAGCCTTTCAGGCACGAAATTCGGAAGTCCGGACGGTTCGAATGGTCGACGATGTTTTTTCTGGTGTAAGTCAGGGGGGATGGAAGAAAATACACAAAATCCAGCCACGCAAACAGAAAAGCAAGTATTCTATAAACGTCAAAAGGCAAAGAATCGTATCAAGGGAAGATCATGAATTAAAACCCATGAGGCTTTGTGCCCTCTTTTATTAGATCAGAGGTAAAACGAGAGGCAACCTGCTGTGCAGATGCAAAAGGCCAAGACATAAACCGTGGCCAGAATTAGAATGACGCTGATGAGGGGACGCGTTAGACACACCTAATGGATGGAGCCCGTTGATCTAGTCCTGGTCCCGCTCGATCAATTTAGTGCTTAATCTGCAGGGGAGACACGCTAGTGGCCCTGCCTGTACAACCCTTTCATGTCTGTACCTGAAAGTTACTTTGGTCTTATTGGCTCTAAGCTCTGAGCTGTCAGTTGGATGGAAATATCCAATTCCATATTGTTGATGTTTGACATTTAGAAGCCAATGAATCGGATTGAAGTCCAACCGGGGCATCGCAATCCTTTAAGCATTTGTCTCAATGTTTAACTTGGTCTGACAGGCACAATTGCGGCAGGCCATTTCCCTTCACACAATAGCTCAACGGGCATCTCTGCAACCTTGATGAACGGATCGAAAGAGAGATTCGGCCTCCAACAAGGTTCTCATTGTATAGGCTGTAATCTATTTTTGCATTCAAACATCGGCCCTTCGACCTCCCCACGCCAATGCTTTCTAGTTGCTCATACACGCATGTGTCAAAAAGAAGTTGGGTATCATAACAAGAAACACATTCGACAGTATCAATAACATGAATTTGCGCTTTTCACTACCTTGTCAAATCTTCTGTCAAAGACTTGTTGACTCTGGCGTAGAACTTTAGCGCTTGAGATCGTGGGAACGTAATCTCTTCCCTGAGATATCCTGGGAGCATAGCTATCAGCTGCTGGTCACGTCCTGCATCCAGTTGTGGTTGATAGGTAAATGACACATCATCGTAGCTGTCCGCTGCGTCATCGTTTTCGACTACAAGTTTGAAGTGAAGAGCTGGTCACTATGTCAGTACAAAATTACAAGATGGGAGGGCGTAAGGCCAAACTTACTGCCATTGCGACCAGTTTGGATGCAGTCAAAGGTATCTTCCACCTCCTCTTGCTTCACGCCCCGCAAGATCAAATCTGTCAAATCTGCATAGAGCCTTTCCTTCGCCAGCGCGGTGGCTTGCGCTGCATGAGCAGCTCCCGCCTGAGCAGTGCGATTCGCCAGCCCACTGGTCTTCATAGCGCTTCCTGGGACTCTGGAACTGTTCTCCGCCGACCTCGCAGCAGCCAATTTGTTAGAAAGGGTCTTGATTTCGGACTTGACATCTGACAAAGAGCCGTTCAGGGTCTTGATAGTGTTCTCCAAATTTTCTGTCTCGGCTTCATTTTCGACTAGTTGTTTCCGGAGCTCTTCACTTTCGTTTGCAAGCGCAGTCTGGGCAGCCAATTCAGCTTTAAGTTCAGCTATGAGCTTCGTAGCAGCTTCTTCAAGTCAGTACAACGGTCATAAGAAATCTTCATAACAAAGCTTACCGGCAGTCCGCTCCTCAGCCTGCTTTTTGAGTCGCTCAAAATTTCGCTCAGCTTCTCGAACTCCTACGTCGCGCAAATCTCGATGGCGAGCTTCAAGAGCTGTGTATTTTCTTGTAAGATCTTCTAGTTGCCGGCGCATGGTATCGTCGCTCATATCGTAACTTTGCCATGGTGCCGGGGCCTCGATGCTTGGTGGCGCGCCAACACCATCATCATCTTCGCCCGCTTCTAATACAGGATCCAATTCCATCGAGTCTTGCTGCGTTTCTGGAACTTCTGCAATCGGTGTCGTAGGCTGTCGAGGAGGCCGACCTCGTCGTTTTATAGCGCTTTCGGGAGCAAGAATGGATGTATCGCCATTCGTCTTCTTCGGTCGCCCGCGCGTTCCCTTCTTTATATCTGTAGCCGGGGCGCTCGAAGGAATTCCAACATCTTCTAAGGGCAGTGTTTCGTCTATAGATATCTGTTGAGCTTTGCGCGTCCCCTTTGTACCACTCGCAGTGGCTTTACCTGAAGCAGCTTGTTGCGCGTCCGATTCGGACACAGTTGGAAGCTTGTTGCTATTCGCTTGACGCGTCGCTCGAGGTGCAGCCTTGGTGATCTTACTAGCCGAGCCGGGTGGTCGGCCACGAGGCTTTTTGGTAACACTACGCACAGCTGATTGAAGGTCGGACTTGTCAAACATATCAAGATCGGGCTCTGAGTCGGAGGCGGCAAGTCCAGCAAGCCCTGCGGCCGGCTTTGCGCGAGCGCGTGGTGGCATTGAATCCTTTTTTGTTGGTAACGGTCGGTCAAGCGTATCGTTTAATAAAGGCGCACAAAGATATTATGATAGCTGAAAAGCCGCGATCAAAATGGCAGACGTCAAGGCTTAATCGCATGCGTTGCGCAAAGGACTGTCGTGGGCTACCGATAAATATTGGAGGGGAAGGTTTCAAATCAATGTTTACAATCCCACCAAGATGAGATGTTCATCCATGTAAACAGATTGGGCGCCGGAACATGGTCTGTGCTCTGAAACTAAGGCACAGTAGCGGCTAACTGCCCGCCACCCACTTACCGCCCGCTCTGCTGAGATCTTGTCGCCGGGCGGGCATGTGCCAGCGTAGAGTTAGGTTAGGTTGCCGAATCGCGCATCGATCTTTTATTCTTCATACCACCTTTCTCACTCTCGTCGACCCCAACATTTTTTTCTGCCTCTCAAGCGGCAACTGGCATAGTCGGAAATGTCATGATCGCAGGAAGATAACAACACACCTGGCTTGATTATCTACTGGCAATTGTCGCCGTCTTAACCCCCTCTCGTTCCGTTATCTCATGCCATCCGAGTCAGCCCCTTGGCTGCGCTGGGTCCTCGGCATGGGGGAACGACGCAAGCTCGGCGATGTCGCCATGGACGTCCTGCTCTTCGCGGGTATGGTTAGTAGAAGCCCAATGTTTTATCTGGGACGTGGCACTAATATCATGATCAGATGACTGCTGGGCTCTACGTCGCTAGAAATTTCTTGAATCCCATACTCAGCAACATCGCCGACCCCGATAAAGAAAAACACGAGCAAGCTAGACGTCAGGCAAAAGCGCATTTGGAGCGCATGAACAAGAACAAAAGAGATGGACTTGATTATGGCGATGACAGTGACTCCAGGAGAGGAGGACCTCGGCCTGAGGACTTGGTCCTGAATGAATACGAAAATCTAGTCGCACTCGAGATGGTACCGCCCGAAGATATATCTGTTGGATTTGATGGTAAGTAATTGTGCATGCCGGGGCATGTTAGATGTTGCGGTTACGGTCACTAACAACGATAGATATTGGCGGTCTGGATACAATCATCGAAGAACTAAAAGAATCCATCATTTATCCTCTAACGATGCCACACCTTTACTCCCACGCCGCACCACTACTGTCTGCTCCCTCCGGTGTTCTTCTGTACGGACCTCCAGGTTGCGGAAAGACTATGCTTGCAAAGGCTGTTGCCCATGAAAGTGGTGCTTCTTTCATCAACCTACATATTTCGACCTTGACTGAAAAGTGGTACGGCGACTCAAACAAAATCGTACGGGCTGTCTTTTCGCTCGCCCGAAAAATGCAACCCGCAATTATCTTTATCGACGAAATCGATGCTGTGCTTGGTACTCGAAGGAGCGGCGAGCATGAGGCCAGTGGCATGGTCAAAGCTGAGTAAGTTTGGTACTGCAGTCTTTATTTGTCGATCTGTTCTAATAATCTGCAGGTTCATGACTCTTTGGGATGGTCTGACATCTTCAAACTCGTCAGGAATGCCTGCTCGCATCATGGTGCTAGGCGCAACCAACCGCATCAACGATATCGACGAGGCCATTCTCCGTAGAATGCCCAAGAAGTTCCCTGTCACATTGCCAGGAACTGAGCAGCGACGAAGAATCTTGCAGCTTGTTTTGCAAGATACCAAGACGGACCCTGAGCATTTCAACCTGGACTACGTTTCAAGAATCACTGCTGGACTTTCAGGTAGTGACATTAAAGAGGCATGCCGAGATGCGGCCATGGTACCTGTCCGAGAATACATGCGCCAGCATCGCGAGAGTGGGCAGGCCATGTCAACCGTGGACCCAAGACAGTTCCGTGGGATCAGGTCTGACGACTTCCTCGGCCGCGAGGGTGGAAACATCAAGCTACAACCGATCAGACAATCAAGCGGTGTTGAGGAGTTAATTGCGGAGGAGCAGGATTAGCGAACGGGACTCTGTGTGTATATAGGCTGCCAATAGCAGCCAATGTTGCAGAATAGAAACACTCAACCCTGGATTTCATCTTATCAGTAAACCTCCAATCAGCTGCATCGCAATGTCTGTTATGGGTTTATTACCTATACCGTATCGCTCGCACAGTAATATGTCTCCCCATACGTGTACTTGTCCACCATTCAGATTGGAGATGGCGAGCTATAACGACATAAAGCAAGCCGGGGTCCGGTACCGTCCTCCGGGTCTGCCGCATACAGTGTCTTCCAACGTGCGTCCCCACGCGCAACGCACAGGACTCGATGGGCCATGATAGTGTTTGATCACGTCATTTTACAACCCCACCATACGTTCCGGGGGACCGATAGCGGGCTACCTCGAGATGAGTGCACAATCCGTGACCAAAGAAGTATTCTGATATCAGTAGCCCTCCGTTTATCGGTCGGATGATTCAGAAGCGGTGGGCAGGGCCCATGAAACTGCGGTTCTCTATTGAGCTGCTGTGGCTCTCCAGAGGCTTTAAGCACTGGAAATCAATGGCTCAGGCCTCGAGTCTATAGCTGCTTTAGGTGCGTGGCTGCACTGTAGTAATGTAAACGCCCTGCAGTATAAAGCTCTCCATTTGTAAACTACAGGCCAATCCACTCCATTTGCGGGGAGATCGTGCAGGCCAGAAAAATTAGAACATTCCCCCAGACCGCCGACAGCGGGAGTGACTCCCCGACTCCCGAACGACCGTCCTCCTTCAAGCTACCAGGGAGTCTACCTCTCTACCTATTTACCTAACTCGGCATCTTCCTTTATACTTTTACCTTGAACCTCAATTCTTCGTTCCTCAAACATCTTCTCTTCAATTCGGCATTGGGTTTCGTCTTACACACTCTGGTGTCGAATCATTGTCTAGCACTGTCCTCTCCTCGCTCTAAGACAGCTGCCGCCATCGCTCCCACTATACAACTTCATACTGTTACAACACCCAGTTTTCTACAGAATCATAAAAATGTCCGCTCCTTCGCCTACCGAGTCCGGCAAGTCCGCCGACCCATTGAAGCGAATCGATAACGAGGGACACGACCTTCCTCCCTCTCCTGCTCCCTCGAGCCCACGCAATGGTCGCAAGCGCTATGCTCTCGCCACCGAGCTCGTGTACACAGACAGCAAAGATCAATATGGCGCCTCCAGCGTTCCTATTTACCAATCTGCCACCTTCAAACAGACATCAGCCAGCGGCGGCCAGCAAGAATATGATTATACACGCTCCGGAAACCCAACCCGAACACATCTTGAACGACACATTGCCAAGATCATGAACGCTCAGCGAGCGTTGGCCGTCAGCTCGGGAATGGGTTCTCTCGATGTCATCACTCGTTTGCTTAGACCCGGCGACGAGGTCATCACTGGCGATGATCTTTACGGTGGCAGCCATCGACTCCTCACTTACCTGGCTGCTAACCAAGGCATTATCGTTCACCACGTCGACACCACGACTACTGATAGCGTGCGGGCACGCCTCTCGGAGAAGACCGCTATGGTGCTGCTTGAGACCCCTACCAATCCTTTGATCAAGGTCGTTGATATTCCTGGCATTGCCCGCCTGGCTCATGAGGTTAACCCCAAGGCTCTGGTAGTCGTCGACAACACAATGCTCTCGCCAATGCTTTTCAATCCTCTCGATGTGGGCTGCGACATCGTTTACGAGTCCGGAACCAAGTACCTGTCGGGTCACCACGACATCATGGCTGGTGTCATTGCGGTGAACGACACCCAGATTGGAGATAAGCTGTTCTTCGTTATCAACTCTACGGGTTGCGGTCTTTCTCCCAATGACTCGTTCCTTCTTATGCGCGGTGTCAAGACTCTCGCCATCCGAATGGAGAAGCAACAAGCCAATGCTCAAGCCATTGCAGAGTTCCTTGAGTCTCGCGGTTTCCGTGTTCGCTACCCAGGTCTCAAATCTCACCCTCAGTACGACCTCCACTGGTCTATGGCTCGTGGTGCTGGTGCTGTCCTGTCTTTCGAGACTGGTGATCCTGCTGTTTCCGAGCGTATCGTCGAGGCTGCTCGTCTATGGGCCATCAGCGTGAGCTTCGGCTGTGTCAACAGTTTGATTAGCATGCCTTGCCAGATGAGCCATGCCAGTATTGATGCCAAGACAAGAGCCGAGCGACAAATGCCCGAGGATATCATTCGACTGTGTGTTGGTATTGAGGACCCGAACGACTTGATCGAGGATCTTTCACGCGCTGTAAGTACTGGAATTCTATGCTACAAGAAGAAGAAAAAAGCTAACGATTTTCGCAGTTGGTTCAAGCTGGTGCCGTAACTGTTACTATGGATGGTTTCCACGCAGCGGGAGCGGCTAAGGAGCTCGGAGAGACCCCTCTCGTCTTTCAATGAGTTACGAAAACTCAACGAGACGGATTCAGCTGGAAGTCCAGGTCCATGCTGATTGACTTGAAGAACATTTTGATTTTATGAGCGAACTCGATACTTTGCAGGATACCATTTCAATGCTGGGCAAGTCATGGTTTTTAAACCTTGGACAGGGTAGTGAAAAGGAGAGGCTTGCCAACATGTATATCGCCAAAGATGCGATGCTATTAAGAAGAAGAGAAAGAGAAAAGGTCCTTATTCTCGAGCTTACGCTGGATGGAGTTGGCGGGAAGGAATTCTGGAGTTGGAATTGTTTACTTGGGCACCTGCCATTGGTTTGAGACAAACTCGAATATACGGAAAGATTCAGATTCAAAAATACATATCCGTTACAACAGAAACTCACGATGCTCAAGTATTCTTGCCTTAACTTTATGCCCCAAGCTGCAAGCATATAACCGTCCCTCGGCTCCCGCTCGAATTTGTGATTGTTGGACATAGCACTGTACAGAAACACATAGGCCAATCTTGTTCACCTAGACAAACGTCAAAAGATACCTTTCCCGTTTGGAACGTCACGTACAGTGATCAGTTATAACACAATTTTATTTATTCAAATTGTAAGCGAGTAGCTACCAACTAACGGTCCGGATAACAGGTATATTCAACGCTCCCTCAAAAAGAAACTCCCAAATGCAGATGCAAGTTTAAGAAAAGTCAAAACGGTCGGGAAGGACAACAGGTGCCACCAGTGTCCATGTATACATGCCGTAGCAGACCCAGGCACTGACAATCTTGACCCAACTTGCTGCGTAGGTACGTCCAACAGTTGCAAAGTCGCCATCCTTGGTGGATTCGTCGAAGTTCATGGTGAGTAAGGTTGCTACCCAGGCTGTTGCCAAAAAGAAGATAATGTGGAAGACGGTATAGCTGTATTGGGTCCTGTTGCGCTCGTCATCTCCTGCGGGAGCATCGCCGGCTTCACTTTCATCGTCGGTGAGTAGGGCATCAGCGGGCAAACTACCCTCCTCAACAGCTCGGCGCAAAGCCTCTGCTCGCATTTCACGACGAGCACTTGGCTGCTGAGTTACCAATCCGTGCTCGTCATCCTCTGGTAGCTGGATACCGTTGGAATTACCGAGGCCAAGACTCTGAGTGGCAGCTCGGGTGGTGGTGTAGGCAATTGTAAGCAGGGTAACGATGGCACCGATAACAATGGATGTCGTTCGTGTTCCTTGGCCCATGATGAGAGGGTTACACTTGCTGTCGGGCTCCATAGACACGGCAGACATGGTCAAATATGTGCAGTAGACAGCCACCATAGCGGCCTGAGCAAGTCCTGCCTTGGGATTGAACTCTTGGACCGTAGGGTTGACAGAGATGACAGAGATGCCAAGCCAGAAGATGAGGTTGATGGTGATCACAGCCTGGTTCATCGAGCATGAGCCGCGAGCAAAGAAAATGTACTGCACAATGGTCATGGCAAGCGAGCCGATGTACATGCCCAGAGTGGAGCCGATCAAGACGAATCGCCAAACTCTCGAATCCGTGTCCTCGATCTGGGCGAGGCAGTACTCAGCCCAATTATGAGCAAGATCAACAAGCAGTATAAGGCCGAGCAGGAGAAACAACATAGCCGCAGCGAATGCGACGTAGTTGCCCCAGAACAGGAAGAACTCGTCGGGAATCAGGAACGAAAGAACAACAAAGGCGAGCCAGGCAATAATCTTAGGGCCCCAGTAGCCATTCTGAATTGAAGCACGAGGATTCTTTGAAGTTGCGACACCGAACAGCAAGCCAGCGAGGATAAGATGGAAGAGACCGAGCGCGAAGTTGATTCGATGAACAGCGAACCAGCCATGGCATTCGCCAGTTGGGCAATTGATCGTAACATAATCGAGAGTAAGTTTCTGGAGTTTCTTTATCGCCCAGGGCGTGAGCATTATCCAGGCGATAATCGAATTTACGAGGAGGAGAAGGGCGTATGCGATACGGGTTGCGACACTATTGCCGCATTTGCCACAGGCACTGCAGACCATGGAGCAGGTCGCAGCACCACAGCAACTAGCAGCGAAGGACACAATCTGAAGAGGACCATGTTAGTTTCGAGATAAAGTCAAGTCTCTAGGTTAAGAGTCGCTGACATACAGTACCGACGCTTGGCACCGCGAGAAGCGGCAAAGATAAAAGAGCACCCATTGCGACAGCGCGTTACCAAGATTGTTCGCGTTATCGGGTTGGTTGCGATATTATGGATATGTCACTGCGTAATCCAGCGCAGGTTCAGTTTCTGGCCGATTCGTGAGCTGGCTGGCAGCGCCGTGCCTTGGTATAGATGGACAGATAGTTGGATGGATATCCGGCTAACGGTTGTTTGAAGATGGAAAGTTGAGGCTACTGACGATCGATCAAGCCTGGCCACGTGAGATTACGTCGCCGCCGCCATGGCACAGAACCGCCCGAAGAGCGGAGGGATGCAGACGTGGCTGGAAAAGTGGCGCAGTAGGTACGGGGTGAAATACCTGATATTGGACGGGCTGTCCTCAGGGTGTCAGAAGAAATGATCCCGAGATCCTAAGAGACGAAATAGTTTAGTCATTTTATGCCAGTTTAGACTCGCTCTTAGGTTACTTTATTTTAGCAATTTAAACCTTAGAGGACAATTCTTCTGTTGCCCACCTGGGGCTGTCACTGCACTGTAATACCGGTAGCACTAACCCCTGCCGACAGTGTCTACCGTCTACTCTGGAACGCCTGTGCTTGGTCACAAGGGCCAACTACCTAGGTAGTACCTACAGTACAGCAGTCTCGGGACTATCTCCGCGTTCGGCTTGTCTCATGCGTGGTTGTTCAGGGCGAGTTCATGACTATCAACCTCCACGAGATCCCCTAGTCTCTAGTCATTTCCTATCCGATAGGTAGTCCACCCTCGGTATCATTATCCGTCTATCTCGTCTATCATATCCTGTCCCCTTTGTTCATGATCCATCTCGACTGCCGCCACGTGTAAACCAGTTTCACCATTCCTCCATCCTCTAGTCTATCCTATCTTCTTTATCAACTTATCTGCGGTATCTCCTTAGACCGTTGTTAATCTTGTCCTATTGCGTCAGCACTTCCCTCACTAGCTAAATGTTAACTTCGTCCTCATAGAACCGTATCCTCCCCTCTTGATATTTTATTCAGTTTCTTTTCAATTACTTCTCACTGCTTGGTCAGCGAGAGTCACAATGCATCAAGACCAGCAAAAACGCCTGTTTCAGGCGCGAATGATCGCGAGTATCGCTGCGACTGTCATGTCGTTGGCTTGCGGTACCAATGTCGGTCTTTATTCATGACATATCTCTATCATAGCTGTTCTAACGTCAATTAGTATGTGTACTCGGCTTGGTCTCCTCAATTCGCGGAACGATTGAAGCTGTCATCCACCGAGAGCAACTTGATCGGATTATCTGGTAACCTGGGCATGTATACTTTGGGTATGCCTATAGGTGCATTCGTCGATCATAAGGGCCCTCGACCTGCTGTTCTCGCTGGTGCTATTCTCATGCTTCTTGGCTATTTTCCGCTCCACCAAGCCTATCAACGTGGCTCTGGCTCAGTATTGCTTATGTGTGTCTTCTCCTACATGACTGGTCTGGGCAGCTGTATGGCATTCGCTGCTGCTGTCAAGACGTCTGCTCTCAACTGGCCCAAGAACCGTGGAACAGCCACGGCGTTTCCTTTGGCAGCCTTCGGCCTGAGCGCCTTCTTCTTCTCTTTCCTGGGTGCCGTCTTCTTCCCTGGTGATCCTAGCGCTTTCCTTGAGCTTCTTGCTTGGGGCACCTTTGGCCTTACCTTTGGCAGCTTCTTCTTTCTCAAGGTTTACCACGACCAACCCGAGTATGAGGCCGTACCCGTATCGGACGACACGCAGAGCATCCCATCGTCATCTTCTCAGCAATTCCGACCTGGCTCTTCTGAAGAGCCGAAGCCTTTCCACTCGTCCCGAGTGGACAATGAACCCGGTATGTTAACTAATTCCAGTAGTAATAGCACCCGTACCAGTACGGGCTCGTACGCACCCGCTGTACCATCCTCATCCACCACCGCCCCGGATCTGACGGTCTCTCCTGGATTTCCATTTGCGCCTGAAATCGGCCTTGTGGTCGCCCCCGAGAACCCTGAGGACCTCGAGGTTGGCGAGACGTCGCCCCTGATTTCTCGCCCCTCATCACGAACCGAACAACCCCTTCTTGGAAACAATAATATTAATAGCGATGGATATCACCATGTAGACATTCGAGGTCTCGCCCTCTTGCGCAGCATCAGCTTTTGGCACCTCTTCATTATCATGGGTATTTTGGCAGGTGTTGGTCTCATGACCATCAAGTATGATTATCCCGTGACCTTAGTCTGGGGAACACTCAGCTGACAATGTCTAAAGCAACATCGGAAATGACGCCAAAGCTCTTTGGAAACACTATGACAAGAACGTCACCGACGATTCTCTCGTTCATCGACAGCAGATGCATGTATCGACCCTGTCTATCTGCAGCTTCCTCGGCAGATTGTCGAGTGGTAAGTCAAGTAACAGCATCTGCTCGTTATATCAACTTCTTACAGGATCTCTAGGTGTCGGCTCCGATTTCTTGGTCAACAAACTCCACGCCAGCAGGCTCTGGTGTCTTGTTGCTGCATGCGCCATCTTCATCTTTGCTCAAGTATGCGCATTGAACGTCGAGAACCCACACTGGCTTGGGCTCGTCTCGGGCCCGTCTGGTTTGGCTTATGGCTTCCTCTTTGGAGTTTCTCCATCTCTTGTCGCCGAAACTTTTGGCGTTCATGGACTAAGCCAGAACTGGGGCTTCCTGACCATGGCTCCTGTTTTCTCGTCCAATATCTTCAACATATTTTATGGTAGAATCTACGACGCACATAGCGTGGTCGGTGAAGATGGCGAGCGCTCATGTATGGAAGGCTTGGAATGCTACCGTTCCGCGTATTGGGTCACATTACTAGCATGCTGCGCTGGGACCGGTATCACTTTTTGGGCGATTCGTCACCGACACGCAAAGCATTTGAGAGCGATGGATAAGGGCGAAGAAGAGGATTAAGAGCATGCGAGTACTAACACTAAAGAGCCGGTTCTTAAGACGTGTTCTGGCCTTTACTCCAACGGATAGGGTACTGGCTTTGTGATGGCGTTCGGTATAGAGATTTTGAACTGCTTCAACTTAGAATTGAGATCATAGACAGATGCAAGCCAACGCTTGATTAAACAGGGCACAGCCATTGAGTTTCAAGAATTATCATAAAGAAGGTCTAATTTGTGATTATATGCAATTAGTGTTTGCCATCCATCTCTCGTTCCATATCCAAAGCTGATTGCACACGCCAAAAAATAATAAAGCGCGACATGATTCATTTTCAGCCGTATGCCATTGCTGAGAATGACCAAGTCCAGCCTGGGAAATAAGTAGTTGAATTCTATACAGATGAAGCCATGCTCTTCCAGGATTGCCTCATCATGCCTTCTGCCCATAAAACGCCAAGAAAATGCTAAAGTCGTGGACTGGCACCGTAAAAAGACGAACAACGTGTTCCGGATTAGAGTGTTAGAAGACGTTGGGTCCAGAGCCATGCAAAAAATAAATAGGTATTACTGGGCAAGCTCGCGCTGAAAGTCGAGAAAATAATCGCCTCAAAGTAGAAAATCAAGTCTTTTGCTCGCCAGATAATCGTGCACTGTCGTGTGTAGTGTAAAGAGAGCGTGTGTCAACGGCCAGAAAGGCGAATGAACAAGATAACATAACATGGTATTTGTGACACGATTCTGAATTTGACACCTCATATGGAAGCCTTTGTCTTCTTCCGGTCCTCATCTGGACTACTGTCAAATATCGCACCTAGTCCACTCAAGGAAAAGGGGTCGTTGGTAGAATGCAACACAACCAGCCAAGCGGCAATAATGTTCACCAAATAGTGAAGCATATATGCATGAGAAATGCCATACATGGCGGCGTAAAGGGCAGTGGCGAACAGAAGCAGGCTCGTGACGTAGCCCAGGACTCGGCTCACCCGAGGCACCATCTTCCCTGTTGTCAAGTTCTCCACGAGCAGGATAAAAGGCATTATGGACAGAACATTATGATGTGAGGAGAATGGTGTGAGCCAATGCACAGCCAAGTTCCGGATCCAGACTGCCAAAATAGGAAGGTTGATGGGAAGAATCCAGAGCATTAGAAGTAGAATAGAATGGGCATAATGGTAGTAGTTGGAGTTGGCGTCGGAAGGGGCGGTGATGTTGATGCGTAGAGCTCGGATTACGGTGAAGAGCTGCACCAGGCACGCTACCAAATAAGCAAATTGATAAGGAATAAACGTCCACACAAGAAACAAGAGGATGGCTGTTGTAATCATACGCCTCTTAGGGGTTGATGGAACAAATGCAGGCGAACCCACTACACTCTCATCTTCTGTTGATCCTGACAAAAGAAGTGAGGTTACTGCCCAATAGACAAGACCGAGAACATGAGTAAGGGCCTTGGTCATGTAGTGGACCACGGCACAAACACCGATGCAAACAACACCGATTAAGGGTACGAGAAACCAGAAAAAGGGGTCGTCTGTCCCAATGAGCATGTCGTGGCGGTGAAAATCAACGCTCAAAGGATCCGTATGGGCCTGGTTCAAGAATCTGCTGAGCCACGAAACTGGCACGCCTTCCAATGATACCGAAAGCAGCGTCAGCGACACGAGAAGCAATGGTATCGATTGTCGCAAACAAAGATCTAAGCTCTGCGAGAATGAGATGAAGACTCCTGAACTATCATAGACACGGAACTGTTTGCGCAAAACAAGCGCGACAGTTAACATGGGAAAAGCAGCAAAGACAGTTCGATATCTCATATACAACTTGCCGAGACTACCCCAGAAGTCTGGCGTAATCGTGATAAGAAGATTAGAGTCGCAAGACGGATCAGTCCAAAACTGAAAAGCGAGACCCTTCTCAGCGTCACCCAAAGTAGGCGGCAGGTAGGGGGCGACACCATGGAGACTAATATCAGCAGAGTTCGCATTAACAAAGTATTTGGACTCGTATGGTTGATCAAGATATTGTCGAACCAGGGGACTGAAGAGAGCTTCGCCTGCTTGGCACTGAGAGTTCACAATCTCAAGTTTGTATGCAAGAAGTGCTGATTGCAACGAAGGAATGGTGACTTCCACACTCATTGGGCGACTAGCGGGGAGTTCCACGGAAAGTCCAGAAAAAAGGAGCTTCATAAGACCAGTATCCTCCTTCCTTGAATAGGTAGACTGGTCACTGAATTCTGCGACCAAGAAGCTGGGAGAGTTTGGTGCAGGCTTTTCGACAATGGCTACGAATTGATGGTCGGAGAGTTGTCCAAGGTCGTACTGAAGGTAAGAAAATGGAATGATTTCCCGTTCTCGATCGAGGTAAAATGGATATCGGGACGATGAAGTCGATGCAGGAAGTAAGATACGATCAGAGGCTGCATTCTTACAAGCAAGCCTTGTCGAGCCACTGCCTTCTCCAGAAAGATCAATTTGGAAGGGGTAAAGAGAGGTGGCCTGTCCAGATTGGAAGGGGTACACACTGCAAAAAAGGACCTCTACCTTGCCGTTCTCACCAGCGTCATCCAGAGGAGCATCCGTCAGAACAGTAAAACGTCTGGCCTCAGGTGAACCCTGTGGTGGGATGGGAAGTAGATGAGCTTGAGGCTTTGATTGCTTGCCAGTCTGACGGAGGACAAGCTTCTGTCCAGCTGGAAGTATAGACTCAGTATCATCACCAAGCGTGAGCAGGGTCGTTGCCTCTTTCAGGGGTAAATCTTTCTCCATCGTTGGCTCCATTCCTGTCAGAAATCGCTTCTTGAAAGTCTTCATTCGTTCGGCCCGTGGTTTGGTCTGCGATGCACGATGAACATCAACGATATCGTAGAGTGTTTTCGTGATTACTTTTCGAAACTGATCGCACCAGAGAATAGCCTGGTGATCCATGCTCGTCCAAACTGTTGGGATACCGGTCGAGAAGACGGTGAAACCGTGGGTTGGAGGAACCAGAGACTCGAGGCTTGCATAATCAGACGGAACAATCGTGTCCAGCCCACCGCCTGCAATTGAAACCAAGGTGACATGCCACAAAGGATTGTTGTTGGCCCATTTTTGTGAGTACGCCTGGCGCCAATAATCGTTGATCTCGTTGTAAATTTGGACTATCTGTCCATCAAAAGTGACAGGAGGGCGAGCATGCGGTGCTGACATGGTAATGATGGTGTTGATTGAGTTTGTCTGGTAATTGGGCTGAACAAGCATAGCTCTCGCAACAACACCACCCATGGAATGGCCCAAAACAATGACTGACGTGGGATCCGGTAGCTTGTCTTCTCGTGCCACGCGCTGAGGGTCGGAATAGAGCGAAAGGATGTAGCGAACAGCTTCGTTAAGGTATTCGGCTTGGTCGAGTAGAGTCTGGCCGTGAAATGCCGTTATATCTTCGTTGAAATCCACGGTGAAGAAGTCGAGACTCCGGACGCCAGCATCGAGAGCGCCATGATCGTGCTGGAGGTTGTTGTGAAAGTAATTGGCTGCTTCTGCAGCAATAGGACGGACCTGCTTGTAGCTTCCTGCGTTGCCAGGGATAAAAAGTACGGGAATTCCAAGGAGCTATCGATATTCGAGTTTAGCAATTCAACGCCCACATTGAAATCTGGGAAATGATGATACAAACCTTGTCTGCTGGCTCGATCCCTTGCTCGCGGTAGAGATATAACGAGTATTTGGTCGCAAATCGAGTATGCTCGGTATCGAACTCAGTGTAGCGCACGTATGAAGGACGCATGTAGGACATACGGCACCCCTTTGGATCCAGTTGGCTGGTTATAAGTGACCGCAGAATGCCCATAAGAAGCGCGATTCCCAACGCGGAAACCAGCAGGACGATGATGGAGAATCGCGGACGACTCGTGCGCCGGTTCGGGGACGGAGACTGTGTTGGTGTCCTGGCGAGAGCCATGTCGGGGGTTGACGGTGCTGCAAGAGAAGTTGGTTTCAAAGCTGTCGATGTTTGAATATCCTCTCGAGTCTGGTTGTTTCGACCATTGTGGTCATTCGTGGGCTTCCAATTGAGGCTGCTAGGTCGTCGAGTTCGTGCTGGCGATGTGCGCGTCCTCAACCTAGGATCGGAGTCGAGAATATCAGACTCGAGGGAGGATTCGTCACCATCATCGGATGATCCGGACGAGCGCCTCTTCATCTAGAAGGCACGTTCAGACTCGCCGCGAGCCTATACCAAGGGAGACGTTGATGGATTCGAAAAGCAAGATTATCGTTGTCGAGATTAAGTTAGGGTCGGTGCAGTCTTCAATTTGGACAACGAAGTCGAGAAGACGAGGTCAGATCACAGAGCAGGATGAAGTCGAAGCTAGGATTGAGATCAAGAACGTCTGTGATACTACTAGCCTGCGCTGGAACAGCTTCGGGACATGCCAGCAGGGATACGATTTAGCTAGGTAGGGTTGGCGAAGAAGCAGCGCAGCGCAACGCAACGCAACGCAATGCAATTGAAGACTTCTCGGGCGGTAGCAAGAGTAGAGCCGACCCGTTTGCGACAATATGGAGATGGATGCAACCGGGGGTTGTACTGTAGTTTTTCGACGGTTGGGATACGTCGGAGGCGCACCTCGGCGTGCGAGTGAGCGTTTGAAACGAACGACACTAAGAAGCAACGAACGAGAGTGACAGTAACAGTGACCGTGATAGTAACTAGGTAGGTAGGTAGTAAAGAAACCAAGACCAAAGACGATATTCGCAACGACAAATTATGTATGCGGCATGTCGATACGACTCCCCCAGTCACGTCGGTCGGTCCCTAGGATGGCTTTGAATTCAACGAATGTGGGTGGGAAATTGGATGTCGATGGCTTCTCCCACTTGTCAGCCGAGTCGGAACCACTTTTAGCGCTGTACCGGGCTCCCCTTTTTTTTTCTTCGCACCCTTCCATGGGGCTGGGAATATAGCTGGTAGCCCGCTGAACGCCGGAAGCTGGTAGGCTGGCGGTTGGCTTCAGATAAGCGCCACATCCATACTTCCAGTCTTGGAGTTGGAGAATCCCGTCTTGACTTCATCAGCATCCAATAATCGAATTGAATTTCCAAAGTTACAAGGAAGAAACCCCAACAATCACCAGCTAGACTAATCTGGCATCACGCATCATACATACCTAGTCTGGTTACTTGGTCCTTCATCAGTGGTTGCAGGGATGTTCTGCAGCTGTATAGTAATTAATTTCAGTGCAGTTTCGCAGATAACTTTTTAGATGATTGTTTTCGACTGCAATCAATTATCTTGACTGTGTGCGTACAAGTCAGGGTACCTCTTTTCAATTAGATAAATCATTTCATCCGTACTGGAGTCTCGTAAGGCGTCATGTACCTACTGTACTGGGTGCTTACGTGTAAGGCTTCAACAGCCACCATCACCACCTTTTAAGCCGCAATTAAACATAAGTACCAACTGCGTCACTTCAAAAGCACGACAGTTCACGCCTTGCCCACTGAAGTAGTCTAGTACTACTGAAGTGTCGACGCCTCTCCCTTCCTAGTTTCCTGTTAGGGCATGAGTAGCGCGCCTTGACAGCGCGTCTTCCGTCTTGGCCTGGTGATAGCTTCCTTGGACTTGAACCAAAGCTTGGAAAAGAGAGCTAAATTCTTGATATATGTTGCGTATCGAATCTGTAACCATGAATCGGCGCTGTTATCTGTGGAGTCGCGGCTAAAGTAGCTAGAGTGCCTTTGTGATATCCGTATAGTACATAGTAGTAGTAGGTATGGGTTCGTTGGGCTCTATTGGTGGCTGGGTCTAAGTGCTGGTGTTTTCGTCGAGTAAATGCTGGCTCCCAGAACTGGATGCGTATATAGACAGCGCCCATCTGCGATTCACTTCCTTTTACACGGGCTCAAGTAGATGATACTGGAGATTGATTTTTTGGTGATCCAGCAACGGAGATTCCGTTCCATGCCTGGAGAGATGCTGGATGTATCCGTTCCTCGATGCCACTGTGACTGGGTACTTCTTACCTGGTCCAGGTTTATCGACCCTGTGTTTCTTTCATGCAGTGAGACCGTCAAACGCAGGCACGCTACATCAGAAGCTGCTCTCATAGGCCAAACCTTACTATTTTATCGCAACTGATGATCTACCATTTATTATCCATTCGTCTCCCTCTACGCCAAATAACGAGATGTGGACGACATTCTATTCCAAAGACATTTCGCGTGACCAATTTCTAAAGCATCGACTAGCGTATCATCGAACGATTATATAGCCGGAAGGAATAATAATAAGTGTTTATAGGTTTGGCTTTTATGCCACCCAAGCTTCTGTAGTAACCCGCACCTGCTGGGAGGTACTTTACTGTAGGTGGTATACAGGCCCCACTACAAGAATATCTGATATTTGCATTACCTTAATCGGATGGAACCCTGTAGGCAGGTAGTTACTGCTGCATGCGCGCCGACATCGATAATAGTTCACGCTGAACAGGAAAAAAGTAAACAAATAATCATCGCAGATCGCTCTTCATGATTCGACTACGAACCATCAGGGTCTGATGCAGAGGTTTGTTTGTCCTCGTTCAACCTCTTAACGTTAATGAGATCGCTATTCAACTGGGTTCGATGCTATTGATCACATTGTCTTGACCTTACATGTTCACGGTCCTAAAGTGGATTCTTAGAAATGGCCACTATAAAGCAGATTGACGGACGCACAGTAAATATTCCCAACGAACCCATATTAGGACTTATGATTAACTTGGCCAGGTTCATCAAATACAGTCAGGGCAGGTTATCGTTGACCTTTGCTCCGTTGTCAAAGAATTAGTCGAGAACAGCATCGATGCTGGTGCAACAAGTATAGGTATGAACATGATTACTTAGCTCCATGATGAGCGGCTAGGATCAAACCATGTGCTAATAAGTTCTCATCCAGATGTTCGCTTCAAGAATCAGGGACTTGATCTCATCGAGATAGCTGACAATGGGTCCGGTATTGCCCCTGACAACTATCCTTCTGTGGCTCTCAAGCACCATACATCAAAGCTCTCATCGTACTCTGATATAGCCACATTAGAAACGTTTGGTTTCCGTGGTGAAGCTCTAGCTTCTTTGTGCGCCCTATCTACCGTTAGCATCACGACTTGTCAGCAAGGCGAGGCTCCTAAGGGGACCAAGCTTAGCTTCGAGACCTCTGGAAAGCTAGGCGGAACAGCTGTTGTTGCAGCCTCAAAAGGCACTACCGTCTCCGTTGAGCGTCTGTTTCATAATTTGCCAGTCCGTCGTCGAGAACTTGAACGCAACATCAAGCGAGAATGGAACAAGGTGATCGCCCTCCTTGGTCAATATGCCTGCATCCAGACCAATTTGAAGTTCTCCGTATCTCAGCAGCCTACAAAGGGAAAGAGAATACACATGTTTTCAACCAAGGGCAACCCTACAACAAGGGAGAACATAATCAATATTTTCGGGGCAAAGACAATGACGGTCCTGGTGCCACTCGATTTGTGCCTCGAGATGCAACCGTCTACTGTCAATCCGGCCCTACAAGTCGACTCTCCCCATAAAACTACGTCTAAAGAAGTCCGTATTGTAGGCCATGTCTCAAGACCTTCTCATGGAGACGGACGCCAAACTCCAGATCGCCAAATGTTCTTCGTGAATGGCAGACCCTGTGGTCTGCCTCAATTTGCGAAAGCATTCAACGAAGTGTACAAATGTTATAATAATGCGCAAACACCCTTCATTTTGGCTGATATTCAGCTCGATACACACATGTACGATGTCAATGTTAGTCCCGATAAGAGAAGCATTCTGTTACATGATCAAAATCAACTCCTCGACAACCTGCGCACTTCGCTCACGGATCTTTTCGACTCACAAGACTATGCAGTCCCTACATCTCAGCTTATGCCTTTTAAGAGTCGCACTGAGAACCAAGCAACTGTCAACACACCATTCAAACCCCATACCACACCTAGGAAGCCCCCTAGTGGTTCCTCCCCGGGCCCTGCATCAGACGACGGGGACAACAGCGAGAAGACACCAGTGTCAAGGCTATCGTCCGGTGGTTCTGCTAGAAGGGTCGGCAGCTCAAGAGCATTGGAGAGAAACCTCAGCAGTCAAAACTTGATCAGTGGATGGGTCGAAAGGGGGGCGACCCGGCGACCAGAGAGCCGAGAGCACCAAGTATCAAATGCGGAAGTTTCAGCTCCTTCTGTATCAACAAGATCTTCTGCCAAGCCAGGAGAACCGAGTCTATTTGTCAGAAGTCCTTCGCCTGCATCCGAAGAAGACGAGAATGATATTACAAAGCCGCTGCCTGTCCGGGATTTCAATAAGCAGCTCAGAGCAAACTCTCACACGAAAAGTAATTCACCTGCTGTACCGACCAGTCCCTCAGTTTTGGTTGAAGAGGAACCCCAAATCCCTGCCACAATGCCTCTAAGACGGGGCCAACAAGACGTTGCACTTACTACTCCGAGTAAACCTTCACGGGGCAAGGCGATACCAGATACAACTACTGTCATGATAGGAGATGAGGTAGTGGAGAGTGTTGCAGACTCCTCTGATGATGAAGACGAAGAAGCAGATACCACTGCTGACGATGCCATGGAGGTCGACGATCCGAAGCCCTCTTTTGGTAGTCGTCTCACGCAGATATATACTGCCGGTACTCCAGCGACAAACAGGAGCCAATCTTTGCACAGAGAAACCGACGCCGAATTTCTTGATGACCCCATAGCCTCGGAATCGGGCGATGCAGAATCAGCTAGTGACGTTTCTGCCGATGATGCAGATAGTGCTAGGAAAAGCGCTTCTGAGCCGGCCGTACCACCGCCTGCTGATGAGTCAACGGAAGAACAAGAAGCACCAAGTGCTTTGCCTGACAATTCTTGTTCTCCAGTAACAGACGAAGCTACTTCCGTTGATCGCAAGAACCAAAAGTCTGGTGTGCGAAAGAAGGAGGCTACGGCCCAACTTCTTCAACATGTACGAACGAGTGAGGGTCTTATAAAAGCCGAAATGAAATCCTGGGCAAGTCGACTTCCTGCGAACCAAGATTGTGTGGCTGGTGAGGATGAGGTGACAGATCTTGCTGATGCCAATGCGGAAGACAAGTTATCCCTCACCATAGCTCGCAAGGACTTCTTGAGAATGAGAATAGCTGGCCAGTTTAACATGGGCTTTATCATTGCAAGCCGTCCAGCGAGTTCAAGATCAGGCGAAGAACTCGAGGCCGCTGAGAATGACGAGCTATTCATCATTGATCAACACGCAACGGATGAAAAGTACAACTTTGAAAGACTGCAGGAGATCCAAACCGTACAGTCTCAACGACTAGTCCACCCGAAAAGGCTCGAGTTGACTGCTCTCGAGGAAGAGATCGTGTTGCAGAATATTCCTGCGATAGAAGCCAATGGTTTCAAAGTACATGTTGATATGAGTGGAGACGAACCTGTAGGTTCACGATGCGAAGTGCTGGCGCTTCCCATGAGCCGTGAGGTGACTTTCTCGCTCGCTGACTTGGAGGAGTTAATAGCACTACTTGGTGAAGAATCGTCAGAGTCAAAGCATATACCTCGACCATCAAAGGTTAGGAAGATGTTTGCATCTAGAGCGTGCCGAAGTAGTGTCATGATTGGAAAAGCCTTGACACAGGGGCAGATGGAGAACTTAGTGCGACACATGGCGGATTTGGACAAGCCTTGGAATTGTCCTCATGGCCGTCCTACGATGAGACACTTGTGCCAATTGGACGCGTGGGATTCGAAGGGGTGGGCAGGCGATAGTGTGCAGAGTCCTTCAGTCTCCTGGGAGGCTTACATGAGTGGAAAGTAATATTACGAGATAGACTGGCCGTGTAAAACTAAAGACTTTTGTATTATCAAAACATCGGAATTAACTAAACTACATTACAAGTGTCCCAAATCACGCCGTTCCTGCCAATTGGTATATCCCGTCCCTTTCAAACCATTCAACATTCGTGCACAAATGCATTCATAAAACAAGTAAACCCAAAATCTCATCTTCTCTCCGCAAGCGGGTTGCGTCCATCAAGGAATGAAAAGTTGTTTCCCGCTGCCCGTCCCTCCTCCGCCATCTTACCACTGACATTACGACGCCCGTATGCTTTCGAAGTATGCTGGTTGTAGTCGTTACCGGTCGACACTTTACGAGTGTCGTTGCCAACCATAACAGGGGGCGTGCCACTTGTAAGCTCGCCATATGATCTGGCATAGAAAGCAGCCTCAGGCTGGATAGAGCTCTGGCGATTCTGCGGAGCAAAAGCTGGTTTCTCATCAGCGATATCTCTGCTCGCACTCACGCGTCTTGCGTTTGAGCTGATATCTGTCAAAGAGTCCTTGAACTTGAAGGGGAAGTAGGGTGTCTTGGCTCGAGGGGGAGAGGGACTTTCTCGCTTCTCGGAGGGAGGGTTCAGGCGGAGAGGGTGAGGTCGCAGGTCATCATCAGCGCCCAAATCGTAAGACGGGTTGTTCTCATCTCCATATTCCTCATCGGAGTCGTCGTGGACATATCGTTGAGCCAAGGTTTCATATGACTTGTTCTGTCGATTGGCCGCACTCGTCTTTGCTGCTTCAATTTCTCGGTTACGTTGGTTTGTTCGAGAGATGAGCGAGTCTGTAGGCTTCCAGGTTTCGGTGAATTTGGCAGGGCGAGGCTGATTGTATCTGTAGCTGCTTGATGGACGAGAGCCGGCCTGTTCATCAAGAGGAATCTCACTGTACGCATCGTAGTAGACTGAACGGGTAGCAGAAGTACGGGTTGTGGCCCTTGATGTCGCAGAGTCTCTACGCTCACGGCGGGGAGTCGTAGGCGGTCTCTGATGCTGTGGGCTTGGTGGGAATCTAGTTCGAGAGTCCCTGGTGCCAACCGTGGTACTGGAGCCATTGCGGGTGTGGGTGAAGGGGATTGCGCGGGGTGGTTCAATGCCCTCGTGGATGCCTTCCTGCGGAACAAGAGACTCTCGGCGGACAGTTGTAGCCATAGACATGCGGGGGTCAGTGTCCATAGTACTGGTGGTCGTAACAGAAGACTTGTTCCTCTTGTGCTTGGGTCGAGCAGTAAGATGGCTTTCAAGAGGATTCATGTCAGGAGGCATCAAGCTAATCTTGCGGAACATGAAGCCCAGCCAACCTGCAATAGCCAAGCTGATAAGATGGAGTCCACCCGACACGGTAAAGGTATAGAAGAGTACAGGCTTGAAGGTATCCATGAGGGCTTGATCCGAGAGGCGGGTAATCCATACGTCGCTCTTGGTACGCACTGATAGGGCTCCAAAAGCGTACAGAGGTACAACACCAAGGTCAGTGACACCGCTAAAGAGCTGATAAGAGGCGGAAGAGCCGGGCGAGCGTGCTGCGGCGTCTTGAGATAGATGCCAGATGCCATAGATGCAGTGCAAAACCGCGATACCAGGCTACCCGTATATGTTAGTTACGTCGACAACCAATTGGAGGGTAGATAGAAAGCGTCTTACGGTAATTCTCATAATCCAGCCCTCGATGGTAGGGACTTTGTCGATGAGAATCATCAAAGTGAGTAGACCGAGAGCAGCAACGAGTTGCAGTACACGGAGCACGGACTGTCCATGTCGAAGCCATTTGATGAAACTTTTGCTGCGAGGGCTCATAGAAGAATATTCGTTGGTTCTGTAGGTGAGAACCTCGTGCATACTAGGTGAAAGTCGGGTCAGCATTGGATACATTGTCTTGGACCATACGTCCACACTCACTCAGGATGTCTGTTGAATGAAACAAGAGGTCCATTCTGCTTCTTTCGCGGCTTGGGAGCTTGCCAGCTTGCTCTTGTGACAGCCTTGGGATCAAACTTGGGCTCTGGGAAGCGTGAATCGTTCGATACGGCGCTGTAAAGGAAAGGCGCTTGCGACGGAGCCATTGTTGCGAGTCGCCGCAGTGCGATGCGATGCGCTCAAGTTTGCGCGGACTCGAATTGAGGCCAAATCAAGTAAAATGAGATGAAATGAATGGAAATGCTGATTCAATTGCTCGTTTCTTGTTGGAATGAAGGCGATGCAGTAGTTCGCAGATTGACTGCGATAGAGACGGGGTTCGTCAAAAAGAATGTGATTGTTACCCGAGATATTTACAGTAAGTAAGAGAAAGAGGAAGAGTAAGGGTCTCAGTCAGATCCGGGTTGGGAACAATCGCCCAATATCGTATCGCATGCATCCCAATCGGTCACTATCTCTGACGAAATGTGTACATCAAGGAATGCCGGGGGCGGGCCGCGTTGGCAGGGCAACAGTCTTACCTTGTCTTGTCGCTTCGGGGATCGGACCTAAGGCTGGCCAATGCTTGCTCAGTAAAAGATAGACGGGCCGCAGGGTGTCAGAAGGATTGACCACTAAAAGCATGTAAGACGAAATAGCTTGGTCACATTATGCCAGTTTAGGCCAGCATTTAAGCGACTTTATTTCTGTAGCCTAAGCCTTGGAGGACATTTCTTCTGTTACCCACCTAGACGGGATCCAGTTCTCGTGTTAGTAGTAAATGACTAACGTTGAGTTAAAGAGTCACTTCTCAGTCATTCATTGGTTTGTCTTTCCTTGACCTGATGTTTCCATCTCATCACATCCGTTTTGGAATATGGTCTTGTCAATAGTGCGGCGCTCTGGTCGCCTCGAAGCGCTTCGTCGACCATCCCGGTTGGTTTCCCCTCAGCGGTATTTCTCTTCTTCGACAGTTCGACATGGTCCGAGATCTCCGGATGCGCCATTCCGTATGGCTGTGGTAGGATCTGGCCCAGCCGGATTTTATACCGCCTATCGAGTGATGGGGAAAGTGCCCGGAGTGAAAGTAGACATGTATGAGAGTCTTCCAGTGCCTTTCGGATTAGTTCGCCATGGCGTTGCTCCAGACCATCCTGAGGTCAAGGTTGGTGGCTACCCTACAGAAGATGCGATATGGCACCCTTGGTGACTTACACAACCACAGAATTGCCAGGATAAATTTGACGAGATCGCCTCACAGTCTAATTTCTCGTTTATCGGGAACGTCTCCATAGGCCTTCCTGGTCATTCTTCTGAGCACTGCACGATAGAGCTACAAAATCTGATGAAACACTATGATGCTGTTCTTTTCGCATACGGAGCATCTGAAGACAAGAAGTTGGGAATTCCTGGTGAATCAACTTTGAGCAATATCTATTCAGCACGAGAGACCGTAGGCTGGTACAATGGCTTGCCCGGATCTTCTAGCCTCAATATCGACTTAACACAAGCCGAGGAGGCTGTTGTTATCGGCCAGGGAAATGTTGCCCTTGATGTCGCAAGAATGCTCTTGGAGGACGTTGACGTTTTGAGAAAAACAGACATCACGGAAAAGGCACTAGAGACCCTATCTAAAAGCCGGATAAAGAGAGTCCATGTAGTTGGAAGACGAGGACCGATGCAGGTACGAGTATTGACCAAGAATATGCTTAGGATGATGTTAACATGAACTCAATAGGCTTCATTCACTATCAAGGAGGTACGGGAACTGATGAATCTCAAAGATGTTGCATTTTCGCCTCTAAACAGGTCCTTGATTCCCGAAAACCTCAAGGCTTTACCACGTGCCTCAAAGAGACTCATGGAAGTCTTGGTCAAGGGTTCGCCGACCCCCCATGACGTTGCTTCCAAAGCATGGTCGCTCGATAGTTGTCTTTCTCCGAAACATTTTCTCGGAAACCAGAACGATCCGTCTAAAGTAGCGAGCACCGAGTTCGACATTAATGAACTCGCATCGCCCTTTGACCCGAAGTCGTCAGTTAAATCCACAGGGGAGACGACCATCTTGCCATCTGATGTTGTTTTCCGCTCGGTGGGTTACAAGTCGATTGCTCTGCCAGGATTTGCCGAGATTGGCATCCAATTTGATGAACGGCGAGGAATCGTCGACAATGATGGTCTTGGCAGAGTGACGAGGATGGTTTCTGATATTCATGCCGGAGGTGTCCACAATGAAAGAGTTCCTGGTGTTTACTGCGCCGGCTGGGTCAAGAACGGTCCAACTGGAGTCATTGCATCCACGATGCAGGATGCATTCACGACAGGCGATGCAATTGTTCACGATTGGCTCTCAGGGGGTAACTTTCTGAACAAGTCAGACCAATCCGGCGTGACTGGATGGGAGGGCTTACGACAGGATGCTGGACCGACGACATGTCGAGCTGTTGCATGGGACGACTGGCGAAGAATTGACCACGCGGAGCGAGAGCGTGGACAAAAGATTGGCAAAGAGAGAGAAAAGTTCACGACGACAGAAGACATGCTAGCTGTCCTGGATTAACGCCTAAGAGAAAGGAAGTTTAACTGTTTGTATATTACATCATTTTGTACTTCACACTACTAGATCTATGTACATTATAGAGGCCTATGAGCTCTTGACCTTCTCGGTAAGCTCTGGCACCTTTTCAAACAGATCGCCGACTAGACCAACATCGGCTACCTGGAAGATGGGAGCATCGGCATCCTTGTTAATGGCGGCGATAACTTTGCTGTCCTTCATACCCGCAAGATGCTGGATAGCACCAGAGATACCTACAGCCATATACAGCTCAGGTGCAATCACCTTGCCTGTTTGACCCACCTGCAGACTGTTGTCGGCATATCCGCTGTCAACGGCAGCACGCGACGCACCAACAGCAGCACCGAGGGCGTCAGCAAGAGGGTTCATGATCTTGTCAAAGTCCTCCTTGGACTTGAGACCACGACCACCCGAAACAACACGGCTAGCAGTAGAAAGATCAGGGCGATCAGACTTGGCCAAGTCCTCTGAAACCCACTCGGTAGGTGATTCGGGCTTAGAGTCAACGCCCTCCTCAACGGTGGCGGAACCTCCCTCGAGAGGAGCAGAAGCGAAAGCAGTTCCTCGAATGGTGACGATCTTGACAGAGTCTGACGACTCAACCGTGGCGATTGCATTTCCAGCGTAGATGGGTCGGACGAAAGTGTTCTCGCCCTCAATTCCCGTGATATCAGAGATCTGCTGCGAATCGAGGAGCGCAGCAACTCGAGGCATGAGGTTCTTGCCGAACGCGGTGTGGCCTGCGATGACATGTGTGTAACCGCCCTTCTTGATGTTCTCAACCAAGAGAGGAGCGTAGGTCTCGGGCAAACCCTTTCTTAAAGTCAATGCTGGGTTGGTGTTTTCAGGTCGATGTACGACTAACCTTTTCATATGCAGCATTATCGACAGCAATAATCTTTTCGACGCCCTCAGCCTTGGCGATCTCTTCAGCCACAGACTTGACATCCTTGCCTGCAATGAATCCATGTACAGTTCCGCCCAATTTCTTCGCAGCCGTGAAGGCGCTCAATGAGCTGTGGTTGAGCTTCCCATCCTTCTGTTCGAGAACTGCCAGGGTAGATAGCAGCCGTTGTCGTTGTGCGCTTAAGCTGTATGCGTGGGCGCGGGCCATAAGGCCAGTGGCCTGCTTTGCCAATACTCGTTTCGCGGTCGGAAGCATCGTGGTATCGTGGTTGAATTGTAGGTTGACGAACCAACTGTCCGCTCGGGGAGTCGAAGGATGATGAGGTACGTGAAGTCGGCGTACGGTTGTTAGCGGGCCGAGGTCGTGGCCGACATATTCAACGCCGCCATCGGTCATTGACCGGGAACTGACGGCATGTGGATTCGAATGCCGAACCGGCTCAAAAGGTATCACATGACAGCTAAGACGACTTAAACCACCTGCCTCTCTACCTTTGAGCAAGCTAAATTATAGCGATATAGTATTGATTGGCATAGGTATCAAGTAGCAGGATTAATTGATATTCTTGATCTTTATACCCGAATCCATTAACGCTACAACAGCGACATGCTATTCGTAACAAGATAAGATGTCGCTTATATTTGTATATTCTTCAACCTGTACTGCAGACAAATAAGAAACCAAAAACATAGAAATATTTCAAGTAATTAAAGATTAGATAAAGGTTCTTTTACAGCTTGCTTCAAGAGTAGTCCCTGCTTGGTGCTGTTCAATGTACTTGGCTCACCAAGCCTGTACGCTTAGCTAATCTGCTATCACGTGATGCAACTCAATCCCCCTGGACCTGCTGCGCGTCGAGATGGTCACGAAGCTGAAGCCAGTCAGTTCGCGCCAAAATTTCTCCAAGACGCGACCCATCTCATCGCCAGACTCCATCAACATCAAGACGCTAGCGATATCGAAACTACGACGACATACGATCAATCATCCATTGGAACCGCGATAACCTTATCCGCACCTAGTCGCGCATTTCCCTCGCGCGCTTTCGATTGATTGCTGCCTTTTGTAAGCCATTGTCCGCGCTCATCACCAAGATGGACGATTCAGCGACCTATGGCTCGCCCAGCAACGGTGCATCGCCCAACAGCAACCCCATCCTCGCCCAGCCTCCTCTTCAGGGCGATTCAAATGCAGGCGATAGCGAAGGTATGTGCGCCTGATGGAATTCCCATGCCCCGTCCAAAATAAGAGGCTCATGGGATATAGATATTCAGATGTCCGAGGGATTGGGAGTCGATGCCAACATTAAGCAGGACAGCACAACTCCTGCGCCTGGTAATTATACCTCCGAATTGTTGTGCTCACCTCGCTAATAACTTTAGCTCGTGGCGATGAAGAGATGAACGATGCGCCAGCAGATGAAACCAAGCCCAAGGAGGACGGAGTTGTTGGTGCTGATGGCCAAGAAACTAAGTCAAAGGAGGTTGTCGAGTCCGTCGCCCGCGAACATTTGATGACACAAACCCATGCCATCGTCCTGCCGAGCTACAGCACCTGGTTCGATATGAACGTTATTCACGAGATCGAGCGCAAGGCCATGGCCGAATTCTTCAACAACCGAAACCGAAGCAAAACACCTGCCGTCTACAAGGACTATCGCGACTTCATGATCAACACATATCGTCTTAACCCCGTCGAGTATCTGACTGTCACGGCTTGCCGAAGGAATTTGGCTGGTGATGTTTGCGCTATCATGCGCGTTCACGCCTTTTTGGAGCAGTGGGGATTGATTAACTACCAGGTAAGCTTTCCGCTCTATCGTAAATTTTCCTTGCTAAAACTTGATAGGTCGACGCCGACCAGCGCCCATCACATGTTGGACCTCCCTTCACTGGCCACTTCAAGATCATTTGCGACACCCCTCGAGGTCTACAGGCGTGGCAGCCTTCAGCCGATCCTGTGGTTCTGGAGGGTAAGAAGAGCCAGGACACTGACCAAAAGGCTGTTGCAGCTACCCCCGCCAAGGGAGAACAAAACCTTGAAATTGGACGAAACATCTACGAGGCCAACGCCAAGAGCTCTCTCATCAGCAAAACAGAGGGCAAGACGAACGGAGAAACGCCAACCACCAACGGTGTGCCCGGTGCTGAGGATGCCACCAAGACACCCATTTCTAAGGTGCATTGCCACCAGTGCGGCAACGACTGCACTAGGATATACTACCACAGCAACCATACAGATGCCAACCCCAAGGCCAAGTACGACCTTTGCCCTAACTGCTTCACTGAGGGCCGTCTACCCGCCAACCACAACAGCAGCATGTATGTGAAGATGGAGAACCCTACTTACACATCAACTCTTGATCGCGACGCCCCATGGACCGACGCCGAGCTCTTGCGACTCCTTGAAGGTCTTGAACGATTCGATGATGATTGGGGTGAGATTGCAGAGCATGTCGGCACCCGCACACGAGAAGAATGTGTGCTTCAATTCCTACAGTTGGATATCGAGGAGAAGTACTTGGATTCAGAAGCCCCCGTCAGTGCACCCACTGGTTTGTCCATGCTTGGCCCACAGCAAGGACAGCTTCCTTTCAGCCAAGTCGACAACCCAGTCATGTCTGTTGTTGGGTTCCTTGCTAGTCTAGCCGACCCTGCCAGCACAGCGGCTGCTGCCAGTAAATCCGCTGATGAGCTCAAGCGCAGGCTTCGTAAGCAGTTGGAAGGCGACAAGACCGATGATGATTCCCAGACCAATGGCGATGGCAAGTCCAAGCAGGACTCGATGGACGTCGACCTCCGACAAGAAACCACTACTACGACGACAACGACAACAACCACCACAACCAAGACGAACGCACTTGCTTCCATTCCCCTGGCTTCGATAGGTGGACGTGCCGCAGGATTTGCATCACACGAGGAACGAGAAATGACACGCTTGGTCTCTGCGGCCTCAAATGTGACGCTGCAGAAGCTCGAGCTGAAGCTCAAGTACTTTGATGAAATGGAGGAGGTTCTCCGTGCGGAGCGACGAGAGCTTGAGCGAGCCAGACAGCAACTGTTCTTGGATCGACTGACATTCCGACGAAGAGTTCGGGAAGTTCAGGAGGGTCTCAAGGCCGCGGCTGCTGTTGGTGGTGATCAGGGTGTGCGAATGGCACAGGAGGCTATGAATGATGGCGACAGATTAAGCTTCCAGGCTGTCCCCGGTGCTTCAGCAGTCCCCCCTCCCAGCAGTGATGGCCAGATCAAGAGCTTCGAAGCATAGGGGTGTAACTTGAGGATCAACAAAAAACAGACTGTCTTGGGGATAATGACGCGTGGGCAATAATCGGGTTTGGAGCTTGGGGGTTATTCAGGTGGTTACTTTACCATAGGCACAGGCATGCTACTTGATGTAATCTGTTGTGGAATGGTGTACTACTATGGCATAGATGCTTTGGTTTTTTTATATCGTTTTGTTGCTGCTTGACTGTATCTTAGGCGAATTGGAATGTTTACGTTAGTTTTCAACACTCTCGTAGAATTACCCGGTCTTGGTTCGCCGCAGTATACTATTGTATGCCACTAGTAAAAGAGGCTACTTGTGCTGAGATAGCCATAACTTCGTGTATGAGTTTAAATATTGCTGAGATGTGATTCGCCATGAAGAGCATTCTGCTTCTTGTCAGCAGTGCCATTGCCACCTTGAACGTTCTGATGAGGTTTCGGGTAACAGTCTCGGGCCAACGGTCGTGGAAATCATTGGCAGATATGCCGGCATTAGTGGCTTGTCCAAGAGTTGAGGTGGTAGATCAAGTTGATAGTAAATGTTGGCGAACATGCTAGTGTGCATCGAATGAAGATCTTGAAAATAGCATTCCTAGTGATTAGTAGTCGGAGGTCCTGATCAAGCTCCAAGAGTTGTTCGGAGGATATTCAGGTGAAGCTCTCCACTTCCCCGCGAGCAAGCTACTAACAGTAATCCGGGGTGGTAGTGATTTAAGACCACAATTAAGTTCAGTATTGGAGCAGTACTGCATTCAACATCGTCCCAAAAATGAATACATCTCAGTCGATGTAGATCATCATACACCTGTGCTGATCTTACAGATTACGTTGAAATAATATTTGTATGCAGTCACTTTAACTTAATGTAGTGCTTCCCCAGACGAGGCTCAACCTGACGATTGCCTCGGCCATAGTGGGTTAAGCGGAAGCTCTTTCTATATATCTGATTGGATATAAACTGCCCCTGTCATCCGTCCCGTCGGCCCTTGGGGCTTGGTTTTGGGGGTCTTGTGTTCCATAGTACCCGTACCTCGGCCCAAGGCTTTTGAGGGGAACAGTGGAGGGAACGCATGACGTCTCACCGTCGGTCACAAGCAAATGTCCCCTTCCAAACCAACCAAACCAATTTGGGGTTTTGTTTTTTTGAGACTCTCCATTTATTTCTGTTAAGCTTGCCGCGTCTTGTACCGAGGCCAGAGTAATAAGCGCGAAACCGGCCCTCTTACTCTTCCCATATAGAAAAGCCGACAGTATCGTCATTTCCCATACTCCATATCTACCGCAAACCTCCCCGGCCTCTCGCCTTCGCATTTCTTTTCTTTCTTTGTTTCCTCATTCTTCGAGTTGGTCATGTTGACTTCAGCCCGCTCGCCCGCCTTCAGGAATAGCTTCCGTCAGTTTAGCAAGATACGCGCAGTAAGTCAGCACAATCCCTTCTTCCAGAGCCATCTTCACATGTTATCGTCGCAAAGCGAATCTTGAGAAAAGCCAAGAGGAATCTGGCTAGCTATTCTCAAGAGAGATGGATGGCAAACGAGTCATGAGTACTCGGCGGGCGACAGGAACTGGGGTCCATTGTTTGCTTGTGATCGGCTTCTTCGCTCGGTCCAGGTGTGCATGGATTAGCTGCGCAACATCCTGGATCGCTTCCCTACCCTGACATCTTCATAAAACTTCTTTCTGGTTTATTCATATTTCTAACAAATTCAATTTAGGCGCAGACTCTCAATATGGCACCTTCAAAGCGAGCCAACAGCTCATCCTCATCAGGTAGGAGCGATCCCTTTGCGATGTTCGCGCAATCGATATCATGTTCTAACGCGATCACGACCCAGGCTATGTTGAGAACCATTCCAAGGGGCCAATGCTACGATGGCAAGACTCTCTTCCAAAATTGCCTGTGCCGACACTTGAGGAGACGGCTAAGCGTTACCTGAAGTCGATTCACCCTCTTCTGTCCCCTAGCGAATATGAGGCCAGCAAGAAGGCTGTCGACGAGTTTGTCCGTCCTGGCGGCGTAGGCTCCAAGCTCCAAGAAAAGCTTGTGGCTAAGCGTGAGGATCCCAACACAAAGAACTGGATCTACGAGTGGTGGAACGACGCTGCCTACCTCTCCTACCGGGACCCTGTTGTTCCTTTCGTCAGTTACTTTTACTCGCACCGAGACGACCGCCGAAGACGAGACCCAGCTAAGCGCGCTGCTGCGATCACGACCTCAGTCCTTGAATTCAAGAAGCAAGTCGATGCTGGTACCCTTGAGCCAGAGTATATGAAGAAGCTGCCCATCTGCATGGACAGTTACCAGTGGATGTTCAATGCTTCTCGTGTCGCTGCCAAGCCCGCCGACCACCCTGTTAAATACTCTCCCGAGGAGAACAAGCACATTATTGTTATTCGCAAGAACCAGTTCTTCAAGATTCAGCACGAGATCAATGGAAAGCAGCTGAACACCTCTGAGCTTGAGCAACAGTTCAAGCGTGTCTATGAACTTGCCCAGCGTGTTCCTGCCGTTGGCACCCTCACATCAGAAAACCGAGATATCTGGACAGAAGCCCGCGATATCCTGCTCAAGGCCAGTCCCAAGAACAAGGACGCCCTTGAGGCCATTGAGTCATCCTCTTTCGTGGTTTGCCTTGACGACGCTGCGCCCGTCACTCTAGAGGAGCGTGCTCATCAGTACTGGCACGGCGACGGTGCCAACCGTTGGTACGACAAGCCCCTGCAGTTCATTATCAACGATAACGGTACTTCCGGTTTCATGGGTGAACACTCTATGATGGACGGTACTCCCACTCACCGCCTTAACGACTACGTGAACGATCTCATCTTCGGAAACAAGCTTGATTTCTCCGACCCCAACATTCGCTCAAACCTACCCGACCCCCAGCTCGTTAAGTTCGAAATCACTCCGGAAGTCCAGAGCGAGATTGACCGTGCTACCAAGGACTTCAACGATATCATCAGCAAGCATCAACTTGCCGTACAGGCCTACCAAGGCTATGGAAAGGGTCTCATCAAGAAGTTCAAGTGCTCTCCAGACGCTTATGTCCAGATGATTATTCAACTTGCCTACTTCAAGATGTATGGCAAGAGCCGACCTACTTATGAGTCTGCTGCCACACGGCGCTTCCAGCTTGGTCGTACCGAGACATGCCGCACTGTTTCTGACGATTCTGTCGCTTGGGTTCAGGCTATGTCTGATGCTTCCGTCGATGATAAGACACGTGTTGAGCTTTTCCGCAAGGCGATCAACGCTCACCTCGAGTACATCACTGCCGCATCTGACGGAAAGGGTGTTGACAGACACCTCTTCGGTCTCAAGAAGCTCCTTGAGTCTGGCGAGGAAGTCCCCGCTATCTACAAGGACCCTGCCTACGGCTACTCTAGCTCGTGGCACTTGTCTACATCGCAACTCAGCTCTGAGTTCTTCAACGGTTACGGCTGGAGCCAGGTCATCGATGCCGGCTTTGGCATTGCATACATGATCAACGAGAACAGGTAAGGACAACTCAAACGCAGTAAAGGACATTGCTAATAAATTATAGCCTTAACTTTAATATCGTGTCAAAGGGTCTTGGCAGCGACCGTATGAGTTACTACTTGAATGAAGCTGCCAACGAAATGCGCGAGCTGCTCACACCCACCCTTGAGCCTCCCAAGGCCAAGCTATAAACGCACATTGGTTATTCAAAGACGAATAGACATCGGATGCTCGCTGGGTCTCTGGCGTTTTTTCAGCGGTCAGGCTATTGACGGCCTTGTTTGTCGATGTATCCTAGATTTAAAGTGTGGTATCATACATCTGTGTCAGGAATTCTGCGAATTTCATCTTGGCAGATCAGACATACGTAAACTAGACGCCATCATGAATGAGCACAAAATATAAAAAAGAATAAAAAAACAATTAAAATTTAAATGGTCAATTATTCACTTGTGGTTATGCCACCGCACGTCTAGCTAAGTTCATCTGATGTGGCTCAAACAGAATCATGACAGAAATGTAATGGTGATATCCTACTCTTACATTGACAGATCCAAATTGTCTCTAGATTAGCCGGCGTGAGCCACGATCTCGTTCACCAAATCTCCCTTGGACTCGTCGTAGTAAGAGCAAATCTGCGAGGGCAGAGGCACCTCCTTATAATCATCGTCCTCACCGGAGATGACGTTAAGGTTGATGCCTGCAGACTTGCTCGTGAAGACCTTGGTTCCTATGCTCTCCTTGCTGAAGTAAATTTGTGCGCTGTCAATCTGGTCCAGCATAACAGTAGGAATGGTACCCATAACTTGAAGAGCAAAGTTTTGGGCCTTGACAACATCGACAGTTGACACAAGGGTATCAACGATCAAAGATAGACGAGTGGAGTTCTCGACAGTCACTTGGTTGGCCTTACCCCTGACAATGACAGTGGTGTTGTTGCAACGGCTGATGAGGACAGAGTGTGTCAAAGAAGCTTCAATCTCGATGGGCTCGGATTCCTTCTCAAAGTTTTCCTGGGCTGAGTTAGCTACGTTCGGGTTCGTTCATCCAAATTCAACCTACGATTGTCCACTTGTTGCCCTCAAGCTCCTTCTTGGCAGGCTTCTTGATACGCATGCTCTCAGGCTTAGGCTTCTTGCCAGGAGCCGGGCTCTTACCCCTCTGGCTGCTTTCAACCGTGGAGCCACTGCGAAGGGATGGGTTCTTGTGCGTCATTTCAGACTTGTCCACCTTGCGCAAGCCCTTGGTGACACCTTCACCTTTGTTGAGTTCCGAGAAGACGGCACCGAAGCCACCACCAGACGAGGCAGCCGCAGGAGCATCCTCTGTCTTGATATCCAAAACAGGAGGAGGGCCTGGGGGAGGAGGTGGTGGAGGAGCTCCACCAGCAGGAGGAGCAGGAGCAGGAGAAGGCGCCGAGTCGCTAGACAGCGATTTCAAAACCTCCTGAGCGGGTTGTCCATTCGGGTTCCATGGGATACCGTTGGGGAAGTATTGCTTGACATAATCGGCAAGATCTTTGAACACCTGGTAGAAGCTCTGAACCCATTCGATCTGCTTGGGATCCCTGACAATCTGGTTAATTATGCTCGCTTCAATCATGGACGTGACTTACTTCTCCTTGTGCTCCTTAAGGACTCTGTTACCGAAGAACTGGGCTGCGCCTAGGCACTCGTCCACATGCTTATACGGACGGGTGTCAACGGTGACCCAGGCGAGAACCATAATACCTTCGGAAACAGTGCTCAGTTGCGTGATCATAGGGCTGGGGCGGTTGTTGTCTTTAAGCTCAGTAACAGCCATAAGTGCGTCGTTGATGGGCTTGATGAGACTTTCATAGACGGGCATGCCAGGACCAGCTAGATCGGGCTTCTTTGCTTTGGTTGATATCAAGAGGAATTTGCGTTGCTCCTGGAAGCCAGTCTTAACAAACGAAGCCTGTTCAGCAACGAGCCCACCGAGTTGGTGGCTAAGCTTAACATATTTCTCAACGGCGGTGTTCAGGAAGGCATCGAATTCCTCAATAGATTCGGGAAGAGGCTCAGCGGGAGACTCGGGCTTTGCGGCAGCTGCAGCGGGGGGAGGAGGAGCGACCGAAGAGGGGTTGATAGGAGAGGGTATCGCCTGGTTCAGAACAGCGGCATCGGCGGGCGGTTCGGTGGAAGAGGCGATATCTTCAAGGCGAGAGGTTGCAGCCTCAAGGCTAAAGTTAAGTCAGTGCCTGTAAAGTCTACCAGGACAGCACAATGGGCGGAATGGGCCTACCGCTTGATGAGGGTGGTCAAGTTGTGCATCTGACTATTCGCAGCCATCTTGAATGCGATCGCTTGTCGAGGCGTATATGTTGCAAGCCGTGGAAATTGAAGCCGATTGTTTCTTTGGACACGCGCAAAACTGGTGATAGCCCCAAACTTCTATATAATCGACAGTTGAGTGATGGGCAGGGACGCGTTTAGGCAACGGTTTGGTCGGTAGGCAGTTGCGCAAAACGATCTGAAATAATGACTGCCTATGCTTGAGGTTAATTATAGAAGCGATCGAATTAAAAACCGGTATGTACCTGTCAACTGCAATACAAACGTTAATCCAGCCAGGAACAGGTACGTAGGCAAGAAAAGGCTGAAGAAACACAAAGCAGTGTAATGAAGAAGAAGTAAGTTAGGTGAGGTAAGTGGTTGGAGCTCGGTTGAGGAGTTCAAGATCCAAATAGGGATAACCTGACACCAGACAGGGGAAGCAGAGCTGTACTGCAGTAATACCTGGATGGAGCTAAGCTCATAGTGGGCTACTAAGTACTACAAGAGTATAGCATCGCCAACGAACCTGGGGGGCAGCCCGCTGTAACCTCCTAACTTTAGGTGGGTAAGATTGCATGCACCTGTTACTGACTTCCAGGTTGTCATGATAGACAAAGAGAAAAGGTAGGATATAAGCCTTTATGATGCTTTATTTCCTTTTGTCTATTTACCGGGTTCTTTTAGAAAATATGTTTTGTTCTTGGGTTGAATCTCCAAGACATCGCTACAGTACCAAAGAGGTATCTGTACTAATTAATGTATGCGTGCCAGAGCCAGGGTCAAGGGATCCATCTGGGTGAGGCCATATGCTACGTAGGTCTGCCCATGTCCCTGGCCTTGGCTAGAGAGGTATGTAAGGTTAGGTGCCCATGATGTTGAATTAACTGTATCTACCAGATCATTGGGCTGTGAGTTTAATAGCTGATTCTTCTATTTTACGTGTGCGTCTTGCAGCATTCCGTAGATTCATTACGCCGGAACTGGGCAAAACAAGAGTCGTTTAATTCAGGCTCAGCACCAGCCACTGAGGGGCAATGGGCGGGCATCACTGTACTACACCATGGATACGCCTATAGTCTACTACGTGCGATTAGGAATGGATCAGAGCCACGTGGTCATTAAACAAATCGATAGAAGCATTTTGGTTTTCCAGAAGGTTATAAGCGATAAGACATTGGAACTGGATATCAATCCGAAACGCACTTTCGATACTAAAGCGTATCGCCTGTTGAAGGATATGTTCACGCGGCTCTTTATGTAAAGGCTCGTTTGTCAGATCCATTACCTTACGATACGGTTCCTGAATGTGAAAGACTGAGAGCACTAGGCCTAACGTTATATGGTACGTGTGCCTGACTAGAAAAAGTTGAGCTGGCATAAACAGAAATTCAACACCAATGCCGACACCGCCTGGTATCACTCATTCATGCATTAACGCACCAAGTAGTACATTCTTCTACAACCAAAACTCTGCCAATGTCCATTGTCTTTGTTTTCCTTTGGCAATCGTTTTCTTACCCAAACTACCTACCGGCTTTGTTGACCGGAACTCATCCCGCTACCCGTGCTTTTATGGATGCAAACTAAAGATTTGGACCCTTGTTTCTCAACATCCATCGCAAAACATAAACTCCACTCACTGTCGAACATTTCCATTCTCTAGCGATCTGCACATCATCGGACGGTTATCTATTACATAGACGCCATACCGATCGTGTTTCTTTATCGAGATCCGCTCAACACCTGAACGTTGGTTCTATATCTTAGATATCCGGCCATATCTAGCCGCTGAGTGAGACAAAACGTCCATCATGGCTGATGTCGCCGAACCCACAGCGCTTGAGCCGCAAATCGATAATGAGAAGGCGCTTATTTTACAGGAAAAAGAGGAGATAGATGTAGAAAAGACCCAAGACCCTGATCAAGACAACGACGCTGGTGTCACTGCCGATGATGCAGAGGCAGAAGAAGAACCAAAACCTGATGCTACCGAGGAACAACCTTCAGATGTAGTTGAAAACGCCATGAACGAGGACGCAGCTCAACCAAATGTCCCCATCGACTTCGTCACCATGGGCATGTTTATAATCGGTCAGCAAATTCCTTGCCCTCAAGCGTGGCCATGTTTATTGCTTTAATGTGAACAGTGAGCTGACTATTCAAGATGACATCGACTTTGTTCCACCTACAGAGCCCGTTAAAGACATTCTTGGCGGTGCTGGCACCTACTCAGCCCTGGGAGCTCGTCTGTTTTCTCCCCCGCCCAAGTCTACCTCTGTCGGTTGGATTGTCGATCAAGGCTCCGACTTTCCACCTTCACTCTCAACACTCATTGACAGCTGGTCCACCTCGGCTCTCTTCCGCCATGATGCCCTTCGACTAACTACACGAGGCTGGAACGGCTACGAAGGCACTGCCGAGAAGCGAGCATTCAAGTACATGACTCCCAAGAAGCGTCTGACGGCCCAGGATCTTACACCACAACTGTTGCAGTCACGCTCATTCCATTTGATATGCTCTCCGAACCGATGCAGAGATCTTGTTGCCGAAATCACGTCGCTCCGTAAGAAGATTGTACCTCCTGAGTCGTACATCAAACCCATCTTTATCTGGGAACCTGTACCAGATCTATGTACCCCCGACGAGCTGCTCAACTGCACCAACTGCTTGCCTCTGGTCGACATTTGCAGTCCAAACCATGCTGAACTTGCTGGCTTCATGGGCGACAGTGGTCTTGACTCAGAGACAGGCGAGATTTCTACACTTGCTGTAGAGCGAGCTTGCGAACAGCTTCTTGCCAGTATGCCTTTGCAATCTTTCTCTCTCGTCGTTCGCGCTGGTGAAAAAGGATGTTACATCGCGAAGAACGGAGGAAGAAAACGAGGGCGTGATCAGAAGACCACCAAGCGACGCAAGAAGGACTACACGAGGGGTGGCCTACAGCATGATACCGATATGGAAGCTCTGTTCGCTGGCCTACTTCAGGATGCTGATGGGATTGTCGCCCGAGAAGAGATCGAAGTCGACCCCGGTATTGAGAAATGGGTACCCGCATATCACACAGATTCGACAAAGGTTATCGACCCTACTGGAGGTGGGAATACCTTCCTAGGCGGCCTTGGAGTTGCGTTGGCGCGAGGCGAAGGCCTTGAAGAAGCTGTGGCATGGGGTGCTGTTGCAGCAAGCTTCGCCATAGAACAGGTTGGTGTCCCGACACTCGGAAGAGATGCAGAAGGCTGTGAGACTTGGAACGGGCAGAATGTCGAGGTCCGACTAACAGAATTTCGCGAACGTCTATAAATAAATTGCCTTCTTACATATACATAATGCCTTATTAGAACAACAAGCATATAGAAAACTTTGCTATTACTGAGCTTCCATCATTCATCATTCATGCAAGTCGCCCGAGCCGCATTGTCATCGTCGTAAACTCTCTTCAATATCGGACAGGCCAGTAACAGGCCTGCTATTACATGCAAAAGAAGACATTCCTAAGCCCAACTCCATTGTTTAATGAGCCTCTCATATTTCTCCCCTACCTCCCTAAATCTTGTAAACAAGATGGTCGTCTTGCAACCTAAAAATCAAGTTAGTCAACTCATGTACGGATAGTAAATAGCAAGAGGGGGGTGAAACTTACATGATTTGATTTGCTTCTCCCATTTTTTGCAGTGCCTTTAATGCTTCTGTCTTGTCGAAAGCGCTGCGTCTTCCAACCTTGCTGTTGACAGCTTCCATAACTGCATCTACTTCAGCCGAGTCGTCTTCGAAGACATCAGTGTTGAGAAGCTGTCCTAGGGCCGTTCGGAATGTAGTCAGACGCTCAGGTGAAATGGGAGTGTCATCAATGGCAAGTGCTGCTGTTCCAGCGGCGAGATCGTTGTCCCCTTCTTGGGAGTCCAGTTGGCTCTGAGATGGAAGTTGGGAAGAAGGCATCGATGACGCGAAGGAGGGCTGAGATGACTCCTGCGCCCTTCTGCTAGAGCGACGCGGCGTGGCTTGAGAATCATCTTCCAAATCCTCAGGGTCTCTGCTGGACCGAGCTGTATCGGTAGTCCCCCTCGCTTGAAGTCGGCTACTGTTGCGAGTCCCTCTGGAGGCGGCCGTGTTGGTTTGTGTGCCATTGGCTTCGTCTCCATCCTCATCATCACTTGAGTCCTCGTCGCTAGACGACGCGAAGTCAACTGTCTGAGTCTTTCTCCGCTTCTTCCGTGATTCTTCTACAACTTCCTTGAACAGGGCGAATCTGAGGATCCCTTCTGCAGCGATTGCATCGCGCTCCTCGACTCTGCTCGACAAACGAGATTTGGCGTGCGCAGTGGCTAGACGGATAATGGTCTCAAGAGTACGCACGGTCAAGGGACTTGTTCTTCGCTGATTACCTTCCATCTCGTCGTTTCGTAAGCCAACATAGATATCAGTAATGCGATCCGAAGCCTCCTGTGTGAGCACTGGCTTGATTCTTGTCTTGGCATATTGAATGTACTTCTTCATGAAAGGAATGCTCAGAATCTCAGGTTTCTTGTTCGAACCTCGACCAGTTGTGATAGTGACACCGGAATGAAGCATGGCATCGTATTTCTGGTACACATCGGTTGGTCCCTGAGATTCGTTTTGGTTCGAAGCTGATACGCCCAGTGATTGATTTCCTTGCTCTCGCACGGGAGCGCCCTCTTCCGTCCCTGGCTGGCGATATCTATGCATACGAAGGACATGCTCTGAGACATGTCGATCGCGTGTGTCTTCAATGTCATCTGTGACAACAAAGAGCAAATCAAAACGCGACAGGAGAGAGTCTGGGAGTGCGATGTTCTTGTGAGGATCTTTGTGCGGGTCGTATTGACCAAAGATGGGGTTGGCAGCAGCAACAACACTACAGCGGGCGTTCAAGGATGTATGAATTCCTGCCTTTGCGATGGTGACAGTCTGCTGTTCCATGACTTCGTGGATTGCAACTCTGTCCACGTCAGACATCTTGTCAAATTCGTCGATACACACAACACCACGATCTGCCATAACCATTGCACCAGCTTCAAGTCGACGCTCGCCAGTCTCCTTGTCTGAAGTAACAGCCGCGGTCAAACCTACACCTGAAGAACCGCGACCTGTTGTTGCAATTGCGAGCGGTGCTGTGTTCAGAACGAAGCGCAATAGCTGAGATTTGGCAGTAGATGGATCACCAACCATTAGAATGTTGATGTCTCCACGTAAATGTGTTCCGTTCTCGAGGTTCTTCTCGATACCTCCCAAAAGCATGAGTAGAATGGCTTTCTTAACATAATCATGACCGTAGATACTAGGTGCAAGAGACTGCGAGAGCAACTCAAGCAGGTTCTTCTTCTTGGAAACCTTGTTGATATTGCGGATATCGGTATCTGTGATAGTGGCGGTCGCAACACCACCACCAGACTTTGATGACAACAAGACAACGTTGTTTGTCAGGATCATTGTTTTAAACAAAGCACTGTTGTGGTTGGTATTTCGGTTACCCAGAGTTCGGTAAATTCCCACGAGTTGAACACGGTCACCAGGCTTCACGCTGTCCACGAGATCGTCGTCCAGAATAGCGTCTACTCCACGAGGAAGTTGACCTGCAGGTGCGCGCTCCGGCATTTCCTGGATCGAGATTGTCTGATGATCGCGGTACGTACAAAAACCGTACTCGGTGACAAGGGGGTTGCCGTCGTCGTCCTCGCGAGGATACACACTCGAAGTGGTGACTCCGTTTGTCATTGTTTGATCTTGATACTCGCGGAAATGGAACATGTCTTTCTTTTCGTTATAATGCACACTCTTCACTACCTTGGGTCGGATCAGGGAAGTGCGTGTAACGATTCCCTCGATGGTGACCATGTAGTTCAGAAGATGGGAAGACAATGTACGCGGGTTGCAAGCATTCAAACCAAAGCTACCTGCCCACGCACAGTAATAGATGGTGTCCTTTGAAGTTTGGTCCGGTCTCGCTTGTGGAATCGTTTGGACGATGTTTTTAAGTGCCTGATCAAATGCCAGAGTAAAGTCGAAGGGTTGCAGCAGCAGACCCTGTGCAAGGTCTTGGTTGTGATTGCGCACATGGTCGAGGTTGACTGTTAGACGTCGCTGGTTCTTCTGGAGCATAAGAATAATGTCTGATCGGTAACTTCGCACCTGGGGATCATCTTGATATCAAGAGTTAGTCGGCAATGCAATGAGGCGGAATAATAACAAGTTTGAGAGAGAGGAAGAGATGGGCGGTGTGCATACTGGGATCAAGAAACTCCTCTGCTTGGCGAATGCGATCACGCACGCCTTCATCCTGAAGCATAAAAGAATCCATGGTGGTGGTTTGATTTGTGATGTATGTACCAATGAACTCCTTGTTCAAAGACGATATTTACGAATATGAGAATCGAGGGGTGGAAGTAAACCCGGCGGGGCGTTGCTGGGGCTGCTTGAAACCCCCTGTCGCGCCCCTGCATCAACGCGTACCCATCGCGTAAAGTGGTGCTGTGACAGATGGTGAGTTCAGTGCAAAGGTGGCTGTCCTGTGGCTGAAAGTGATGGGAACGGATGCTAATCTCCCCTCAATATGAAAGTCACCCTATGCCTATTGCGGTAATCACCTATCGGCAGGAGGTCCCCGCCTGCCAGGCACTCTTCCTTGCGCTGAGGACTGGGTTACATGGAAGGTACCTCTAGCCCCCATTTGGATCATTCCAACCAAACCATATGATCTTTCTACTCTCCCATTCTACACTAGCTACTTCCTGCAATCCATTTCTCTAGTACATGACACGATAAACAATTTTGTTGCACAATGTCAGTCGGGCTCTCTGGCGGCGCGCACAATGCCCTGGACGAAGAGGCGAGGGCCGAGGTTGATGTTCTCAACTCGCGACTAGAGAAGACCACCCAATTGACGAAGAAGATTCAATCCTGCCTCAACCGACTCGAGACAACAGGGAAAAGTGTACAGGATGTTGCTGGGCCACTCAACGGAGAAACTAGGCGGCTTCAGATACTGGGAAACAGTAAGTGCGAGCAGCTGTTTGTAACAATGATCATGGCTAACCAAGTGCCAGATGTCGACTCCGTTCTCTCTGCAATCGATCGCTTGCGCCAACCTGCGGATAGCAAGAATGATGAGGAACAGATCATCCGGGTTGGACCTGAAAAGGCTGGTCTCTCTAACTATCTGGCCTCTATAAAGCGTCTCGGCAAAGCCTTGAATGAGATGAAGGCTTCGAATCTGCGCGCGAACCAGCAGACAATGGCAGACTTGTCACGTCTCATCAAATCAGGCAACAGTCAGCTCGAGCATCATTTCGAAACTTTGCTTCGCGGCGAGACCCCCCGATCTGTCGAGCCGCTACATTTCATCACGAAAGATAAGCCTTTCCCAACACTCCCTCAAGACAAGATCGCCCGACTCGGTCTTGTCTATTCTTATGTTGCGGAGAGTAACCCCAATGGAGGCTCCGAACTTGCTCATATATACTCTGAGGTACGCGGCCCGTACATTTCGACGTCGTTGGCAAACCTTGCTGCTGCAAGCGTCAACACCGCCAAAAAGAAGAGCCCGGATGCGGTCTACCGGGCAGGCACCAACGGCATTGGAACTTACTCACAGGCGATGGAAGGCATCTTCCTTTCCGAATACGACAACGTCTGTAGTGTTTTCTCACGTGAGGATTGGGGTGTTATTTTCCAGTCGACTTGCCAAGCGGCTTTAGCAGAACTGGCACGAACCCTACGTGAGCTCAACACGCATATCAAGAACCATCTAAACACCGATTGCTATTTGGCTTATGAAATCACCGAGATCATGTCGGCACTTTCCGGGAAGCTCGAGACGCGAACTGGAGAATTGAAAGGGGCACTTGCCGCTGCATTGAAACCAGTTAGGGAAACCGCCAAGACGTCTCTGGCAGAGCTCTTAGACGAAACAAGGCGAAAGGTCAGTATGTTACAGATGTTGCCATCTGACGGTGCACCGATACCGTTAGTGTCGGAGACGATGCAACGTCTTCAGACCATGGTACACTTCTTACGCCCAATTTCGAGCATTATGATATCGATTGGGGACGGTGGTTGGAAATCCAACGCTGCGGCTAATGGGCGCTCCACCGATGCAATCCCCAGCCTGGCATCGTTTGATATTGGGGCGGATGGCAAGGAAATATTCTCGCACTATTGCCTCGACACGATCGAAACGCTTTTGTCCGGGCTAGATCAGAAGTCACGAATACTCATGAAGAGCAGAGCTGTCGCTGGAGTATTCATGGCCAACAGTGTGGTCATCATTGGGCGCATGGTCCAGAGCTCAGAGCTTAACGACCTCCTGGCAGGCAAACTCGACATTCTCGAGCAGTGGCGCAAAAAAGCAACGGCAGCCTACACAGATGTTTGCAAGGACCTGTCTGTGCATCTCTTCGATACCGTCCACACCAATCGTACAACACGACCTACATCTGGGCCTGTCGATTCGACATCCATCGTCAAGGGGCTGGGCAGCAAGGACAAGGATAAAATCAAGGAGAAGTTTACGCAGTTCAATGGCGCGTTTGATGACATGGTGTCGCGCCACAAGTCCTACAGTATGGAGCGTGAAGTGCGGCGAATGTTTGCAGAAGATATTCGTTCGAAACTACAGCCTCTATACACGAGATTTTGGGACAGATATCATGAGATTGACAAAGGCAAGGGCAAGTATGTCAAATATGACAAGACATCCATTGCTGCTGTCTTTTCCAGCCTCGCTTCCTGAGGATGAGTTCAACAAGCGATCATATATACATCGCAACCGTTCATGGTCACTGAAAGAGCTGGCAGTTAAACGTTCCATTCATATTAGGAACCACATAGCAGCTAACAAAATTTTGGCGCTGTTTGTTTCATTGACCTGGCGACCTTACTGGGCACGGGTTATTCTAGTCGCATTTCAAGAAACCTCAACAACTGGCGATTTTGTCACATGAGACGCGACATGCGAGAAAAGGACAACTTGTTCATGATCATGGCCCTGCTTGGGTCTACATTCGACGTCCATCTAGCTAACTCCCGGAAGCGACTTGAAAACAAAAGTCTTGCCCATCATACCTTCTCACAAGAGCGTACATTGTGGTCAATGATCAAGGATAGAACGCAACAGCCGACGAGGGTCTTGTGTTGTCGGATATGCCATTTGGTATCCCTCTCCGGCCGCTCCTCCTGCCAAGTCCACGCTTCTTGGTATGGAGGGGAAGTGTACAGCAATTAGGAAGGACACCTGGGGCAAGTACCACAGTAGTCATGAGTTCCAAGATCGCTGGCTTTGCAGCATGCTGTGCAGCAGCTGTTGGTGGGCATGTTGACTTCGGAGGTGGTCATGGCGGATAAGATAAGAGGAAAAGTTGAGGGTGATGTTTATTCACTATTCGGCTTTAGCACGAGGGCGGTGGTGTTAGACTGAGAAAGTGGTTATATCTTCTCAGAAGCAGTCGGAGATCAATCAGGGAACTTGGAGGATTTATACTCCGTGCCACTGAGAGATAGCCAGAGGCGCCACAGCCGTCGCATCTCTACGCCCGGAAGGCGACTGGGAATGCCAGTATGAGGGAAGCCTTAGTTTATGGTAGGATTCGGACTTCCAAGCAAGGGTTTTGTGGCCTTCTTCATATGGGTTGGGCGAGACGTGAAACATCCTCATACGCCACGTAGCGCGGTATGATGTACTGATTTAACGTCTTCTTAACGGTCTACCATGCCACTACTGAGACTGACACTGCAGTCTTAGCCAACCACGACAGTTACTGTCATCGTCATCGTGCATGTAAGCTCAGCCCCGAGCTCCTGGGACTTAGCGCATGGCTGAACGGAAGCTACTGTAGAAGCTGTAGATCCCAGGCCCTAGCTACTGGCTACTGGGTAGTTAGGTACATAGCCAATCTGGCAGGTGACATGTGACAGGTGGCAGCTGTCATTGTGTAACGCATTGAAAGTCGCATGAAATCCTGCTCGTATATCGAACGATGAGCGATGTGTGTGCATCTGGCTAGTTGGTGCACAGCCTCGACATTGTCACAATTAGCATCTTGTTCATCTAATTAGTTGACAGCACACCAATTGTATTTGAAACGCATTAGCTACTATCTATAGTATATATATCAAGTAAGACCCATATTGTTCATTGGATGGCATCCGTAGTTTGTCAATGCAGCACGCCGACTCGTGGAAGTCGAGCTTCTCAGGTATCGGTTGTTTGCTTCTTGATGCCGCTGCCAAAGATATCATCGACACGGGTTCGGCGTTCCCATACAACAGCACCGTCAGCTCTACGCTTGAAGTACAGTATGCGATGTTGTGGGATAAACTCCTCATCAGTCTGTTCGCTCTTCCACTGTTCCACTGCTCTTTCGCGAGCTCCTAGAAAGCGGTCTTCATACCCAACAATGTAGTCGCTTGGATCGAAGTTGGTGTCCCATCGTAGCCGGTTGAGCACATCGGCAGCTGTGCGAAACTTACCAAGTCCAGGCGCTTTGCCCACTACTGCAGCCCGGGACCCGTGGGATGCAACCGTACTCTTCCCTTTAAGCTCCTCTTCTTCATTGTCGAGTTCTTCATCCTCTTCAAGTTCATCGTCCGAATCTTCGTCGTCTGTATCGCCAGCGAATTCACCCCACAGCCTTTGATCGACTGCCATTTCACCAAGCTCGGAGCCTCGAACAATGGTTGCGCTCATCCAGCAGAATTGAGAATCATAGTACTTCTCATCGCGGCGAATCCTTGTTTCGAAGTCCTGTAGCACTGTTTGAACGCTCGTCTGCATCTCCTTGGCGTTTTCTTTACTCATCTTGCCGTCCCAGGCAAGTCCGATGAGATAGCAACCATGGTACTCTGCGCCCGAGCTCTCTTCTCCTTCAGAAGATGTATCCAAGAATCTGGAGGGCCAGATGCGTGCGACGAGGTGTTGAAGCTTCCTGTTTATGTCTTTCATTTTGTCAATACACTGCTGAGAGCCCCTGGGGTTGGAGGGAAACCTTACCGACTAACAACATAACACAACGAGACTCGAGCCAGCCAATGAAGCGGCCACTCTTTTCCTGTGACGGCCCCCAATAATGTGCATCAACCTTGATGAAAGTCTTGAACTCGTGTAGAAATTCTGTAGCTCCTCTGCTTCTCTGAACATCCTGACTAGATTCAAGGCCTAGTAAACTATTCCATGTACAGCCGTCCACAGAAAGTAACTTGTTGGCACGTTCGAACTCCGCTGCAATAGTCGTCACAGTTGGTACGGATGCTATTGGGGCAGTATTGAGTGCGGGCGCGTGCCAGCCAATCAAGCAGAGAGGCTCTCTGAATGTCCTGTTGTACCTCAAGTCCTTGTGGAAGAAAGGATCGAACACCATCGAGTTTTTCCAGTCAAACTGAGAGTAGTGCCTGAAGAAAGTAACTATGATGTCTGCTGGCGACACTGTTTCGCTCTCGTACGCCAGTGCTTTACAGACTGGGACAAGAAGGACACTGATGTGAATACCACCAAGAAACCCAAACTTAGCCGAATAAATACCTCTTGCTTGAGCCCAGGACTTGATGAACAAGTGTGCCATGCGATACAGGACCATGTCCGGTAGTGAACGGCGTAGATAGAAAAGATCGCGAACAGGTTTGAGCTTCGCTAACGTCTGGAATGGCAAAGCAAACGCCGGGTCGTTAGCTGGGCGTTTCATAACTTCAGGCCATCTGATAATACGTTAGCAGTGCGTTTGGTTGTAGGAGCTTGGTACGTCATATGTAAAGAGTGCCTACCTTTCTGCGATTGACGCTGCTGCACAATACTGGAGATCCGCCTTGATACCATGAACTTCAAGCTCCAGCATGTACCCGGAGTTGGCTTTGACTCGTCGTAAGATTTTGATATCTGCCGCGCGTTTCAACCTTTGAATGGCCAACTTAAAGAATGTCTTGGAGCTGAAAGGACCGATACAGAGACAGTCAATGTCAGACGAACTAGTCCAGACACCCAGACCGTATGAACCGACGGGAACCAGAACAAATTCAGGTCCAGATCGAACATCGCCCTCTGACACTGATGGAGAGGCGTCTTTCAGAGCGGCCTCTAAGGCTTTAACTGCTTGAGCCCGTGTGGCTCTCTCCTGATCTGTTGGCAGACAGCCGTAGTTCTTTAAGAAGTGGTCCAGATCTTCGCCTTCGACTAAGCTTAGGACGGGGTGCTGTAGTTCTATCTTCATTTCTGGAGCACTTGACTTCGACATATCAGTCGGTGTTGATTTCAACAGAAGACATCGTATACCCCAGTGATCGCTAGGATAAGTGAGACGGCCTTCTCGGGGTGACGGGAATGGCGTTTGCCCAAACATGTTGAAGCCATGTGGGTGGTAGTGTCCATGTGCCTTAACCAGGATCTTATCATATCTTTGCGGTCGGTTGTTCAGTCCGTTTCCGACGAGCTCAGAAGCCAAGGTGTTCGTCAGCGGATCAAAAGTAGCTCCTTGTTCGCCTTGGAAAGAGTCCAGAACGCCTCTTCTTTCATTATTCATGTCTGAAGACTCGCCTGACTCGAGGCGCGTGGTTAACCAGGTGTCCAGGAAGCCAGCGTCTGCCAATGACCGGTCGATATCTCGCAGTCGGTGGGTTGATTGCGACGATATATCCTGTCGTTTTCGGGCAGACTCGATAGTAAAAGAAGAAGTTACAATATTGAAGTCGCCCGCCAATATCCATGGGTTCTGTGGGAAGGTTGTGAATAGATAGTCGAGCATCTTCTGAACCTCCTTCTTCTTAGTTGCAATGGCTCCGTCGGTAAGACCTTGACTGAGATGGCATGCCACAAAGATCCAAGACTTGAACTGCCCGTCCGAGTCACGAGTGCCAATGGTTGGGAACCGCACTACGGCGCATCCTTTATGTTTCCTTTGAAATAACAGATGATGCCACTCGAACGGAAACTTACTCAGCACAACGATGTTGAGGAGACTAGGAAGCGGCCCAGCACCTGCGTCCCCTGGGGACTTGTGGGAGACGAAGGGATAACGATCCCGCAGTTCCTGGCTTCCAAGAAGGTCAGGGAGGAAGTGGTCCGTAACCTCTTCAAGGACGACAATGTCGGCAGCAGCTTGAGGGGAGAGTAAACTTTGCACCAATGGCGCATGTCGATGGGATTGAGGAGGCCACTCAAACTCGGCCAAAACATTGTAAGAAGTAACGACCAGTCGATCCAGCACGACCTCGGTTGTATCTGGCGTGGGTACAGGTGAGAAGCAATGAGATGGCTGAAATGATATACGTGACATATCTTCCAGACGGTCGTTGAAATCCCGAGGGGGTGTTGTCTGAGTGAGCTTGCCCGATTCTAGATTCAAGGTCCCCCAGAGCTTCATAGGTCGTGGACCAGTACCGCTCTGTGCGAGGGACTCGCGAACAAGAATTGAAACTTCCTTTAATTCCCATGTTATAGGCGCCAAGAGACGGGCCTTTTCTAGTAGGAAATGATGTGGTGCAGCTTCAGCATCTTCACTCTGACCAATAGTCATATGAGGGGTGAAGTTCTCCTCCGTAGCATGCTGAAGTTGGCCAAGAGCATGTGAGATGTGATTTTTGAGGTCTGAAAGTTGTTTGACATTCTGCTTCGAGCTTTGGCCTAAGAATATGGTGTTGTGGTGCTTATGGTTGAAAGAGTCGGCAGTGTCGAGGACTACTTGAGGTCGATGCTCTGTCTCATTCCCTTGAAGAATTTGGGCGGCCTGCTCCAAGACCTCAGGCTTCACGAATGGGTAAATGATATTGATATGAGGTGGCCAAGCAGCATATGCTTTGTCGTAAAGGCTTCTGAGATTATCCACTGATGACCATAGTTCTTGGGGTGGGATGGCGCATAACGCTGTCTCATGAGACTCGAAGGTGAAGAGCTGGCTGTTCTCCATTTTTCGAGAATCTATTAAGTAAATCGTTGTTGGAAAGAAGGGGTGACTATTGTCCTATAAGAACTCTAGGGCGATGAAGTTGCCCAAAAGACAAATTAATGATAGGTGAGATAAAACAAAAGTTGAATTCGTGTTGTAATAGATGTCAAGTGTCGTTACTGAGCTCTTTATTTCCTGATTCTAGATCGACATCTAACAGAGGTTCGCCTCATTCTTTTATGGTTTATCCCCCCTGTAAGACTAAAACTCGACGTCCCAGTCATAGTTACATACGCTGACTCATAAATCGTATATATTATCTATATAAATGCATGCAACAAGGCTATGCTTCAGGGTCAATTACGAGTTCCATATCGAGTTCCATATATCAGCTCTACGGTATGACTCAGGCGCTTGCATAGCTCTTCTAGATCCATACCAAGTAAATGACAAAAAAAGTGACAAGGAGTTCGCACTAAGTGCTGCGGTCTTATAGGCTCCATGGTTTAAAAGTCCTTTTTTTATCTTAATTTTTTCAACGTGATCTTTGAAAGATCCCACTGCACCACTCCTTGTCTGGTGTTAATGTATAAAGAGTTAAGGGAATTTGATCTCTAAATGTACGCCAGAATGGCCAGCCATTGCGACGGTCAGTTCAACAGTTTGGTGTAAGTCGGTCCAGGGTAGTATTTTTTGACCCCTCCACTAGCGGGCACCTAGGTAGTCAATCTGCACCGCCAGCAGAGATAAGCCACAATGGTAGTGGGATAACCCCACTCTCCACGCTAGCCAATAACCTCCTGCCCAGCTTCCTTGTGAACACATAGCTTCATACCTACCTGTGGCTACTGTTGCTCTTGAGACCAGTCCATATTCGACATCTCCCTTTCTATCATCGAACTGCCGTCCATACCTGCTATTCCCCCCAGGCGTCGAAAAGCACAACAAACATAATCGTATAATTTCTTCCTGGCGCGTATTGGCTGCCTCAACCGCCATCATGGACTACGAAGCGATAAAGGAGCAATGGAGTGAGGTCGAGGATCGCGATGGTGTTCGTTTGAGTTGGAACGTCTTTCCCAGCTCTCGCATGGTGTGTAAGCTGCTCCGTGGTTCTTTCACTTAAACTGACATCGTCCAGGAAGCTTCAAGACTTGTTGTCCCCATTGGAGCACTCTACACACCATTGAAGGAGAAGCCCGATACTCCTCTGTTGCATTTCGAGCCTGTGACCTGTAAACAACCTTGTCGTTCAGTGCTGAACCCCTTCTGGTATGCCGTGATTCCGTCACATCTGACTCCATGTTTTGCTGACTTGACCCTTAAGCCAGGTCGATGTCCGCGCAAGAGTTTGGATTTGCCCTTTCTGCTTGTCCAGGAACCAACTGCCGCCTCACTACAAGGACATTACCGCGAATGCCATTCCTCCCGAGCTCCATCCAGCCAACACCACGATAGAATACCGCTTGTCACGACCGGCGCCCGCGCCCCCGATCTTTTTGTATGTCGTTGATATGTGCCAGGAGGCAGACAGCCTTGCCTCCTTGAAGGAATCACTCGTGATGAGTCTGAGCCTGCTCCCAGAGAACGCTCTTGTTGGTCTTATCACTTATGGAACAATGGTACAGCTCATTTGTGACACTTGATGTATGTTTGTTTCGCTGACTTTCAACTAGGCCCACGTCCACGAAATCGGTTACGAGGAATGCGCCAAGTCCTATGTGTTCCGAGGTAGTAAGGAGTACGCTGCAAAGCAAGTTCAGGAGATGCTTGGCTTGACTACTTCTGGTGTACGACCCGGCATGCAAGCCCAGCCCGGTCGACCATTCCCCGCAGGCCCAGCATCTCGCTTCCTTATGCCTGTCCAACAGGCTGAATTTCAGTTGACCAAAGCCCTGGAGTCTCTCCAGAAGGACCCCTGGCCTGTCGCCAACGATAGACGTAACCTTCGTTGCACTGGCGTTGCGCTCAGTGTTGCCGTTGGTCTTCTCGAGTCTTCTTTCCAAAATGCTGGTGGCCGTATCATGTTGTTTGCTGGTGGTCCTGCCACAGAAGGACCCGGCATGGTTGTTGGACCTGAACTGAGGGAGCCAATTCGATCCCATCATGACATTGACCGCGACAATGTCAAGTACTACAAGAAGGCCCTGAAGGTATAGCTTTATGAGTTTCTGTTCTTGTGAAGCCAGACTAATGTTTGAGCCACAGTTTTACGAGAACCTTGCCAAGCGCACTGCGCACAATGGTCACATCATTGACATCTTCGCTGGTTGCCTGGACCAAGTTGGTCTACTCGAAATGAAGGGACTATGCAATTCCACTGGTGGCCACATGATTCTTACCGATAGTTTCACTTCCTCCATGTTCAAGCAGTCGTTTGTGCGAATCTTTGAAAAGGATGGAGACGACAACCTTCTTATGGGTTTCAATGCCGTACTGGAGGTTCTGACCACGAAGGAACTCAAGGTCACAGGTCTGATCGGTCATGCAGTCTCGCTCAACAAGAAGTCTATCTCTGTTGGCGAATCTGAATGCGGTATCGGCAACACATGCTCTTGGAAGATGTGTGGCATTGACCCCAAGTCCAGCTACGGAATTTACTTCGAAATTGCTGGCCAGGGTCCTGCCAATGTCCAACAAGCACCACAGAAGGGCATGATGCAGTTCCTGACATATTATCAGCATTCTTCCGGCCAGTTCCACCTCCGCGTTACAACGGTTGCCCGAAACCTTAGCAGCCCTGCCGGAGACCCAGCTATCGCGCAATCTTTCGACCAAGAAGCTGCAGCTGTTCTCATGTCACGCATCGCTGTTTTCAAGGCCGAGGTTGATGACGGTCCCGATGTCTTGCGTTGGGTCGACAGGATGTTGATTCGCCTATGTTCGCGATTCGCGGATTACAGAAAGGACGATCCTTCATCTTTCCGATTGGAGAAGAACTTTACTCTATACCCCCAGTTCATGTTCCATCTTCGCCGAAGTCAATTCCTCCAGGTCTTCAACAACTCTCCCGATGAAACGGCCTTTTACCGACATGTGCTCAACCATGAGGATGTCAGCAATTCGCTTGTCATGATTCAGCCCACTTTGGACTCCTATACCTTTGACCAGGACGGTGGCCAGCCTGTTTTGCTCGACTCTGCTTCCATTCAACCCACCCACATCCTTCTCCTGGATACTTTCTTCCACATCCTGATCTTCCACGGCGAGACGATCGCCGAATGGAGGAAGGCTGGATACCAAGAGCAGGAAGGATACGAGAACTTTGCTGGTCTGCTTGAGCAGCCCAAGGAAGATGCTCGCGTAAGTTTAACCCCTTACCCCTTTTTGATCGCTGATTGGCTCACAATTTCTAGGATCTCATTACTGATCGTTTCCCTCTCCCTCGATTTATCGTTTGCGACGCGGGAGGCTCCCAAGCTCGATTCCTGCTATCCAAGCTTAACCCCTCCACCACCCACACCACTGGCCCATACGGTGGTGTAGGAGCCACAACTGCTCAAACCATCTTTACCGACGACGTGTCCCTCCAGACATTTATGGACCATTTGATGAAGTATGTTTCTTGTCTTCCTTTGACCTAACGGTCATGAATGAATCACCGGTGACTAACCATTTATCTAGGCTTGCTGTGAGCGGTGCCAACTGAAGTGGCCCCTGAGCGCCTTCGTTTTAGGACCTTTGGTGTCATGAAGATACTCAACCTTTGTAAAAATTAGTGCAGATGATGATTAGTTGTAAAGAGCCTGTCGTCCTAACGAACTACAATAATAGATTTAGGATTTGATATTGCACCCGTCGTAATTGATGCATGCCTCCCAACATGTTGCACTTGAACTGTGATGACTAAGACACACACGTGACCCTTGACTCCGCTCAGATCTCTGTTTCTCTAGCTCGCTTCCTTATCTTATCGTTAGGGCAGCGCTTTGGTGGGGCGCACATTTTAGAGAGAATCGCACGTCTGCAACTTTTCTTCTTTTTCGAGCAACCTTCATTCGCACCCTTTGGCACGCAAACCACGAGCCTCTGCCGACTTCAATAACAGCACAATGCGTATGTCTCCTTGCTGAGCGCCTTCCGACGATCTATATGCTTACACGATGAACAGCTCCCAAGTTCGATCCCAATGAGGTTAAGGTGATGTAGGTTGATCCTTGAATTGGGATATTTGGTCGACTCGCAACTGACATATTCTAGCCACCTCCGCGCCACTGGTGGTGAGGTCGGTGCCTCCTCTGCTCTTGCTCCCAAGATCGGTCCTCTGGGTCTCTCTCCCAAGAAGGTCGGAGAAGACATTGCCAAGGCTACTGGAGACTGGGTATGGCTTTCGATTCTCTGTTGCGCGAGGAAGATACTAATAATCTTATAGAAAGGCCTGCGCGTAACTGTCAAGCTTACCATCCAGAACCGTCAGGCTGCTGTCTCTGTTGTTCCCACTGCTTCCTCCCTGATCATCAAGGCCCTCAAGGAGCCTCCCCGTGATCGCAAGAAGGAGAAGAACATCAAGCACAACAAGTCCGTTGCTCTTGACGAGATCATCGAGATCGCCCGCACCATGCGATACAAGTCTTTCGCCAAGGACCTCGCTGGTACCGTCAAGGAGATCCTCGGAACTGCCTACAGTGTTGGCTGCCAGGTTGATGGCAAGCCTCCCCAGGCTGTCATTGAGGCCATCGACGCCGGTGACATCGACAGTAAGTTTGAGAGGTCACTTTTTGTTTGGTCATTTCGTACTAACATACTTGCCAGTCCCCTCGGAGTAAATTTGTTCTTACGTTTAGAATCTAAATACCACAAAACAAGAACAATAGATCCATTTTCTGATGGTTCCCTCAAAACCAGTTTTACCTTGAATATGATACTGTGTGAATGTGCAATGAACCCTTGACTCACTCTGAAATCTACCATCATGCCCCGTGGTTTATTTCTATTTTTGTGCAAGGAAGAGGAATCATAGCCCCATACTCACCGCGACATACTAGCTTTCGAGCTCTTGTGGATGTAGCGGTCCATCATCAATGGCAACATAACCTTAAGCCTTAATAATTCCAGTTTAGCAACCTTCACCTGAATTCAATTCCATTCACATGCGTCGTTCCTTATCTTGGAAAGCAAGCATCAAGTTTTCGGCATCGTTTGAACATCGCTCTCCGCATGGGTTGCGTAAGAGGGGGTGAAATTGAAACACCGATAGCAGCAGAAGCAGAGCTTTAGAAACTTGCTCGCCATGTCTTTTCTTTGCTAGTGGAAGTATTGTCGAATAGATTTATCTGATCGACGAGTATTCCAGGGATCTGCAATATTCTTTAGAACAGAATGTTTTATAAAGTCAGATGAACAAGGTCCCCTGTCATCAAAGCCTACTGTACTTTACCCGTCTTGCCTACCAGGTACCCACCTCCGTTTGCCAACCTCCACTGACAACCATGGAGGTTGCCGTGAAGAGTAAGCCATGCAGTTTTATTACTTTGATGGTGGAAAGCTCCAGTTCTGTTAGCTCCGTATCTGCTACTGGGTATCAGAAACATTGTCGTTTAAGGTTCAGGTCACCAAAATAAAGCAGCCTGAGCGTTCCATGGTCTAGGCTGGTATAAAGTGCTTACCTATGAGAATATTATTTCATTTCTTGGGCTCTCGGCCATTTCTTTTTGATGCCCAGACAATCTGCCACTGTTAATATGATGTTTGTTCTTCTGTGGCATGTCTTTCTACTGTACGTCTGCAGAGTACCTAGACTAGGGTACTTATAGTATGATCGACCCATCCCCCATGTTTCGCTTGCTGACGTCCAATGACTTGGATGGACATCCATGCTGCTACCAACATCCTGATGTCGAGTCCAGTGTCTGTAGTAATGCACTGGTATTATTAGTCTGGTATCATATTATTGGGGGGAAGTTCTCATTATATACGTGGTTAGTGGATATTGATATCATTTTCACATGACATCCATTATCGAGAAATAAGTACAAGATGGGCTTTTGGCTCTTAGTCGGTTAAGATTGCCGTGGCTCATCGCCTGGGGTGGAAAAGGTGGGCGGCGGTGCAAGCACGGGCTGTGTGGCAGGAAGGTACCCCTCTTCAAAGCTCTGGGTCTCCGTCTCTCCCGCCCCAATGTGGACCGCCCTGGCGCCGTCAAATGCTCACCTAGGTATCTCACTTTACTCCATTCAATCTGGCGCTACCTGTCGGGCAAACGAAACGTGCCGATAATATACAACACCTACCTACCCGCCTACCTGTAGGTCAAACATTATACCTCATCCTTTCACTCGCAATCCCCGTCGGATCCAGCTTTCGTAATTTGTGCCTGTTTGGCAAGCCCGGATGCCCTGCGAGTACGACCCAAACCCATTTTGATGCGATGAACGCGACTGTTCCTTCCCGTGCGACTTGATTTCAGTTTCGTTTGCGATAGACTCAAGAGGCTCTCTCTCTGCAGCAACAAAGTTGACTGGGCACTCATACTCTTAAAGTTAGAAGGCTTCTCGCGACTGTTCGAAATTACCAGTCTCGCGCTGGCGCAACTATTGTCCTTTTAACTCGCACAAATGCTTGTCAGCAGGCAATCCAATACTTCGATACCCAGCGTAGCCGCCAGTCATGCCCTTTGACCAACAGGCCATGAACAACCGTTATTCAACAGTGTCCTTCGTCCTGCTTTTTCAGTCTGTTTTGCTTCTTCGCCAATATACCCCGTTGTCATGTTTCAAATTCCCCCTCCTGCGGTGACGCCGCCGCAGTCGAACCTCGATGCAAATACCATGTTTCCGAATAACGACTCCTCCTCCTTCAACGATCACCACCTCCGCAATATCGCATCGCCATATCACCAGTCATTTGCGATCCGTACGTCTCGGTCTCACCGGCATAATAACTCATTCAGCTCTACTCTTTACCCGCCATGCCAAGAGCATCACCTCCGACGAAAGACCCCGAACGGAACCATCAACGCTGGTTATGACGGATCACCATCGCCGTTTTCGCATGGCCCTCCACCCCCAAAACATCTATTCCAACCTCGATCGGCAACTGCGACAGCGTTCCCTCCCACTGGCCCGTCAATACACCAACCTCACTTCAACACCGGTATAGAACCTCATCATCCATCCTCAGCTGGCAACAAAGGGTTCGGCGACAATCTGCAAGCACATACCAGGTCCTCCAGCTGGGCTTATGGGGGTGATGCGGCATCACACCATGGCGCTTTTCCCGGTAATCATTATGGCTTGCATCAAGCTGACGGGCATTTTAATCCATATGGCCAACCTGAGATGCCCGGGGGGTTTCCCAACGCTTATCAACCAGTAATAAGAGCTCACGAGTACAATGTCAGAGCATTCTGTCCACCACCAGTCGTCATGAATGAATCGCTGCCTTTCGGTCAGCCGCCTTGGGGTTTTCACGCTCAGGCTGGTGTTGTTCCAAGTCATGTTCAACAACAAGGCCTTCGTCCATTCCAACACCATGCCATCCCTGGGATCGCGCAACGGTCCTCTTTTCCTCCTCCTGCTGAAGCAGATCCCCAAGGCCATACTGGCTATGACTTGGGTATGCACAGGCAGCCCTATCATGCGCCTGCTCCTATAAGCAGTCAGCAAGGTTTTAGGGAAAAGATGCTGTTACAGGCACATAAGGTTTATGTTGACCTTCTAGCGTACGCGCAAGCTGTTCGAAAACCACTTTCGACGAAAAGCGCAAGTGGGAGCAACACCTCGCCTAGGCTTCTTGTTTACCCGAAACCACCGAAGCCATCATCGAGGATCTCAGACGCTTCTATTGGACACGAAGATGCACATTTCAAGCTTTCTCAAGAAATTGGACAGTACCAGAGCTATGGCAATAGAAGGCATACAACCCATAACTTCCATGGGTCTTCCAACAATTACTTGCCCATGGGAAATCCGACCCCATTCGCAGCAGCCAAGTCTACGTTGGATGTCCTCAGTAACCTCTGCGAGCAGAGCAGCTGGGGGTGGATAGATGGTATGATGTTAGGGGGTTGTCTACACTATGGTCTAGAACAATATCAAGAGGCACTGGAATGGTTCTCGAGAATCATTGCCCTTGACTCGAGGTAAAACTCTTCTCCCATGTGAACTGTCAAGTGGCTGTTCATTAGTCTAACTCTTTCGCAGCGATGTCGAGGCTATCACAAACAAAGCCGCCACTCTTTATTGCCTCAGCCGTCAAGATGAGGCCGAAAAACATTGGATTCGGGCTGTCGAAGTTCGCCCTAGTTACCTAGAAGCCGTTGAGCATCTAGTTGGTTTGTTATACAAAAAGCGTAGTAAAGAAGCCGTTGAAATCATCGACCATGTTCAGCGCGCTTTGGGAATATCTTCGGTATGTAGCCCGCGACTGAAAGCTAGTATCAATCAGCCAGCTTCTCGCAGGAACCCCGTGCAGACTGCTTCGGTTTGCGGTCACCAAATTGCTAATGCGAAACAGGTGCAAGACCAGCGAAATGGGCTTCAGGGGCTTCATGGTCAAGTAGCGAAGACTCCCGGTTTCGCATCAAGTGGTTACGCCTTACCCGCAAAAGAGAATGGACGTATACTAGCTTTGATACACGCCAAGGGAACCATGCTATACAGTCTCAAAGAAGTCAACAAAGCATCAGAAGCCTTTGAAGAGGCTGTATTGATCAGCGTAGGTCGCCGGATGACTGGCATACAGGATCTTGTTCGTCAGATTCAAACAGCGTTATCGCCAAACGAAAGTCAGGGTCCAAGCAGCTATACCACACGACCGTTATTACTTCCTCCTGAGCGCGCTCGTCATACTGCACAGTTGGTTTTTGGCGGTAACGGAGCCCTGCCAGGACTGCAGCATGTGGCAGAAGGCTCGACTAAACGAGCAGCTGTACAGACCACGAGTAACTCACTGCTATCTCTGGCGAAGATATTTCAAGATTCTTTGTCAACCGGACAAGGAGCCCCGAATATCTTACGACGCCCCTCAGGGGTTGAAGATATCTTGGCGCTATACTATCTGTCCTTATCCCTTCAAGAGAGTCCTTCTACAGCCAACAATGTTGGCATTCTCCTCGCTGGAGTACAACAAGCTGCATCCAACCCACCAAAGCCAAATGCCGATGTTCTTTCTCATCCAAATATTCCAGGGATTGTGCCAGGAAGCGGACTGGCTTTGGCTTTGGCGTATTACCACTATGGCTTGCGTCTTGACCCTAAGCATGTACATCTACATACTAATCTGGGTAGCTTGCTCAAGGACATCGGTCAATTAGATCTTGCTATCCAGATGTATGAACAGGCTGTGTCGTGCGACGGGACCTTCGATATCGCCCTGACCAATCTAGCCAATGCTGTCAAGGACAGAGGCCGCATTAACGACGCAATCTCGTACTACAAAAGGGCTGTCAACTCAAACCCCGAATTTGCTGAGGCTGTGTGTGGTCTCTCTACGGCCCTGAATTCTGTTTGTGACTGGAGAGGCCGAGGCGGCGTCATGCTCAAAGGCGGGAAATATGATCGATGGCATGTTGATGACCAAGGATTGCTCATCGATGCTAGGGCTCTTGGGCATGAGGATGGTCTTGTCAACCGTGTCGTTCGCATCATTAATCGTCAGCTAAGCGAAGCATCGCATTGGGGACGTGGTATTCTTGACGAAAGGCGTATCGCTGCATTTGCACAACAGATTCAGGATCTGGGTATAGGCACGTCTCAGGAGGTTGAACAAGGCCTGAGAAATTGGAGTAACAAGCCATGGGAGGGCTCGCGCATCGTTCGTTTGATAGAGCGCGCGACCCGGGCCACACAATGGAAGTGGTATCATGATCGTCACGATAGTAACCAAGCAGCTACTCGGTACACTCGGCTTCGTCTGCCCAACGGGCTTACAGTGCCCTCAGCACCTACGGTCTTGCCCTTTCACACTTTTACTTGTCCCCTGTCAGCAAAAGACATACGAACAATCTCTCAGCGTAATGGAATTCGAATTTCCTGCTCTACATTGCGATTGCCTTGGTTACCCCCGACGGTCTACCGCCCACCACCTCCTCCAAGGCCTCATCTCAACATTGGATATGTATCATCAGATTTCAACAATCACCCTTTGGCTCATCTGTAAGCTCCCCCATTTCTTGCGTGTGTATGAAGAGATACTAATCACATTTTGAATCTTTACAGAATGCAATCCGTATTTGGATTTCATGATCCTCAACGTGCGCGCGCCTTTTGCTACGCTACAACGGCAAGCGATCGATCTGTGCACCGACAGCAGATCGAACGTGAGGCGCCTGTTTTCCGTGATGCCAGCAGTTGGCCTGCGGACAAGCTTGTTGAACAAATCGTCAAGGATGAGATTCACATCCTTGTGAACCTCAACGGCTATACACGAGGAGCTCGCAATGAGATCTTTGCTGCGCGACCTGCGCCAGTACAGATGTCTTTCATGGGCTTCGCCGGTACATTGGGGGCCGAATGGTGCGATTACATCCTGGCAGACAGCACTGCTATCCCGCCCGAAACCCTACGACCCTGGCGTGGTAACTCCACTGTCGCTGATGTACTCAAGGATGAGACAGAGGGTGAAGAAGAGGATTGGATGTACTCGGAGAACATCATATTCTGCCGAGATACCTTTTTCTGCTGCGATCATGCCCAATCGTGTGATGAAGGCGAACGTTTGATTACCTGGGAACAAGAACAGCAACGTCGCTGGAAGATGCGGAAAGAATTATTTCCTGCTTTGGCTGATGACATTGTAATAATGGGCAACTTCAACCAGCTGTACAAGGTAAGCAAGCTCTTGGCCCAGTGTGTTTCTAGGATCTACTGCTAACTCGTTCAGATTGAACCTACGACATTCAGAACATGGCTACGGATCCTGGCACAGGTTCCGAAGGCGGTGATATGGCTTCTTCGGTTTCCTGAACTGGGAGAGGCCAACCTGCGGCGAACAGCAAAGGCATGGGCTGGGCCCGAAGTTGCGAGCCGGTTGGTCTTTACTGACGTTGCGCCAAAAAGTCAACATATTTCGAGGGCTCGAGTATGCGATTTGTTTCTCGACACACCCGAGTGCAATGCTCATACAACAGCGGCAGACGTTCTCTGGTCGAGCACGCCGTTGCTTACGCTTCCCCGTTATCCGTACAAGATGTGCTCCCGAATGGCGGCATCAATTCTTAAGGGTGCCCTGCCAAAATCAGATGAAGGTCGACAGGCTGCAACAGAGCTAATTGCCGACAACGAAGAGGAATACGAACGCCGCGCAGTCCAACTTGCTACTGAGCTCAGTTACACCATTTCAGCGGACGGCTATGGCCAAGGAGAAGGTCGGCTGGCCGAAATACGCAAGCTGTTGTGGAAAAGTAAGTGGCATTGTGGGCTGTTCGACACAAGAAGATGGGTCAGTGATGTCGAGACGGCATACGAGGAAGCATGGCGACGATGGGTCGCAGGTGAAACTGGGGATATTTACCTATGAATAACGACAACAAATGAGCTAACTGTGCTTTGATAATGGTTGGGGAAGAGAGGTTATCGGATCTGGATACCTAGGGAGAGGTTGATTGGGCGTTCTGAAAGTGCAGGGAGCTGCATGGTAAGCTATGGCATGTCACGAGGATTATGGTATGGGTTGGCGTCTGGAGCATGTTTTCATCTTTATTTTGGTCGAAGGTACGGCTGGGCATTGCTATCTGAAAGTGCCAGTTCATCGACAGATCCCTTTACCCGGTTAAGAAAGCGAACCACCATCCAGGTCGAAGCTGATGCTAATCCACTTTATTTGGGACAACCCAGAAGTCTGGGCAGACCGAAACATCCTCTACCGTTGCAACCAATAATACCTGCGCGTGTTGACGTTCTTGCGTCGAGTGTAAGTCTGTGTGCCTATCTGTGCTGGTAGGTAAGCCAAGTAAAGCTCAAATCAGTATGACCGACCACGTTGGTACGAAAGGAACGCCGGTGAAACCTCACGAACCCCGGGGTAAGTTTCAGGACATTGATTACTTTAAAGTGCCTATCGTTCAAGCGCTGGCTGATGATAAAGATGCAACCTCCACTACTATGGAAATGTAACAGGTGAGAATGGTGATCGTTTGTTGGGTACAGTACAGGTACAGGTATAGGGTGGGTAGCATCCAAACGTTGACACTTGCATGCAGATAGACAGTGAGTGAGTTAGAGAGGAGAACCGAGAAGCTGTAAGAGGAAAATGATGTGACTGCATCCGAGCTGAATCAGGGTAACTAGCGAGGAAAATGTGCAACATGACAGGGGAAAGAGAGTTGCTATTGGACAAGCGAGGTGTCAACTGAGAAGCCAGCTGAGCTGAGCTGAAAGCCGTTGCTCGTTTCTCTTGGCACGACCCAAAAAAGGCTTGGTACTTCAAGGGAGGCCGACGCCACAACGTTTTTTTTCTGTACTTTGTCTTTAGTGGCCGAGGTTCGAACTGGAGTAGAATTAGGGGCTCCATCACCGTCTGAGCGGGGATGACACTATTGGCAATATCGTCATCTGCCCTGCCCTGCCCTGTCGTGTCGTGTCGTGTCGTGTCGTGTCGTGTCCAGTTCCATTGTCCACCCGTCCGTCAGTCAGTCAACAGTCTCTCCCCCTGATTTAGAGTCAAGGTGAGGCAGTGTTTTTTTCACAGATCCACGTCCAACGACTGACTACCATGCAGCAAACATTCATGCCAAAGACATCAGAGAGACCCTTTGTCATGATGGATGAAAGGGTCACCCTGTGAAAAGGATCATCACAGCAAGGATGGACATCGGGAGAATGAAGATCATCCCCAAGATACCAGATGCATGGAAGCACAGCATAGCACAAATGACTCTCCCCTATTTACAAGTAATAGTGCAGACCCAGACCAGGGAGCGAGTCAGATGTCGTCACCTAACGCAGTAGGGAAGCATTCAGTTGGTCGAGATATCACTTGGGTGTCCTCCCTTATGCCTGAGCGTTCTGCGCTCTGATCCCGAACGCGTGGGCTGATCCAAGCTCAACGGACGCCAATTGTCAATCTTGCCTTGCCGACTTGCTGGTCTACCTGGTTTGAGTCTAGTCGTACCCGTTTTTGTTTCGTTTCGTTTCGTTTTGCCTACAGCACGCTCTCTCTGACCATCATGCCATGCCATGCCTGCTGGTAGGATCGTGGCCATGACCATGTTGCCATGTTGCCATTCTCCGCATCCATTCTTAAATAGACGGACGGGGCGGGCTACAACGTACGTTAGGGCGGAAAAGATAATTTCGAAGCGGTAGGGACTCGTAGTAACATCTGCGGGCAATTAGAATGTACGGGATGTGCCCTCAGATCCTCTAACGGTAGATGAGGGTACAGCAATCTTATTTTCCCACAACAGTCAGTGTATGTAACAGTGCATGGTGGACTGGACAGACGAGACGAGTCAGACCTTGGAAGGTCACCGTTGCCAGGGATCAGTCCAAGTAGGGATACCCTGAGACATGTTTGTGCTTGGAAGCAATGCATTGCAGTCCTGTATGTAGGCCCTGTTCCCGATCACAGCAAGGTATCTGAGAGTATTGAGAAGCCTACCGACAGTTGGAAAAACCTTACCTTGACCTGGATCGAAAAGTACACCACCATCGTTATCATCGTGGGCTACCCTGGGCCAAAGCCGAATAGCTTCGGAGATGTGCTGTCAAAAGGCCCGACGCGGGAGTGAAGTATTAGAAGCAATGGAACTCTCCACCGATCAGCCGGGAAGTAGAGTTAACGTATTGATTTCTGCATTGCAACCCTGGGCTGCTACTCTACTCTACTGCAGGTTCCAGCAGAGTAGCATTGTGCAGTGTGAAAGTTCACCCTTCCTTGAAGTCTGAAGATCCCAAGCAGGCGGCTCAGGACAGCAGCCACCCGTTGACGATGATCGCCCTACCTCTGCAACCCCGGTCGTGACCAGACCATGACCATTAACTGTCTATGCGCAGACCGAAAAAGATCCACTGCGCACGCGCTGGTAGCGACGGCGACGGTGAGGTCTGGAACCGTGGTAGCGTAGCGTGGGTCATTGGCGTTGAAACGAAACGACTCAGTTTAATCAGCTAATAATTACTTTAATTCTGGGTAGACCGATGACAATAGCTTGTAGATAGTAATTTAATTACTCCATGATCGATCGTTCCATACAGCTGGAGAGGTGACAGCATTGTATGCGCATTAGCGGTGGGTTTGACACGATCCGAAAATACACAACGACAGAGCAATAATAGCTAAGTTACGGGTTGAACTTTGGAAGCCAGGGCAGCGAGCCCTCTCTGCGCTGGCTATGGCTTTAGGTTAACTCAAACTCTTTGTAGGCTCCAGTGGAACGAGGTATTCTGCATCACGAGCCGTCTGTCAAAGACTCGCCTATGTTGGCCCAGTCACAGAGAGGTAGACATGCAATAACTCAATAAGTAAAGTTCTGGATAAGCTCAAGTATCTGGGCAGAGGCATAGAGAAAGAGAAAGAAAGAAGAAGAAAGATTCGAGAGTCTTGCAATGGGTTGCCCCGCCATTGACAAGTAGGAAGGTTTTGCAAGCGATTATTGTTTGTTGAATAGAGAGGCATGTTCGCTTGTGTCAGAAGGGCATTGGACATAACTGACGAACTTTAGTCTACTGAAAGATGGAGTTGCCAAATGCGACAAAGGGTTCTAGGCATCGACATAGGCACAGCATCCATAGCTTCTTGGTGGCTTAGTTGGACGGTAAGGTCCGAGGGAGTTAGGCCGATATGAACTGTCACTTTTCACGACGACCGTCTCCGGTATACCCGTCAACATGATCCCCTCCTTCAGCCAACAGTGCTACAGCAAAAGTGCTTACCTGTTACCGGTTGCGTTGGGAAAATGAGGAGAGAGAGGAGAAGAGTAGAGTAGGGCTGGGCCGATGTCATGCACCAACCAGCCATGCGTTGCGTTCAACTGGAGGCAGTTACGCATCGTTGCCTATCCGTCCAGACACTGAGTTCGGCTCTTCCAAATTATTGCTGGTGAACTGAAAAGCCTCCTTTGACGAGGCTAAAGTCAAGCAGTTGATTATGCCGACTGACGGGATCTGTTGCGCTGCCTACGAGCGCCCGGTCATTGACCGGTGATACCAGCCTCACGTGCAAACTCAGTTACTGTAAGTACCTACCTACATGCTGTGTGTATTCCTAATTGCTCTGGACCCATGGAAGTGTATTGACACAGGCTGTATTGTGTTAGTGTTTGTTGGACGGGACTTGACTCTGGACCTTGCTGGCATTCCTTCCAATTCCAAAAAAGACACTTGCAGGGCTTCTAAGTGTTGGTAATGACAGGGTCCATTATTGAGTCGACTTAAGTTGAGCCGAATCATGTCGGAAAAGGGAACAAGTTGAACGGTTACGGCAGGTACGAGTTATGTTATCCGTAGGCGGTTGATGGGAGTTATGGGTTGTATCGCATCCGGTCAGCGTTGAGGCACGCCAACCCCAACCCCCGCAACAGTAACAGTAACAGTCTACTGACTGTTCCAACAGCAACAGTAACAATAACAGAAACAGAAACAGCTGCACAGCAATTCTATCAGTTATTCATCCGTAGACTGCATACTCACTCAACTTCCATATTATCGCTTTGACGGCGGGTCGAAGCGCTTAGCCAATCCCGTCGCGACTTAGCACCTTGTCGTTGACTGCTGTAGGGTTCACCCCTCCACTGAAAGTGAGGATCTCCACCCGCTGAAAAAGTACGTATCCTTTCCTACAAGGTCCGGGTCCGGGCATGGGCATCATGGAAGAACTGGACCTAAGATTTACACCCTGTGGAGATCTACCTCACCCCAGGCCTTAAGAAGCTACACCCCCCGTAGGACCCCCTCCCAGATGATTTGAGATAAACCCAGATTCACGCCCCCCCTGGTCAAGAGCGCCACTATGCATCGTAGCGCAAACCAGTCTCCAGTTCAGTTCAGTTCAGTTGAGTCCAGTCCAGTGCAATGCTGTAAACTCGACAGCAGCATATCCTGGTGGCAGATCAAGAAACTTTGTTGACCGGGGTGACAAGAAGTGGAAGCCAAACCAAAAGCTCGGCCGGTCACTCCTTTTCACAACACGCCCCTTCCCTTCTTTCCGTACCCGGGTGTCAGTGTCACGACTGCACTTGACTTTACTTTTCCCCATACATTGCATACGCTTCATACGTATCCGCCCCATCCCATCATTGGATCCTCCTTCCTTCCCTCACGGGTATTTTATCACCCTACCTCCCTCCTTCTGAATCAAGATCTCTTCTCCTGAGCCTCATCTCATCTTGACTCATCTCAATACAAACTTAACTCTTTTACCTTCCATCAACAATTCTTAACTTTAATCTTAATCAACACTCAAACTTTTCTTCTATATAAATAAAGAAGCATATCACCACTCCGACGACTGCGCAAAGCTTTCTTTTCTACTCGGACTCAACCATCTTCACTCACCCCATTGGCACTATGTCGTCAGCTGTCCAGAGAAGAGGCCCTTGGTCTCAGTACGAAGACGTTCAACTCATGAACCTCGTTCAAACGCATGGTGCGCTGAACTGGGTCCGCATTTCACAAATTCTGAACTCCAGAACACCAAAGCAATGCCGCGAGCGTTACCATCAGAACCTGAAGCCATCTCTCAACCACGAACCCATCACGCCTGAAGAGGGTCACCTTATTGAAGAATTGGTAAACACTATCGGAAAGCGCTGGGCTGAGATTGCACGCCGTCTCCCCGGCCGAAGCGACAACGCTGTCAAGAATTGGTGGAATGGAAGCCAAAACAGACGGAAGAGGTCGGACCGTCGTCGTGCCGTGCAAGGTCATGATGACTACTACAATGTGAACCGACCTGGACTTTCTATCACAACGAACCAAGGCCTTCCCGTCCCAAGAGGACAGCCATCACCCCTTGCTGGCCCTTCTGTCCGTCACCCTGTGGGCTCATGGGTTGAGGCTCCTCTTCCTTCCCCTTGTTCCTCCGATTCTGCCGAATCCGAAACTGGATCCAACTACACCACATCGCCTGCTCACCACTCCATCAACCTCTACAGCAGGCCGGTTGAATTGGCACCGCTACGCAACCATCCATCTAGCAGAGACCCCAGGTTCCCTATCTACGAGACGACCAATCATGATTCCAGGCTCCCCAGCATCCATAACTCCAACCTGATGCCGTACCATGAGCGAATTCCTGCGGATCGAGGCGAATACAAGCCTACAATCCCTGCGTCGTTCACTCTTCAAGGACAAAGGCAGTTGCCCACAGCACCTAACTCGCCTGTTCAGCAACACCAGCATCAACAACAACAACAACAGCCACCTCAGCCCCAGCCTCGACTTCGATCCGTGCAGGACGACCGTATGCGGCTCCACTCTCTTCTTGATTGAGTGCTCAACTCAAACGGGCTAGCATAGGGGAAGCTTATATGTGCTTACAAGACATTTGATTTTCACGAAGGGAATGATACCAGGCGTTAAAGGAATGATTCGGAGTTTGGGGAGTGAACTCGGCCATACACAATGCAAACCATCCGTCACAATGGGAGTCGAGATGTGAAATGCTAGAGGCCCTACTAGGAGTTGGACTATGACTTTAGTGATAACTATCAATATAATTTACTCAAGCGTTGAAAAACAAAACAGTCCCAATAAAACGTGAAAACAGACCAAAGTCGATGTCGAACTTGCTAACGTTACCGGTTCGGTTACAACCGTCCAAACAGCGCATTATCTTAAAGCCTTGACAACCGTACCCAGGTACTTGTTCAACGTACAGAGAACTATGGACCCAATTGAATGCCAAACAGTCCGGCAGTCCATACCTACTAGGTAGTCTAACGGGTGGGGGGAGAGTGACACTGGAATGTGGCAACGCATGGACACACATTTACAAGGCAGACGGTTTGGTTTCCTAAGCGCCCGGGTTTCTACTGTACTGAAACATGTAAAATAGAGTTGGGCAAGTTGTCGGGTCCAACAAAAAGCCTCAATAAACTTGATGATGTTTGTCACTATATCCGGTCAGAAACCGCCTCTACATACAGCACAATTTCCTTGGCTCTCTGCTCTGGTGATAGGTATCAGAAGTACATGGACGCTAAAGGCACACACGGGATCTACGGTGTACCCGTTCGGTGGATGTCGAGAAACTTGCATTGTCGTGGGCTCCTTTTTTTTTTTTTTTTTTTTTTCTTCCTTTACCAATGTCGCTGTACTCCCTACGGATCCAATATCAAGATCCAAATGCAAAATCTTGATTTGGCACCCCTGGTCCACTGTCAACAATACCTTAGCTGGACGCATTTTCGAAGCCTACTTAAGGCTAGGCTAGCCAAGCGAAGCTAAACTCGGCGTAATAGTATGACACAGCTCGACTCAGCTCAGTTCAGCTTTACGGGTACGGATACTCTATTTACTGGTTGCATATTTCTTGAGTCTTTTTCACTCTTCCATCTGCCTGCGCCTGCCTACCTCCAGTAGAGTCCAAAGGTAGCGCAATACCAACAACACCACCGTCTTGCTGGCGCGCGGGCGGCTCAGGCCCAATAGGGACCCCTTCCCTCGGGCATGGCGCTTTGATTTTGTTTCTTATTCCTGATTACTGGTATCGATCCGTCGATCCACTAGACTAGGTAGCTTAGCTTAGCCTCCCAGAGCCATGTACAGTGATGCATGGACAGTAGAGTAAAAAGTACGTACTCTTGTACCTACCTGATTCAACCCGTCAGGTAGGCCGTCTCTGATCGATGATTGATGGAGGCATCAGATTGCAGCAGCACTAAAGAACCGGCTCGACGGTGTCCCGAATCAAGGGACCTTGCTCCTCTAGGGAGCCTGTGGGCGGACTAGTCCCGAGCTGGCAGCACAGCATGGCCCAACCGGGAAGTTTGAGCAAGACAGGGTAGTATTTTGTGCCGTGGTTAAGTTGACTAATGTTTCTGTTTCTGTTGCTGTTTCTGTCGACGCAACGCTTTTTTCGGTGCCCAAGGACGCGGGTTCCTTAGTAGGTAGGCAAAAGATGGTGTGTTGATTGATCATGGGTATTGGTGGAGAGATCGGGGAGCCGCCAACAGCCCCGGGCCGTCTTTTGTCTGAGAATATCCCGTCTTTTTTTTCTCTCTCCCTTATTCACAGCACTGTACTGTACAGTAGAGTCAGAGACAATATGTGCCGTGACGGCATTGCGTTGAGTAATCACTACAGTGGTGTTGATTATTCCCGCACTGTTTGTTGACAGGACAAGTCGGGTCGGACTATTTTTTACATCAGCCTGACCACATTCTCTGTTTCGACTCAGACAGGGTTGTTTTGCTTCCTGTTTAATATGCAATGTAGCGCGCTCAAACCCCCTCCTGCCTGACTCAATTTCAAGGCAAGCCAAGACTTGACCCGGTCAAGTTCAATCAGATCACCAACTTAATACTCCTCCTGTATACCCAGAAGAGGAGAAGAGAAAGAGGAGAAAGAGGTCAGGGTCACGATGATGAGCCAGGGTCAGGGGCAGGTCCACGCGGTCCACGCGACAATAATAACCGTGAGTTGAGTTGAGTTGCGTTGCGTTGAGCTTTGTTCGCAATCTTACCCAGACGTTGTCGCTCACCTGTCACGTCACACCCAGCAGCCTGAATGCTACTGCACATCAACTGTGATTACCCACGCAGTCGGGTTGGGTTGGGTTGTGTTGGACTTGGACTTGGACCTGGGTTGGACTGGGCTGAGCTGGGCTGGGGATACGGATAGATTGGGGTCGCTGGTCGCTGGTCGCAAGCCTCACTTAAAACAATGCATACTTGACCTCCATGCTCTGTACCGGGTAAAAGGGACTGACTCCATCCCAACCTCTGATTGATTAATTGATATTAACTGGGGAACATGGAACATGGAACATGGAACATGGAACATGGAACATGGACACTCCACCACGGTGAGTGAGGCCTCTTGACTTGATGGCAATCTACAACAGTCAGTAGCACAAGGCGATAGACTACCTTATGGATCTCATTTACCGTGTCCTTAAGGCTTACCTACTAACTTAGGTACCGCTGATTATTCTGGGGCAGCTGATTGATGTCGGCACTCGAAGATACAGTACCCGCGGAATCTTAATACTGGATCTCTTTGGTGCTGTTGCTGTTACTGTAACAGTAGTAGTGCCCACAAGGACGGGAGCCAATCTTGGTCTTGCTCATTGCTCAATGGCCTTGGTGTCGATCCCGCAGGCCAACAGAACAAGGGTCGTGGCAGTGGATGGAAGTGGCCGAAATGCAAGTTCGTTCCATTCCGTAGCAAATTTCCCGGAGCCTTGAACCAATCACTCGGAAGGGACTTGTCCCGACGATGCAAGAATCCATGTCTCTGTCATAAATGCGGATCTGGTTTACTGTATATTATACTGTACTGTACGATAGGGGTTGTTGTTGCGATGCGATTGCCTGCCCTGCCATGGGGAGCGATGGGGATCTCTCTTCAATCTCCCTTTTTTTCCCCAGTATGACGTGCCTACCCAGACAAACCAAACAGTCCGAATGGCTTCGGGGAGATCCTTCGGTACTAAAGTAGTATGTAGGTCGTGTCGGTAGATGCAGGTATCTAGGTACCATCGTCGGTGTTGGTGTTGGTGTCGCACAATCAATACAACCTTGGTGTTGCGTGTTGCCCTGGGCTTCTCTTGTTTTGCAGCATCTTGGTCCGTGTACGACTGTGCAACCAATGTTTCTATTTTCTGAGCTGCTCTGGAGTGAGATCTGATCTGTACTGGTTCCGTGAGTATGGTACAGCACTTGATGGTAACGCAAACCTCCTAGTTGAACGTCAACCAACATCGTTGCCGTACAGTAGCCCCAACGGTCATCGGGAGGGGCAAAACGAATACGTACTGCATCTGCGTACTCCGTAGAGGTTGCGGTTACAGTTACAGTGAATTAACTGCACCCTTGCTCAAATTATACGAAACACCATTGATTGGACACGAGAACAAGCTGAGAGATCCTAGTAATTTAACCCAACGTTCACACAACACCGAACACATGTCGGGGACATGGACAAGCATAGCTGTAGCAAGAGGGTCCAGCGCATACCAGGTTATCGTTCTCTTTGTTCTGTGTTACTACAGTAAAAGGAACAAATTTGGTCGAGAGGCCAACCGCATATCGGAGTCGGCAATACCGCAAATCAAAAGAAAAGAAGAACTGCGACCCCAGTCCCGAATAATAAGATAAAAAGCAGCCTCCAGTATCACAGGGTCATTCGTACCTTAGTAGGAAATGGAACCTGCAGTAAGGTACGGATACAGTACAGAGTCATTCACCAACCCACCTTAGGTATTACTGGTACGGTTCTGTACAGTCTCAGGGGACCCTGCCCCGACAATTTGGGTGGGTGTACAGTAAAGTACAGGGTAGTGTCACCGATGAGGCGGGCTGCCCGTTTAGCTGAGAGCTGGAGACAGGGTTCTTGGTGGGCAGCCGATGACATTCGGGGTGGCTCACATGAAACCAGGACGTTGCAATGGATTCCCTTTTCGATGACGATTACGAAACGCATAAGGACAAGACCTACGAACCCAAAATTCAGGTGAAGCTAGGAGATTCATCTGCGAGCAAAAGCAAAAAGACAAGGTCAGGTACTGTAGAGTCTAGAGAACAACTGGCAAGCAGAATGCTACCTCACCTGCAGCATCTCAACGTAGCAGGTACATTAGGTTAACATTACATTGCTCTACTGTAGATTATCCCTTACAACGCAATCTACGATACTACACTAGAAATAACCCAGCAGCGGATCGGTAAAATGTGACCGGTGAATGTGCAACGTATATATGCACCCAGTAGGTTAGACCATAACGATCACTCCTCCACTGTCTCAACATGACTCTTGTCTATTGCTATTACCGCCATTGTGGTCGGATCGCTCATTGCATCACCGACAGTTGAAGCATGAGTAAGGACAAGGTATAGTAGACCAGACGGCCGACTCAAAATTGCATACCTTGACAACATGGGCTTTACAAAATGCCCTCACCCTGGTTGGAATAGACCCGGATGGATTGCGATCTTCAACCGCCTAATTAATGAATGACTTTATTCTGGATCCATTGGTACTCCACTTGCTCCAGAAAAGCTAGATAATTACACCAAAAGAATCCCTGGAAATATAGAGTAGGTAGCGTGAAGCAGTTCAATTCATCTAAACAGAGCGACAGCATTGCAGTCAAACGTGCAAAAAAGCAGGAAAAGAAGGATATTGATTATATTCATACAACTTCTTTTTGAGACAAGATATGCGGTACTAATCCTGGGAACTGTTAGAATAGGTACGTACTGTCAAGGGACGGCATTAGACGGGATGGCAGGCAGCCGGAGCCGGGATTTATAACGAGCGCCAGTCTCAACGGTTTCTTTATTCTCACGATTGGTGATCTGATCGCCAGGGGGGCCTACCTGATGCTGTGTGTGTCACGTCACGATCCAGCTCCCTACTCCCTACAGTGCAGTCAGTACAGGCCTCTTCAGTGCTGGAGTGTCTGAGTGTTCAGTGTTCAGTGTGTGTTCAGGTCATGTTTCTGTCTGCTGTGGGAGCTTGGGCCATCTCCCGAAGAATCTCGGGCGCCCGTTGCGCTTCGGCCCTGATGGGGCTGGCTTCGAGGGAATCTCACTGGCTCGTATGACTCTGATCTGCCATCAGGTGGGTCATCGTCTATCACATCTCTACCCTAAGAATGATCTTCCTTGATTACTCAATGAAACCTTGACCCTGTCAAGCTGATGCTTCCCTGGTGCTTCCACCGTTCTGGCGCCTGTCACAGAGACATGCACGCTTTGGCACTCTGCTGTCGGAGCGGAGTGGCTTTGCTGTCGATGGACGATCAGACCGTTGCCGATCGGACCCATTGTTTATTCAACTGCTGGGCTGGGTGTCAAAACAAGGGTTCGGCTTTTGGCACAGATCATCGAGCATTACCTACCTGAGAATCATACAGTACAGTCAAGTCAACAGGTGGGCAGTGTAGATACGGATGGATGGATGGGTGGCATTGAGCAATCCCATACCAACTGTTGGTTCTAACTGTACCTACAGTAGCCAGAACTGTTCCGTTGGCTAGGCCTACCACTGGCACGGTTCACCGTTTGCGCGACTCAGAGAGTCTTGATCGGTGATCCCAACGACCTTGAGATTAACTTTTCTTCCCCTTGACGCTTCAAGCTTCATCAGAACGGCTGAGGCTATCGATACCTCGGCCGCTGCTTGCGGTCTAGGGTGTGCCGCTATTCACTGACCCTGAGTCAACCACAGACGGATGCTACTCAATACACGATCCATGCCAAATATCTTGGCTCGATGCGGAGCAAGGATCATGAATCCGGCTAGAAGGTCCACTACCGCTCCCGCTCACCGTTGGCTAGACAGACGCCCCTTCGACTTGCTTCGCCCTGGAGCCTAGAGGATCAGAGACAGCTAAGCTGCTAAGAGGCCCCTGACCCTGGCCCTGGCCCTGATCCTGATCCTGACCTTGACCTGGCGCTGGCGTTGGCGTTGGCGCTGGCTCAAGAGTCGAGAGTCAAGACTGAACCCTCACTGAGACCTGCCTGTGTCGTGCTCCCCGGCTCCCCAATCTTCGCTCCTAGACTGTACTGTACTGAACTGACAAGGGCCGTTACGATGGTCTCAACCCGGATCGTGGGTAGGTTCTATTGTACCTCATCTTATCTTAGTACAACGAAAAAGAAACCACTGCATGTTAACGCGCAAGTATGCATGATACATGCCTACACAATCAACTCCACAGATCTTCTCGCGGGTTTATTCTGTTCCGACGATTCCATCTGCGCTATTTGCCGTTGCTGTCATTACGACATTGCCGCTTTTGGTGCGTCACGTCGATAGACAGGTCGTTTGCGATCTTTCCACCACTGCTCGGTGATGGACGATCGTACGCAGTCGAGAAATGTCTGTATGCCGACTGGACCGTAGCATTAAAGCTGCGTTCGAACATCTTCACTATACAACGCTATGTCCTTACATATTTCCTCATTCCAATTTTTCTTTTGGTACTCTGGTGCTTTCCTTTTCTGGTATTGACGATGGTACGATGGTGGATCGACATTGTTAAGTAAGTCAATAAAGCAGAGCAAAAAACTCTATCGACGAACTACAGATGCACTACTCATGGATCTACGACCATTGATCTCTAAATCTTCTACATTCTCGGGGACAATGTCACTGCATGGAAAGACGTTCCATCTACTTGAGGATAGGGTTTTGACAGGAGACTATTCTTTCTTCAAGATGATGCTGTCTCTAACCCGATCCCTCCTGTATCGCGAGGCTAACGGGCAAATTCACACTGCTTGCATGGGTGACAAATCCTTTAGCTGACCCCAAGCCTAGAAGCGCCTATGTTAGCCTACTGGGACATTGACCACAGGCGGTTAAAGGAACGGGACGCTGTAGCTTTCCAACACCCTGGACTCGTCATGACGAATTGCCTATTCCGTTGTTTTTGTCGCTACAGCATATATACGGCGCTACGTTAGTGCCCGTATACACAGCAAACAACGCATCCCCGGCGTCCCAGGCATTGTAGGCTATCTTACATGAGAGCGGGAACCAACAACGCGGTTCAACAGCCCTGCAGAGAGGTAGGCGCCTCGAAGAGAGGATGTTAGTATACAGAAAATGGAGGTGATGGTGAAGGTAGGCCGGACCACCCAATGAGACTAGACAAAACGGACAATCGGACAAACAAACCTACACAGTTTGCTTGAGTCTCGACTGTTGAGTAAATGTTTCTCTTTTCTCCTTCCCTAACCCGGAATAGAGAGGGGTGCCCGAAACGTTGGATTGGGTTTGGAGCAGAAGGGAAGGAACGGATGGACGGGAGTAAGACTCAACGAACGCGGATGTCAAATCAATAGTGACTTCTACCAGAAACAAACCACCTAAACACCTGAAGTACTGCACTGGGCTGTAGCTAAGCTTGTCCTGAGGGAGACTAGACCCAGAGATCTGGTTTCAGTGCTCTCGCTTATCGTCTCAGATCGGGGAGGGTGAGGAAAAGTGCAGGGCCACTCGATCCGCCACCGGTAGCCGCTAACTACACCTTAGTCATCCACACTGACCTAGGTACCTTCCCGTGCCCCGACTCCCACCTGCCACCTGCCACTTGGACTTTGCGCTTGCCCTGAGGCACCCCTACAGCTTCAAGCCAAAAGCCATAGCCAAAAGCCAAAGCAACTCCTCGTCACATCCATCACATCCATCACATCATATCATGCCGTATCACATCACAGAATGTGGATCGTTAAACTCTATTCCTTCATTCTGACGTTGGCCGATCATTGATCCCTCTGAGAACGGACGAGGCTATCACCAGCCGTTCGTTCGCTCCTTGTGTCTGATCGATCTGACGTATGCATTATTATATCACACATTCGTCAACCGTTCAGTTCGTGTTTCATGGCTTGATCGAGCTGTGCAGTGCTGTAGTTATCGTGACGTTTAAAGGCTGTTGCTAATTGACTTACATATGTCCTACAAAAAGCAATGTCGATCATGCCAATTCGTATGCGACGCATCTGTCAAACTAAACCTGAACAGATACAACCTGTACTGTTGTACGAAGCCTGAATCGCGTCTCTTCTCTCAACGCTTCAGTCCAGGCACAACTGCAGACTTTGCTAGGCTATCGGTCGATAAACGGTATGCCCTGACCTAGTCAACGGACAGTAGTCTAGTTGCCGTGCCATGTTGTCGTTGAGGGGGATAGACAGTTTTACTGCCTTACCCGTCCCGTTGATGGTTCCCTGACTAGCGACAATCACATTCCTCCCTTCCCGCTGCCGATGCAGCAGTCATACTCGATTCAGTACTCGATGGAGCAACATTCCAGTCCTCGACGCCACTCGTGGGCCGTTCTGGTTTCATTAACCTTGATTCGTCAACTATCTGAACTTTGAGCCCCATTTAAGGTTCCGCACCAAGGCGCTTTTGTCCGATTTGACAGACTTGACATCGACATCGACATTGACAGTTGACAGTAGTCTAGTCTTCTCCAGGTTTTTACACAAACAGCAGTCTAACTTGCCCTCTAGAGCTAGATCCCGTCGAGCCCGCCTCACCCGCGTCCTACTGCGGTATCTATCATGGCATGCTATGCTTCTTCCGTCGAATTTTGAGCCTCGCCCATGCGACGCCTCTCGGTCATGCCCCCTACGTTCGCCCCCGAGCCTGTCGTTCTTGCCTTGACCAAAGTTGATATGCCTCCCGGCAACACCCCATGCTGTGATGGAAAATATCCTCGTCAACCTCACCCCTCATATAAACTTTAGCCGTTGATATAATAGAAAACCTTAACTGTTCGCCCAGACCACGGAAGACTTTGCCTTCGGATACTTTGCACGCAAAAGGGCCCGGCTGTATGTCAAAGAGTCCCAGTTGACACGGGACCGAGTACCGTTAGCAGGGCCTTGGGAGTTCTCCAGGTCCGGAACTGTTGTCCGCGTCCGGACGCGATGACTTCGCCGTCTGTATCCACTCCATTGATCTCGACCTCGAATTCTCTTGACGGATTTGAGCCGTTGGCCGACCAGTCGGCGGTGCCTGACTGTTTTCGTTGTGAGCTACCGGGCGTTCTCTAGATGCCTTGGCCCCGCCCAACCGTACAACTGTTGTATCGTCTCCAGGTACAAACGAGAACTGGCGTCGATGATGAGTATACTCTCGGTGATCGCTTTGATCGGGTGACTTCTCTAGAACCCTGTCCCGTTCTCCCTGTTCATGCTTATGCATACCTGTTATCTCGGTATGCATTGGTTGGCTGACGACGCCGACCTCCTGCCGTGCCGGTGTCTTCTCGGTTGAATGGCGCTTCTGCCCGGGACTGCCTTCATGGGGCGGCTCGTTGACTGTGCCGTGCGTGGCTGGGCCATTGAGAGGGATAGAGTCGTCTCGAGAGTGCTGTCCTACTCGGCGGTGTTTACGGCGTGTCTTACTCTGGCTGATAACTTGAGCCTCACATCGGCGAGTGCCTCCGCTAGGACTTTTTGTTTCCTCAAGTTTTCGAAAGGCGTTGCTCAGCCTGATCTCATTGCTAGTATCAGTGGTTCGTGTTCGGGACACTGATATCCGGAAGTCAGCACAATATTATTTTGGTCTTGCTCGAGTTCAACACTCACACACCGTGCCGTGCCGTGCCGGCAAGGCCGAATGAACTGCCGTATCGGTGCATATGCTTTGAGTAGCTTCAGAGGCTTTTGATATTGGTTGTCAGTTACTGCAGCGAAAGATTTCTAAGGCTTAGGGAGTTAAAACGAATAGCCTAGATGCTGACACAGAGTATCATGACGTGTCTAAGTTATTTGTCCCTTGTGCTCCCGTCGGCCAACTTTTCTGATCCTTTGATAACATTGAGGCTTGGATGAACACTTACTATCACTCGTTACGACACTTTCAGTGACGTTTGGCTTGACAGTAGTTGGCCCTTTTGAGGTACTCCCTGGCTTTGTTCTGATGAGGCTCCCTGCTCTGGCCAATACCACAGCCTCCATGCCCTGGTTGGACGTCTGATGAATGAACATCTCAAGTCTTTTGACTTCGGCTTTGTATCGTGCGTCCTGGCGTATCCAATGCTCTTCTATCTGTTTGTGTCGCTCGGTCTCCATCTTCAACGCATCTTGTGCTTCTGAGAGTTGCGATTCAAGCTTGGCGATTTTGCTGTGTCGAGTGCCATAGAATTCGCATAGAAGTAGAACATGTGGACGATACTCAACAAACAGTGGCTCGTTTGGTCTCGTCATTAATGCAGATCGTAAAGCTTCTGTCACTTGGTCAACAGATGGGTTGCGCCAAACCTGTTGGCTTGCATTGATGAACTCCTTGTCTGCTTCGTCCAAAACCGAGTCTTCGCCATTCAGCGAGGTAGTGCTTCGGTCGGGTTGAGATACGTCTTGCCAGCTCGTAAGTCGAGTCATTCTCTCTCTTGGACGCGGAGTATGCGTTTCCTTGTTTCCAGGATCCTCCTTGAGCATCTCCTGCAAGGCAGCTTCAGAGCGACGTGACCTGAGGCCATGGTGGCATACTCTGTTGACCCCGAGAAAGCGGCGCCAGTTTGAGTCGGTCATGATGGTATTTGTATTTGTGTTCGGAAGGCTGTCTGATATTCAATGAGGGTTTGTTATGTCTCTGTTTCTGGATTGATGTTTGGCGGACGGATGATGTGATTGCTATTTCGGCTGCTCTGGCACTGGCGAACACAAGCAGTGGAAGCCTGCACTGAATTTCAAGATTCTAGTGAACTGTTTGCCTACACAGGTGCCGTTTGTGATTCACAATCTTCTGTCTCCTCATTTCCACGTCATGCTGCTTCTATTGCGTTTGATGGAATATTCCCTCGTCATGGGGTCTCATAGTCACTCTTGTTTAGGTCATTGGGACACTGCCAGAGTGGTTTCCTAAAATATTGAGGCAGGCAGTTCGAGTTATATACTTGAAACTTTACGGTACTTGAATAGATAAAGATCAGGGTTATAGCAAACAAAGTTATTATACTGAGACTTGAGATCTTTCATTGATCGTACATGGTCAGGGTCATGTCAAGTGGCAAGCACGCAGTACCACGGTACTATATCTTCGCCCCTTCGTTTGATAGGGTTTACATAACCGCTTTCTAAAGTGTCATGTAATGGACTGTAACGGAGTGACATCACGAGTGTTCATCCCTTGTATTCCTAGCTACACGTTGCCCTTTCCTGATACCCTTTGCACCCAATACTGCTCAAACACTCGAACGGTTTCTGATGGGATGTTCATAGTAACGAATCAGGACATGTCCTCGAACATAATCTTCGGAGTTACTGCCAACTTTCTGGCTCGAAGATTACGCATCTCCTGTCATCCACTGATTATCAGTCATCCTCCACCCAGTCTTGATCGACAGTTCTGTTCTGGCAAACGTAGCTTTCGCATCAGGAACATGCTCAGAACTCTTTGTTTCGTGTTTGGTAGCTGCAACCTCCATCTCTGTGATATCACAGTCCTTTAATTCCTCTGTCAAAAGCCCCTGGATCGCAAAATTGGCAGTTGCCTCAGCCAAGGATAGGACCAGAAGACTTTCAGTTGTCTGGCACTCTGATATCCTAAACTCAGCACCGCGGAGGGAATCGGACCGTGTAGGGAATGTGACTGCGGTGCTCGTTTCTGTCTCCTCTGAGATATCGGATAAAGAAGAAGCTGTCCAGGTCAGTGGCAGAGGTTTCGCTTCTTTGTGAGCAACTGGCCTCTTGATTGGAATCTCTGGCAGGGGACGAGTTGAAAGGCTCAGCGGAGGTATCACAGTGGCGTTCTCCAATAGTCCAGGAGACTGTGTAGGCGGCTCGGATTGAGACTTGGATGGGGAATCTTGAACCGGTTCGAGGTGTTCAACGAGTTCGAAGCTCAAAGGCTCTGCAAACGACACTTTTTTGCTAGATGATTTGTCCTTGCCCTCTTCGGTTCCTGTGTTCTTTGCAGGTTTCGGCTCGGCTTGTGCTGGACTATCCGGTTTGTTGGGGCGAGGTGCCAGACTCAGCTGATAAAGATTTGACCAAGTGCGGTAGTGAAAACGGAACGTGACGAACGGGGATTCTTTTGAATCGATGAGAATCCAATCATAGTAACAGGCGTCTTCTGGCCAATCCAGCAGCCCGCCTGAAGGTGACCTATCATCAGTTAACCAAACTGCCATCAGCATCTAATAGAGAGGAACTGACCCGAGTCCATAGGTCTCCTGGTTACGGTGTTTTTCTAGGACTGGTAGTCTTCGGATTCGTCCTTTGGCCCGAAAGACTTGGGCTTCGATGAAACCACCCTCTTCTGCAACTGATTGATTCTCGGCGGGTAGAAAGCAGAAGCGGCGTGCCTCTATACCATCCCTGGTGTGCAGTATGCCGTCTTCCTTGTATTTCCAGCGATCACTTGGTATGCACAGCGAGTGCGTCATGCAACCCGAGCCATCAACGCCAGACTCTGCACCGCAGTTGGCGACATTTCTCCCGTTCATGAATATCTTGAAATAGAAGAATGGCGGTGGCTGAGCCACTTTCTTGATCGAATAATATATTCCAAAGTTTGTGCCTGTTTGAGGTCAGATAACACTGTACAATTTGATCAACATTATGGCAAGCTACCTGGTTCAGAGGGAACATAAACAGAGATCCGAGGACTTTGTTTCTGTGCCTGCTGTAGTGACGATAAAAGGCGATTTAATCCATTTCGATCCCGGCCCAGTAGGCCACTGGTCGATGGCAGAACATGTTGCGAAGGGGAATTCGATAAAGGAAATTCGGGGAGCTTTTTGGACCCCGGTTCGGTGATGATGGCAAACTGAACGCCCCGGAAAGAAGGCATATTGCGCAAACTGGATTGCAAAAGTCAGTGCTAGAGAAATGATCAGAACTCTGGTGAAAAGGTTAAGCATGTGCGCGAGGTGTATGCAGCGTTACGAATTGGAGTAGGGGTCAAGCTGAGCAGAAACCGGCCGTCAGTGTTGTCGGCTGGCGAGCATGATTGCGTCTACAACAGACCGACCATAGAATTCTTGCCGTATTTTCCTCTAATCAATAGAATTAAAGCAGACACCTGAAATGGGACGAGATTTTGGGGGAAGCTCTCATTTCGTTGTCTGCCTGATAGAAAATACGTTGCTCCCCGTCTGCATGCACGTTGACAGAGATCGGGTGACACGGGGAGTTTAAGAACTCGACCGGCATCTCCTTGACAACATGATATAGATTTCACTTGAGCATCCACAGTTAGGTGCAGTCTTGCAGATAGAACATTGCCCAGAAAATCACAGAACATAACCGCGATCAGTTGAACAAATCAATTCCGCTCCTTCGTATACAGTCGATCGATACGAGGAATTCGGCGAGCATACTAAGAGCGTTCGAATAACATTCATCGAGTAATTCCAGATCTACCATCTAGCTTTGTCCCATGACCTTCTTTGAGTCTTCCTCCTTGTCGATAAGTCCCAAACTCCTTATTTGCTTCACGCTGGGCGCATCGTCGCGTGCCGTGGAGGACTCGGAGCGAGCATAGGCGGCTTGAATAGCAAGAGCTCGGGCATGCTACAAGGGTTGTCAGTTCGCTGATATTCCGAGGAGTACCGATGGCGTCTATAGACCTACCTCCTTCTTGTGGTGGAGGCACTCGTAGTAATCCTCGAGAGCCATGCCGCACTTCTTCTTGCCAGAGTCATCAGCGGCAGAGGTGTTGACAACATAGCATCCCATAACCTCTTGCCAGAAGGGAAAGCAGCGGCCGACGCCTAAAGTCCAAGTTGATGTCGTCAGTCTTTGACTGCTTTTATATCGGTTTTGCCGCTGCCGTGGCAGACTTACCGCCGTTCATTCCATATCCCGACGCCATCTTGAGCCAATTGAGTATTTATCGAGGCTTTGCGCGGGTCGGGTGAAGAGTCGTCGTTGAATCGCGCTTCGTTTGGTCGTTAAACAGTCAGTCGGTCGTCAAGTCAAGTCGAGCCGATGAGTTCACCCGTACCTTGGCCGAGCCTTGACTGGGTTAGCAAATCAGAGCAAGTGGATTGGTTGAATTGGTGGAGCTGCTTTGACTTAAATACCGCTTGCCGTATTAGGTCCATCTGTGGCGCATGCAGTGGCTGAGGATAGCTTAGCTCTAGGTACTCTCAGCAAGGAGTAGGAGTCCCCAGTAGCTTACCTCACTGGCCAATACCTGCCACTTTGTTAGTTGTACAGTAGAGTTGATGCGCATGACGACGGTGTCAAGAGCAACAAGACTAACACACAATAACTCATCAACCCTCACAATATCCGTCTTGCCAACAGTCAGACAAAATGGCGGCTCACATGTCCCTGGGTCCTGCCAAAGTGGTGCTCCTGGCAGTTCACTTTGCGACTATCGCCGACATTGACAGCTTGGCCTGTCTTATAACCCAACATGCCACAGTCTTGCGTCCAGAGTTGACGCTTCGCATTATCCTCACATATCTCCCTGAAACTCTCAGCCCGTCGGCCTACGTGCCTCTGTTGCAAGCCATAATCGCCAACGAACCACTACCGCGATCAAATCCAGACCACCAACTTGACATTTCTCATGTTCACAATCTTCAAGACGAGCAAGCTTCGAGAAAAGTCAAGAAACTTCATCTGATCCCGCTCAAAAATGAAGATGCGCCTTTCAGCCATGAGGCCGATTCACTTACTTGTTTCCTCTTTTTGAGGGCCTACAGGATGGACGAGGAGGCAGGCATGTTAGCCCAGGTTCCCGAGTTACTCTCCCCATTCTTGGACCACTCGCCAGAGCTTCATACATGGGCCATCTCAACAGTACTTCCTCTGATCCGTAGAAATCATGAGTACTATCCTCAAAGAACTGCACGGTTATCGTTGCTCGAGTTTCAGAATCTCCCCGACAGGATGGCCATTGACTATCTACTCGCCGAAACAGGCACTGTTGAGGAAGAATATGACCTGGCTGGCCGCGATCTGAGTGGATTAGTAGGACCTTGGCTACATAACGACTCGAGGTGGAAACGCGATGCCTTTAATGAAGATACTTCAAGTGATTCCGGTGCAGCGTCTGACCTTTCGTGTCCCGGATGGGAGCAAGCTCTCGAGTGGCTCACCTCCAAAGCATCAACTTCATGGCGAGTTGCTTTGAAAGCTATTGAGTCTTGGGACGGGCCATCGGATATCGATCTTGGAGGCGATGCTAGTGCCTGGTTTCAAGAAAACCAGCAACAGTATCTTGACCGTTCCTATGCCAGGGCTGTGTTGGCATCGGCTTATCTTGTCCCTGATGCCGATGCTGAGGCACTGGAAGGCGCTTTTAGAATATGCAACAAGATCCGGTCCCTCTTGGACGAGGACAACAACACAACACTCCAAGATGCAGTCACAAGTCTTGCACCTGTGCCACCTTTTGATATGGATGGCGTCGGTGGTGTTAAAGCTTCAACATACTTGCGTAGCGAGTTGTTACAAAGCACGAATCCTCTCACAACCCCAAAAGAACAGTCTCTTGATTTGCTACCTACTCTAATACAAAGCGCCTATCTTCTCACCCGTTCAGGTGTTCCATGTACCGTCCGACAGGCAGGAGACTTGGCATTTATTCAAGATCAGCAAGAACAAAAATCCGAGTTTGGTCGACTTGTACGAAATCTTCCTACGCGCGCATCCGATGATGACGATTTTTGGATCCGGGCACGACAGGAAGTTCTATGGTTATACAGCTGGGGAAACAAGCCAGCTCCTGATCAGGATGAGACTTTTCAAGGCGTTTTCGGCAGTGTCGCACTGGAGTTCATCGAAACAGAACTTTTGAAGGCATTACTTTCGCGTTCACGTACGTTTCATCGGTATTATTTTTAACACCCGTATCTAACATTTTCCAGGCTATTCTTTGGCAAGATCTCTGTACGACCAAACAGGACCTGCTGCTCCCCTCTCGACACAAGCCGTGATTAACACGGTTCAAAACTCGGCATTGAGCGCATTCGATAATGCTTCCAATCCTAATCGCACCAGGGGAGGCTTGAAAAAATGTGACGAAATGTAAGCTGACTTTTAATGTTTCTTCCGGTATCTTCTTTTCTAATCAAAATATCAGTGTCAAAGCCTTTCCAAAATTAATGGACAATACTCATCCGAATAGACAACGTGTTGAGGCATTGTTAAGGGCTACCCATGCGTTGAGCGACTATCGTCTTGTTCTAAAACAGGGTGAACCCTTTAGCCCGGTAGTATTGCGAGTGCACTCTGATCCTGTTTCCATCATCGAGAAGGTTCTGGAGCAGAACCCGAAGGCTTACACCCGTCTGCAAGAGTTCATCGAACTAGGAAACAACATGGTCGATGCAGGTTTGCCAACCCAAGCAAAGCGAGGCAATCACCACACAGCGACAATTGACCAGGCTTTTGTCCGCTCAATGGTCGAAAAGCGGATTGTCTCGATGTGTATCGAAGCGGCCTTACGAGAGGATGATTTCGAAACCGCGTATTCCTACGTAGTCAGCCGCCTCGGCGTTAGGGAGACTGAGCGCAAGAGTGAACAATCCGGCATTTGCGACGAATGGTCTTGGAAAGCAGCACTTGACGCCGGCAAGTACGTACGTACAGAGAGGTCCCAAAAACCAACACATCTTGGTACGGCGAGTGGAAACCCGGAGATTCGTCACCTTGAACAACGTATCGAGTGCTTGGCGACTTCCCTGCGCATTGCACCCCCATCTCAGCTTCAGGAAGTATTAAAAACTTTCCGACGCTGTGAAGAGCAATTGGACGCGGCAATCAAGGAGGAAGCTGCCCGGGAAGCCGCCTGGGATGCTGCAGGCGATTTCTCTGGTCTCCCTGGCTCATTTGACGGGCCAGATCCAGATAAAGCTTATCCACCACGGAACATTACTGCCAGTGCGACCGCTCGTCAAGCTGAAGAAGCACCAATGTCTCTGTTTGATCTCTCCAGGGCTACGGCACGGGTCGCCTCGAAGAACCTTACCGTCCTGTCAAGCTTGCAGGGTTCGCTACAGGGCTCCTTCACATCTGACAAGACAAACCCAGAATCGGAATCCTCAGAATCTGAGCTTCACGATCAGAACAGAACGAGGAAGCGAGATCAGCTTAGAGAAGCTGCAACTGGTACATTGGTGTCTGGTGTAGGCTGGCTCCTTGGAGCTAACCCAAATCGTTCTGCCAGCGGGCAGCATTAACCTCGAGTCGGTTCAGAGCGGAAGGCATGTCCCTAGACTTAATTACAGATCATCTCATAAAACATGTCCAGATGATCGTTGATGTTTACAACACCTGGGCAATACCAAAATGTATCGAACAAGCGCCTTGAGAAAAACATATGTACAATGAAGGCGTTGGGCAGTTTTATATTAATTAGAAAGATGTACAGGACAATGTGAATAGAATACCTCATCATATAGCAGGTACCGAGGAAGACGGTGTCCCATGTTTCTTCTCGGTGGCATAGCATCTACTGCATGACACGGCAGCATCGCTCGATGCTTGACGCTTGATGTCTAATGCTGCCTCTACGTCCTGCTCGAGCCACTCCTGGAGACAGAAACAATGATTTACAGTGACCCAAATAACCGGAGAGTTCCTGGGATATAAGAAGTGCAGGCTGCAACCTCTCAGTCTTAGCCTGTGGAGATGCCTTTCTAGAACCCTCAATCAGATACTTTATCAAGTGTCAAGCACATGCTGCTGAGGGAACCACCCTACAGGTAAGTCAGTGAGATTTCAACTTGCAGCCCTTACCATTATTCAAATTCAAAGTTGTGAAACTCGGATGTCGGTTGGTTGAATAGGTAAGACTCCTGTTGTTCGACACTATGACCCGGCTTGGCAAGATTGACTTCGACATGGTTGTGATGACTGGTTTCGCAAATGGTGTAGGTTGGAGCGTATATTATCATAGCCCAGTATTTGAGTCCAGCGGGACATTATTCTTTTCAGTTGTAGGCGTCAAGTTGTTTACAGCGATTGATGTGTGGTTGAATGGCGTAAGGTGAAACATTTACATATGCTTCTGGATCAAAAGTGATGTCAGTCAAGACGAGCATAGCCGGTGCTGGTGAAACAGGGCCTTAAGTCATCGTCCCGTATACCCCATAAAATTATGTGATACGAGGACAGCACAGGCAGTTGAGTCGCGAGGTCGCATTCGAGGTTGAGTTTAATAGTCCATGGGATTCACCGATTAGGCCGGAGTCGACATCTGGTTGATGTTGTGCTGCCAAAAGCTATCATAAAGTCGTCGAAGACGCGATGGATGACGATGAAGTGTTTGATTTGCAAAGATCCGGAAGCTGCCAAATTTGGTCCATCTGTGACCTTGTCGCAAAACCGACCAGCAATAAGAAAACTCAAGTGACGCAGGCCGAGTACCCATTTTTTGATTCCAATCCCTTAACTGTCGCAAATCACACTGAACTCCTGTGTAAGCAGAGCCTAATTCAGTCTGCTGTAGTCCATGAAAATAAAGAAATCAACGAAGAAATGACAATTAACAGAAGAAGTTGAGCAAGCAAAGCAGATATGTTAGTAGAGGAAAGGAGAGAGGTATGACCCCGGTGACTGATCGTTCAGTCAGGTCGTGGTAAACGGCATCGATACGTTTACTGAATGCTTCGGTCGGGAGCGCCTGGGAGGATTAGCGGGTACATAACAGGCAGCACTCAATAGTAGCCCGAACCTCCATAGGCGTCGCGCGTCTCGGATCGAGAGGCAGACTCGCCATAACCAGCTCCTCCAGCGCCGGCAGCTGGGTCACGGCTTCTCGCAGCGTCTCGGTCGCCTCCGCGTTCGTATCGGTCACCGCCACGGTCGTAACCAGAGCCTCCGGGGCCTCCACGAGGAGGATAGCGGTCGCGATCCTCGCGGCCACCTCCGGCGTAACGGTCTCGGCCATAGCCATCGTCGCGATCGCGGCGTTCATAGCCTCGATCATAATCACGGCCGCCATAACCGCCTCGGTCGTCGTAACGGCGTTCGTCACGGTAGCTGCGGTCGTAGTCACGGCCACCTTCACGGCCGCCTCCACTGCTGCCACCATAACCGCCTCCACGCTCTTCGTAACCTCGTCGCTCGTAGTTGCGGTCGTAGCCACGGTAGCGGTAGGGATCATCGCGACCATAGCCGCCACCACCACCACCGTAACCGCCACGGCGGCGGTCTTCATAGCGACCAGGACGGGGCTCTGTCAGTGTGTCAATAGATTGCAGCAAGATTAAAGGGATAGCTTTTTGGGAATCGCTTACCTCGCTTAGGAGGTCCAAAGTACTTGCCGGGGGTAGGGGTACGAGGACGGGCTCTGCGAGCCTTCTCAATGCTCAAGGTACGACCCTCGATGGTGTCGCCCTGTAGACCCTCCCTGGCGGCCTCGGCCTGCTCGGATGTGACCATCTTGACAAAGCCAAATCCACGAGACTCCTTTGTGTGGGGGTCGCGCATGATCTGGCATTTTTCGACGTCGCCATACTTCTCGAACATCTTGGAGACCTCAGCCTCGGAAAGCTTGGGGTGAATGCCAGTGACGAAGAGGTTGGAACCGGGGTTGACAGCACCGTCGTCGTCATCACGGGGAGCAGAAACATCCTTCATGTTGCTGTAACGAGTGCAGGTTAGCATCGGTCGTCAACCGTAAGCAGAAGTCATCATCAAAACTAACCTATCCCCATGTCCGCCGGGCGATGCGGAACGTCGGCGGCCGCCTTCATTGTCGTCACGAGGTCGAGGCGAGGCGCTTCGGTTGTCACGCTCGTATCGAGGAGCCTCATCTAGAGGCCGGTTAGCTATCTGCAAAAGTGCATCGATGAGGACTCGGCCGAGATGAAAGAGGCGAAATATCGGAAGCTGCAACCGATGGGAGGTGTATGTGGTGATGGGAAGGAATGCAGATTTAAAGAACAGGCGCGTCGATGTACGCGCCTGGAGCTGAGTAACGAACCTTCGTATCGGTCGCCGTTGGCTGCCTCGTAATCCATCGCAGTGGTAGCCATTTCGTGTGATTTTGCCTAGTGAAATACCAGAGGTGCAATCAAGCCAGAAATGGTATAGATGCTGGTTGAGGATGAATGACTCAATCGCAGGCTGCAGCGTTGTTGGGGAAAAGGCGATGTTGAAGAAGGGAGAAAAAAAAGTCGGCGTAGGGGGAAAGGGAAAAGCAAAGGCGCCGCAAGGCAGCAAACCCAGTATTAAGTATGTGGTTACTGTAGGTATAGGTAAGGACGGGAGCGTGCAGCAGAATAAATGCTTGGCAACTTGATGAAAGAAGCTGCGCAATAGAAAAGAACAAAGAAATTTAGTCAAGGCCGATGGAAAGGCTTGAACAGTTTGTCAATATGATGGCAAACAGATAGTTCAGAACGGGGCCAGGCTGGGCTGTGATGGAAACGGATGATGAAGGTTACGTACAGTGGCTACTGCGAGATACGGGGAAATAGGTCAGCGTAAGCGTAAGCAAGGCAAGGCAAGGCAAGGCAAACAGCCCGTGGGAACGCTGTGCCAACCGTCAACGATGGAGCCCGCCTGACCTGATACGGGAGACCTTGAATTAAAAACAAGGTACCTAGATTCGTGCGTCGTCCACCGCTTGGGCTAAGTACCGAACAAGGTCTCCGCTGTATCGTCAGCTGAAGTTAGCGCAATGAGCTTCGAGGTATCAAGCAAGTGCCAATTTCGATATCCGTTTGCTTTGAAGATGTTTACTAGCTGTTTATTACTATCGGTTATTGATCTACAATAAAGCCTTCAATACTCCCGGTGAGCGTATATGCGAGCTTTCTGATGAAATATTGTGAAGAAAAAAAGAGAGAGAGAAAAGTTCTTTGTACTTCAACACCAGTGGCTGATATAGTTAGTCCTGAGCAACAACTATCTAGGTAGACAGTGTGCCAGCGCATGGAATTAGACTCTAGATTCACCTATTCACAACGAGAACAGTCCAGTTTATCTTCATGAAATAACTTGTGATAGAACTAGGTAGTCAATGTGCTTAGTAACGCATTCAAAAATGGATTCTCACTTAACATCCATGTCAAGATATCTTGCTCAGTGACATCTACAGCATGGTTTGCTTACCCTAGAGCTTTGGTCTACCTAATCTCAACTAAAGTTTGGCGGCTATTTGTCGTTCAAAGGCACCCACTACAAGTCATAAGACATGGAAATATCCGATCACTTTAGTGATACGGATACAACACTCGAAATGCAGGGACGTCGGCGCCAGACCTATTCAGTCCGAGTACCCAATCACCGCCGAGCTGTCTTTTGCGGGGGTTGAATGAATACCGAACTCACTCGCTCACTCACACCAATATCCATAGCTCTGGAACCTCATAACCACACGCCATCATTATAGATCTTGCCTCATTACGCTCTGTAGAGCATACGTACAATGTCGCTGCAAGGGAAAGTTTACGCAATAACTGGCGGTGCGAGTGGCATCGGCTTGGCAACAGCCAAACTCCTTGCACAGCGCGGGGCAATTGTGAGCATCGCCGATGTTGACGCCGATGCCATGTCAAGTGCTACGGCATATTTCAAGGAGCAAGGTATTGTAGCCACGGTTTCTCGAGTTGACGTCTCCCAGAGGTCGGAGGTAGAAGGTTGGCTGGACGACACTGTTGCGAAGTACGGGAGACTCGACGGCGCAGCCAATGTGGCAGGTATAATTGGCAAACATCACGGCCTTCGTGCCGTAGCGGATCTGGAAGACGAGGAATGGCATAAGATCATTGCTGTGAACTTGACAGGAACAATGTATTGTTTGAGAGCGCAGCTTAATAGGATAGTGGACGGAGGATCTATCGTCAACGTCGCATCCATCCATGGCATCAAGGGCATGTGCCTTCCATACAATGCTGTCAATATCGACTCTGACCATGGTGTACAGGATTTGCCAAACACGGAGCTTATGACGCAAGCAAACACGGGATAGTCGGTTTGACAAAAGCAGCGGCAAAGGAAAATGGTCACCGTGAGGTGAGAGTCAACGCTGTTGCTCCAGGCGCCATCTATACTCCCTTGATGAAGAAAGCTTGGGATATCCACAACCGACCAGACGATGCCAAATTTGACGAGCCGTCTGCCTTTCAACGCCAAGGAACTTCGGAAGAGTGTGCCAATGTGATAGCCTTTCTCCTAGGGCCCGAGAGCACTTTCGTGAGTGGAAGCGTTTATGAGGTGGACGGAGCTTGGATATAAATAGTAGTTACACTCCTCTGCTATCAGAGACCGATCCGCTTGTGGACTCAGTCAAGTTAGAGGCAATACCCCAAGTTTGATGGTGTTGTGCAGGGATAATTGTATTCTCATTTCGTTACCAGACGTCCTCAGGGTTGACAAAATGGTTCTCCCCGTCATCTCGAATATGCTGATGATCCTTGTCTCGCTTCATGGGCTTGCGCATATCAAAAGCGTCCTCGCTGGATTTGGAGGGATCCGTGGCGTGATCGCCGTAATAGTCCTTAACAACGCGAAATACACTATAACCCAGATTCTTGTAGAGTGCAATAGCATTGTGATTGCTGCTTCGCACAAACAAGTCCACAAACCAAGCATTCTCGGCATCAGCTGCAACCTCTAGCTGATCTGTCAAAATCTTAGCAATGCCAGACCTCCGTGCCTCTGGGGCAACAGTGAGTGCCGTTATGTGAGCATGCCACGGCAGATAATGCTCGGAGAATTTGTAGGCATCTGGTGAAGATTCAACCTTGCCCATGACTGTCAAGCACACGATTAGCCCCAGGCCAGCATGGAAAGGTTAGGATTGGGCCTTACTATATCCGACGATATTCCCATCCATATCCTCGCACACTTGAAAGAGTGATGGCCATTTTGCGTGATATTGAAGGTAAAAGTTAAGTTCGTATGTTTCCGTGAAAGGGTCGAGGTTGCATTTGGAAAACTTGTTCACATCGTCTGGGCGAAACCGCCGAAACGTAGCCATCTTTGATACCAGGTAGATAGGTGTTGTAAAGCCTTGACCTCGACTATACCTTGTTCTTTCAACAAAGAGTAACCTCGAAGCTGTTTGTGCGTAAAGTGGCTGTGTTTACGTGCAATAAGTTGTGGTTACAGATGCCGCACGCAGCCACAATAAACGTTTCGGAAGACTGCATAAGATGGCTCGAGATTGCATTATGGCATCTCTCGCACTAATACCGATAATGTGCCCGCATTAGCGTCAGGTTCTCGAAGGGACCCACCTTCGTTTCGCTACCAACATCCTCGCATCTCCCACGGCGTTAAAGCATCAGTAACGATCACTGCAACTTTGAGATTGGAATAATGCAATCTATAGCAACTTGCTTATTTTCAGGACCAGGAAGCACATGTCTAGCGTGCTGATCAAAGAAACAATTACGTACCGATCTACATCCAAAGCCCGGTTCATTCGCTGTCCTGTCCTGCCCTTTACTTGGTGGCCGCCAATTTGGTGCGAACAATTAGTACTTTAGCCAGTCGGTCCCTAATAAGGGTCCCTTGTCACCCAAGCCGACATCATTTCAACAACATTGACTTGACTCTCACTCGACACCCCCCATTCAGAGAGGAAAACGAACCGACCGGCCATTTACTCACGCCACAAGTCTTTACTTTGAGAGAAGACCGACGAACCCACCCGACATTCATCGACCCAACTTTGGAGAAAAAAAAGTAAAGCGGTGTCTACTGCACTTGGCGGTGGATCGCTTGCAGTAATAGGCTCGTGAGTCTAGGTTGTGGGAAGATCATCAACATTTTACCACAGTTCAACATACCAAAATGCCATCTTCGCCGCAGACCCCCAGACACTCCCGAAACTCCTCCGCCTTCGACAGCTTCTCAGGCTCCCCCCAAGCCCGAAGACTCTCCAAGTCGTCGGTACAAGACCCCTCACCGTTCCGAAACAGCTTCAACCAACAAGATGCAGTCGACCTGAACGAAAATGGTATGGGTAACTTGGCCGATGAGTTGGCTGATGCCTTCTCAGATTCGGGAGATGAGGGAGATTATACAGATGGCGACGCCAATAGCGAAATACTTGAACTTCAAGGCGAAGCACATGGCGTCGAGCACGTAGACGAGATGGACGACACTGAGGGTACCAGCAGCCCGAAGAAGCCAGACATCGACCGGACAAAAGCCGCACATCTTACACTTCTTTCCCCACGGCGGAAACATCAAAGGTCAACCAGTAATTACGATGGCAGTGAATACGGGTCAGAGTCAGACTTGGATTCTCCTGGTATGCCCCCTGGTTTGGTGTCCAAAATGGATGCTGTAGAGTCATTGGCTCGCAGAGGGACAGAGAATTACGGCGGCCCAGCAGATGATGTGTTCAAGAGAGTGACAACCGCATTGCGGGATCTCGGCTCTCAGTCGAGCGTTGAGGCTAGCGCATCAAGGTTTGTATGCAGTCGCTTGCTGATGCATTTGTGGCTAACAAAGGGTGCAGGTTGATAACAGCACACACAGCCTTGACTACACATTTGAGTCACCAGACTCGCCAGATCCACAACCTCTCCTTCCCCCTATTATCTCCTCTTGTTACGCCTCCAGATCCTGAGACTATTGACGATTTGATACCGCTGTTAATAAACTTGTCTGATACCATGCCACGACCCTCGACAACAGCCTTCAACTCGTTGACTAGTCTCCACTCACTTACCAATGAGCTTGTGCAAAACCTGAACTATCTCTCAGACACACTGCATATGTCTCGTCAAACGACTACGATGGCCACAAGGAGATTGAAAAGCGCCAAAGAGATCGTATCAGAAATGAGAAAGGAAGAAGAGCTCAGAGAGGAAGGCGAGCGATGGCTTACAAGAGGGAACTGGGGTGAACGCCTGGAGAAGAGAGAATGCGCAGGAGTTTGCGGGGATGTTATCGGAGGGTTTGAGGAGGTCTGTAATGGATGGCGAGAGAGGCTGCTCGCGCAAGCTGAGGCACAAGCATAAACAATGGAACGTCGAGCGTTCGCGTGCCCCTGGTGCGAGACACCTACCAATGCCGAGACTTTCAGTTTCTGAGGCTTTTCACCAGGGGACGTTGTTATTTTTTGCCCCTTTCCCCTCTCATGGCACCCTTTGGTGTTTCTTTCTTTGTTTATTTTAGGGTGGGTTGGCTGAATTGGGTTGAATAAAGAAAGGCGCAGTTAAAGCAGGGAGGAACTCTCCGTTGGGCAACACCAGCCCCAACATTATAGAACATTTCTTTACTTAGAGACATGGATCATCAGAGGACGAACAATAAATAGAATGAGCAATGAGAACACAAAACATAGCAGTCTGCTTCGCAGAGATTTAGTTTTGGTCACACGGATGTAAGGGAGAAGCCAGCATATGATGTGCTCAACTCCGCACGCGTATATGAAGATGGGATGGGTATCGCGACTAGATGTTTGTTATGTATCAGATAGTGAACCCCCCCAGAATATATACAAGTGGGTGGATATAATAAGTCGGCCGATATACGACCACAGGCCAGTTTTGATGTCCTCATGCGACCCAGTCTCGGACCAAAAACATTCCACTGGAATTCAAGTGGGGGGAAGCGAAAAAAGGGGACAAGGAGGGGGACAGTCTGGCGATGCGGGACGCGCGACATGATCGCGTAGAGTGGCGTCTTGTCTCGACGACTGACGCGAGCCGTGCCGTATCTTGTGAGATGCGAACTCCAGCACTGTGTCTTCAGCTCTACGCTAATTGGTCAATAACACGCTGGTCGTCAAATACCCGCCATACCGGTAAGATGCTCCATTGAAATAAACAAATGCGTAGCGACTCAGAGTTAGTCAATCGAGTCTCACGAACAGGCGCGACATCACGTTCGTGTCGTCCCGATCAATTTCCTAGACCTACCCGTGTAATTCCCTGTCGTGGCAGCCAGTCAACACTCACACTCGTAGCCAGCCATCACCACTTATCTGTTGATAAAGTCGAGCTAGCGGCGGAACGTCCCGCCATTGTTTGATATTTGAGATTGGATGGAGAGAAATACTCCTACAGATATGGCTTGGTTAGATAAATGAAAACAAAAATAAAAACAGTTATGGTTCAAGCATGAATAAAATTCAATTGGGATCTTAAATGCTTGCAGTATACGAAAATTAAGAGAGAAAGGAACAAGCCGACGTCTTTTAAATAGCAATAGACTTCCCATACGCGTATTTACACTTACAAGATGCATGCTCAGTAACATGCGAAAACAAACACGCGGGCGATACAGCAAAATGGCGCCAAAGAAATGAGGGGTGCATATGTCTGGAAGGAAGGTCTTGGTCTAGGTAGTTCAAAGCTTGACCCTAATGAATATGCCATTTTTGATAACTTGAGATGTCTTGACTGGAGAGTTGTTTTTTTCGGGTTAATGATAACCTTATGATATGGATCCGTAGCATCTATTCTCACCAACCGTTGATGATGACGCATGGTACCTGAAAGATGATGCTGTGCCATGTGCACACCGGCACCTACCGTATTTCCGGATTGCCTATGTTGGTAAGTACTTTGAATCCAAGAGGACCTACACTTTGCTCTGCCGATAAACAATTGCGGGACGAAACCATGGCTTTGCAAATGGATGGGTAAGGTGTGCAAGTAATGAAAGTACCTGATCAGTACGTAGAGTTTTGTTTCTCATAACGGTTTCAAACGATTCATATTTGAGATTACAAGTAAGTACTATAGACAATTGATCACAGAGAACCATCACTGATTGTGAACTTGCTTATTGTAGTCGAGATATCATGATCCCTGCCCTTTCGCCAAAGTTGGATATTGTTACCTTCATTCTTGGGGTATTCATTCAATAACACAATCACGGTTCTGCTCCATTATTTTCCTGTTGTTATTGTTGACCCGCGCGTTTCCTGGCCGTCCGTGGCCTGGGGGCGCAGGGGGCCTGTTCTGTTGTTTCTGACTGTTGATTGGTCAAATATATGCTAGCGCGCCCTGAAGACCCCAGTTCAACCTCCCTCCAGCAGCAACATCCCTCACGAGAACTTGAGGTGCGACCCTCTTCCCGCCACCCCTAGCGCACCTCTGTCCAGCCCAGCATCGCACCGTACTGTACCTACTACCTATCGCACCCGCCCGCGCCGACCTCCATCCTCCACATTCATACTGTCATCTTGGATCTTGCACCTCACGCCTCAGATCGTTGGGCAACCATCGCGTCGTGCATTATCACAAGATTTCACTTTCTTTCTTTCTCCAGTCGGTCTTTAATAGGCTCTCCGCAACATAATCTTATATTCATCGATTAAGTATCAACTTATCTCACCAACGTCATCGACCATAGGTTGTGCCCGGATCGCCTGTTGTGTCCTAGGTCGACAGTCTCGAGACGATGCGATAGACGAAGATTACCAACGACGAACGAAGTTTGACATTTGCTAGACGGTGCTAGGGATTGCGCCCTCACCGTCTCGCCTTGAGTCTCTTTTTGCTTTCGTCATCTGAAATTCAATTAAACGCCGCTACGATCGAATTCCTGCTTTGTTCATTCGCGCACTCACCACCATTTGTCCCTCCGACCTTGCAGTATATTGGACCATAAATACCTCTCCGAGCAAGACGAAGACATGGCGGCCCTCCCTCAACCTTCGGGCATAGCTGCCTTGAATTCTCAATCTGCGAAACGAGCTATCGACGAATCCAAGAGCCATACCGCCACTCCCCGGTCCTCCACTCCCCCCCGCTCAGATCGCACTCGCTTGGAAACCAGATATAGTCTCGACAACGGACCAAATCGAACGACTCGTAATCATGGAAGAAAAAGTGAAGGTGCTCGTGGAACTCATCTCGACATCGATGCTGTCGACAGTGCTTTACTACGTGAATTTCAACGCCCACAGCGCGAGAGTACTCCAGGTGCCAGTCCACATCGCAAGCGGCAGCGCATAAACGGCGACCGGTTGGTGACAATTCTACCATTACCGTCATTCATGCTCACAATCTTGTAGTTTCATTCCCACCCGCACTGGTCAGGACCTTCAGGCGAGCTTCAGTTTATTACACGAGGATGGATCTCCTGCTACGCCTTCAAAACAAAAGAAGCGTACACCTCATGGCGAGCTTCATTTCCAAAAGAGTATGTTTTCCTGATCAGATCATGCCTTATAGAAGTTAACCAGATGTTGTAGCGGAAGAGGCTAACCGCACTTTCTCCCATTTACTACGTGCCGAGCTCTTTGAGAGCTCTGTGCCACAAGCAGCTACCCCAACCCTCTCACCAAACCAGTCTCTTCCAACATCTCGGATTTCCGCTAATGATGGAACCCGAGCTCACACTCCTCCTACAAATGCTTCTGCCCCATCTCTACCATCCTCTTCCTTGACACCGTCGACCCCTCACAAGAACCTCTTCTCATATATGTCGCCGCGACATCACAATCAAGTCGCTGGTCACCCTACTCCCTCTAAAACACCCCAAGGCCGACATGGCCCTAATCTTGATACCCGAGCCGAGATCTACAGTCTATCACCAGTGCGATTTGGAAGCCAGCAAATGCTTCTCAGCCCTAGACGTCAACCGAGAGCAGTCAGCAAGGTCCCTTACAAGGTTCTCGATGCTCCTGAACTCGCTGACGATTTCTATCTGAACCTGGTCGACTGGGGAAGTGCCAATATTCTTGGAGTCGGCTTGGGATCCAGTGTTTATATGTGGAATGCGCAGACCAGCAAGGTTAACAAACTTTGCACACTTGAAGATGATACTGTCACGAGCGTCTCCTGGATACAAAAAGGCACACACCTTGCTATTGGCACAGGTAAAGGTCTGGTCCAGATCTGGGATGCCGAGAAGTCACGCCGGCTACGGACAATGACTGGACATACGGCGCGAGTCGGTTCTCTAGCCTGGAATACTCACATTCTTACATCCGGGTCACGCGACCGGTTGATCTACCACCGCGACGTACGAGCACCCGATCAATGGTTGAGGAAACTGGTAGGTCACAAACAGGAGGTTTGTGGCTTGAAATGGAATTGTGAAGATGGACAACTAGCAAGTGGTGGCAATGATAACAAACTTATGGTCTGGGATAAGCTCTCGGATACACCACTCTGGAAGTTTTCAGATCACACTGCAGCAGTAAAAGCGATTTCCTGGTCACCTCACCAGCGTGGTCTCTTGGCTTCTGGTGGCGGTACTGCAGACCGTCGCATTATCTTCCACGATACCGTCAAAGGCTCGGTCATAAACGAGATTGATACCGGCAGCCAGGTCTGCAACATTGCCTGGTCCAAAAACTCCAACGAGATCGTATCGACGCACGGCTATAGTCAGAACCAAATCGTTGTCTGGAAGTACCCTTCAATGACGCAGGTTGCTAGTCTTACAGGCCACACGTATCGTGTACTTTACCTGGCCATGAGCCCTGACGGTCGAACAATTGTGACGGGAGCCGGTGACGAGACCTTAAGATTCTGGTCTACCTTCGGCCGACGACCAGGAAGTCGAGAAGACGGCGACAATGGAGGTCGACTGGCTGACCTTGCTGTCATCCGATAAGACTCGTGGCTGATAGCAAAAGAGGCTGCTGGAGTTTGTTTTGGGAGACACTCAGAATCATTTGATTGCTGAGACTCTCCACCACTAATGTCGTCGCGCATCTCTGTATCTCCCATTGCGGCACTCAGGGAGGTAATGGCTACTTGAAGTAGCAAGATACCCGCTGCAAAACACATCATAAAAGGCGATTGCATTATGCATTAAATGGCGTTGCATCTGACTCAGGTTCTTCACTGACTTATGGGAGGACGGGTGTTGGTCGGGTTGCTTTAAACAAATATCTTGGGACTTAGGGGTTTGCGGCGGATTAACGACACCCCCTTTTGGATTAACGGATGGGTATCACGAAGGAACGGACTCAAATTCAAGCACTTTGCTCTATAGGCAGGCAAAGTTAGCAAGCGGTTAAAGGAACAGCGACTGTTTTCTGCATATTTTCACTCGGCTGTTAGGCCTCGTACAGCGCAACAGCTTAGCTATAGATTCCTGATGAATCTCAAAGGGCAGATGTCCCTAATTAAGCTCAAAGTCTCTCTACTATTGCTATACTTTCTCTCTGTGCCTGATTCAAGATGATTTAAAGTCTGCAAAGACGAAGACGAAGAACAAATTAGTGTGAACTGAAAGATTCTTGGTGATATGCAGACTCACATCTTCATGCTGTCAACCAGTATAAGACACATCTGGGATAGATCTACAATGAAGAGGAATGAATATTGGAAGATCGCGTAGACACTGATTGTATGACCTTGCTTGAGTACGATGATCTTGCTATTCTATGATCTTGTTCGCGTACCAAAACATATGGTCTATGGTCGGATTAAGGTATAATAATAATTTTAGGTATCTTCTGCCACTCTAAACGTCTTCGAACTCGATCTCTTCTTCGCTCTCCTCATCTTCTTCCTTCTGCTCTATCTTCACCCGTTTGGCAGGCACGTCCTCAAACTCATCCTCGTCCTCGTCATCCTCATCTTCCTCTGACTCTTCCTTGGCTTGTTTCGCCGCTTGCTCTGCCTTGAGCATCTCAAATATATTATCTATTTGATCATTGGCCGCGGCCGGCGCAGCTGGTCCTTCTTTACCCGCCTCTTTCTTTATAGTTGTAGCAGCACCAGGAGTAGTAGTTGCAGTGAAAGATTCACCAGTAACTGTACTATTAGACATCCATGATGGCAGCGCATTTTGTTTCGCTATCTGTTCTTTGCGTGCCTGCTCTGCTGCCTTCTCAGCCTCCGTGAGACCATCTGATGTTGATATGTTGACAGCAATTGATTGTGGTCCCGTGTTTGTCAATCCCTTGACTGCCATCGGTCGGTTGGCGCCGGCGTCTGCTGCTATTGTCTGAGCACGTTGATGTGTCTCATCACGCTTGACTGGGCGGGCCTTGGCAAGCGCACGATCGAAGTCGCACTCGGGGATATGGACTGAATCGATTTTGGGAAGAAGTTCGCTTATGAATTTGAATTGGTCGTTAAGTCGTGTTGACTGCTCATGCCCAGTGGATGTTCGGTCGGCTTCGAAGGTGAGAACATGAGAGCAGCGATGGCATAGGAAACCCTGTGGACCGACATTGTCCAGAACTTCCATAGCTGTCCACTCTGCTTTGCAGTGTGCGCAGAAGTACTCTTTCTTTTCACTAGCAACTTGAGTGGTTCCCTGCACTTCCTTATCGATGGTATAGACGCGCCACTTGATTGCATCAATTGTACTTCGGTAGTCGATATAGTACCATGTTCGATTGCTCGGTCTCGGGTTGCCTTCTCGTAGCTCGGATCGTGTGTGTCTGCGCGGGTTTTGGTCAGCAGGGAGATCATCATTTGGCATCGCACACACCCACACAACTAGAAATCTGTCCTCGCGAAGTTTACCGCAGATCTTGTGCAGGTCTTTCGTGTTAATAGACATCAGGTATGCCAAGTCATCGTCGCGAAGCCTGGTGTCCATGATTAGCAAGCGCAGGATTGTACAAACGCGCAAACAAGACCTACGCTTCGTGAAGTATGAGCGCATCAATTACGAGTATTTCGCGGGTCTCATAGAAGGCCCGCATGACCGACTTGACCAAGGTGATTGCGAGATCCATGATGTTTGTGTTGAAGAGAAGATTGGATTGCGGAAGGAAAAGGTGGAAGCCTGAGTTGTATGCTGAATCACAACGTTTGTGGAAGGTCCGACTTGGAATATGTTTGGACCAGGCTACCGCATGAAAGAAAATTTAAAAGCTGCGATCCAGAAAGTCGACTCGAATGAAGCAAGGGCCGTCAACCCTTTTATAAGCTATTGAGCATTGCGCGCAAGGTATATATTTGGGATCCAAGTTCGACGTGGCCGAGACTGAAGGTCGAGGCCAAGTTTGATCGGTAATATCTTTATCTCGTAGCGCGCAGCCGGCGGCTGTATGTTTGTTGCGTGGAAAGATGAAGGTGCTTTGTGCCTGTTTGGAGGCGCAAGTTTAGGTTGCGAGTATCCGTAGAAATCCAACCTTTCAGCTTCTTTGCATGTGTATCACTACGGTACCTTATTATTAGTACAAAGACCCACAAGGAAATCAGCCTCATCCCCCACATTCCGTTCCGTCAATCATATTGAACTGAACGTTACATGCATGGACAAAAGAACAATGTCAACAACTTTTTTCTAGTCGTGACCATACACGGCGCGACCTCATATCATACTTCATAGTACATCGTCTTTCTGCTCCAGGTCATTGCACTACCTCTTTCCACATCCTGATGGTGTAGGTGGAAAACATGGCATAACAAAAACGGACATGATACAAAGTAATTCAGTCTGACCCAAAGTCTTGGTCTGGTTTGCAATATTCGAACTGAAAGGTTAATGATAATGCTTTGTAACGACTAACGTAATAGATTTTGTTGTATCACATAAAACCTATCTATGCCACCCCATGCTATGTCGGCTTGCGCCAAGCATCGAAATTCACCCTCGTAGACTCGCTAGAAAGAAATAGAACACAAAAGTCGACCGAGTTTATAACCTTTCTTACGCATATTGTCGTAACTAATAAGTGTTAGTGATTGAATCTTTGTCAGAGTGGATGCGTTGAAACTTACATCTAGAGTAAGGGTTCTTGAACTGTTGACTTCCTGGTCTCTGTAGACACCTACCAGGCTATCACTGTCCTGGAACAGACCTGCCTTGAGACTGATAACAATGAACTGCATACCAGGACCCCGGTGATCCTTGATATACTTCTTGATTTTGTCAACATTGGCGTTGTCCAGGGCAGCATCAACTTCGTCGAGGACAAAGAAAGGACTGGGCTGGTAGCTATGAATAGCAAATAGAAGGGCCAGTGCCGCCATGGTCTTTTCACCACCTGACAAATGCTCCATATCTCTGAATCGCTTGAGAGGCGGCATGGCATGGTACTTGATGCCAGATAGATAAGGCATGTCCGTGTCCTCCTCGATATCTAGATAAGCTTGACCACCAAGTGGGTATGCTTCTGATCGAGTAAGGTCCTTGTATACATGCGAGATCTGCTCTTGGATATGGCTGAAAGCCTTGTTGAAAAGGTCGTATCTCTTTTGTTTGACCTCGTTGAAAGCCTCTTTGGCCTCTTGTGCTGCCGTCTTTGAGTCTTCATACTCTTGATCTGTGACTCTAAGTCTGGTTTCAACACTCTCCAGCCTCTCCATCGCTCGCATGTTGGGGTTGAGCTTCTCCAGCTCAGAAGTTAGGTTTGTAATTTTCTCTGACAGACTTTCTTCAACGCTTGGGTCATCAGACTATGTTCTTGTTAGTGGCATCCCTTTACAAATAATGATAGCACTTACAGCTTTGAGATCCTCGTCGAGGCCATCGAAATCGATCGCAATTCCATGATCGTCAAGAGCCATATCCATCATTTCTTCTTCATCTTCATCGATATCCATGGCATCAGGATCCTGGCGAAGCAGCTCATCTTCGTTAGGCAGATTGTCCAAAGTACCTTGAACAAGTGGTATGCGGATTTGTTCCAAACGACATCGTCGAAGTAAAGACGATTTACTTGAACTGTTCTTTTGGACTACCGTCTCAAGAGCGTTGATGTCTCGGTTGTGTGCATCGATGTCCTTGGAGCGTTTTTGCACCTCGACCTTGGCCTCGGCCACTTTCTGGGTTTTCTCAGCAAGTTCCGACTTGTTCTCATCCAGTGTTTCACGAAGAGCCTCCAAAGCCTCTTGTTCCTCGCTCATGGCATTTTCGATCTCATCCTTTGTCTTAGTGTAGGTCCTGATCTCCTTCCTGAAATGTTGGATCGACTTTTGGGACGTGTTGATGTGGTTTTCTGACATACCCACCCGCTGTTGTTCCCATGCGAGTCGAGTAGTCAGCTTCTGCAACTGAACCTCAAATTCGTTGCGCTTCTCGGAAACCTCCTGCTCCAGCTTGCCTTGAGAATCCCTGTAGGCACGAATGTCACTGTAGCCAAGTCGCCTACAGAAATCTCCGAATACTTCATCTTCCACCCGTGCAATAGCATCTCGAAACTCTTCGCAAGTGGCTGTGGTGCTCTCAAGCTGGGAGGCCTGTTCTTGATATTTAGGCTCAAGCTCTCTAAGCTGCCTCCTCTGATTATCCAGCTCGCGTTTCTTGCTCGCATGGTTTTTGTTGAGGGCTGCCAGCTCATCTTTGACAGCTGCCAATCGTCTCTCGAGTCCTGATAGCTCAATCTGCAGGGTTTCTTCTTGAGAACCTCGGCGATCAGTCTGGGGGAGTCGGTCGATCTCATCCTTGAGCTTGGCAGCCATCCGTTGCAAATTTTGGACATCAGCCTCCTCGAAACGCCTCTTGCTTTTTGACTCGGGGCCACGGCCACCGGTCATCAAACCCGCCTTGTGAATGATGTAGCCTTCTAGTGTTACAGCTTTGACAGGGATCTTCTTTTCGTAACAAATGTGCTTCGCGATGTCGAGGGTGTCGCAAACAACGGAGCTGCCGCACGCATATGACATAGCACGCTCAACAGTAGAATCAAAATCGATGGTGTCAATCGTTAATCTTGCACCGGAGAAACCCTTGACAGCAGTGTTGACAGCGTTCACCTTGATATTGTCCAAGGGAATGAATGTCATCGGTGGAAACCTTTGCTCCTTGAGATATTGGACGCATTCAACACCAATCTTTTCAGAGTCGACAACAACTGAATCGAAGTCTCTTCCAAGTGCAACAATTACAGCCTCGTCAAACTTCTTCTGCTTTGGTTTGCAAAGATCGCCAACACGACCACGAACACCTGGAAACATACGTTTCAGAGAGGTTACCATTTCTTTCATTCTGGCCTCCCTGTCGTTTTGGCGGCGGCCATCATCGGCTTCCCTGAGCTTTCGAGCGACATCCTCGAGCTTCTCCTCAAGCTCAGTCCGCTTCTGGTTGGTTCTGACTCGTTCCGATTGGAGTTGGTTGAACTCTTTCTTCTTGGCATCAATTTCCTGTGAGAGTTCTTTGGAGGTACTCTGTGCTGCAGTCCTGCGCTCCTCGATGCTTGTGAGTTCTGCCTCAATCTTGTCGATGCCTGCTGCAATACTGTCGACTTTGCCTTTCAAGTTGTTTACAGTCACCTCGTCTGCCTTTCGCTGTCGATCGAGGTTCTCAAGTTTGGCTTGATTAGAACCTGTTCGAGACATGAGCTGGGCACGAAGTCTGTTGTATTCTCGGCGGTCCTCCTCGCTGACCTCGCGGCCTTGTTTCTTCATCTGTTCTTTGTAGTCGTTTTCGAAGATCTCGCGCGCCTTCTCCACGCTGTCGATGCTCTTCTGAACCTGCTGGACAATCTGTATCTGCTCATCGCGATCCTTGGTGAACCTAGCAACCTGGGTTTGAAGCCGGTTAACTTCCGCAGTTGATTCCTTGATCTTCTCTTCAATTGGGACAAGACTATGTTCCTTGTCTTCAATCTCTCTCGCCTTGGCCTTGATCTCCTTATCGACCAGAGTTACTTGGCGATTAGCGGCAGCCTGCTCCTTCCTGGCAGCATCAAGTCTCTTCTCAAATGATTCCACATTACGGCGTAACTCTTTGAGATCTTCCTGGTGGTCCTGGATTGCGGCATATGAGTCGTCCATAGCCTTCTGGAAGTGGTAGAGCTTCCACAAACTATGTGTGACAATGGCCGCATCACGCTCATCGGTCTTGTTTTGGAAGTTATCTGCCTCCCTCTTCTGCTCCCGATATTGTTTGATTTCTGAGTTGATGCCACGTCGTCGATGAAGCTGGAAGTTCTGGTTTTCGGCAGCCTGCTCAGCATCCGCTTGCGTCTTTTCGTATTCGGCCTTGTACTCGAGACTTCCCGAGATCTGTTCGATTAGACGCGTAAGATCCTGTGGCGATTGAGAAGCAATGGCTTCCACGTCTCCTTGGAATACGAGAAAGTTGCGAGCCTTGATCAGGATGTTTTCAGTCTCAAGAGACTCGTTATATTGCTGTGCGGTAACAACGCGGTCGTTGATTCGGTATTCGCTAGCGCCTTGATTCGTAATGGATCGCTTCCATTTCTGTTCCTCGCCCGCGTCATCCTCGTAAACAGCCATGACCCAAGCAGTCTTTGGATCACCACGAGAGGCCTTATCATCGCCGTCGCCATTTGCGTCCCCGTTGGTTTGCGCAGAGCCATCGTCGTTGATCTTGGCTGTTTTCAAAACTCGGCCGCGGTAGACGAGGTCCTTCAGATGAGCGGAGCGTAGGTGCGACGATTTGATACCCAAGACGAAGGAAATAGCGTCCATGCTAACGGAGAATTAGAAAGGTTCGATAGAGGATGAATGCTGCTTACGAATTGGACTTTCCGGATCCATTGGGTCCAATGATCGAAGTGAAGTATGAGTCGCCAAAGAGAAGAACATGATGTCCTTTGTACGACTTGAAGTCTGTTGAGCAAGTCAGCTTAGAGGCTCACTGGCCCAACTGGGTATCCAGGTGGAAAGAATGACGAACTGAATAACTCAAGACGAATTAGTTTGCCCATGGCGACGTCGGAGGGCGGTATGCCCTGTTGTTCGTGGTTGCGGAGAAGTGTGTGGTCAAGGTAGAACGATGCTATGCTGGACCAGAGGGGTACAGCTGATGGTGAAGCGAATGCGCCAACGAGTAAGTAAGGCGCGTCAAAGTGGCCGGGGCTCGAATTGCGACCAGCGGATTTTGCAAAGGATGCTCAAGAGAAGCCCTAAGCGCAAGCCGAGTGCGCAACAATCGGTAATAAAGCTATTTTTCGAGATTCAACGGATCGTAACTATTAATCCGCATCATCAACAAGAAAGACTGACGATCAAAAGGGTTCACCGTTTGGCGTGCCGCGAAAGGTGAGAGGATGAATAACGCGTCGCGCGACTGGCTTGGCTTGGCTGGGTTGTCGAGTTAGTACGCCGGGCAGAATGGATGTATTGCATTGGGCAAGGCCTGTGCAACCTGGGCCTACCTACCTAGGCGGCACTTGCTCTCCCCAGCCGTAGGTACTGCGTTAAAGCAGGAGCCTGTATGCCCATGTTTTGTCCAATCAGAACCTCCATATCCGTAGACCTCCATTAAAAGAGTCCGCCCAACGTTGTTACCCAGTCTAGCCAGTCCTCAGACACCTCGAATACCTAGACTTCAGACTGTCATGCCAAGGTCATGAGCTAGCAACTTAGTAATTATCAAGAATACTCTCCAGACATGGGACATACTAAGGATCAGAAACCGTATACAGTAGTTGAGGCTCAATGATAATGTTGCGATATTCGGCCAGTACTACCTAGTACCCGGCCTACCTAACAATCGATGTATGTCTTCGCGTAGTGTTGCAGCCAATTGGATTTGAATAAGTCACCACGCTTTGGTACAACAAAGACGAGACGAGAGAGTGAGATGGTTGTAAAGTTCACATGATTATTTTTGGCGTGGGTATCGTGATAATATGAAACTAGTCGTTGCCTATCTTCAAGAACCATAAAAATTCATGCGTCTGAAGTTCTCTGCAATCTGTTTATGGTTGGCGCTGAGCAGTTGCGTAGCAAGAAATTCGTTACAGGATGATAGAAGCAAAAACTCACACTACGAAGTTGTGTATGATGCAACTGAGGGCCAGCATATCAAGAAATGTCCATTGCTTAAGAGCCAACGACTCTAATAAAAGATCGACGCCAGTAGGTAGCCCAATGCATGTGCCACCGTCCCCACTTCCCCAAGCCAAGCAAGCTTTCAGCATGTCCACTTGCATTTCATCATCATTCCAGGGTCCAGCCAGCGGCCAGCAGCCACCTTTAAGTTGCTGTAACCAGGACAGATTGTGCTGGACGTACACGTTCAATACCTACATCACATCCATCCCACCCACGTGCATATCTACTTCGTCACCGCTGGTGTTTCCCTTATTATTTTCTCCCCAACTTTCTCCTCTTCCTAGACTATCACGCTTAACTCATCTCATCCTCAACCTACCTAACTTCCTCAACCCAGCATCAGCAGACCCCTTGATTGAGGTGCAAGGGACGGATGATCCACCACTATCCCACTCTACTCCCAGTCTATCAATAGAGCTTGTCTAAAGTAGCAGCTGTCTCGTATAAATAGGTGCACTCGGTACCTTGTCAACCAACTTGCGCTCCCTTGCACCATCCTTCCGTTGGTGCTGTACATACTAGTCACGGTTCCTCCTCCCTGAGTATTGATCCCATCTCATCTTTAATCATCATATCGGTACTAATCTAGTGCTCTGTAGTTAATACTTGCAACCATATCTGAAGCTGCGCGCCGCTTAGACACGTGAGAGTGGACGGCAAGAAAAGCCCATACCATGGACGACAACTCCAGGGCTGCCTCGGGCCTCAAATCCGACAACATCTCAACCGATAGCGAGGTCATTCTAACGCCTGATCCTCCTTCTCCAAACGATGCACCCACCGATTCTGCCTTGCTCGATACTCCCGTCCTAGGCGCCACAACACCTAGAGGTTCAATGCATTCGAGAAATCCATCTTTCTCTGGCAGTAGCTCCAACCATGAGGACTGGGATGGTCCGCCTCTGGATCGCTTGTCTGTTCTTGACCTTCTCGATAACTTCGCGTTGCCACAGCAGCTCGAGAAGCTGCAAAAGGGCATCACAGCTCAGACAGACAAGGTCCGCCGCTCGAGGGAAGCGATCAAGACCAAGACACAATCTGCGCGGGAACGCATGGTTGAGGAATGGAGACGCCGAGTCCCTGAGGCTGATGAGCAGCTGGACAGGTACCGCAAGCAAATGCAACACCGCATGGACAAGCTCGGAAAGCGATGGAGTGATACAAAAGTTATCAGTGCCCGTGAAAAGGTATCTTTCATCTTTGGTGTCTTGAACATCTTCCTCAGTGGATATCTTATCGGTGCATATCCAGAGCACTTTCATCTATGGTATACTGTACAGCTTTTGTACTTTATGCCTATCCGTTTCTTCACTTATCGTCGACGTGGATATCATTACTTTGTGGCCGACCTTTGTTATTTCACCAATCTTTTGCTAGCCCTCTCGATTTGGGTGTTTCCCGGCTCTAAGCGTCTCTTCACTGCCTCTTACTGCCTGGCGTTTGGAAATAATGCGGTGGCTATCATCATGTGGCGCAATTCACTTGTCTTCCACAGTTTCGACAAGGTCACCTCGCTGTTCATTCATATCATGCCATGTGCCACGCTGCACTGCATTGTCCACCTGTTCTCTCCCGAGAAGCAGAAAGAGCGTTTCCCTGCGATTTGGACCATCAAAAATTCACCGCCAGGATCTCCAACGGCCTATGCCAACGTTGTCTCCATGCTTGCTTGGAGCACACTGCCCTACATCTTCTGGCAGATCTTATACTACGTCTTCATTACTGTGCGCCGACGAGACAAGATCGCAGCTGGACGGCCCACCTCCTTCACTTGGTTGAAGAAGTCATATGCTCATACCTGGCTGGGAAAGTTCGTACTCCGACAACCAGAGAAACTACAGGAGGCAACATTTATGTTGATCCAGTATTCTTATGCACTCCTCACAATGCTGCCCTGCCCATTATGGTTCCTTAGCCGCTGGGCATCGGCAACTTTCCTCATGGTGGTCTTCACTTGGAGTATCTACAACGGTGCTACTTACTACATTGACGTATTTGGCGTGCGTTTCCAAAAGGAATTGGAGGCCATGAAGGCTGAGGTCGCTCAATGGCAGAATTCCCCAGAGCAGATGCCACAGTCACCTCCCTTTGGAGCTCGCCCCGATGAATCATCTGCCAATCAACTCACCCAACAGGGAGTAGCGCCCTCAGCATCGACCGGCCAGATCCCCTCTATCAAAGAAATCAATCGTGAGAAGGACATGATGAAGGACACATCTTTGTCTAAAGATGATGCCAATCGGCCAATGAGCGTGGACAACATCCCACTTCTGAATGATACGCAAGCGTCTTCCTCTACGGGAGTTCAGGGACGACCAGTGAATAATACCCGAGGTCGACGAATAGATTAGATACTGTTGGCGAGAAAGGCAAGCAGGTAGAGCCTGATGATTTTACAAGCTATGTTTTAGGAGTATTCATTCCATTTGAATATTATATAATTCCTACTTGAGATAATGCAATTAGCCTATAGCCTTAAAATGTTCATTTTGACGAAGCCTATCCACTGCCAAGAAACATATAAAATTAGGAGCTTGAAGAATGATGCAATATCTTGTTTGAGTACCTAGGTAGATATTTTGGGTGGTAGGGAAATATGTAAGTAGAATCACTTATCAGGCTGCACGTCTTCGGGTAGTCGCATGAAGTTTGCTCAAGCTTATTGAGGAAAAAGCAATGTCTGGGGAAACCACCATGGACTTGTGTGATACCCACGCTGAGGTCCGCCGGTCCGCTAACATTCGTTTATCTACACGTCATCCGCCGATTCAAACAAAACTCCCTTCTATTAACTACTCAGAAAAAAACGAGACCAAACCATTATTTAACTAACCTGTTTGTTTTCACGCGTACAAGTATGCCACCCACGTCTACCGCGACAGTCTCTAGGTTGCGAATAGCCGAAGGACCCCAAGTCGCACTCGTTTCCCACTGATTTCGAGCTGCTATGATGGATCTCGAAAATCAGCCGCGAATGTTCCTGCTCTCTGCTCACCTGAACCCGGAAGAACTGCACCAACTCGAAGAAGGGATTCCTACATTGACGTACGACATCAATGAGGCTGAGATCGTGGTTGGCAAGATATCACAACCTAAGCGCGCTGAATTTGAACTGAGAAGAGCAAAGCTTAACTTCCTACCTGCGGAACAAGCGCAGACTCAATGTGATGAATCCTCGCTCAATGAAGTGGCGGCGGACGCGGACGATGGCCCTGGCCCTAAGCGGAGGAAAATCACAGAACCCGTCGTCATGGGAAGCGATACAGTCAAAGTTGTCAAGCTGGCGTGGCTCTTGGACTCGTGGGAGAAGGACAAACTACTCCCTATGGACCAGTACTTGATCTACCAGTGCAGCAAAGCATCGGCACGAGAAACAACACCTGTATCCGTACCTGCGCGTGTGCCTGAATCCGAACTTGAAGCTGTATTCGGCCCCTCAGTTGGTTCTGCTTCTCCAGAAAACAGCATCTTGGAACGGGCTCTCGTTGAACAGAAAGCTCGGTCAGCGAGTACTTCACCACGCACCCGTCATAAGCGGCGCCACGATGCCTCGTCGACATTATCACAGACCGCGCCGAGCTTGCTCCACCAAACTACATCGGAGCATGATATCGGCCTACCTGCGATGCCTGGGTTTTCAAAAACTATCTATTCTTGCCAGCGTCCCACTCACATGAATCCGCCAAACGAAGACTTTGTTAAACTTCTCATTGAGATACGCACTATCCGTCAGCTCCGAGAAGACGAGGTGGGAGTAAGAGCTTACTCCACATCCATTGCTTCAGTGGCAGCGTACCCTTATCCTCTCAAGAACCCCCAAGGTGAGAACTTCTATGAATACTTTTAGTGCGATTTGCTGAACGGTTCTTTCAGAAGTCGCACGATTGCCAGGTTGCGGTAATAGAATTGCCGAACTATGGCACCATTGGAAGGAGACAGGGGAGTCGGCGGAAGTACGTGAAGCTGATGCAGATCCCAAGATATCTGTTTTGAAGGTCTTCTATAACATATGGGGGGTGGGGGCGGTTACTGCCCGCGAGTTCTACCAGAAAGGATGGCGAGATCTGGATGATCTGGTAGAGTACGGATGGGCTACTCTTAGTCGCTCACAGCAAATTGGTGTCAAGTATTACAGCGAATTCCTCCTCGGGATTCCTCGAAGTGAAGTCACCTCTATCGGCGCTTCCATTTTGAAGTACGCTCGCAGGCTCGACCCAGGATTTGAAATGGTTATTGTTGGAGGCTACAGACGAGGCAAGCAGCAATCGGGCGATGTGGACGTCGTCTTGAGTCATCGGGACGAGAGTATGACACTCCACGTAATATCCAAGATTGTTGTGGCCCTCGAACAGGCTTCTCTGATCACTCATACACTCACACTATTGACCCACAACAGTGAACGAGGGCAACGCCCTTTACCATGGAAAGGACAGAGCTCGCAGAGCTCGGGTTTTGACACACTCGATAAGGCATTGGTGGTCTGGCAAGATCCGAATCAAGAAGATGCGCCACACAGACGAATCGACATAATCATCAGTCCATGGAAGACAGTTGGCTGCGCGGTGTTAGGCTGGAGTGGCGGGACGACTTTTCAAAGAGACCTTCGACGATACTGCAAGAATAACAGAGGGTACAAGTTCGACAGCAGTGGAATTCGACGGCGGGACGATGGTAGATGGGTTGATCTTGAAGGGACCTCAGCTGGCGATGTGGCTCCTGATATGGAAACAGCAGAACGGAGGGTTTTTGAGGGCCTTGGTCTGACGTGGCGTTCACCTCAAGAAAGGTGCACTGGCTGAATTGACACAAATAAAGAGACCAGAGTTATGTTCTGAGAAAAGAGCAGCGCAATTGGCTGAAACACATCCACGGTACGTACTATGTTGGGAGTTGTATTGACTGACAGCTGAGCTGACATTGAGTTGTGGATACGAGTATACGAATAGCTTGCGGAGTTGTTGTCTTGTACCTGCATTGGACTGCGGAGTTTTGACAACTAGACCAGCAACGACAGCCGACTTCCATTATTCAGCACACAAAAGATACAAAGTATCTTGGTTTCGGAGGATAGTCATACTATCTCTCCGTCGGGACTAGACTACCCCTTCTAGACCTAGAGTTTGTCCGTGGTCCGAAAACTCGCTCTTTACGAATTATGACCATGACGAGTTGAAGATCATGACGACGGATATCGGCTCGTCGGCCAGGGTCGTCGGTCAGGATGAATATGACAAGAAGAGCACTCGGGATGCAGGATAGAACGGGATAGAGTGTCATTCATACCCAATACGATTATTAATTGCCAATTGAACCCTCCGCTTGTGCTTTGGCCATGCAAGAGAACAGTTAGACAGTCGGCGGATTGTTGGTCCAGGTGGAGTTAGCTCGTCGGGAATCCTTGGGCCCGCTCCGTTGTTTCAGTGCTTGGCTTTTGATGATCGTGTTGTCAGTGTGTCATTATTTAAGAGCCAGCTAGAGCCAACGACACCTTGACACTATCACTATATCAACTCGTTCCACTTCACCTCTATCCTCAGTCCCTCCCAAAACTCAACTCACTGCCATCATGTCTCTCGTCCTTGAGCTCCCCGCTGAGTACGGGTAAGGAATAACCACCCCTCGCAAGTAACCGATCAAGTCAACTAACTGGCAACTCAGCTACGTTCTCGTTGCTGCTACTTCCACCTTCTTCATCAACACTCTCCACGTTGTCCTCACCAGCAAGGCTCGCAAGAGAAGCGGCCTCAAGTACCCCATCCCCTACGCTTCCAACGAGCTGGCTGAGAAGGATGCCGAGGCCTACAAGTTCAACTGCGGTAAGTAGTCAGGTTCTTATAGTACTTTCGTCCTTAACTAATTTCTTCGATAGCCCAGCGTTCGCATGCCAACTTCACAGAGAACCAGATTTCCTTCTTGGGTGCTCTCTTGATCTCTGGTCTGCGCTACCCTGTTGCCTCTGCTGTCCTCGGTGCTGGCTGGGCTGTTTCCCGCGTCTTCTATGCCATCGGTTACTCTGCCGGTGGTCCCAAGGGACGCATGGGGTGAGTGAAGCTTTTCTACTAAAAACAACATTTGTACTGACTCGAATACAGTGGTTCCATTGGCTCCGCCCTTTGCGATGTGTCGCTCAAGTTCATGGCCGCCTACACCTCCGTCATGTATGCTCTGGGCAACTAAGTTGTTCAACTGTGTTTAGTCAAAAATTTAATATAAGACCAGTTCTCATATCTGTACCGCTAAACTTGATAATTACTCCGTTATTTCCATAGCATGCTTTTATATGTGACCATTATACGCCTGCATTTCCGCCAATTGCGACGTCATACTAATTAACTCGTTCAAAATTCATAACTTCAATCGTTATTGTCACATCCTGATAGAATATCCAAGTGCTTAATATATGTCCTCTCCAGTTCATCTTTTCATTCTCCTCCTTCTTAGCTCTTGGTTCATCGTTTCGTCTTCCTCAGCGGTTTCGACGCGTTGATTTTGGTTTATTTCGAAATCGTCGTCCTTTACAGTCTTGGGAAACCGCTCGATTCCGTTATTGCCCAAGAGATAGTCGCCGTAGTACTTCATCGCATTGAAAACTTCTTCTCCAGTTGGGACAATGTGCTCTTTGGGAAGCAAGAATCCATAACTACCGGTATCTCGGAGCTTGATCTGGTAGCTGTAGTGAGCTCGCATCTCATGATAAAACCAGTCAACTGCTGAGCCACCACCAGACTCGATTCGAGACCAGTATCTGTCGCCACTGTGCTCGCGTGCAGACACCGCACCTTCACATGCTGACGCTACCGTATAAGTCTCGCCGTTCGATAGGCGTATCGATTTTGCAATACCTGCGGCCAGCTCTTCCAAATTCTCCAGGTTGGGTGGATCAATGGAACAGGTGAACGAATAAGGGTAAAGGATCTGCTGGGAATATGAATGAAGATCAACCAAACCAACGAATCGGACGTTATTGTTCCAGGTCTGGTTACGTGCCCAGTCGGCGATCTGAACTGCCTCGACAGCTTGGAATGGTTTCTCTCCCCCGTAACTCTCAGAGCATGGGTCTCTCTGGACCTGCGAGCCGTCCCACTCATATCCGTAAGCGCGATCAAGATCCAATCCGCGGCAGAACTGAAGGTTGGTTTGTTGTCGTGTTTTGCGCCAAAGTCGGTCCACGTGCCAGGTGTACTCGAATCCATCAGGGTTGGCAACAGGGAGGAAGATAAGGTCAAACTCGTCCAGGAGCTTTGTAATCATTCGTTCCTTACCGTAACTAGTGATAAAGGACCATGCCAGATAGTTGACGGTGCTAGTAGATATCCACTCGCGAGCATGTGAACCACCCATAACCATGATGGTTTTTCGTCGAGGTGCATCCGGTGCGGTTTGTGGAATCCCTACGCGTAGAGCAGGTATGTCACGGCCTTCGTAGGACTTGCCAACGTTGATGTATTTGACGTAAGATGGAAACATAGCCTCAAGCAGTCGCATCCAGCGCATTATTACTGGTAGAGATTGATAGTCCTGGAAAAAGAGGTTGTCTCCAGGCGAAGAAGCAACTTTGACCACAGGTGCAAACGTTTTAGGGTCGGCATAGCCTGGGCTTCCACCGGTTGGAAGTGAGTTATAGACAGCCGAAGCCAAGTCCGGGATCAAGACCGAGTGCGATGTATGTAGCGACTTAGGGAGCAAGCTAAGCAAAGGCCGAACCTCGTCAGCATGCAACCGAATGTCGACATAGTCGTCGGTGAAAGCCCAGACATCGAGAAATAGACGCGCAGCGGCGTCGGCTAGAGCGCCTTCTTCGTGGGAAGTGGTGACATTGAATCGAAGCACGAGCTGCTTAACATATTGTGCGCGCAACTGGTTGGGAATGGGTGGCGGGGTTACGTCCTCTGTCGGTTTGCGTCCAAATACGGACTCGATAACTTTGTCGCGAAGTTTGGTAAGATAAGGAAAGACTCGAGTGTTGGACTGGATGTGACTATTGGTATTGTGGGAATCTGAGATATCGCGCTGAGGATTGATACCAACGGCGTTGGCGCTGACGTTGGAGGCCTGCAACAGCAGCAAACTCGCTGTTAGCAATTGCAACTTCATCTTGAAGATCAGCTGCAGATACGCAGTTGATGCGGGCGATAGACGCTAATTGACTACAGCATATGATGGAGAGAGAATGATCAACTCTCGGCTGAAGCGCCTGGTTGATGGTCGTATGTATGGAGTAGAGTAGGTCGTTATGATGTAGCGTGAATATTAGAGATAAAGAAACTGACAAATGAGGGATGGTAAGTCTAATAAACTGGAGAATGCCCCGACTGCACGAAACATCCTTCTCCAGTTGGGCTGACGTGGGTCATTGTTTCCGTTTTTGGCATCCAATGACATTAATTGGGACTTCAGTCCATCAGACACGAAGAAATGGTAGACAGTCTAGATATTAGTAGGTTCCATCTTAATAAGAAGACAAAATAATAAAGGACCCCATAGCCACGATCTTCACGAGTTTGACTTTTCTAGGTTGTGACGCGCACTGATTCGTAATACAATAACTTTCCCCTCCAGTTTCCATGGCACCTCAGCAAATGGAAGTATTGGAAGCCGGAACATTGTTTACTGCGTGGATCATGAGGCTGTTAACCACCTTTTACAGGATTGCGTACTGCACCCTAAATGGCACAGAAGACTACGAACAGCATGGATGTATCAATGGAACCCCTTTTTCGCTACCGTTGAGAAAGCTCTCAAAGTTCTCATTGCAAATTCAAATCTGAGGCTGACAAGAACCTAGCTCGAGGCTCTCCAATTGCATCCAGATGTGGGATGTATATCCATGCCTTTCCTTCCTCCAATAGACCTCCGCCGTAGTGAAGCAGAAGACGTAAGACGCCCGTTTCTTTTTATCGTATCCTTTTCTCAGGTTTTTCGCCCATGCTTTTGCAACGTTAATACGAAAACGGTTACTGTATCGACAGCATCTTGTAAATTTGTAAAAATGTCTTTGGTGCCTGACATGCAATTTCGGTTCAGCTGTAGTCAATATGGGAGCTCGAATGAAGAGGTGCATGCAATAATGGATGTTAGATCACCAGCCACATTGATGCTCCCAGGGGCAGACTAGCGTATGAAAGCCTTTTACAGCGGGACTTCCAGGCCGCCCTTCCTTCCAATCCATCCATACGGGCTTTTCTGTGCTCCCTTACCCCTAACCAGCCACGCGCTCAAGAGCCTTAGTAGTGGGCCTGCTACACTGTCGGGTCGACTGTGCATACCTAGGTTCCATCGTAGTCTGACGGTCCAGCCCGGTCCAGCCTATCCCAGCCTAGACGCTGCGCTGGACCAATTGAGGCTGCAACGCCAGCCCCTGGCCTGGTGGGAAGCTCGGAAAGCGACTGTTGCTCTGCTCCATCAGCACCAGTCTCGACAAAAACGTACCTACTTTACCCATCAACTACATCAGCAAAGACCCGCGATTCAGCTCTCATACGCGACTTTTGACCTTGCTCTACGTTAACCATCGAAATCGACGTCTAGAGTTGTCTCAATGAACGCCGCAGCGACTGTGCTCCAGTCTTCTGTTTGGTAGGTCATTAGACATCTGCCACCCTCTATTCCTACACCTTCTCATCGATATCCCCTGGCCCTCACGACAACGCCTGGGCTGGCCGCGTACCATGATCAGTCGCTGCCATGGCTTTCCTTCGCCGCCGAGGCAACAACGCAATGTCTAGTGAGAATGATACGCGCCGCCATACATTCTTTGAATCCAGCGCATCCGGCGACATCGGTCCTACGATTCCCTCCCAACCAAGTCAGAATGACGAACAAGGCGCCGGCGAATCTTTCCACCCCCCGCCATCCCACGATTTACCTCGCGACTCGACCACCAGCAGCCGTTTTGAAGATTCTCGTGAGAGCCATAGCGAGAGTCGCCCTGGGAGTCGCCCCGTAGGCCAAACCGAGAACCGCCCTGATACCCCTCCCATACAAGATGAAAACAGCAAGCACCATCGGTTTTCCGTCTTACGCTTTCGAAATGCGAGTGATTCGCAGCTATCCCTTCGAGCCAAACAGCAGTCCGAAAAAACTCCCCCAGTACCCCGACGTAAATCACTCTATGTTCCCTTTTTCGTGGTCAAGAACATAGCAGCTAACTAGTGTCGATCCAGCCCCCGAAATCATTACTACCGCTCCTACAAATGAACTTAACAAGGGACCAAAGAAGAAGTCATCCAGGATAAGCTTGGCAGCCAGATTTCGACGCTCGACAGATATACCCCGTGACGGCAACCATTCAAACGATAATTTCGACCGCCAGAAAACACTTCGGAAATCCTTTACTGATGACAGGCGACGTCCGCTTGCTACTCTGGACGAACCAGAATCACCACGGCCATCTACAACAGCCACTACGAGTAGTCCCAATGGAGCTATTCTAACACCCCCGAATCGACCGTCCGAGTCATCAAGGTCTGATGCGAGCTCCAATGATCGCATGTCTCACCAGAGTTCGTCTTACCAAAGCCCGGAAACAACACCCAAGAAATCGGGCCCATTTTTCAGATTACGGAGGCACAAGAAAGTGCCAGAACCTCTGTTCCCATTTGCACATTTGCAACAGCAAGGGAAAGCACCGCCTGGTGTCTCCTCTGCTTCTTCACTTGGTATCTCAGCTACTCCTCGACCTGCTTCGGCCCAAAGTCACAGAACAGCTGGTGGGAGCACCACCAAAGGTACAGACTTACAAACAGCTCAATCGCCTGCTACAACTTTAGTTGCTCCCGGCGGTACCCAATCAGGCCATTCTTCGCCAACTAGGGGTAATCTATTACGAGGAAGGTCCTCTACTATGAGTTCGATGGGCCGAGACTCCAATGATGATCACCTTCTCCCACCGACAACCCGGACATCGTCTTCGACTGGCCGCAAAAGCTTTGGTGATTTGTTTGGACTGAGTCGTCTAAGGCAGAACTCTGAGCTCAGTCGTCAGGGCACGTTGACCCCTACTACGCCTGCTTCTATCGGATCCAAAAACAACTCACTTCAACTTGCCAGAGATTCTTTTGTTCTTCCTGAACGCAATGAAGACGAGTCGCCTGCCAAATACCTTACCCGAGTCGAAGATGTTGCAAGTCGGGGCATTATTGCTGCTACTCTGTCGAAAAGTGCCGATCCATTCATGATAGCTGTCCTTCGGAGCTATATGCGCAGCTTCGGCTTCTTTGGGGACCCTATGGATATGGCAATCCGCAAGCTACTGATGGAGGCTGAGTTACCCAAGGAGACCCAGCAGATTGATCGCTGTCTGCAGGCATTTGCAAACCGCTACCACGAGTGCAATCCGGGCATTTACTCGTCGCCTGACCAGGCGTATTTCATTGCATTTTCGTTACTCATCTTACACACTGATGTTTTCAACAAGAACAACAAACACAAGATGCAAAAATCTGATTATTTGAAAAACACAAACGGGGAGGGCATTTTTGACGACATTCTGGAATGTTTTTATGACAACATCACTTATACCCCTTTTATTCATGTTGAGGACGATTTAGAACCAGGCGCTGATCGCTATGCTTCACACAAGTCACGACGGAAGCCTCTACTCGCATCCGCAGTCAACGACCCCGCAAAACGAGCTATGAAGGAGCCCATTGACCCCTATACCTTGATCCTTGATGGAAGTTTGGACGCGCTGAGACCCAACTTAAAAGAGGCAATGGAATTGGATGATCACTACAACTACCTAGGCACCGCACCCAGCTTGAACCTGAAGGATTTGCAAAAGACGTTCTTTAAAACCGGTGTCCTGCAGATCGTGTCAGCTCGATCTCGGCCAGATGCTTTCATGACGGAACAGACAGCCAGTAACCCTGCTGAAGCGCACCCTGGAATCGTCGATATCAAAGTTACAAAGGTCGGGTTGCTCTGGCGGAAGGACGCAAAGAAACGAAAGGCACGATCTCCTTGGCAGGAGTGGGGAGCTATTCTTACAGGGGCGCAGCTTTACTTCTTCCGAAACACGGGCTGGGTTAAGTCACTAATGCATCAGTACGATAATCATATCAAGGCAGGGAATGATGGTGTGCCGTTGATTTTCAACCCCCCACTTCAAGAGTTCAAACCAGATGGCCTTATGTCTACTTATGCTGCGGTTGCTCTTCACGATGCGGCGTACAAAAAGCACAAGAACGCTTTTGTATACGTGCGCCAAGGTGGCCTAGAGGAAGTCCTACTGGCGGATAATGAAGAGGAGATGAACGACTGGCTTGCCAAACTCAATTATGCTGCCGCCTTCCGAACTACAGGCGTTAAGATGCGCGGTGTGGTCGGCGGTAATTATGATGGGCAAGGCCGTCGTGGCCTTCGCAGACTTGATAGCGCCGATGCTGCCACGCTTATCCAGACACCAACAGGCCCTGTATCCATTGCTCGAAGTCGTATAGATCACAAGATGGCCGAAGACATCTCGGCTGCTCGGCGAGACGTTATGAAGCAGAAAATTGAAGAGGCCGAGGAAAGTGTACAGGACATCCAAAAGCAGCTCGAGGACCAGCTCAGAAACGCACGCCATCTCCAAATTTTGGCACCAATCCAACCCAGAACAAGGGAACAGCTCTTGGCTGCCGCTGCGCGAATGTCGGCGCAGATCAAGTGGACTCGTCAAGACATGTGGAAATCAAAATGTCATCGCGATATCTTGATACAAGACCTTGAGGAAGAATACCCGTCTGAAACATTCACTCCTACAAAACAGACGTCAAACCGACTTTCACAAAGAACTGGGTCACCAACTCCACGCGCCAATATTGGACGTAGGGGGTCAAGATCAACTCATCATTCTGGAACCGACGGCGATCCAAGAACACCTACAGAGCCTCAAGTTGTTCACCTACCCAACTCCGCTAAGGTCAACGAGGATGTAGATTCTCCTTTGGACCAAGTCTTCACTACACCTCCCCAGAGCGCAACAAAGCGCCGACACAGCTCACGCGACCTTTCCTTCGCTAGACCTGACGCTGCCAGTACAAGGCACGGATCCATATCAAGCATAGCACAGTCTCCTATTACCTCACTGCCGCAGGCCCCATTGGCGAAGCCTCTTTCGCAAGACGAAAACTCCAAGTCACCACAGCGCCCCGAGGATGACAAAAGCCATGACCCTGATGCTGAGGAACAAGACTTCCTGGAACAAACAGGTCTGCTTGAACAACGGCCTAGCCGTGATCCTACGGACAAAGCAACTGTCTCAACAGGTGCAGATCCCGCTGCCGAGTCTGGTACATCCGTAGACAAGCTCGACAGAAGCAAGATTCGCCGTAGCCTTCAACGAACCCTCCGAGAAGGCGCTGGGCATCTCTCCCATCATCGTGGTAGTCGCAAAGGCAAGGAAGTAGCTGGCTCAGGAGAGGAATCGGCACAAGATCATCAGCTTGCAAGAGGCACAGGAAGCTTTGTGGTTCATGGAAAGAAGGCATCAGTCATCAACTTTGGTGATGGATTGCAGAACATGTCCCACGACGAAAAAATTCGCGCCCGAAAGTCCTCGCAGCAGTACGATATGCCACTATCGCCCATGCCGAGCGGCCCAGAGGATGATGATTTCCACTCTGCTATTGGTGTGCCTCTTGAAAGCGAGGAAACGAGTGGGCAAACGAGTGAGCGCAGAGAGTCCATCGCAAGCGCAAGCACTGCAACCGCTCGAAGCTTTCGTGAGCTACATAGAAAATACTCGACTGCGCAGGCGACTAGAAGTACGTCCGCTGGCGGAAGACTGACAATACCTTCTGATACGGAGAGCGAGGTTGCAGTCAGCTTCTCAGATGGACGCCGAAGCCCTTTGCCTCCTATGGAGACAGAGACAGATGAGGAGACAGATAATGCTAGTGTTAAAAGAGGTCGAAGCAGCCCAAAAGACGAACTTGAAAGACGAGACTCGGACTCCGAGTCGGTTCAAGACGTTGAGCAGCTCCCAAGCCGCCCTGTACAGCCTGTCAACGCATGAGCCTGACATAAGATGGAATGCCTCCAAATAACGCGTCCTCTGTATATAGCAGTTCTTTTTTTTGGTCATTCTGTAAATGGGCTTTGCCGGGATGGCATATCTCATGTCTTCGTTTTAACTATGAGTTTCAAGCAGAATTGGGGGGTTGGTGTTGATGGCTCATGCGATGTGCCGGCCACAAAGGCATATGTACTTAGATATCCTCATATTGGCCTCGGGCCTTTGTTCATTTGTGTTTTCTTGATTCTACTTGGCAGGGCATTTAAAAGTAAGCGTTAGAATTATATATGAGTGGTTCACTTTACCTTTCACATCTAATTAGCTGGACTCAACGATACAGCATGAATCAATACGACAGTGGGCAAAGTCTGCCGAGTTTTGAGATATCTGGAGAACTTTATACATAATTATATTTCAAAACATTTACAAGACACATGGAAATTCCAAGACTGAAACATGGCGGTGGTGATCTAGATGCATATAGTATGGACGCTATCGTACTGCCTATTTCTTGCCCTTCTTCTTCTTCTTGGATGGCGGGGGTGCCTTCTCTACCTTAACACCTCCTCCGCCTACGAGGTCAAGAGTCTCTTCCTCCTTCACCATGCCACCTTGCGTAGACTCTCCGGCCTTCTTCTTTCCCTTTTTGCCCTTAGGGCGGTACGAACTTCGATCGCGCAATGGCAGCCAGCGCTCGGGATCTGGTTTGGTGCCCTCGACGTAGTTCTTGGGCAAACGAATCTTTCTGCGTCGCTTGCGCGTCTTGTCGTCGGTCCCGGAGGGTGCTGCTCGCTTCAGAGTCGAAGATCCGATTTTACTGGTGGGAGCGGCTACGCCTGCACTGAGCAGTGACGCAACATCGATGCCTTCGACGAGTGAATCAACGGGAGGGAGGTTCTGTAGGTGTTGCTCAACGCGGGAAGGATCTGAAGTAGCAAACGCTGCAACGAGACCAGCCTTGGCGATATCTGAGCCCTTTTGCTCGTCGCATAGCTTTTGGAATGACTTGCCCGCGAGTAGCAAGTCTTTGGCGTTGGAGGACTTCATTAGCTCAATACCAGCCTCTTCTAGAAGGGAGCTGGCTGGGCTGGCCTGTCGGGATTGCCAGTATGTCGCAGCCTTGACAAGCTCTGCCTTTGCCGATGACTCTCGTCCTTGTACCCGTAGAAGGGTCACGGTCAGCGCAACTAGACCGGGGCTAAACCGAGCGTCCAGAGATCCCACAGATTCGGCTTTTTCAAGGCGCTGGAGGAATGACTCAAGGATTGACAACGCTGAGCCGATGTGTCCACCATTAAGTTGTATTTGCACGATGGTCAAGGCGAGGCCAACGTCGTGTGGTCTCTTCTGAGCCAGCCCCTGAAGACTTTTCAGAAGCTGGTTTCCTGTAGTCCCTTGCGAGCTTGCGGCGGCGTTCAGGGCAGACAGAATGCTGATGTCGGTTGAGGTCGTCGGGTGCTGTGCCTGAGCAAGAAGAGCGTCTGTACGTCGCTTGACTCCATCGCCTTTCAAAACTTGCAGGTCGACGGTAAGCTTGTTTCGTCGCAGGATGTCGGACTGGTGCTGGAAGAGCTTCGCGTCCTTCTCCTTAGCTGTCAGGGTAGAAAACCTTCGCTCAACAAGATAGGGGTTCTCAGACTTGGGTTCCAAAGCCACTAAGTTGTTACCAAGAATGAGTGCCAGGTCAGGATCTTCCTCTCTGTTGTGTAGCTGTTAGCCTTACACTCGTAGTGATGTAACCACGAAACATACTTTGTGCTGTTTAATGAGTTGTAGAGGTCAAGAGCCTCCTTAAGTTTGCCCAACTTAGCAAAGACGTATGCCTGCTGTGCTAGAATAGGTCGCATCTCCGCTTGCTTGTCCTCTTCGGTAAGGTCGTCGGAGGCATCGCACAGTCTGCTAGCCCGCTGCAACAAGTCGGCAGCAGTTTCGAGGGATCCGTTAGCAATGTGCGCGCAAGCAGCGTTGTAGCACAATTCAAATCCATCAGAGTCCTGAACCGCGACCTTGTCAGTGACCGAGTATCCTAGCCAACTAGACTGGGCAAAAGCGGCTCTAAGGTTGATGCCAATGTCGTTCTCCTCATCGGCGGGGTCGGTATCAAGGAGTCGGCTGTAGATGTTGCAGGCCTCGTCAAAGCGCTCGGCACGATACGCAACCTGTGCGGCAGCATGCTGCAAGCCCCTGTTCTTTTCTAAACCTGCGGATCGTAGGACTGCAGTGGCCTCATCGAGCTTTCCCGTCTTATAAAGCGCATACGCATGTTCGAGTGCAGTGCTTGAAGAAAGAGTGAGGGGAGCGTCCAAGATGGCGCGAAGGGCGTCGTCGAAGCGATCAAGCTTTAGTAGTGCGATGATTCGAGTATGCTGGCTATCGACGTCGTTTTTGTTTGCCTTGATTGCGGCGTTGGCAGCCTTGAGGACCTCCTCGTGATCTTCGATAGAGGACTGGCGCAACAAGGCGCTCAGGGTGGCAGCAGGATCTTGAGGCATGATGGCGGTGTTGTATTAATTAGAGGAGCACATGCATGCCCGATCTGATCGGTAGTTTGGGTCGGGACAAGCTCAGATTTATCGATGTCGATCGTCGGTTTCTGTCATCGGCGTCGTTGAGGATTAAGACGTGATGGGATGACCTGTCGTGTGTCTTGTTCGGTCGTGGTGATGCTGGCGGGGCATTTTTGGACAGCGGGGCACAGCAATTCATCCAATTCAAAGCTGTCCATTCTGTGGCTCAAGATCTGGACCCACTTTAATAAGTTGACCACTACCTATTGCTACTGCTTCATGATGCGAAAGAGATATCAGAGAACTAATTAATTCGTAAATTTTAGTGAGTAGTCTGTTAAATTGTGTAGTCAAAAGTCCTGCTCTTGACTAGTTTCCTAGATAGATACCTATAGATACTCTGACCGCTGTCATTATTAAAGATACAAGAAAGTCAGTGCTTTCGGGTATTCAACAAGAAATGCAGAACCCAATTCGAGCGCCCTCCAACCATTATAATCCATATTTACCTGCCATTCAAAACTTCGAATAACCCATTATTGAAGCCATTTTAAGCACTCGTGGTAGTTGAAAGTCACGACTCATTATCCGTCAGCTATGATCGCTTAAAAGGATTCCACCACTTCTTCCGAGTCTGTGCCTCTTCGTTCTGGTATGAGTAGTAATGCGGATATGCAGCCATATTCTCATATGTCTCGGTTGGCCTTTGTTTTGATAGGCGCCGTCTGATCTCCCCGAGCTTGGTGGAATCCGACTGTATGGTAACTATTGAGATTCGGTTATGAGGAGCAGCCTTGTCTGGTGAATGTCGGCTTCTAGAACTTCGCTGACGATGACGGTCGACAGAGGATTGTCCTCGACGACTCGTGTGTTTCTTCCGCTCTGATCGTCTCTCGGATTTATTCCCAGCTTTATGATCGTGCCGATGAGATCTCTGTCGTCCCCTGCTCACAACACTACTTTGTGAGCGTGAAGCAACTCTGCTTGACAAGTCATTTATGGTACGGATTGCATCCAGACTCGAGCCATTTGAAAGTGCTAAGAGAGACTCATAGTTGAGCGGCTGCCCCTTGCCATCACGAGATGAGCAGACGACATTGGTCAGGGCAGTAGTAAGCCTCTTGACGATGCGTCTGAGGGCCGATCGTGCAGGAGCTAGGGTACACTTTAGATTCATGATCCATGTAACTGTTATATGCACGCGGAAATAAAGACTCACCGTCGCCCTTCTCAAAGCGAGAGCCATCTTTTGAAAGCCGTGAAGCATATGCTTTACGAACTCGTGATCGGTCAGATCGAAGTGAAGCGCTTAACGTTGACTGTGTATCACTCAACGACCCTGCATCATGCTTGCGGGCACCCTTCAAGAGTGACAAACATTTGGTATAAGTGTCTAGCAGCGAAGTGACTGCATTTCCGAAATTGCCCATAGTTTATTAAAAATTGCGAGCGATGTCGCAAATGCAAAAGGCGCAGCTCAAGCAGGACCGAAATTACAGACTGTCAGATTAGAACTGAACTGGTCAGTTCAACTGACCTATTGTGCCTTTCCAGTTCTTAGCACGTGGGTGAAGGCAAAACGGCCAGGCGCTAACTTGCGGCTGTTACGTACAGTACAGCCAAGATTTGATCACCCAGTAAAAATGCAAGTCAAATCACGGTTGCAATATCAGAAGCAGAAATTGCGCAACAAAGTCACCCATGGATGCTCATGCACAAGAAACGGTGATTGACTGCTTATCAGTCGCAGCAAACCAACGAGCAACTCGTCTGCTTGCTCAATATGCAGCCCAATGATCCCATCGACAATGGCGCTGATAAGGCGTGCCCATGGTAGTACATATCTGGAACATCAGCAAAGGCCTCTCGACCGCATCTTGGGTACAGTACAGTTCATGCTGTATCATCTGCAGTTCTGCACAGATATTGATAGAAGGCGATACAGTACCGTACCCTCAGGGCTCAAGGACAAGAATAAACCTCCCCGCACCCACTTCATGACTCTCTCCGGTCCTGGCGGGCCCTGTTCCGTAGCGTCGCGGGCCCTGAGGGACGGAAGGGTAAACCCGCCATTGGTTTATCATCTGTCAATCGAAACCCTCTGGCAGGCTTGGCGTCCTTGAGGGTGTGGGGGTGGACCAGCCAGAGACCGTCTGCTAATCAGACAGTACTGTTCTCTGTACTCTATACTCCGTACCTAGGCCGGTTATTGTCCCCTGCCCTGCCCTGCACTCACTCAATCACTCAATCAACAGTGCATGCATTTGCCCTGGGCTGGGCTGCCCGTTCAGTTGATACAGTATCTACATGCGCCCGTTGCAAATCGCGTGGCTGCCCCCAATCTTCTGACAATGATTGCAAGTCTCTTGAGGCATCAGGGACCAAAAGATTCGAGGACCAATAATACACAAACAAGATGTGTCCAGCACCTACTCTAGTAGGTATATTCAGTTATCAATCAGAGATGCGTTGAAAACAGTCAGAACCACCACACCGGTCGATATTGATACATCTACGGATAGCGCCAGGATGGATCCTTTGAAGATTACAGTACAGCATCCTGCGGTCTAGTAATGGCCCTGCCTGGACTCTTTCCAGGTATCCGTACCTTCTCACCGCGATGGATCTTTCCCTCCACCCGCGGGCTTTGTTTGCTTTTATCCTTCTCGGTGTTACTGATTGTATGCATCTTAACTTGGATACGTACCAGACGGCACCGTTGGCTGTAACGCGTGGGATAACGTACATGTTCAGTACGTACATACTGATACTGGATGTCCCCCCACCCTGGCTGCTTGGTTGCCGGCTTTGCTCTGTGGTGCCAGGACCATCTGCGGGTCTCAACGTGGGAGTTGTGATGCCATCAGCCGGCCTGCGGGCGCAGTCGGTCTGAGATTTCGTGGGCGAGTTGGGAGAGAAAAGAGTCAGGGCAAGACTCAAAAGCGGGTGATAACGTTGGATCCTGGACAATAGACCGTACGGATACCCAAAGTACGGTTAGATACCTTATTCTGCTGCTTTCGTCGTCTTTATCACCCTGTTGACCAGGTACGTGAAAGTACCTACAGCACAATTGGTCCGGATCATACAATTCAATACTATTATCCCTGGAGCTCAAATCTCGACATTGATCGCCCTGCTTCTCTTTATCATTAGAGCCGCCCGCCTTTTTTCTTTCTTTCTTGTTTATCTTTTTCATATTCCTGCTCCTTTGACTACCTTATTTGGCTCCTGCTGCAACCGACCTTTCCATGGACAACTCATCTCAAACTCGATCTCGTTCTTCTATTCCCTGGTTTGACGAAACTTAATGTCACCTTCTCCCTCTCCCTCTCGTTCACCCCCACCGGCCTCGACGCCGCAGGCCGATGAGTCTCAGCTTCCCAAGGGACAATGTCGCTACATTCTCATGATACCTGAGCTTAAAGGTCAGCGGTGCGGCTGTATGGGGTTTGATCATAACAAATCCCTGCCTGGTGCTACCTGTAATTGTGGCCATTTATCATGCTATCACATAGCCACTGCCGATGCGCCAACACCCAACACCAATAAGTCGGAGATCGACATGGTCAAGCAACAAGTACAGACTTTGGAGGAAAGGTTACACCGAGACGACCGTGATCGAATTTCCCATATCATCACCCGCATCAGCGCATTGGAGGAATCGGTGGAAAAGAACAAAGAAGAAACAGACATCGAACTCAAGAGCTCATATCGCAATGCTGCCGCCGCATGGACACTTGTTGCACAATTACAGCAACAAATGAAGAGCATGGAACAAGTCATGAAGTCCCAGGTCGAACAGATGGCAAGGACAGCAAGAGAAATGGAAGACCTGCGTAATCGTCAACTAGAGCTGCTAGACAGCGATGAAGTGTTGGAGGAACGCATTGAAAAATTGGAAAGTGTTGAGCCTACACTATCGCCAACTCAAGATTCTGGCCCGTCTGATGCGCTTTCCAGCATTGTACGGCTCTCGCCCACGACCACTATGGCTTCACAGAAGACATTGGACTCATCATACGGCCCTTCAGGTACACAATCTGCAGTCGCCGAACCTTCAAGGTCGTGGACCGTACACGTATCTCTGATGCCCTCCAAGGACACCCCGTTTCCTTTTGAGAAGGATACAACCTCATATAAAAGGTGTCTCTCCCGTGGACTGCACCGTATGTTGGCGGTCGAGGGCGATGATGTTCAATCGTTCACAAATGCTGTATCACAAGCTTTTGAACCCTTGCTCAAAGGAAGGCCATGGGTGCCCCTCCAAGCAAAACTTTGCGACGCTGAACGTCTGCAAGGATTGCCCATGCTGCGGCCGTTAGATCCTACGCTCCTTCAAGGCCAATATGACCGGGCTTTTCTCAAACAACACTGCGCCGTACTAGATGCAGGAGGCAAAATCGACTCTCTGTATATCGCAATGGAACACGACTCCCTATCATGGAATTTTCTCAGGCGGTCACCTGTCTATCTCCAAGGGTTAGAGTCAGCCTGGATGTATGACAGTGTGCTCGACAAAAAGGACGAACCAGATATTTTGAGGGATCATAAGGGCGAAGAAGGAGACGAGTCACCACCTGCTGGCAATATTGTTGGAGCCTTGACAAGTCTCAAACGCGGCATGTCCGATATTACGTGCCCATCACTCGATGACACCGAACTGCCACTGGTAAAAATGCCACGGACATGCAAAACTTCACCGTTGGAGATACGACGGGGAGTAGAAACTGCACGATAGAAGAAGCATCTGGACAAAACTTGATGAAAGCGATTTCTTTTTTGGGGGCATAAAATGGGCGTTACACTTTTCATTGGGAGAGTTATTGATACCTCGGGCATAGCACTGGCCCATTCTTGTCAAAAGAACGCGCCTGCTCTTTTGGTCTGCTTTGGAATAGAAGGATAGTATTAGAAGATAGAGAAAGACACATTTTACGCTCAGATTTCGTTACATTATCGTATATGAGAGTGTCATGATGTTGATAACACTGTGAGAATGTGAAGCCTGGGCTTATGTTTCGTTGAAGGTTACATTTGCTAAACATGAATACAGATAAAGAAACATTGTCTCAAGCCTTGTGTAACACTTTACTGGACACAAAGATAAGCAAGTTCCTGGCCTTGTATGATTGTGCAACATCATCTGTATATACCTTACCTATACCCATGGGAATAGAGCGAGATCATTCCAAGGTTTTGTGTAGCCATGACTGATGCAGAATACCCTTTACGGTCGGTTCCGATATACATGGAAAAGAACCCGCAGAATTGTGTTCTATACTGATGAAATGCTATGTGTACCTTGGATGAAGGCTGGAAGCTTCTCATAATAGGATCAGCGTAGTAGGCTCTTGCAACAGAGCTTATTTCAGCCCGAACTTACTTTTTGAGGTCCTGACAGAATGGAAATTAAGACTAGCGGTTTCAAAGAACTCAAAGTGTAAATGTGTCTGTCCAAAAAGATTTAGGGTAAGTTATCTTGGTGATTTATCTATTCTTGCTACAAGACCCTGAGAATAGGTGTTGCCGTTTTGGGAAAGTGCCCGCCTAGGAGCTAATGATTGTAGTGCATCTCATGCTCCTCTGAATCACTGCTGGCCATAGACGGATGAAAAGGAAGATATTCATCTGTAAATTTAATACTCCCTACTAGTAATGAGATAATAAAAGTCTCATCCCCTGGTAGTTTGATCTAGCCTGGCTACTTTCAAGACAGATACTTGGTATATATAATCATATAAAATCTGCCACTTCACTTGCGCCGCCAGGATAGGTATGCAGATCTAGCGGCGGAGCAGCCGGCCACTTAACCTCCGGTCAGTCGAGCCCATGCAGCGCTAGAGGTAGAGAGCATCAACCGCAAACCGACTTTCACTCTTCCTTTCAACGTTCCTCCCTCCGCCATCAGCTCACCGATATCATTGCGCTACGAACTCTTGCACTTTAATGTTCCTCTACTCAACATAGTACAACACTTCAGTCAACACATCGGTTACTAATACTCATCTACGGCTCCGACTCTTCGCCGACTATGGATCTCGACATTGAAATGGACGATGCCGTCGAGACGGTTCACGACGTACCCGTTGCCGATCTCGGTCGCGACGATATTCTTGTAAGGCATACACTGAAACTGTCCGATCGCGACCCGAATTGACCTCCTTTTCAGCAGCCCGACGAGCCTGAGGAGCCTGGCGAGGTGGCTGAAGATGAGCCTGCGACCGACGATCCCAAGACTCTCATCCCTACCAAAATTCACATCAAGGGCGTCGATTCTCTACACACATCAGATATCAAGGCTTACGTCAAATCTCACTTTGGCGACGTTGACAGAGTCGAATGGATCGATGATTCTTCTGCCAATCTGCTTTTCCCATCCGAACCTACAGCCCGCGATGCCATCGTTGCCCTAAGCTCCGTTCCAGTAGCAGATGCTACAGCGCTAGCTATAGGAGAAACACTACCCGCGAAGCCTTTCGAAGCAAGGCCTGAAATCTCCCTCCAGGTGCGCTTTGCTGTCTTGAGTGACAAGAAAGAGGCAGGCGCTGCCCTGCGGAGTCGCTACTACCTCCTCCATCCTGAACACGACCCTGAAGAGCGACGACGAAAGAACCAGGATAATCGATCTCGATACAGGGAACGCGATGGGGGATACCGTGGGGATGGTGGCCGACGACGACGCGCTTCAGATGACGATGTCGAGACATACGAGGCCAGCATGTACGACGATGCGCCCCGCCCAGCACGAAGAAGACGTGACTCCGACATCGAGGAACGGCCACGCTCATATGCCCGCGAAAACCAAGGCAAGGAGCTCTTCTCTGGACGGAGGTCACAACGTGATCGATCAGCATCCCCTAGGCGCGACGGCGATGGTGATGATTTGATGGGTGACCGTGCAAGCTCATCCGGAAACAGGGTGAGGGCTCGCGATCTCAGGGATCGCATATCAGGCGGAAACAATTCCAAGGAGCTTTTCCCTACGAAGAAGTCTATCAAGCAGTTTGGTGGAGGAAATCTGGATACCCTAGAGCGAGCTATAGGATCAGCTCGACTTAAGGATGAGGACCGCCCCAAGGTTGTAAACGTGCCTAACGCGCGAGGAGACGGCAACTCGTTCAACATCCGTGGCATGGCGAATCAACAAGGAAACGGTGAAGGATTTGCGATCAAGGGCGCTGCGGGGACCAATGCGCGAGAGCTATTCCCTACAAAATTGGGTGGAAACAATGCTGGCAAGGAATTGTTTGGAGGGGGTGGCAGATCGAAGACACGCCAGAAGGCCGAGGATCTCTTTTCCTGATCTCGAGCATGGTATACACGACAGAAACGCACAGGCTGGTCAAGCATTTACCGGCAGTGAGTTTGGGTGCATGGTGAATCGAAATAGTTTGAACGATACCACGGCGCAATAAAACAAAACACATCAAGGGAAAGCAGGAATATCCTAAACTAAACAACACATTAAGGCGTTTTCATATAATAGACTGGATCGTTTGTATCACGAGCTTACCACCACTTTTCTAACATAACTCTCTCCTTGTCCATCCCCCCGTCTTTTGTTAAACCATCCACGATCTCATCTGTCATCGTCGCTGGTCCACATACATACACGACAGTATCTTTCTCTTGCTCGCCGATGGCCTCGCTCACATCTTGAATCGTGAATCTTCTTCGTAGCACGTCGAATCCAGTCTTATCTTCAGACTTGTCATATCCCCTAGTATCAAATACCTTCAGATCACCGCTGAGTTTCCTCTCTTCAAACCACGTTTTAATCCTCTCTAAGAAAAGAACACCTGACAACCCCTGCGCGGGTGTCTTAGTAGAATAAAGGACCCTCACATCAAGTTCGTAGCCCTCTTCTGCTATATGTCCCAACATGCTGGCAAAAGGGTTAATGCCTACACCCCCTGCTACAAACACCACGCGGCGTATCTTGTTGAGAGGTATTCCGGATGGGGGAAAGATAAAACTGCCTCCCACGCGAACCTGCAATTTGGATCCCAGGATCTCAGATGGCGACTGCCAGAGCCATGCTGCAGGAGGGTTTGCGGGGGATTCTTGAACTGCCAACTCGATATAGGGATTCTCAGGTTCTATTGCGGCCTTTGGAGAGGACGTAATGGTGAAGCCGCCTGGTTTTGGGTTATTTGGAACATATGTATCTAGCCATTGACCAGCTGAGAACTTTGATCCTTAGCATCATCCTTAATTAAAAGTCCTGGGCGGGCATGGCCGCAAAGGAATGGCTACGTACCTTGACTGGTCCTGATTCAAGTTGCAGGCGAAACAACCGAATTCGCTCATTAACTTGATCTATACGAGCGAGCCTTACATCCAGAAGGCTCTAAGCAACATGATGTTAGCTGAGGCTCCAATTAAGTGATATGAAAAGACGGACTTCATCTCGTGGCTCTTGAGCCGTTCTTTCTAGATGCCCGGTTCGCTGGGTTGACATCACTCTAGCGTCTAAGAGGTTTGGTTTAATGGCAAGTCTTGGTCTCTGGCTAAAGAGATGAACACAATCGCTCAGCGGCTTTAGTCTCGAAGTCATAGGGCCACTGATAAATAGTCAGACGAAGAACTTATCGAATACCAAGACTTGAAAAGCGATGTTGTGATAGTAGCTTGTTATAGTGGGGTTGACAAGTCGTAGATGGCATTACCATCCAGCTGAGTCAGGCAATCATGCTCAGGACAGTTATGTTAGTTACATATACCACAACACTAAACCCCTAGATGACATTGCACGCTTGGAAAACTATGATATTGAAAGATTTTGTGTTGAATGGAACAATGCGTTAACGTCCGTTTTGGGATTCTATCTTCTCCAAGTCCAGCTCCTATAGTCTACAATCGTGACTTAAATTACCATCTCCAAGGCACACGCCGCCTTTTGTTACTCATGCATCTGCCAAACCAAGCATATTTTAAGACTCTGTCCAGTTGACTTGATCCATAACCTGTCCAGCAGTTGGGTGTGTGTATCCAATTCTCAGTCGGAGGCGCAGAGGCTACAGCAATTGTTAGCACACATAACTCACAAACGATAAATATATTACTTACCCCCTTGCAGCCAGAAACTCGCATCATCTGGCTAGCTTCAGATCCAGGTCCGAGGTCCGATGAAGAGATGCTCAGCAGTTGCAACTTCTGAGACTTAGGAACGGCAGCTTGCAGAGACACATTCGATAAGGTTGCTGAGCCAGATGTGTTGATGAACTTGGCAGTGGCCTGGATCATACCCTCAGCATTGCGCTGAATCTGGAATGTCACATTGAGATCATTAGAATTGTAGCAGGGAATGCCAGCAGGTGCTTGGGATGCTTGGGGTTGAGGCGCTGCTGCCCCACCGGACATGAGGTCGAAGTTTGATGAAGGAGGAGCGGGAGACGCTGTGGAAGATCCAGGGGCAGATCCAAACATATCCATGATGCTTGACATGTTGGACTGCGGTGGCGGCGAAGTTGCGGATGGGGGAGGAGAGGAGGTACCACCCAAAATATCAGCGAGGAGGTCAGTGTTGGTCGTCGAAGGAGCCGCTGGCGTCGCGGCCGGTGCGTCCATAATGTCAAGAAGATCTTGTTCTGTTGGCTTGATGACTCTCGATTTCCTGTTGGCGGCCTTCTTTTTGGTAGGCGCGGAACCAAGCACACGGGACTCCTCCTTGATTTGTGGGATGGGCATCTTCTCAAGCACACCACGTCGGACCTGATCGAAGCTGAAGAGGTTGCCGTACTCGACTACTCTCTGCTGGATCTCGATATCAAGACTGGTTTGGTGGTACTGCAAGAGTCGTCGAATCTTCTCGATTTGAGCCGGGTCAGAAAAGCGAGTTGTCAGCTTCATCAGCGCTGTCACGATGTACTCTGTAGAAACCTGGGTGGCGTATGCGCTGTTGAGAATGAGGGAGAAAAGGTCAACAACCTCATGCTCCTTGACTTCCTGTACGAGCTCCTCTTCCTCGTACTGTCCACCCTTGAGCAGAGCGTCTGCGTACTCGCCGATACACCAGGCGCCTGCTTGTGTAAGACTCTCCTGAGTAATGTCCTTCTTGAGATTAATGTATAGCTTCTGCACGGCATAAGTCTGTAATTCAGGAGTAGTAGCGACCAGTCTAACGAATGACGACAGAATCTGCTCCTTGACGTAGTTACCCGCCAGAGACAAGACGCGAAGCATCGTGTCAAAGTGCCATCGTTTGTTGGGCGAGAACTTATCAGCGGCAATACCAATCTGACTGGTCATTGTTGGCTTGAATTCATTATCGGCGACTTCGAGGAAAGCCAAAAGCTCCCGAATTAGAACTCGGACGTTGCTCTCATTAATCAGGGTAAAGCTCAGATCCAGAGCCCGACGTCGGATACTGATATCAGGGTCTCGTAGACATTCCAAGATTGTGTTTCGATGTCTCTGAACAGCGTTGGGCTCAATGGCGACGACCTTGATTAAAGTGTTGAGGGCCACATATCGAATGTTGTTGTCGCGGTTGGTAAGGAACTTGCCCAGGATGTTGACACCAAGAACCCTCAAGCCAGAGTCGGCCTCAATGTCGAGAATAGTGCGCACAGCTTCGTACAGAATTGAGTTACCAACGTTCTTGGATGATTCTGTGTTGGTGGCAACCTGCGCCAAGATATCGTTAATCTGCTCACTGGTCTCGGCGTCGCCAACAGCCAAAACTCTCAGCAAGTGTAGAATCTTAACTTGTAAGAAGGGGTCGGTAATGCCGGTAACATCGTGTTCGGGTGCGTAGCCAGAAGTTGCGAGCCCTTTCAAAGTCCTGACAAGTCCCGGAACGAACGATCTGAACTTCTCAACAATTCCTTCCTCTCCGCCCTCCTCTTCGTCTGCTTCGCAAAGGCTTGTAACCAGAGTTAGACCACAGAGCAAAACGCCATGGTTTCTATCGGACAGAAGCTGTGTTGCCTTATCAATAAAGTGTTCTTGCAAATCAGGAACCTTGCGACAGATGCGCATGGCGCACAGAGCCGCCTTTCTTCGAATATAGGGGTTGGCCGTAGCGACAAGAGTTTCGATTTCGGGGAAGAGATCTCGTGACATCTCAATTGAGGCGATGTTTCCTAGCGTGCAGAGTGCAAGACCGACAACATATTGGTTGGAATGTCCAAGATCACTAGACTTAAGTAAGCATCGTGTTACTTCAGAGGACGGTAGAAGACGCATACTTCTTGAGCGAGTTGGTGACTAGCGTTAAAACTTCCTGGTTCTCATCCAACAGTAAACTGGTAGCCAGGTGTCCAAGACGTTTGTCGGCAAATCGAGGGGAGGCCAGAAGTTTCAAGCATTCGATCTGACCAAAATGGGTTCGTTCGCCGAGTGTGAAGAGGTAGAGTAGCTTAGCGACATTGTTGCGACTGCGACACTATCAGTACATAGTATTCTCCAACAACAAAAACATTGGAACCGACCGGACGTTGGGGTCGTGGCTCTCTTCTCGAAAGCTGGCGCGGATGGCAGCGCTCTCCTTCTGAATGACAGCACGCTCGTCGGCGATCGTCTTGGCTGCTCGCACGTTTCGGATAAACTGCTTGACTATTCGAGAGAAAAGGAAAAGTAAGTCTCTGAAGCGTTTTATCGTAGGGAGGAGTCGTTGGTGCCGTACGGGAACTCATCTTGTTAGGACAGACCCAGCGGTTGGGCCGTCTTGTCGATGCTTATCCAGGGGTTATGAGGGAGGCGTATGAAGTTCGTCGAAGCTCAATCAGCTCTGGTAGAGAGCAATGAGCTAGATAACAGATCGCTTTATATGCAACTCAAGACGAAGAGTTGCTTATATCAGGGGGGTTCGGTCGGAGCCTGTTCAAGGCAGCTGTATAAAGAGAAGCTAAGTTGCGCCGTCACAGGTCAGGGTCAGTCTCAGTGACGGTGTGCTGTCTGTATCTGTACTGCTTGCTGCTTGCGTTGCGGCGGACACCTTTCAGACGTGGGGCACAGACTCCACGCCCGCCGAATTGGAATTCCTTGGCGGTACGTACTTTAAGGTTAGTCATCAGCCAAGGAGTGTTAAGCTTCCATCATAATGCTTCTATCAATCTAATCAACAATAGGTAAACTCAATGACTATTTTAATAAGAGTAAATGGATATCATAACATAATAATGATATATTTCGTGCACGCATGAATTATTGACTAGGTACATAAGAATACAAGCAGAGTCGCTCGCACAATATTGAAACTCTTTCCCCCTTCACAAACCTTACCTATTTTACATCGGGGCGACTGAGAGGGTGTGCTTCAGTGTTCAACACCCACTGATCTAGACTGATCACATCGAACTCGCTAAAGATGAGATAGAAGTACTTGAGAGTCTCGGCCAACCAGAAACTCTCCATGCTATCCATCTTGGTAGGCTCCGCTTTCGTAACATCGTCGATTGCCGAAGCTGCGATCTCGGTTCGAGTCACCTTCTCGATTGTTTCAAACATCGCCCAGGCCTTCTCCATCCACTGCGCGTCGCCTGTGGTTCGATACATGATGAAGATGGACTCGATAGCCTCTGGTCTAAGGATATACCGGGGGTCGCCCACATCAATCATGCCCTTGGGGAGATTATGCTTCTTAACGACATCCTGGACGGTAGGCTGCTTCCATTCAGGTCCTTTCATCGGCGGAGCCTTGAAGTCGGGGGCATGTTGCTCTTCGATGGCCTTGAGCCATCGTTCCTCATTCCAGGTGCAGTCGCCCGTCTCTTTGACATCAACGCTACCGCACGAGATGAAACTAAAGACCTCGGGTCCAAGGCCAGACTGGGTTGCCTGATAAGCCCAGATGCAGCCGTCCGTGAGTTGTGTGGCAATATCTAGATCAGCCGGGCGGTTGAATATCTTGCTAGCCATTGCCATCATACCACCAGCGAAGCAGGTCAGGTGCTGACCTCGTGCTACAGATGTGTACTTGGGTTGTTGTCCTGGCAGATCCGTTACCTGGTAATCGCCAGAAATGATGATTGGCTTTTCCGAAGGTGTCAATGCCCTCTTGAAAAGGTGCTTGATAGCGACAGGGATGAAGTTCTCGTACAATCGTCGGGGCTGCTCCAATTGACCACCAAGAAGAAGATACCATTTCGGAAGGTATTCGTACAGCGAATCGGACATACCACCGAGGGTAAACTCTGAGCCAGCATGAAATGCTGGTGTATAAGCATCAACAACCACTGGCCACATGCCAGGAAGGCGAGTGTTGAGTTGCGTGGACTCAAACTGGTCCCCGAGCCTCTTGACAGCGTCATAGTATTTCATGTTTCCAGTGATTTGAGAGAGTTTGGTGAGCTCCAGACTCATAGAGCCCAACTCAGAGACAAGAGTCTCTCGAGATGCAGACTGAGATTGGCCATAGGCGGCTCTAAACATGTGTAAGTAAATGTACAATGACCATCGACTCACAAAAACTTACTTCTTCCACTCCAATCGAGTGATTGGTATATGGTTGGGCGTATCAAAAGCTACCATGAGGAGGTCTCCCAGCTCAATAGCCTTCTTGAGCAGAATAGGATGAGATTTCCCACTCAACTCATATGCAGACAAGAAACCACCCAAGTAGCGAATGGTGGTCTCGAATATGTTGATAGTAGGCATATGGCTTCGAGTGAAATCAATACCATCTGCAGCGGCGACAGCCTTGGTGAACTCCTCCTTCATGTCCATGATCCATAGGGTATCCAGGGCGTCGACCAGTGTCGCGGCCCAGCCACCGAAAGGATCCTTAGACTTGCCAGTCAATGGAGTTACTTCATCATGCATCCATGCGTAATTGGAATATCCGCTCCAGCTGTGCTCAAAGCTCTTCCTGACAGCGGCAAGACGTGATAATCGTAGTTCCTTTGCTGCAGCGCTCTCAACTGGCGCATTAGCTTGAATCTTGGGGACCTTAACATCGCCCTTCATCTCAGGTAATACGGCCAGTTTCTCTTGAGGAATTGGATATTTGGGTAGTCTTCGTGTCCAAGCACTGGCGCCTTTCCCGGCAAGAGGATCATTGTTGCCAAACAAAGAGAAAGTCGAATCCGAACTTGACCAGTACCAGAAACAAAAGATCCAAATGAAGACGACACCGGCCCAGAGACGGCCTCGCCGTAAGGGACCCGCCATTGTGTAACGTACAGGTAGTAGTGAGTGAACCGAGTCAAATGTTACCAGAAGAGGGTGAAGAACAAGCTGATACTTCACATCTCAGACCCCAGAGGGCGGAAAGAGCGATGGGATTCCAAGGTGTTGAGGTGATGTGTGTCGTGTTGGGTTCCAATGTCCAGAAAAGTCGGCGATGTGTCTCGACTCAAAGGGGGACTAAGCCTCCAATTCTAGCTACTGTAGACACGGGACTTGAGAGCCGTTGAGCCTGGATGACAGCGCTTGATGTTACAAAACACACTATCTTCCTCTTGGAAAGAAAGGAAAGAAAAGAGAATCGAAGACTTTTAAGGACAGGAAGATTTGGTTGATTAAGGGCGATTGTATTTCATACTCTCAACCAAAAGAGTACAGCACAAACTAATGACTGACTTTGTCCAGTCTGTCTGTGGCTGACCTGACCTGCATATAGGTGAGAAGGGGACATTGGATGGATTGGATGGAAATTGCGGCGGGCGTCCAGCTAACACGTGAAGGAATGAATGCGCCGTATCCATACCTCGACATTTGGATCTGACAGGGTCCAGTCCAGTCCCTTATTCACTGTAAACTACTTCCCTCGCTTGGCATTCATCCGACAGTGAGGTAACCCATTAAAGGATTTGGACCTAGGCCATTACCTATTGTAGCACCTTGACTACTAACCCAGGTTCCTATCTTGTGGTGATATCTCTTGGCGTAGGACAAAGGTAAACTTGACAAGCTTTGTCAAACAGATCTAGCTGGGCAGTAGGTAGTACCTAAGATCATTCGTATCGACAGAATGTTCCTGCTCAAACAGAGGATCCCTCGTATGGATCCTAGCAGGTCCCTAGATTAGGTCCCTCCCTTGCAAACCCACAATTAGATTAGACGATGGATCGTGAGCTGGCATGGTCTAAACAAATGCCTAGACCTCGAGCTTTGGGACCTTAAGAGTCGGGGGTCATCCAATTAGAAAACCGATCCTTTCGGGGTCGGCTCCCTCAGTAGAAACATTCAATACCCCTGAAAACACTAACATCAGCAACCCCTTGACATGACCATTCGCAACTCTGGATAATTAGGATGGCCGTCCACTGCCCTGACTGCTAATGCTGTTTCATGGAGCGCTAATGCATACTCAGATTGACACAGTGCATACATGTCGATTCACTACGATCGCATTCTCATCTAATCTAATGACACTAAATGGGTTGGTTCGTCTTTTGGTGAGGCGCACGCCAGCTGGGTGGGCTGTAGGGCTGATTGCAGCCTTGTAGGTCGCTCGCTACATGGTTCCCGGGCCTCGTCCAGCCGTGAAAATGGCTGAAACGTCGCATCCATTTGTTTGACCGCCTTACTCGGGTTGCCCCTCACCGAAGTCGCATGGTTGTGCTTACAGATGCGCATAGATCATGGAAAAAGTCATCAGTTTAACTATGTCACCCAATAGGAGCGCCTGCCAGAAGGAAAATATCTCAGTTGCTAGAAGTTATGCAGGTGGAAATCCATGGCACAACATCCGTGGGCACATCAAGTACCATGGAAAGCAGGCCACTGCAATTCATAACTTCATCCCAACCAGTCCAAAATGCCCTCCATATCGCTTGCATTTTTGCCACTAAGTAAACAAGATTCGACGTATTCCCCCTGATGCCATACCTATTCGTCACTCATCGGCTAGCGAGAGTATAAGGACGGCAGGTCGGGAGAGTTGGTCGGCGAGGTATCAGAATATTAATCCCTTATTTTTGCATCATAAGCTGGACGAACTCGTTGTCTGTAGATTCTGTTAGCAACAGGATACCTGTGACATTTTGATTATCCATTGTAGAAGCAACTCACAGTCGATTCGGCCATCACCGTCCTGGTCAGCCTCCCGGATCATCTCATCAACCTCATCATCAGTGAGCTTCTCGCCGATGGAGGTCATGACATGTCGGAGTTCGGCAGCGGAGATAAAGCCGTTGTTGTCACGGTCGAACACCTTGAAAGCCTCGCGGATCTCCTCCTCGGAGTCGGTGTCCTTCATCTTGCGCGCCATCATGGTAAGGAACTCTTTTCTTCAATATCAGTGTCATAATTCTTCAGCCGGTCTAAGAAATAACGCACCAGGGAAGTCGATAGTGCCGTTGTTGTCGGCGTCAACCTCGTTGATCATGTCCTGAAGCTCGGACTCAGAGGGGTTCTGACCGAGAGAGCGCATGACGGTGCCGAGCTCCTTAGTAGTGATCTGGCCTGTAACAAATGTTTAGCCCATGTTCATCAAGAGCGTTGCCCTCGAAAGAATGTGAATGCGAGTATGGACAATGATTCGATGCTTTATTTGGGTTTATTTGGGTATCGGCTCGGGCCAGTGAAGGCTCGTCGCGAAAAAGGGGAGCATAACTCACCATCGCCATCCTTGTCCTGAACAATGAAATTAGCAACAGCTTCAGCGGAAGGTGTAGGTGCGCCTGGATTGACTTACAAAGAGGGAGAACGCCTCCTTGAACTCGGAAACTTGCTCTTCGGTAAGTGAGTCGGCCTACAGTAACAAAATTGTCAGTCCAAGATCCCAAAACAAAGCATCGCCAGAACCATCAGATACGATAAAGCCCCTCTTCCAAGCAGCCGCGGGGTTCAATGCTCTTCAGCCATAGCGCCACAGCAAGAGAACAAGGCGGTAAGATAAGAGGGGATAGATACGCAGCTGGACCAAGCAACAAGAGTGCCCAACTTACCATGTTGACTGTGTATAGTAGAAGAAGTAGATAAGTAAAAAGGTGGATGTCGATCGCACGAGAATGAAGAAGATGACTTGGATAAGTTCTGGTCGCGGGGTCTCGAGCCAAGAATGTCGGACCTTTTCGTTTGGTTGGAGCTTCCGTGGGGAGAGCCAGAGGTCAGGGGGAAATAGGTACCTAAGGCAGGAAATGGCATAGGTTGACAAAGGGAAGGAAATAATGCACTGTGTTTCGCATGCTCAGGGAGTCCGTGATTCACTGGTTAGTGGTTGGAGCTTTCCATAATTGTCCTCGCACACTGTGCGGCTTCCTCCCGAGGCCGTTTCAGGCGGACCTTTGGTTCGCTGCAAGTTCCCGTTGACCTGTTCCACGGATAGTACCTGCCATCTCCTGAGAAGCCCCCCAAATGTACCTACGTTAGAGGTACCTGCCCTGCCGAGAGAAGGGAGACGGGAGACTGGAGACTGGAGACCCCCCATTTTGGCTAACGGGTCCAGGAGTGGACTTTCCGCTGTCCAGTGTCGTAATGCTTTCATCCCTCCCAGCTGAAGCCAGCTAGTAATTAGCTATCAACCACGACCAGCATCGCATCGCATCTCACCTCGACTAATCAAGATCCTCATACTCATGACGACAATACCTTCACCAACAATCTCATGACGCTCGTCACTGCGATTCAATCGATTACCTGAACTCACATCCTATTTCTTATATCGACGACCGATACGATCTCGCATTTGCGTCCGCCATGTGGCGAGACCGCACCAACCTGTACGATGCCCATTCTGCCTACCGTTGCATGGCCACTTCCACTATATCGCGACTTTGTGCTGATACAGATTTACAATAAAGATACATTTCATATCGGCAGTCTTACGCGCATCATCCCACCCCGCGAAGACCTTACGGGCCCGGCACCTCTTCTGGTCTCCTTGCCGCCGACAACAACTATAACAGTAGCTATCCCAACGATGACCGTCGAGGCCTTCTCTCAGCCGGTGCCTTTGAAGATGACGGCGATGCTGTGATTGAGATGGACGTGTTGCCCCCTCGATGGGCTGAAGTTTCCGACACCATTACCGACTTGCTCGCCAATATTGCGACAAAGGGCCAGAGCTTAGATAAGCTGCATCAGAAACATGTATTGCCTGGTTTCAATGACGAAGAAGCGAAGAAGGCCGAGGAAGCGCAAATAGAGGACCTCACTCAGGAGATTACCAAAGGCTTTCACGACTGCCATCGCTGTATACAGAAGATTGAACAGATGGTGCGCGACTCCCAGCATGCCGGTACTATAACAAGGGCAGAAGAGACTATGGCCAAGAACATTCAAATCTCGCTGGCTTCGCGGGTTCAAGATGCAAGCGCTAGCTTCAGAAAGAAGCAAAGTGCATATCTAAAAAGTAGATCTCTCCCAATCGTTGTCAGAATCGTTCTAACGTGTATTCGCAGAGCTTCGTGGAATGGGTGGATTTGGCGCTCTAAGTCCCGGAGAGAGGTCCAGCACCCCTCAACCTGGCTCATATTTTGACCCATCTCTACAAGAATCAGATGCGGACCGGTCGTTTTCTCAGTCAACTCTTCAAGCGACTCAACAGAGGGTGCGTCATTCCAATGACGCGGCCATTGCTCAACGAGAGCGGGAGATCGAAGACATTGCCCAAGGCATTATCGAACTATCCGACCTTTTCCGTGATCTCCAGAACATGGTCATTGACCAGGGCACCATGCTGGACCGTATAGATTATAACGTTGAGCGCATGAACACCGATGTCAAGGCCGCTGATAAGGAGCTAGTGGTTGCTTCAGGCTACCAACGGAAAACCACCAAACGCAAAATCATTCTCCTCCTCATTCTTATCATATTTGGCATGATCATATTGTTGGTGATCAAGCCCAAGAAACACGAGTAGAAGGCGTTTAAACATCAAAATCTCAGGAATACCCGCTGACTCTTGGAGCTCGCATCAGAAGAGCTTGGAGGCAGCCTCTATTATAAACATGTACCAATACAATGTAAGGCAGGTCATGAACGGACACGCCCTTTGATGTGTTTGGAGTTTGTCTATTTTTATATTATACTAGTTAGAGTCATTTATTATGGTAAATCGTGGCGTAGACAGTACGTCAAGCAGTTTCGTCTTTATCATAGCTCTTCTCGAAAAGCCTAGGAAAGCTCTTCCATAACTTTGGCTTCATATTCTCCATCTCCATAGCCAGCTGACCCTCGCTGGGTAGTATTGGAGAGCCCCATGCTTCTTCCACCAACTGCTTTATACTTGCAGGTGATAGCTCCCTGTCGTCTCGCGCCCTTGCCCTTGTCCTCCCTGGCAGGTGTGCGACAGCGAGACGTCTGATGATCGCACTTCGCACCACCTGTTGGTCGATGTAGACACCTTTCTGCTTCAGCAAAGCCAACAGACGGACACCACATGCTAGGTCAAAGTCGGTGATTCCTCCAGTTTTGGTCTTCGCAACCGAAAGTTTGGACGGCTCTTGTCCTAGTGTCTTGTCAAATCCCCATCGAAGTATAGCACGTTGCAGACTGACGTCAAAAATCTTCTGTATGGGATGTTGCCTGTTGGTAAAAGGCAGGTCGGCCGGTATACAAAACACATATTCGGGACTACTGTCCTTTTTTGAGGGATTTCCAGTCTTGGTAACAGACTTCGGTTGTGTTGGAGATTGTGTTGAGAGGGCATTCGATGCCTCTTCGGCCAAGCCTATTTCCGCTCTCCAGAATTCTTCTCTGAAGTGACTCTTCTTCTTCTTGCCGTCAGGGAACGAGCGATACTCGGCCCATCCCACAGATTCACTGCCGGGTATCTTGGGTTCCGACTTAGGTTTGGGTGGCATGTCGCACCGGTGTACTGGAATCAGCCCTCCGGGGTCCGCGCTGTATAGTTCGCATATCTCATGGCTCAACTCCTCAAGCTCGTTAAGCCGTCCTAAGCGTCCAAGGTTGTAGAGCAAAATTTGCCAATATTTAATCGGGATAGCAACCCCATGCCGTGCTACACGCAGCGACAAATGGATAGCTCTGTCAAGCTGGGGATCCTCCTGATAGCCGTGAAACTTTTGTTTGCTGGTTTTGGGATGATACCAGATACCCTCAAACACGCGGTCAAGAAATGCCTCTGAATTCTTCTGTTCTATACTGACACTCAAGTTGTCCATCTTGTCAAAAACGCTTCTGACTTTCGCTAGTCCTTGCGTTGACAATGCAGCACGGAGACTTTTGTTGAGCTCCTCAGAAAGTGTTTTGACCTTTCTTGGCGTGGATGCTGGCTTGATAATCAAAGCCTCAACCTCCTGAAGTAATCGCTCTCGCTTCCAATCTTGCGCTCTGGCACAAGCAGCCAGCAGCGTCACTCGCGTCTCTGAGTTATCGAATTCGTCTGGGTGTATATCGCAATGCAAGAGATCTCTGAGCAATTCGTCATCCCCTCTGCCAGCAAAAGATATAAGAGCTTTGCAATAGGCTGTTGAGGAAACAGTCATTCCCAGGTCTCGAAGCTGTTTCAAGCGATCATTGACCCCTTGAGTATCTTGTTCTCTCAGGGCAATTGATTGCAACGATTGTGGACCAATGTCCCGAAGGCCAAGTTTATGCATCAGGTTGATTGCAAATTCTGCCGATGTCCAGGAGCTGGCGAACCACCTAGCTGCAAAACTATCGCTGAACATGCCTTTGCCCTGCCCAGAAGAGCCATCTTTATTGGCTGTATCTGATTCAGAATCATATCTGAAGCCAGCTTCTCGATTGAGTACTAATAACTCTTCTTTGGTGAGCTGTACCTTAGAGAAGTAGCGAGACAGAAAGTCAAGAAACGGCAAAGACTTTTGGGATGTGGCATGGTCATTAAATAGAATAAAACGCTTTCTCCAAACGCGAGCTGCATGTGACTGACCAGAATCGAAGAGAGTTGGCACAACATAGTCGTACAACTCGCGATAAGGATTGAAGACGTATATTGTGGTCAAAGTGCTCTGAATAACAGGAGTTCGGTCGAGAGCAAAGCTTGCTAGAAAAGCACCAAAGCTATCCAAGTCAGGACGAAAAGTAGGCATGAGTTTCAAATGCCAACGAAACGCAGCTTCGCAATCGGTCTGGGCCAGGTAGAAATGAATCACTTTCAGGTACAGTTCAGGCCATTCAAAATTGTAAGTTTTCTGGAGCTCTTGGGCGAACGTGAAAAGCTCCTCCATCCTGTCAGGATGCATCAGTGCGGCCTTCAGGATGTTATCGCGCATGAATCCGGCTCGAGGTTCAATCACAAGGTGCTCATCGCCTTCGCTTCGAAGCTGCATAAACATATCCCAAGCTCCTCGCTCTCCATGACTGTGACGAACAGTTACGAATCGGCGCTCCCATGATGACACTTTATCTGAGTCGGTATCTCGGTTCGACACACTTTGTCCTTCAGCTCCGTTCAGGCGGATACCCAATGGGATAAGTTGTTTGGTTTTCGATCGCCATATTGGATCTCCATGCTGTACTGCTCGTTTCTTCAAAGACGTTGATCTAGGACTTTTCTGTTTCGTCGTATTTCTTTCTACTTGGTAGGAATATATGTGTCTGTTGTTATTGTATTGACGTATGGCTCTGAAATTTGATGTCGTATGACGAGGCCGGTGCTGGGCTATTGTATGAATGCATCGAGCGTATGTGTATTGGCGAGCTCGAAATATTGTAGGGTTTAAATGCATGGCTGGGTAAATTCGCCAGCTTCAGCTGGTATCGTATCATCGCATCGGTTCGTTGGGAATAATTCGTGTGAGAAACATCAGCTTTACCTCAAATTTGAGGCTTAATGACAAGAGCCAGAGTTAACTCATGTCGTAGATCCCCATATCTTTTTTATTCGATATCTGAAAGTGCTCCATCAATTGTAGAGGCAGGGGGGTTGCGCTTGCACGTGCCCATCCGCCAACGGGAATCTCGAAAGCTATGCTGAGTCATCCCTCGCACCCGACTCCCAATCAAGTTATGGCCTCATTTCTTTACCCGAACTTCGACATCCTCCGTTCAGCACCTCAACCACCCCACACGAAACCAACCATCGGAGCCTCCCAAGACTCTTATTAACCGACTTCAAAATGCCGTACGTACAATTGAATGGCGAACGATTCTCTCGATAGCCCTGGCCACCTCATTCGACACCAATGGGCCATTTCAAGCTCCGGGCATCGCGCAAAACATCACATCATACGAGAATCCGTCACTGACGCTCATCCAGTCTCGTCAACGCCAAGAACCCCGTTCCTCAGAACCAGCGTTACTACCAGAACGCTTACAAGAACCACACCCGTCTTTGGAAGATTGTACGACCGAATTGACTTTCTAGCTACTCTGAGATTCTAGCTGACTGATTGATAGGGTCCTCGCGCCCGCGTTCTGATGACCCCCTACCTCATCCTCCTCTGGGGCACCCTCGGCGGTAAGTCTTGTTCGACGATTTTGAAAGAACGGCATTTACACGAGCTTGAACGCTGACGAAATCGAAGCCTCTTTCTACGGTGCCGGCCGCAAGGTTCTCGGCTACAACTCTTACTTCGGAAACTAAGAATCGTGGGCTGCCTGGCTTATTATAGAGCTCGACAACGATGGAAGGCCAATGTGATCAGTATTGATTGAATAGAAGATGATTCCAATCTGAATCCTCGCGGATTTGTCCTTTGATTTGTATTCACGGAAACCGAGACAAACTACCAGTCGAACCTTGCCTTCTATTCACACGTCATTGCCATTAAACCTGGACTCCTAAACTTGAGAATACATGAAGAACCCAGAATATTGCATGCATCAAAAAGTGACGTCTAGTGCTCCGCACCGACTTGCAACTCTACATCTGCGGATAGATGTACCAACTCCCCAATTGAGCTTGTTTTAGTAGCCCGTGGCGCCGGGTGCCTTCTCGTCCTTTCGTAGGCTCACTAGCAATTCTCGGAAGCGCTCCTTGCCTGAGCCAGAAGCACCTCCCTTGGCTCCCTTGCCGCTCACATCCACCAACTTGGCGATTCGGTCCCAGCTAGTGCCGCCGGAAACGGTGTCCTCTCGGCTCTCCAGGAACTCATCGGCTTCCTTTCGTGTCTGGGTGATACCCTTCTCCTTCTTGTTGTTGTAGTTCTCATAGAAGTCATCGATGTTCTGCTGAGCCTCCTTGATCGTCTCTTCACGCTGGGCAGCGAATTGTTCGGCACGCTTAGCAATCTGGTTATCCCGGCGTTCGCGCCACTCCTTGATGACTTCAGGTTCCTGCTCCTCCTCTGCGGAGGCGGCCTGGTATCCCGAGTTGTAGCTCACGGAAGGTCCTGTGATGCCTGTTCCAGCAGAAACTCCAGTACCCTGTATCCAACATAAGTCTCCGAATGGAAGATATGACATCAGGTTATTTGACTTACAGCTTCAGGTTGGGTCAGGTCAGGGAATTGAGACTCGAAAGTAGATTGCTCGTTGTCGCCAGCGCCGCCGAGGAGGTCATCGTCGGCATCAGCAAAGGCAGCGGCGTCATTGTTGGTTGTGAACTGTTCGGCATCGTCTCCAAGGAGAGCCTTCTCGCGAGCGAGGAAATCATCAGTCGAGGGCTCAGCAGATGGGTCCTTGATATCGGTTTGCGCTAGATTACACGTCAGCGTTCATCCCGCGCATGCGTGCTATTGATGCATATATACCCCCAGAATCGAAGTCCTCAAGTGAAGGGAATCGGTCGGCCATTGTGAATATGCGGAATTTCAGATGTCGATCGTTTATTTAAGTATGCGCCGCTTCGTGGGAAGTATCGGATGATAATGCTCGGGAATCAAAAGGCTCTTGTTATCCGAAGCGACAATCGTCAGTGAATGCTGTTGCTATGGTCCTCCTATTCAGTTACTGCCAAGTAGGCCATCCTAGCTGATGAGGTGGATTCTGCCGGGCGGTGAGTGCCCTGCTCGCAACGTAGCTTGCTGGGGTGGGTCTGAAATATGAACCAAAGCGCTATATTCATGCGCCTACAAGCTATTTCCACTTTATCGGATGTTTATGCTGCTTGGCCTAGCTCTCAATCTATAAACTCTCCTTTGTTCTACCAAAGAAAAACATTTCATTTCATCGCATAATTACGTTGCGCATCAGTCTGATTCCCTCGGTATACTTTTACAGGCAAAGCGGGTCGTAACGAGATTTCTGCTTTGTTTGTCTGCGTATTAAAGACGGTTAGCAAAAGCTCCGAATATTATTCCTGCAAGTAGCTGTAGTAGACGTCTCCAGAGTGATACTACAACAACAAAAGCTACAAAAGCCTTAGATAATACTCGCACCATCTCATCCATATTTCTGAGCTTGGCTTCGGTTCTATTAGTTGTCGTTCATTGTTTATATGAGCCAGCGGAAAGGCATTTGCTATCAAGATGGCTTACAACGATGACTCCGTACTTGCGCGACTCTCGTCGCTCAATGAAAGCCATGACAGCATCGCCACGGCTGCGCAGTGGATCATGTTCCATAGGTACGCGTCTCTTGTTTGTCCGTTTGGGACAATGACTGACAATAGGTCACAGGCGCCATGCAGACCGCACCGTACAACTTTGGTTGCAACGTCTCAAAGACTCTTCCAGCACGAAGCGACTGAGCTTGATTTATCTCGCAAACGGTATGTTTGGATCTTGTATGGGGGAAACTTGGCTAATTCGTATTGCAGAGGTGGCTCAGCAGTCTAAAATACGGCATAAAGATGACTTTATTATTGCATTTGCGCCAGTGATTGCAGAAGCTGCTGCCGTTGCTTATAAGGGAGCGCCAGCGGAACTCCAGGCCAAACTCAAGCGCGTTATAGACGTCTGGAGAGACCGATCAATCTTTGAAGCACCTATTCAAGCTGCCATCGATGCTCGTATTGGAGGTAAGTACAGAATGTTATCAATTCATCATCAAGAGAAGCGGCTAATCATGGTGTTAGAACTCGACAAGGCTCGTGGCATGGCAAAGCCCGGATTCAGTGGCTCTCCTTTTGGTGGAGCTTCTGCTGCCGCTGCTGCTTCTATTCCATCCGAATTTGCTCCTTTGGTGACTGCTCACCAAACTGTTACCAAGTTGAGCCCTCCTCTGAAGGCCACGATCGCATCTGCAAGTCAGGAGTATGAGAAACAAACTGACCCATCAACACCTGTACCTTCTGCACCTGTTTACGCGGCTCGTCTGAATGGTCTCCTCAAAACCTTGGCCAACGCCGAGAACGCAGTTGCCGAGTGTGTCAAGGCTAGGGAGGGCCTCGTTTCTGGCCTTGAGACGCTACTCAATGCCAACCGGGCCGCATTGGAGCAGGAGAAATCTGATCACGCTCAATTGAAATCTCGAAAGGTCGAGATTGAAGAGAAGAAGCAACAGGTTGAAGTCGGTATCATGCGGGCGTTGGGCCCAGCGGAGAGTAACGGGAATTCTGGAGACGGGGAGTCTTCGAGCACTCCCGCTGAGCCAGACAGGCCAGAAATGGAGGCGCTCACTCCTCCAGCATTTGAACCTTTCGATGCTCCTACACCAGAAGCACTAACACCAGAAGGTGAACCTGCTGCTGCTCTCGAACCAGCTGGCGAAGAAGAGACCGCACCCTACCAGTCATTGCCGATTTCTACCAATGGATCTAACAAACGCCGCCGTGTCGACAATGAAGAGTTTCCCGATTTAGGGGGAGACGATGGCATTGATGCCGATGTTGCTCAGATGCTTAAAGAGGGCACCCAGTCGTGATCGGGATGGATGTCTTGTTTGCCAGGTTTAAAAGGGGATGTCCTACACGGAATGGCGTTTCACTGGTGCAGGTTTGAAAGGCTTGTCTTGGTTGTCTTGGACAGGTGGATAGCGGAGGAATAATCTTCGAGAAATCCTCGGGTCAGAGTGTATAATAGATGGACCGTGGCGTTCAATCAATGCATGTTTTCATGGCTACACGATATGGAATATGTTGCTGTGATGCGAGATTGGTAAGCGATATTGTTGTTGACTATCCACATCTCATGTTTGTTTATCAACTGTGCGTTGCTTGCAAGAAAACGACAACTATTTCCCGTGAATGTTTCTTACTCTTTGGGTCGAATTAATTGAGGTGCTTGTACCTAGGTAGGTAGGTATGGATAGCTCCGACAGAGATGGAGGGGCAGGACAGGGTCAGGGAGAGACTTCCGTGTTAGGGACGCACCATAACCCACCAGCTCGCGACGGGGTCCCCACCTAATTTTTTTGTGAGCATTGGATATCTGAGCTTGTCGCAACTCGGAAGCTGAGAAATGCCGCTACGGCGATGACGGCATTACAAACCACCTCAACTTCGATCCCTTCTCATTCATAATTAGAGTGTCTATCAGCTTCACCTGCTTCTTTCGGCCTGCAGCTCAATCTCCCATCTGTTTCTCCGGTCGACAACGCCGCTGCTGAACATGCTACGCTGAGTCGGCATCTAATCAATTCCCTACCGTCATCATGGTTTCGGGAGTAGCACGCCGCGTGCTGCTCCCACGCCTCGCCGAGCCCTCGCAAGTGTCTCTGGCTGCATCGCGAACTCAATTAGGGCCTTCTCTATACAAGTCTGAAGTTTTCACTCTTCAGACAAGGCTCTTCCATGCTTCCAGCACCCGTCAAACCGCTCTCCCACCGTTCTCAATCGCTACCTTCCGGACACCAGCAAACAATACTCCCTCTCATGCCCGACTCCCCCTGGCGCGAACTCGATCCTCTCAACCTGGTTCAGTCTCTTACGCCTTGCGACAGTTCTCAACAGTCCCTCGTTTACTCCAGGAAATCCAGACCAAGGTCGAAGAAGGCGCCAAGAAGCCCGCCGAGCTTGAAGCTAATCGGAAAATTGCCGAGGATGAACACAAGCAAGAGTTTACCAAGAGCGAGAAAGCCACCCGTGCTGCCCAAGTTAACTTAGCTGCTAAACTCTCGAAAGAGGGAAAGCAGGCTGGAAAAGCTGGTTCGGACGAAATCGTACGACTGATCAAGATTGCCCGTCCAGAAATCCGCTGGCTCGGTATTGCTTTTGTCTTCCTGGTTATCTCCTCTAGTGTCACCATGTTGATCCCTTTCTCTGTTGGTCGAATCCTGGATCTTGCTACCAAAGGTGAAGCCGATGATGTCCGTTTGTTTGGCTTGACCATGAACCAATTCTTCGTTGGGTTGGGTACTGTCTTGACCATTGGAGCTATGGCCAACTTCGGTCGAGTCGTCCTTCTCCGAATCGTTGGCGAGCGTGTCGTTGCCAGACTCCGGTCCCAGCTCTATCGACGTACATATGTTCAGGATGCCGAGTTCTTTGACGCGAACCGTGTAGGTGATCTCATCTCACGTCTAAGCTCCGATACGGTTATTGTTGGCAAGTCTGTGACGCAAAATCTTAGCGATGGTCTTCGCGCCCTCTTCAGTGGTGGTGCTGGTTTTGCTATCATGGTCTGGACAAGCCCCAAGTTGACAGGTCTATTGCTACTCATGTTTCCACCTATTGCAGTTGGAGCCTTCATCTATGGTCGAGCCATTCGAAACGTCAGCAGATCAATCCAGAGGAACTTGGGTACCCTAACCAAGATTGCTGAAGAACGGCTTGGCAACGTCAAGACCAGCCAAGCTTTCGTCGGTGAAGTCCAGGAAATCGGCCGCTACAACAACCAGATTCGAAAGATCTTTGCCCTCGGTAAAAAGGAATCACTCATCGCTGCCACATTCTTTGCGTCAACTGGCTGGGCTGGCAACATGACGATTCTTGCTATGCTTGTTGTTGGTGGTGGTTTCGTACGCAGTGGTGCCATGTCCCTTGGAGACCTAACTTCGTTTATGATGTACACTGCATTTGCCGGTTCAAGTTTGTTCGGCCTGTCTGGCTTTTACTCTGAACTCATGAAGGGTGTCGGTGCCGCAAGTCGACTTTTCGAATTGCAAGATCGCAAGCCTGGGATCCCGCAAACAGTCGGTGTTCAGGTCAAATCAGCACAGGGTCCTATCAGATTTACTGATGTCACGTTCGCCTATCCTACTCGGCCAGCCGTCAAGATTTTCAACGGGTTGGATTTCGAGATATCCCCGGGTAGCAACGTATGTGTTGTTGGTCCATCAGGAGGTGGTAAATCCACAGTGGCTTCTCTGCTGCTGAGATTCTACAATCCTACATCGGGCTCTATTACTATCAACGGTCAAGACATCTCGGGTATGAATGTCAAGTCCCTGCGAAGGCGCATTGGCATGGTTTCCCAGGAACCTGTTCTCTTCTCCGGAACCATCGCTGAAAACATTGCCTATGGAAAGCCCCAAGCCAGCCGTTACGACATTATCTCCGCTGCACGACGAGCAAACTGCAACTTCATCAGCGATCTACCCGACGGTTTGGAAACTCAGGTTGGTGCTCGTGGTTCTCAGCTTTCTGGAGGTCAGAAGCAGCGAATTGCTATCGCACGAGCTCTGCTCAAGGACCCTGATATTCTGATTCTTGATGAAGCCACATCTGCACTAGACGCCGAGTCAGAGACTCTCGTCAACGAAGCCCTGGCTGGTCTTTTGCGTGGCCGCAACACCACCATCTCCATTGCTCATCGTCTCTCAACTATCAAGCGATCCGACCAGATTATTGTTCTCAACAACGAAGGCAAGGTCGCTGAAATTGGTAGCTACAAGCAGCTTGCTGCCGACAAGGAGAGCGCATTCAGCAAGCTCATGGAGTGGCAGATGAGCGGTGGTGAGGTTTCCAAGGAAAGCGGAGCGACCGCTTCACGAGCGCACATCACTGAGGCCGAGGAACTCGAGGATGACCTAGAGAAAGATGATGAGGAGAGTTTTGAACATAACGAGGAGAACAAGAACTCCAAGGACGAGGAGAAGAGACCTTGAAGCGTTTTAGGTCATATAGAGCAGAGAAGCTTTGCCGTAAAAACATAATATGGATGGGGGTTACGGGGATGAAGAAAGATTAGACGAATCATGTAAATTATATATCCTGGTATCTATGTCTGAGTCTCTATGGCGAATGATTTGGGACGCCAGCAGCAGCAAAGAGAACTCCACTCGACATATATCCTACTTTCATTGGCGTCGTTGGTTTGGTTATTTACTCCTCAAAATGGAAGACATGGTTAGGCAATGGTGGTTATTGATAGCTGTGCATAGAAAACAACATCTCAACATTTTGTCAAGTCTTGGATTTTCGGAGCAACTATTACCAAGTTTCTATGTGAAAGGATAGGATCAAGATTGGAGGAGTGAGTTTTGTCATGTCCTTCTGTGAGACCAATTTGGCAGACAAGTTGCATTACTGTTACTTGTGATGGATGACAAAATTCAAGAGTCGGACATAACAATCGGATATAGAGTTCGATATGGAGGACCGGGGCTTTCGGAAGAAGAACATGTTGAACCTCAAGCTCGTGGTTGGTGGGCACGTCTGTTTCACAGTGACAACTATCTAACTCTGTACCTTGTTTCGCTTGACTGAAAGTATAAGCAGAAATACTTCCACCGAATCCGAATGTGATGTTTGAAATTGCGACGAAGCTGAGATAAGCCATGCTTGATGAATGTGGCTATTGTCAGCTCAACATAAAATAGATTATCCAATACGAGGTGACAGAAATGTTGACATCAATGTAATGTCCGTTTTCAGTTACAAAATATGCATATAACAAAGTCGGGATAAGCCAAATGTCCTGAGGCCAAGCCTCATCACGATGGAGGCCAATAGAACAAGTGCAGGTTAGGCTCACCGGCAACGGTTTGTCACATGTGACCCCATTTTGGCTCAAGCATGACCCTAGCCAAATCTTGATTCATGGTAACCGGTTTGCATCTCATCTTTGTCGCGAAATATAGACCGAGCGTAATTCTTGACTCTGTTTACAGTCAGCATCTTCTCGTCTTCCATCTTCTCACATATAGTTTGCCTTTTCGTTGAACTTGCGCACCCATGTCGACCGAAATTGAAGGAACCTTTCAGCTGGCAGACGCCAGCCTCTACACCAAGACCTGGACAGTAAGTATCAATAAATAATCGCTGGCCCAGACAAAAGCTGACGCGACAACAGCCTGAAGGTCCCATCAAAGCCAAGGTGATCCACGTTCATGGCTTCAGCGACCACGTCAACTGGTATGATGACGTATATCGAATTTTAGCCTCTAGCGGCATCCAGGTCTTCGGTTTCGATCAGAGAGGCTGGGGCCGAAGCGTCAAGCAATCCTCCGACAAAGGAAACACTGGCTCGACACCACGCGTGATTGCCGATATTGCAGCGTTTATCGAGAGTCAGCTGCCTTCGGATGTCCCGGTATTTGTCCTAGGCCACTCCATGGGCGGCGGCGAGGTCATCACACTTGCGGCTGACCCTCAGTATGCCAAGCTCGTGAGCCAAGTGCGCGGTTGGATGTTGGAGGCTCCTTTCATCGGATTCGCGCCCGAAGAGGTGCCCAGCTGGTTCAAGGTCATGGCAGGTCGGCTAGCCTGCAAGATCCTGCCAAGGTTTCAGCTCAAGCATGAACTCGACGTGATGAACTTGACGCGAAGACCCGAGATAGCCAAAGGCTACAAGGAAGATCCTCTTTGCCACGATACAGGTACGCTGGAGGGTTTGGCGTCGCTTCTCGACCGAACGGCCGCTCTGCAATCGGGCTCTGTGAAGTTGGGCAAGGAAGTCAAATCTCTTTGGCTCGGCCACGGAGATCATGACAAGGCCTGCAGCTATGAGGCCGCCATGGAATTCGCGAAGAGGCAGGAAATCGAGGACAAGGTTGTCAAGACGTATGTGGGAGGATACCACGCTCTGCACGTAGATCTGTGCGCGGAAGAATATGCGAAGGATATCACTAATTGGATCCTGGAGAGGAGCTCAGGAGAGAGACCGATCGAGGCGAAGCTGTAATGAAGAACGAAGCTGGGAGTGGTCGCTCCGATATTGGGTTGGGATATTGTTTTGGCGGTTATGATTTCTAGATCTGCAAGAAGCACTAGACTCATGCAATGCACCTTGCTTTTTGTACCATACACCATGTTGTCGGTAATCTTTGCACCACTTGATGTTTATCTTGCCTCGATCCAAATATTTTACAGAAAGCGAAGAGGACGTCTATTTCTATCTTATATACTAATTGTCAAATACTCGGACCCTCCGATTGTGGCTGGCTGTATTGTATAACATGGCCGCTTATCTTGGGTTCCCATGTACAAAAGCGGCAATACCAAGCCAATAGACTGAGCAATAGCCTCAGTTGCATCTGGCCTTGGCCTGCATGCTACCAAAGTCCAGATCAGATCTATGGAGACAAGCTATGGATCGTCTGTCAAATGTCAAAGTGGGCCTGCCCTGTCCGTGACAGTCCGTCTTTCCGCTCCGTAGACGCCCGAAGCCAAACGTTTCCAAGACGTAAAAAGTTACGGGACGCCGAGACCTGCTCCGGTCGGTTCCTGAGCTTATCGGAGCCGTATTTGAACTATAATTGAACGTCTCCCGCCCCTCTTGCTCCGATATTTGCTTAAATGAAGCTTTCCGTGATGCAGTATTGTCCTTTTCATGTTGGACTAGGACTCGGAAGGCATGCTCCGCTTACTCATTCTATTTCGGCTCCATCGGAAACTGAAGCTCACTAATTGACTAACCGCTATTGGTCCAGCGTCACTGCACTTACAGCACAGTTGTTAAGGGAAAGCTCTCGTCGGTATTGATATCCTTAACAATGGATGCCATCGCGACTGCCCCGAGGCCGTGAGCGAAGGTCCTCATCGCTCCTTCCACGTGGGAACTTGACTGGTCGAGCCAAGACTCGACATGTAGTAAGGATGAACCAGATCGGACCAGATCTCTTGTCGTTCATCAAACAACTTTGTTTGCCTCGACCTTGTTCCTATACATCCATGTCCTTGCTATACTATCGACCCTATTCGCTGGCACAAAGCTTTGTCGAATAGCCAACTGACTACAGTACCGCACAGCACAACACACAGTCAACTAGTATCTCCCATTGACCTGGATCTTGATCTTGCCTTGCAGCCGATCAACTGAGATCATCACTGCACCTAGTCTACACTCCGCACTAGCAGATGCTTTTCATGAGGCACCTTCTTCGCTCCTGAAGTCTCTTTGTTGGCTTCCCTTCAACATTTCTCTCACTTACATATCGTCATCCAACAGTTTTTCACGTTGTGTAACAAACAATATCGATATTGTGCATTTGCCTCTCCGATACATCAATATCATTCTTTGGAACCGCCACCGTATATCAAGACATGACGCCAGATAATAATCACGCTCACCCCAAGTCTATTCACTTGCAATCTATCGAGCGCCCACGAACACGAAGTTGCTCGAGGTCATCGACCAGACACAATGGAGCCAGTACCGCTTTTGAGCCTGTAATGGTCGACGACAATGAGACTATCGCCAGGAACGTTTCTCATATGACTGATGTCGAGAGCCAACTTACCGCCACTGGACGTCGACAGCATAGTCCCATCGACAATGACCCATATGGTCTCTCTCGCGGCTACAAGACGGAGTCTGATATTGCCGACATAAAAGCCAATACGTCGCGGAAACGGGATAGTCTCCCTGGGCGCAACTGTATGCCCAGCAAGATCGGCTCAAAGATAAAGGCTCGTAAGCTGCAGGGCTTCTACGAAAATCAGAATGCGGCAATTGATCGCATGCTCAAGTCGGTTGAGGAGCATCGTGACGAAGCTCGCGACCAGCATGGCGAGGATCAACTCAAGTTTCGCATCGCTGTTTGGGGCTCTCTTGTAGCCAACGTTGCTCTATCGGCTATTCAGCTATACGCTGCCATCTCATCGGGCTCGCTTTCGCTTTTCACTACTATGGCCGACTCTATCTTCGATCCTTTGAGTAATCTTACCCTCATTCTATCGGCTCGAGCCATCCGCCATGTGGATTCTAGACGGTTTCCCGCTGGCAAGGCACGTCTCGAGACTGTAGGAAATATTGTCTTCTGCTTTCTCATGATCGCTGTCTCCCTCATCATCATTGCATTCGCATGTCAAGAGTTGGCACAGTCGAAATCTGATAAGGACTTTCATCTTCCTGCTGTCATCTCGGTCTGCTGCGCGTTCGCCACCAAATTTGTCCTTTTTCTCTACTGCTGGGCGCTCAAGGATAAATATAGCCAGGTCAATATTCTCTGGCAGGATCATCGTAACGATCTCCTCATCAACGGCTTTGGTATTCTTACAGCTACTGGCGGCGCAAAGCTGGTCTGGTGGATTGATCCCATGGGTGCCATCCTGCTGTCGGTCCTTATCTCTTGTATCTGGCTACATACCGCTTTTGACGAGTTCCTGCTTGTCGTTGGTGTCACAGCTCCTGTCGAGACACAGCAGCTCATCACATATGTGTGCGTCACGCACGACGATGCAATCGTTGGCATTGACACCGTGCGTGTGTACCACTCAGGTCCTCGTTTGATCGCCGAGGTGGACATTGTTATGGAGCCAACACAGACTCTGCAGGAGAGTCACGACATCGCAGAGGCGCTTCAGATTAAGCTGGAGGATCTTCCCGATATTGAGCGGGCATACGTTCACATCGACTACGAGACCACGCACAAACCAGAACACGCATTTAAGAAGGACATGTAGGTCTAGGTTCGGAATGCGTTTTCAGGGGATCTTTGAATTGGAAAGGGCGTTTTGAGCGGCTGGGAAGGGACTTGGCGTCGGCGCTTAGTGTGAAAGACAAGGGAGCTGAGACGAGACATGTACTCGGCCGGGTACACGAAGCCTGAAGGGCTATAGCATCAAAGACAAGAAAGCTCTCATGAATGAAGTGGTGAGAATTGGAGTAGCAGTGAAAATCAGGGCTAGTTATTTTTGTAAAGAAACGAAGCCATCATTGCAACAATGGCTCACGTGGGCTACTTATGCAAGTAAGAGCGTGTGATGCACCCATATGAAGCCGGTTGATACAGACAGTATAGTGCTGCAGCTAGGGTTTTGGGCAAGGTGAATTGAGCTAAATTATGCAAGTTTCGCAGATCCCGGCATTGCAGAGCTGTCGATGTAAACTTTTGGTAAAGTGAGACACATTGGTATGGAAAAGTGACAAGATTTCTCGCGTGTCTTTGTCCCGACATCTGTCTAATGTCTCGGTACGCCATGTCCGAGTGGACAGCCAATGTGATCTGCAACAGCAAAACACCAAATCTACGTCACAGTCTTAGCTAGTTCCAATTCTAACGCTAGCTCTTTCGGCTGAGATTTGAATGTCTTTACAAACACCAAAGGGCGAGATTGAGATTGGAAAGGGGACTCGCAGCGTGTCATGATGAAGTGACCGAGCGGGATTTAAGTGCATTTCAACCCAACAGCTTCACTAAAGGGGACCACAGTTTGGAATGGTTGAGATTAAATGCACGTATTTGAGCGGCGCGTCACATTCTCGAAGCAACTTTACAAGGGGGGGAACATGACCAGTTTCAGTTGTATGCAGGAGCCCGCTCGCGAACTCCATCCCTGGATGGTTGTAGGATACGAGCATCATATGCAGGAAATCACTGACTGACGCGAGTGCCGTGCTATATAAATATGGTATATTGCAGATAGGTTGGAGCTATGCTGAGAATATTGAAATGAGGTTGGAGCTACCAGGACTAGAAACTGACAATTCCATCATCGTGCAGCCGTTGAAATTAGTGGCGATTGGCTAGTACGAGAAACCCGCCCCGATTTACGGACCTAGTACAGTACTCTACTGCACCAAGGGAGCACCAAAATGGTCCCAAGTTTGGTGCAATTGACGGCTGTGAACCCTCAATCTCTTTTTTGTACCAACGTGGGGGTCATTATTCAACAAATTTCTATAGCTCAAGCTGTTATTATATGCTGTGATGTGCTGTGCTGCCCTTGGACGGCAGGAGTACTGTGGAGTGTCAGGACTCAGACCTCGGCGCTTCTAGAACAGGAGAGTTCCTCAGGGTCATTGTGGCTTGGAACAGTTAGAGTTTAGTACCTGAAGGGTCACCACAGACTGTTTTGTCAGACACTTTCAAAGTTCCCAGCCGTGATTAAGCCCATCCATTGAGTTTTTGACATAGGTATCTGTAGTTGAACTGAAGCTTTACAGGCATATAGCCCGTCAATGGTGCCCGCTTGGAGTTTTAGGTGACCCACAGGAGCTTACTGGAGACAGCAGCCCGAGCTCCAGTCTCTCCAGTGCGTTCTGGCCTAAGTTGAGTTAGTTTGCTGGAGCTGCACCTGGGCTGGGAAGTTCCCCCCCTCCAAATCGTCTGGGGCCGGGGGCCATCATCGGATCATCACATACACTGCATAGGTACATTGCATTGGATGGAACACTAACATTACCTGCCATTCTCATTCTCATTTTTGTTCTCGTTCTCATCCATTCTCATTCTCATGCTCATGCTCATGCTCATATCACGTCACGCCTTGGCTCTCGCTTTTACCCCCTCTCCAAGTTTTGTTTCTTCTCCAACTCCTTCTCCTCCCTCTCTAGGTTTTATACCAGATACCTTTGGGCATCGCTAGAGATCCAATTCTTGCATCGTTTCAAAAGCATAGACCACTACCTGTACTAGCATTTAGCTTCCACCAGGTACCCTTGCTAGATCGAGCTTGCTTTGCCTTCTTGTTGGCTTGGACCCTCGACAAGCTCCGTCAAATCGTGATCCCACGACTTCTCCTCTTCCTCTTCTCCTCCAGAGCTTCTTTCCATGGGCTGCTGACCGAACTCTTCAAATTGTTGTAGCTGACCTGGACAATCTGCGCCGAGGTTTGTCTCTCAGCTGGTCAACTACTCTTGCTTCTATACAATCATCATGGCTGCCCAAGGTGCCAAAGGCGAGCAGATCTATGCTACGGTGCGATCCATTCTGCGCCCATTCTGCTCGAATTTGCCTCGCTAACGATCCAACAGCTTCTTCTGAGCGATTCTTATCTTCCTGGTGCGTCAATTGACTCTGCCTTCCCCTCAAGCTCTAGCTGACTCCTCCCTCAGGCGCACTCGTCCTCGCTCACTCTCTCCGCGATGCTGGAGCCAACCGCAAGTTGGCAGTCCTGGTTACACTCGACTCCGTTTCGGCCGACTCCATTACACAACTCAAGGCGAGCTACCCAACGTGTTCCTGCGCATCTTTGAACATTTCGCTAACCATACGACTTTTAGAATGTCTACGATTATGTCTTCCCCGTACCGCGCATTCGCAATGACCACCCAGCCAACCTGTACCTCATGAACCGTGGCGATCTGCACTCAGCTTTTACCAAGATCAATCTTTGGAAGCTCACTCAGTTCTCAAAGATTGTCTACATTGACGCTGATGTCGTTGCGTACAGAGCTCCCGAAGAGCTCTTCGATCTACCCCATCCCTTCGCCGCCGCACCCGATATCGGTTGGCCAGATCTATTCAACACTGGTGTAATGGTCTTGGATCCCAACATGGGTGACTACTATGCCATGATCGCCATGGCTGAGAGGGGAATCTCTTTCGACGGTGCCGATCAAGGTCTGATCAACATGCACTTTGGCCAACGGTACCATCGCCTGAGCTTCACTTACAACGTCACGCCATCTGCCCACTACCAATACGTACCTGCGTACAGACACTTTCAGTCCAGTATCAACATGGTGCATTTTATCGGCGCAAACAAGCCGTGGTTCACTGGCCGAGATGCACCTGCTGGCAGCAATCCCTTCAGTGAAATGATAGGACGGTGGTGGGCAGTCTACGATAGACATTACCGCCATCAGGTGAGTTCGTTTTGTGTATAGCAATCATTGGTCTCTAACTTCTTGTATAGGAATCTTCCGGCGACGCTACCCAGTATGTCCAGTACTTTACAAAGGGAGAATGGCGTCCTCAGTCAGTTCAAGCGCAGCCTTCTGCCGGCGAAGAGCAGTCTCATGGTCAGAGCTCGACTACTTCTGCTGAAGGGCAGCACCAGGAGCACCATACACCTCAGCCGGAACAACGCTCAGCGACTCAGCACCATGGCGAAAGATCCGACCATGGGCAGCATTCTACTACCCAATCTGGCTCTGCTCCTCAGCAGCACCATCAACACCAAGAACCTAAGAAAGAGCCACCCCCGATTACGATGCATGACTGGGATGCTCAGAGGTAGGTTCATCATCGATTAAAACTTCTACTTTGCCGTGAACATGAGACGCTGACTTTCCAAGACACCCTCCTCCCTCCGATTCGAAGCCTGAAGCGATGAACTTCCCTTCTACTCACTACGAAATGTCCCGCGACACCGCACCATTCGTCCCCCCTGTAAGGTACCCGAGTCCCCCCAAGAATATGTGGTATGAAGTTCCAAAGGAGAAGCCCGCTCCTCGGTCAAAGCCAGCTCCGGAGATCTTTCCCTGGGAACGCAACCGACCTCGACCAACGAGAACGTTTGCTGGAGAGCCCGAACCGGAGCCTGAAACTGAACCAAAATCCACCCCTGAAGAGTCGAGTGCTACAGGCACAACGCCACTCTCCGTGAAAACTGAAGGCCTTACAGAAACAAAGAATGAGTCAACTACAACTACCCCTATAGTACAGATTACACCATCGGATCCTTGGACATCCTACACGCGCACAAATGCTTGGGACGAAGTGCCTGAAATCGAGCGGTACGTCGACCGTCTACATGGCGGTCACCGGCGTGGTAAGAGTTCGACCTCTTCGACAGGTCGCGTGAAAAGTCCAACAACCGGCTCATGGAGAGACGACAAGAGCAGTTTCAAGCTACGGGGTTTAAAGCTCACCGATTTCCCCAGCGCCGTTGAGCGTCCCAGCTTGCCAGTTACACCAGCTCCGGTCCATCGAAACTCTTTCTTTGAAAAAGATGACGCGGAACAAGAAGATGAAGGGGCGAAGAAGCTTCCTGAGGCCGAAGGCGTGCCGGCGCAGTCCGACTGGGTATGTGTGCATGGGAGACGATGGGGGCCTACAGACTGTTTGTGCGAGGTGACTGACTTGGTGCTGCATCACCAGGATCCGTTAGAACAGCTGCAGAAGTTGGCCAAGCAGCAATCGGATGCGTTGCTCAGAAGACTTAGTGGTGATGGAACCGAAGGAGGGGAAGGAGGAGTGAGTCGCGAAATTCCAACACGCCCATTACCTTTTGGTTCGGGTGATTCGAAATCACCTACTTATGTTGCGCAGTCCGCCACAGGCGTGTTAAGCCCACAGCCGGTGAAGGGCGAAAGATCAGCAGGCATCTTGCGCGATATGAGCAGTGGCCGTCTTGACCCCGAATCGACTTCAACTTCTCAGGCGACAACGATACCCGAACCGAGCTACTCAGGCCCCGGCGCCGCATGGGAGAAGGGCGAAGATATACCACAGCGCAAGACCCCCCTGCCACCTAACGAAGATGAACTAGACGCTCTCAACGCATAGGAAACGACAACCTGTACATCAGCAGCCTCCCACGAGTGGCCAGAAGATATCGAGTCTTTTGTCCTTGTCCACCGAGAACATGACAGGGAAGAGCCAAGAAGGAATGATTAATGTGTTACCGCTTCATGGCTATGGATGGGGATGGTAATAAATACTGGAATGCAGGTAAAGTGATGGCTCTTGGGTATTCGTGGCATGGACACATGTTTATTCTCCTTTTCTTTCTCTTCGTTTTTCTTGTGCAACTTTAGGGAGCCGCAAGTTCTACATTGTCAACTAACGCTGAGGAAGAGAAGGAAAGATGTATTTTTGTTGGAATATGAAGATTATGGCAGCATCTTCTTCATAGGCGTCAAAGAGTAGGAAATTGTTCTCCTGACTTTGTCTTTGGATTCGACTCATTTGCTCTGTTTGGCACTACATCATGCTTTTATTCTGCGCTCGTACTTGTTTTCTGTGTGTATCTATTCTGCATGGTTTTTGGTCCAGTTTCATTTAGCACTCTTCCATTCGTCTGCGTTTCTGCCGTGTTCGTTCGTCATGGGGTGGTGTTTGTGGGTTGTGAATATTGGTATAACTTCAGATTGCATTGCACGTTAAGCGTTTCCGTGTATAATACTTGATAAATATATATTTCACGTGTTAACTATGCTTTATTGCCATTGAGTTAATCGAGTAATACACAACTCCTCAAAACGCCATGTCGCTATCTGGATAAAAACAAATGCTGCCTTGCTCTCCGCTAAATCAATATAAGCGAGCGGGCTGTGATACCTGCGCGTACAAAGAAAGATAAAGCTCAAGAAAGTCGATAATTCTATGTTTCATATAGGATTAATCCTCCTTTGGTTTGTCCTTGTCTTCGTCGTCCTCAACATCTTCAACAGTCACGGCTTTGGCCTTGCCTTTCGAGGAGCTGCTTTCTGGCTCTTCATCATCTTCACTATGGGATGCTGAAGACCCTTCCGGTGTATGCTCAGCTGCTGGACTTGACTGGGATATAGCCTCGGCATGAGTAGTTTGACTTGAGCTTGGTTCAGCCTGCAAACCGTTCTGAGATCCTGATTCAGTCTGATTCGGGCGAGTGTTGTTGCCGAAGAGTTGCGCTGATCCTCCCCAGTTAGGCATACGAGGACTAGGCGCAACAACCTGAGGCGGATCAACGGCTCGCGTAAACTGCGTTGGAAACTGGGAAGGGGCAGACGGGGGAGCTGATGTACTCTCAGCCGGTTGAGCCTCTTGGTTCCTACTGCCAATTGGAGACGGTTGCCTAGCCGCAGATGTAGGTTGAGGCATAGTGATATTGTCTACCATTGTCGCTTGAGGGCCTACCTGTGGCGAGGGTTGCGTTGAGGTTTGGCTACCATCAAGACGTTGCAAAGGCATCAAGGACCAGCCAGGAGGGATAACAACTCCCTCAGGAAGCTCGGCGCTACCAGAGGGAATGGGTACCGCATTAGGGGCAGCACTATGTCGAGCCATCAGAGGGCTTGGGATTCGTGGGGGGAGACCAGGGAACTGCGAAAAGCCCGAGGGCATCGGCATTTGTTGCATAGGCATTGGCACCACGGGGTAGGGCTGTGGCATGAGAGGTTGGGTCAAGGGGTACATAGGAGGTGGTATCGGTTGTGTCTGGGTGTTTGGGGCGGCTTCTGAGGCATTCTGTCTCTGCCTGAGGCGTTGTAGCTCTGCTTGGAGAAGCTGAAGAGTCTGTACCTCTTGAAAAGCCATCAAAGCTGACTGCACCTCGCGCTGAATCATCTGATCTGCCTGACTTAGCAGTTGTGCAGCGGTCTGCAAGTTGTCGCCAGCGGGAAGAGGAGTCGCCGGGGCAGTTTGACCAGCAACAGGAGGTGTACCAACCCCTGGGGTGGGAGGTGCCAAGCCTTGTTGATTAACCACAGCTTGAGGCATGCCAAATTGCTGAGCAAGTTCTCTAGCTTGCTGTCCGTTTGCTCCAAACCCAACACGGAGGGGGCCAAAGTTGAAAACCCGTGGCGCAGCTGGTCGCTGTTCAGGTTGAGCACCTCCATTCTGCTGTCCCTGCGCGGGAGCAATTCCAGGGTTTACTGGCGCTTGCTGAGCTGCAGCCCCGCCTCTGATCTCTATTCGAAGTCCCGCGGCCCTGTTCTGGCCAGCGCGAGCGTTCTCATTAAGGCTAACAGGGCTTCGACAGGTCGGACATACCTGCTGTCGTTCGAGCCAACTCTTGAGGCAACCAAGGTGCAAGATATGGCCGCATGGCAACTTCTTCGGCCGAATCCTGTCCATTGCTCCTGGGTTGTTCTCAGGATCCCAGGGGCGCATTTCTTCGCGACAAATGATGCAGGTATCTTCCCGTGTGAGCTCTTCCAGAGTGGCGTCAGGGTAACGATTCATCTCCTGAATCGCCTTACGGTACCGCAATAAGGCTCCTAGTCTCTTGATAAAATCCCGTGCCGTCATGAAGAGATCCCTCATGATGTGGATCGGTAATCCATAGAACGTGAGGAGCATAAAGAAGAAAACGATATAGATGCCAAGCTTGACCAGGTCTAACAATGTCAGTGATGTTTTCCAATAAGACTGGGGTGCAGCATACCTGTAGCAAGGTCAAGCCAGAGAACAAACTCTCCCTTGGAAGACCAGCCCGGCACTTCGATATCCATTTCATCAATATCATCCTCGTTCGGCAGAGGATCGGTGGAAACTTCCTCGCCTGCTGCAGCAGCTGCTTCACGTTGACGTCCGATGGCCTGTCGCTCCTCCCTGACCTCTTGTCTCCTTTCGGCCAATCTTTTGCGTTTCTGCTGTTCCTGGATATTATGTTCAATCAAGGACAGCGCATACCGGGCTGCTGTCCGCCATGAACTTGTCGCCAATACTGCGAACTCGAAGAGAAACATGACCATCATGTTAGGTCTGGCTTGCTGAATAACGGTATTGATCGTGTATCGGAGGATGTAGATATCGTATATGAAGCTGAGCGTGAGTGACACGCTAAGTCGCAAATGGAACAGACGTGGGTTCGCAGGCGGTTGTTGCTCGAGGACCTCAACTCTTCCATCACCGATCCAACCCCAAACCTTTCCAGTAATTAAGGCAGCGAACATTACGAGAAACCAAGCACCTATTTCATCTCGGAAAATGGTCATAGCCAAGCATGTTTCCGTTATGGCGAACCAGGCCCGTTCTGTAAGTTGTTCGACTTCGACAGCGCGGAGGGGGCCGTAGCATAGTCGTATTAGACTGTAGACGAAGCTACTGTAGAATAGTAGCGCAAAGTTGACCAAGACCTGTACATCATGAGTTCAATACCACGACAGGAGAGGGGCATCGATCCCGCAGGTGACGGAACCACGTACCAGTAGACAAAAGTTGCTCTGGGCAAGATATACCATTGCCGAATAGAAGTTGGCCCTCTGATAAAAGGCTGAGAGGACAACGCTGCCCGCGAGGGCCGTTGAGGCCTTTGCATCGAAATGTTAGCATTGGTCCATGATGATCAGCCATAGCTCCATATAGCTTCCCCCAAGCTCTCCAACCAAAGCAATTACTTACCCCAGCATACCAGCCAAGTCGCATCTTGGGCATGGGAGTTTCTGACTTTTAGCAAATAATTCAAGTCGTCATCAAAAATAACAAAAGTAAAAGATCACTCCCTCATCCCCATGGCTTAATCCGGATAACTTTTGATGAATGTATGTAGTTCTTTGCTTTCACTGCAATCGATGAAAGCGAGCTTGATGCCACGTTAAGCACAGCGACACACGACCGATGACGCAGGGGCCGAGGCACGTGACAATGCTCTGACGTGAGAGAGAGGATGAGTAATCAGAGAAACCACTGTCAAAAGTGGACTACCCTAAAGTCAGATGGATCGGGTATCAGCTTAGTGAGAGATAGAGAATAACAAGAACAAATTATAGTTGTGCTGCAACTTGAATGTGCTTTCTCCTGATTAAGCACGTTCAGACACTTGACCCGTGGATTCTCACTGAATCATGGCAGCACTAACACCCATCCTCACACCAGCATTGCTGGCCACGATCCGCAAACAACCCAATCTACCACGCAATACATGGTACTTCATCACAGCAACAACCTTATCAGCTCTCAATAGGCCTGATGAGCTACCCAAGATCCTTAGAAGTGCAATCGAAGAAGGCCCAGGTGCTGACGGGAGTGGCGTTCCAAGTCGGGATGAGCAGTTGTGCATCTCCCGGCGTCTCAGGGAAGCTCTGTTGAAAGCCTCAGCCGTTGGGGGCATGCCAAAGGTTGGATAACATACGAGGACAACAAGGCGCTTGATACTAACGAATCTATCAGATAATCAATGCTCTTATGTCTTTGAAGTCGGCAACTCCAGAGGATCTCCTGGACGAAGCAGGAACTGATGCAGCATCGCCCAGACACAAAGACATATATGACACTCAGCCAACCCAGATACTCCAACGAGGACAAAGCTTCTTCGAAAGCATCTACGGGAAGATATCAAGACGTATAATGGGCCAAATGGAGCGTTCAGGTGCACCAGACCTTGGCTTACTAGCTAGGTTGACATACGGATATGTGCTAAGCAACACTGATCTGCTTACACCAGCCGAGACCTCATTCGTTCTCATTGCTAGCCTGATTCCCCAGGATGTAAGTGCACTTTTACATGTGCTATAGGGCTGAGCCTGGGTTATTCTTGATACTGATAATAGAGTTCCTAGGTCAACCCTCAACTCAAAGGTCACCTGCGGGGTGCATTGAATGGCGGCGCCAGTGAGGATGAAGTGAGAGCCGTAAGAGACTTAGTGGTTAAGATATGCGAGGCTTCTGGCATGAAGAGACTCGAAGAGAATGCAATTGGAGGATGGGGTTGGAGAAGTGAAGTTGCGAATGTATGAATAGATCATGGTTCTCTGCTTACCCTATGGCAACCTGGGGACAATGGACATCGACAACTAGGCACCATCCGTGCAATCAATAGCTATCATTAACCGCGTCAATTCTTTGCATGCATATGCATTATCTGGTATGTGATTATAAACGCCATATCTCATCAATACATAAGGGTTCAATTGACCATTGGTTGACATCTCTAATACCTTTCTGAGCTTTGGTCGAGAGTCTCAATCCACATTGAGTTTCTTCGTCTTCCGCTCTCGGACGTTTATGCGACTAAAACTCCGCAAACTAACTAATTATTGTTTCATGTACCAAACGGCGCCTAGTCTCTGCTATGTTCGGCGTCTTGAGCTCCTAGCGGCCGACGATTTGGCGAGAAACGAGAAACGAGGAAGAGGGGGGAGTTCCGAGGAGAGGTTGAAATGCGGAAGAAATTCCGCGTTTAGGCGAGTGCAGCGCTGTGCACGGAGCCAACAGAGCGAAAGCCAAGTCGTAATCCGCTGTCACGCGCCAAAAGCAAGGGTAACAACCCGCCCGGGCCCCTAAAGAATGGCTTGCCTTGCGAACCAGGGGGCCATGGGGGCCAAGGGCCAAGGACCAAGGACCAAGGGTCGAGCAGAAAGACAGAGACCTACAGTACCGGGGGGTTGTATCCGTGGTCCGGAGGGTGCATTCTGAAAAAATGCCAGTGCCAGTGCCGCTCTCCTACCCAGCAATCGAGGCCAGCCAGGACCCTAATTTGGGCACGCCACGGTTACTTGATCTGCTACTGCTCAACCATGGTTCGTTGTAAGAGGCACCACAGACCAATACCAAAGGTCCAAAGGAGCTTCCCGTGGCCAAAAGGTAAAATCCTAGCCTGGTGGGCTTGAATATCTGAGACATTGCCTGCTCTCAAGTCTAGACTCTGGACTTTGCAACGGCGTCTAGGGCATAGTGTAGTGCCATGCTCGCCACGTCAGAGTGATTGAACGGCAATGGCAGAGATAAGGTCAACCGTCAGTTGAGAACTTGAGAGTTAAATCGGACTTCAGTGAACCCCGCGGGACTCACCAGCCTGATACCTATTAGCCTCTGTGAATACCTGGTCACGATGGATACTCGTCTCATTCTTTGAGCAAGCGAGGGTTTCCTAGCCAAACTCTCCATCATTCGCCTATCAATGCACTGTTATTCACAACACAACAAGACTCCATTTTCAATGTAGATCTCATTGCGCGGAAAGCTCCTGATCCTGATCGCTCAATGTAACGAACAAACGGAACAGAACCGTGCTCCCCACGTCCCATCAGGTCCGATCAGTACAGGGCTCCCCTTGCGTCATGTTGAAACTGGGCAGGCAGACTGGCCAAAATTGGCTCGTCCTTTGGTGAAAGAGAAAGCCTAGCCGTGGGGTTCATGTCTTATACCGGTACTCGGTATTCAACCAGTTGGACTGTACACGCTGGGAGCTTGGGTTACATTTGCTGCTTTTCTGGGTTGGTTATTGTTCTGGATCCAGCAATGGCACCCTCTCTTGACAAGTACATCTTGGGTTGCACAGGGCGAGATTGGTGATCTGGCAAGCAAAAAAGGCAACCGAAACACCCACAATTCGAGGAACAAGGTGTGCGATTCGACCGGGGAGAGTTGGAGTGCAGGAAAGGCTAGGATAGACTTGTATACTGTGCTCTGCCATGAGCCAAACATAGAATATTGACATGCAGCAACAATCTCGGATGCATGACACTCCGAGGCAGTCACACACATATTGGTTTGTCTCTTGTTTGGGTCCGTCCAACCAATTTCTAGGAACGGCCGCCGTGACAAGCTCCAGGGTCAGAGTAACAGTAACCTCAATCAATCTGATGATGAATTGAATATGGAGACACTCAATCCTCCCGAAAGTCGTCGGAACTCGTCACGACAGGGCAGGGGTTTATCGGGCATCTTGTTTCTTCTTTTTCTTTTTTTCCCTCTGCCCCCTCCCCTGCTGTCATTCCCTGTCGGTTTCGATCAAGACTCCCACACGTGGCCAAGATCCTCGAGGGCCGCAAGTTGTAAAGAGGGGCCGAAAGACTCACAAGCCTGTTGATGTAGCTTTCTGGCAGGGGGGCGGCTCAGAAGCGGCAAGGCGCGCATCAACCCATTGTGTCGGGTCCCCTCGTTCAATTGAGTTCAGGGCTTGTCGTTGCCCGACATTAACTATTACTTTTCGTTAATACGACCATGTGAAACGGCAGGAATATTGGCATTCTCGACTCTCACACCTCTTAGAGCTTAACTTTTGGGAGCCAATGCGATGCGGATACAGCTCCAGTAAACCACAAGGAACTTCCCAGCTTATTGATGATCCCCTCTCGAGCTAGACCACCGTGCACCGGGAATCTACACTCGCCAAAGCGTATGAACGTCGTATCGAGATATGAACTTTAGCTCCTGGTAACTGTCCCGTGCAACGACATTTGATATTCGAGTATTCTAATAAGTTGACGACTTTTCAGTTGAGCACCAGTAGGTCCTTGTAAGACGTGCCCAACGCCAACAGCAACTGGTAAATCGTGTTGTATCAATGGTTGTCAATTTATATCACAGTAGTATCGTACAACTGGAACCACTTACAAGGCATAGCTTACACAGTATGTTCATTGATTGAACCGAGTAGTCGGATCATTGATTCAAACGACTGCATTCAATAGCTTGCCTAGCTTCGATAACTCAGTCCGACAGTCTGGATCGTGGCTGAATGGCGTTCAGGCCGCCAGCGTCAAGTGCCGTCCTCAAAGTCTAACGCGGACACCCACGACACTGGACAGCAGAGTGACATACAATAGCCTCTTATTGAATAAGTCAATTTTAAACTCCTAGGCGCAAACATCACATTGGACTGCAGTGTCCATGCTCAGTCTGGACCGCACCTTGAGGTAAATTTGAGCGTTAACAGCGGCTCCTGGTAATCCCTTGGATTCGATGACAGTTGGAAACTGCCGTCCTTCTCCTCTTATTCTCCGTGTTCTAGGCCACGATCGAGTTTTCAACGGTACGTTAGTACTGTTAGTCTCAATATTAGACTGGTGGCGCTCGCTCACTCGCGTAAGGCTACCGCAGTTGGAACTGGCCTCTCCAGCTTACAAGGCTGTCCCTTGAGTAAAAATGCCCAGACCACTGTTAGTGTACCGGCGACGGTAGAAAAGCTTGAGAGGTGTTTGTTTCAACGGACACTAAGCCCCCACACGAGCCATGCAGACCGGCGTTTTCGCGCGCTGTTGTCGCCACGAAGGATATCTTCCTACTATGAAAAGCGATTTCGCTGCTCAAGCACGAACAGCCGAGATAGGCGGGGGTTCTCGTTGTCGGCATACCTCGACGGACTTAGAGAAATGAGACAGTTTGTAGGACAACACCAGTGGAGCAAAGGAATAGCAATCAACCTCAATGACGACAAGCATCGAAATACTGGGGCGGTTTCTCTATGACGTTTTGGAAGGACCACGATCGATCCTCAGGAGACTGATGGTCCGCGATATTTCTCCATGATATGATGAGTGTGGATATGTATGTGATATGTACCGTAGACCATAGCCGCTCATCAAACGCCATGAAGATCCATTATGAGATGGTGATTGTGGGAGATCGACAGAGCACGGCCTCTCGTCCTCGCCCGTAGACGCGGCAGTCTTGTTGGCCCAAGGGATGCCGTTTACCTGCCCTGGTCGAGCGTCTTCGGACAGTTTGATGTCCCCGAGATCAAGCATTGATCAGCGCCAATCTCCTCGGCCCATCTCCAAGGCTTTGTGCAACATTGTTGTTTATTGTAGGAACCAGGTAGAATTCCCCATTACAGTACTTCGTAAAGTGAGGCTTGTTGATCGTTGAAGCTCCTGCAAACAGTAGTAGCCCAGCAGACCAGGATTAAAGCAGCACTGAGATCCAACTCAACCCTGCAATGCGAGTGGGAGAGACATGTACGATATTGTTATTACGATGAGGAAGGAAAAGATCAACGTTCGATGCTGCCGCCAAAACAGCTGTTTGATGTCGGCATTCCAACTGGGACACTCGTGTAAGCACCTGTGAGGATGGTAGGATGAATATCTTTCAGGGTTGGACCGCATACAGAGTAATTGGCAACGAGATAGGTGGGCTTCTATCAAAAACTCCGAGAAGCCAAAAAAGCAATTCCGCGATCTTGGATATTACTGTATCCGTAGATTAGCATTTCAGAATACTCCGGTCAGTGTTGAGCTTGACTTTATGGAACTGGTATGGGTGTCTCGACTGCTGGGTGGGGGGCAAGCCGCCAATAATCAGGTCAGTGGCCCGTTTCCTTTCCTTACTTGGTGTTGTGATGCAAGCAATCAGACCAAAACATTTGGTTCTCAACTCCGAATGGAGAACTCGTGATGAACGGAGTCACCAAAAGAGGATACAGCGGAGCGCAGAGGACGGAAATGGCTGCGGAACGAAAGAGATGGTGGTTTATTCGCATTGGATCGGTGAAGCCGAGAGAGCTTGGCAACTCTATCGACTTGCTAGGCTTGCGAGAGCCAATCAGATACCCTCAAACAGCCAGGGTCACCGGTCAGAGAACAGACCTAGAGAACTTGGGTCGGCCGACCGCTGGAATGTGCATCGGGGACCCATGTGGACAAGAGCGTGGGTACCGAGGTTTTGATTCAGAACAGACAGTCAAAGTCAAGGTCCAGGGAAGGGAGCTCCATAGCTAGGTAGCTTCTCCATCAGTGGATTATCGACACCTCACGCTTTTTTGCTTTTTCTGTTCTCGTCTTGACTTTGCAAGCGCTGCTTTGCGTTTCGACTCCGCAACTCTGAAGACACATACATGCCGGTGGCCTTTTCCATCTGACACAAAGCCCTGGTTTTGGAAAGAAAACCCGTCTCTGTTGCAGCCGAGGAATGCGGTCTGGCTACGTAGAGTAGAGAGCTCTGAGACGAAGTTGGACAAATCATCGTATTGTATTATTCTGTACTGTCAGTGACGTGATATGATTGATGCATCGGTCAAGCAACACCCGTCTGAAGTCATCGTCATAGTAATCGAGTTGAGGTGGGTGGTAATAAGCGGCCTCGCCATACCAGCATTTGGCGGTGTTGGCGGTGATGCTACGATGAATGGCCATGACCTCGAAACACAGCCAGCGCAGAACCATTCAAGAGGTAGCATCGCGAAAGGCTACCGATGCATTCGCGCTCGTTGCCAGACTGGGCGTCTTGAGGCAGAATTGTATGGGTGCAAGACAAGGTGGGCTAGATAGAGTGCGGCTTGGCATCTGGGATTAAGAGTCAGAAATGCTTGGACTGGCCGTCAGTCTGAGTCTTGCATTCACTGTCGCAGGGGAGGGGGAGGATTCGTCAGGGCACTCAACACACTGCAAGGAGAGTTCCATCTCTGACGGGGACGCAGATCACACGGCGGGCACTGTTCTTGTTGGGTGCCTGTGCTCAGCCCTACGCGCCAGCCTGGTCCCAGAGATTGAAGGAGCTCGGCTCTTAGTGCTGCTACCTTTTTATTATTAGCGTCATCAATCAGCCACACCCTTCCCTCGCTTTGGTACAGCGTAGCGTAGCGTTGCCGGCGGGGCTTCCCGCCAGTGAGGAACACACCCCACAAGGGATGGGCAGGTGTGAAGCCAGTAGAAACTATTACGAACCGCGGTGAAGCCAAAGCCAAAGCCAAATGTAAAGGAAAGGCTGTCCGTCCGTGTCTCGTCTCTGCATTGCGTGTTTATTGTTACAGCGATGGGTTCCCGTGATTCCTAGCTTTCGGATACAACAATTCCGTACCGGCAATAAAGGTACCGGATATTATGTATCGTCGCTCCGCGTCGGTCAAGTAAATCAAGTCCGTGTTGTTGTAATCTCGCTATTCGGGATGAATAAAAGCCATCGCGAACCGTCTGCATTCAATCGATGATATTCTCCTTTGTCAACTGCCGGCATGGAGATGGCGCCACTCGTTACCGTTCTGTACGGAAACTGTGGTCTCAGGCGGCCTAGAACCTCAAGGTACCAATCGAGTAAGCCACCATATCGAGTGCATCAAGAGATGAGGAGAGAGAGTGATGGATTAAATGCAATGCTGGACAGAAGAAAAGCAAGTGGCTAGCCTGGAACGTCGAATGCATACGCATACAATATGATTAACGCCAAGGCTGCTTAATGTTTGGTGATGAAGGAGTTTCATGATGGTGATATCAAGGGTCTTCTCCACTAATTCCTTAGGTCTGGGCCAGGCCATCTTTCCAAATGAAGCAGGGGTCAGGAGGTGGCAGTTGCCCTGACTGAACGGGAATAGCCGCTCCCTGGGATTGGCTCTCACTTTCCCAAAAGCGAGCGAGCGTCGTCTACTGGACATGGACAATAAAGAGTGCGGAAAGGGACGAGCGGAATTCGCGCCTATCTTGCAACTGGAGTGGTTAATTGACTTGAACTTCTTTGCTTCTTTATCGCTTCGCTGTATGTATGTTTAACCCGAGCACCGACCACCCGCGACGAATTCCAACGGCGGGACTCAGACATCGCCATATTAAACAGCAGCATTGTTAGCAGAGCGGCCGCCGCATGCACGGTCACTAGACAAGGCGAAATAAATCAAATTCAGGGTCCTCATCCACTACGAAGTGAATGAACCGGTTGCTTCGTGGCTGGCTGCGACTGTCTGAGATGGTCACCGTGTCTGAACCAGCATGCCTTAGTCGAAGTTTAGTTCGCTGCATTAATTCGTGCCGTCTTACTACCTACTGTACAACTTGCCTACCCAATCCCTGTGGATGGTTGCTCTCGTATATATCGTCAGAGCATCAGTAGTTTCCTGGTCACATGCCGATACCATTGGCAGGCTTGGCTTTGGTCATCAACTCTAAAGTTAGTATGTATGTGATGCTGTGCTGATGCTAGCTAATAGCCTACATGTAAGGGCAGAGACTCGATAGGGCTGAGTACTCGACACCCTAGTGCCACGTCGTGATGGCTGTGTGCATTAATGTATGTGCTATATTCTATGTACTGTACGGTTGGTTAGTGCACATACATAGAGCTGCGCATAACCGATATGGTAAACGCTCCATGGGTAGCCACCGCCATTGGCTCTCAGAAGTAGCGGTTGACCTTGCCCAGCAAGGTCTCATCCGGGAACCCCTCATCTGCATATGGGTGGATGATTGGAGTGCCAGATTGCTTGAATACAACACAGCATAGCACAGCAGGTACTGTAATGTTACTCGGTTTTGACCGATGCAGGCTGACGAAGGGGTATCCAGTCAGCCACTGAACCAGCCAGTGGGAAATGATTCACCTCCAGGATACCGGCATGAAGGAGGGTAAGGATGAGGATGCGGATGCGGATGGCATCTCTATGCGGATAAATATACGGTAAGAGGATCATTCACTAGGATCAACCAAACAGAGCAAAAGCAAAATGCGATATGTAACAGGAAATAAATTACTCTGCGTGCTGTGTTGTCCACTGATATTGTATTGGCTCAGGACAAGGGACAGGGTTCAAGAGGAATGGACGCACGATAAGATGATCCGCTGCACCGGATTCTCATGTTTACTTCTCGTGATCCACCTCTGACCCCTGTCAATATTTATCGACATCTTCCCCTTCTTTTCTACGTACCTGCTTCGAAGCATGAACATGTTCAATATGGATGGTCCTTGATACTGACGATAATGCCTAACTCTTTTCTTTTTTCCTCCCTCCAAGCCTCAAAGCTGGGGACATCGATCTAGAATCTTTTGCTTCTTTGTCTCGTCTATAACATCTCTGCTATGCATCTTTAATCGTTCCAGCACACCGGGTAGGCCTGGACAAACCGTGCCACATCAAAGCAAGGGTTGAAGATGGAACTAGTGTCAGAATCGAACGGGAAGGATGACAAGGTGTGCGTGTTACTACGGAGAGTACAATACGGCAAAGAGTCATGGATGATATTGCAAATTTGAGTCCATAGCCGCATGCAGGCCCTTGGACCGTAGTGCCATAAAGAAATTAACACGAGATAGTTTGGTGTAAGCAGCAAACAAGCAAAATGTTATCTCGACCGCTTCTTTGATAATTCTTTATGCTTAATGCAATACAACGTAACAGCATGTCAGCGATAATACGGTACAACTCTGCTCAGACCTTGTTGTCTCTGCCTAGGCAACAGTCATTCCTTTCACTCGCATGTAGAAGATCGGGATCGTGGAGAAAGTCGAAAGAGTTGCCTACTTGAGAAAGTTAACCGCTTATCCATGTGCCGTTCCCGGTCCCTCGCCTAATTATTTGCTGTTACTCAGGCCCTATGACGTTGACAAGCATGATGGGACTAATAAGGATCATCGTCTAAAAAGCTTGACGCGGGTTTAGAAGACCGCACAGTAACGTGGTTTACTCGGTGACGAGAAACTGCTGTGCGTCGATAAACTGCGGCACAGATGCGATATTGTTCTGTATCGAGAATCCTGTCCGTGAAGAATGCCTAGACTAGGCTTAAAGAAGGCGCACTTCTGCAGGCAGATCAGCAGACTTTGGGGAAGATTTATCTCGTTAGTAAAGTTTATTACGATTATATTCTCCGATCTGGTTCTGACAAGATGCATTCTTGTTGGTTGCGTCCAAATCTTTAACCTGATAGTGGGAGGGGAGCGGATGTGTTGCACAGCCATGCCGCTTCTTTTTTTATAACCCCCACCAAACCATGATTTCCTGACAAGCTCTGTCCAAGGGGTTTGTTGATACACAGCGTCCAATGAAAGGTGCATACCCGTCGATGATGGCTTAATGGCTTAGACTTGGCAGTCCCACGCACTACTAACGCTGGGCTAGGACGGTTGCGTCTGGTCTCCGTGAACCAGAACCAACTTGCACTGAACTGAACTGACTTGACTCCAAAGAACGCAGGAACTCTACGCTACACAGCATACGGTGGGAGCACCGAAGTTCGGGGGAGACAAGACAAAGCTTGTATTCAAAATTCAACCTTGTTCAGATGAGACATCTCTCACCGTTTCACTCCGCCCGGACATGGCGTTCGGATCCAAGGGCAGATCAGATCACAAACCTAGACCCATCCCCTCAAACGGTTCAAGCCCCGGCGCCACGAGGACCATATTCTCCTTTGATTCATAGAGTTTGTCTGTCAGAAATGCCGGCGACTAACTTGAGTTAGTTGAGCCTGACCGGGCTTGGCTGGGCTGGGAAACAGAGACAGAAACATCGATATCTTGGATACACAATTCCTGCATTCAAGCAACGTTAACTCAGACGAGGTTTCTTGCCTGGCTAAGCCCTACGAATGGTGGATGCCCATATCGTGGAGGTTCGTTTTAGCCCATTTCAATTGCATATGGCACCAAGACACAGCCCTTATTATCGCAACACTTTGTTCTCGTACTTGACCCTGACTAACAATGCGTGTACGAGTAAGGGAGCGCCATCAAATAACAAGACAACCAGTGACATGATGGCCTTGAGTTATTAGAATGCTGACATGAAGCAGGCTTGGCAGGCGGTTTGAAGATGACATGCTAATAACCCATTTTCTTTCATCATTTCCCTCACGGCTCCACTCAGTAGAGGACGGTTGATTGAACCAAACTTTATTCAAAGGGGATTAATCTCTGTTTGCTTTTATTCGCGTCCAGTTGCATGTACATATGTAATATAAGCAAGTAAGCAAGTCAAGCAATCCGGTAGAGTGTTGCGGCGCGCCATCTTGAGTCGAAGCCATGTGGAGGTCCTCGCTCTCCCTTGATCCATTGTTACCGGTGTTTTGTCGCTGACGGTTTTGTTCCGCAAAGCTTCTGGAGTCAATGATGGTTGGGAAATGGATATTATGGAGACGCGCTTACAGCCTAGCCTCGGGATGAAACAGTTGCCGATGATTAACATTAATTAATAACCTGTCAAGGTTTGGTCAGGTTGATCATGACGGAAATCTGGTAAAAGCCAAGCGAGACTTGCAGGGGAGATTGACAGTGGAGAGATGGGATCCAATGCATGGATTAGATGCTGGGTAAGGTCGCAGCGAGACGCTTGAATGGGAAAATATTGACATCAGTGATCTTCCGACACGAGTGACCAGATTGGGAATAGCCAAGACCCAAGACGATGCGATGGGATGTGAATGTGAGATGCGCCTTCCCCGGGAGATGCAACGTGCGAGCCAACGATAAGGAAGGAGCGACCATGACCACGTCGGGAAACGGTTTGACAGGGGGGGCTCAAATCCATAAAAGCAGGGGAAAGGAGGGATCAGTATCAGGGTCAAGGTTAGGGGTCACTTCAGTGGAAGACCAGTGAAGTCACTCACTGAACGAGAGAGCTACAGGGGAAGAGGGAGGGGAGGGAAGAGACGGGCAGGGCCGGACTGCGCCCCCAGTGCTCGGGGCCGATTGAATCATCTTGCAACCGAAGCCTGGGATTGGTTACTTTTCTTTCTTTGAGCGATTGAATGCTGTACCTCTCTCGTGGTTGCCGATAGGGTCATGGTCATATGGATTCAATTGCAATTGTTTTATGCACCCATTTATGCATCATGTTTCCATTGATAAAAATATCTGGCCATGCCATCCTACAGTAGCTCCATGCATTTCGGGGCAAAGCCTCGCTCAACTACCACGTTTTAAGAAGACGGCTTGTCTCGCGGCTCCAGAGAATTGCAGACGCGGGTGACTTAGTAAACTTACCCTGAATAATTTACTCAATCCCATCCCTTTGAATGGCTGCATGTAAGTTCATTGGGGCAGTCGAGGAATGCTGCGCATGTGATGCCTGTTGCTGGTACATACATACAGTAACCGCCAACATGGACATTGGATGGCAGTATCAATTTGTTACATGTTGAATATCCCTACGGTAATGTCCTGCCTGTCTGGCCAATTACCCATGTAAACTAAAAAGCAACTTCGCATGCAAGATCGCCAACTTTGGGATATGTCGCGAATAGTAATAATACGAGCACATATTAATTTACGCGGCAACGACCATAGGGACTTACATACATTAAACAATTAATAATAACATCCCGGAACCTTAATCCTCACCGACCGGCTGGTCCATGTCCGATCAACTGCAACGATAATCATTGAAGAGATGTTACTGTCTGTACTGTACTGTATGATACTGTATGTATTGCATGTACATGATCTTGTACAGTAGTAAAGGGGTTCATTGAGAGGGAAGGGAGGGAGGGGAAACATGATGGACAGATGATGCGGAGAAAAGGGTTCAGCACAGTTCAGTTCAGTCCAGTCGATTAGGTACTCAGAATAACGGCAAACAAAAGCATAATGTGAAGCGGATCGCGGATGATTGACGATGGTTGCCGAACTAAAGTTTATACTACCAGTAATTCTGCCTTGTCCAGCGGCACCGGTCAACCGCTAAATGGATAGAGAGTTGTGACGTGGGACAGCCCTGGGAGAGACCCCTGAAGTATCGACTGCGGACGGCGGAGTGTCCCTTCGAAGAAGGCCTAGCAGAGAAGATACGTACTTGAAGTTACATGATCAAAGTACAGTGACATCGACTTGATCTCCCCTGCTTCATCGTTTGCTACCTCCGGCCTTCGCAACTCGCCCCGTCATGATGGCAGATGTCTACCCTTGCCCTCTGAGAGCTCCTCATCATTGTACTGCTACAATCAGTACCAGAGGTAGATCAATCTGTTTCTCACGCACACACCTCTATCGGATCTTTGGTCCACACCAGGCTTGCTGCTCTGTTCTGAACATACCGTGATCTCCGCCTATCTGATATGAAAGACAAGAGACAAAGCCTCATCGCTCAACTCAAGTGTCGAGAGTTGACACGTTTTCACGGCATGTAGTGATACATACATACAATGCAATGCAATACATGGCGGACCATCTTTTCTCTCTCTTCATGGCAGATGGCGGGAGGCGATGCGCCTCAGTCGTTGTCTCTTGAGCTGTTCTGTTTCTGTCTCTGTTTCTGATTCTGTTCCCCCTCCATTCTTGACGGCATCCACTGAGCGATCAGTTCCCCTCCCGATATCTAAATCAATTCAAGGCTCATGCCAAGGAACCCCAGACATGGCTGCAGATTGTTTTTGAATATTGAGCCTGGAACCCCCCAAAAAAGAATTCTCATTACATTACGGTACGGATACAACATGACGACAAGTAGGCTGGCGCTGTATAACGCTGGGCCGCTGGCCTGCCTCTAGAGACTGATGCTGTTCAAGTGCCTGCCTCTATCTTTGTTTTAGACCATCTCCCTCTCTTTGGCTGCGCAAACACACCCTCACTTTTCTTTTCGACCTGGTCAAGACAAAACTGGGCTTGAGCTTGAGCTCCATGGCTGGCTGGCTGGCTGGTCGGTGATGGGGGTGAGATTTGATAAGAGTCCACCCCCTACTAAAACATGGACAAGGATCACATCTCTCTTCCCACACTCCATCTCCACCCACCCTCACCCCCTGGTCCCCTGGCCCGGCGCTGGCTTGGCTTCAAATCGCTGGGCCCTAATGCCAACTAGGCCCTACAGAGAGGCAGCGCAAGACAGGACAAGACAAGGCAAGGCAACCCGGGCAATGCTCATGCACCGCAGTGTGCAGGCTACGCTACGTACTTGTTCCTAGGTACCCCAGCAGCCGTCTTGTCGTCTGTCAATCAACTGGAGAAATCACGGACGGGGCCCGAATGCAGGTCGTAGAGTAGTCTCTACTTAGTGTAGCGGTGCCTTGACTATATCTACGTTGGCAGCCCCCAACCCTTTCCTCGGGTCTGGTCTAAGAGCTCGTTACTCAACAACGGCAACCTTATTACAGGCTCACTTCAGTGTTTCTTTTAAAGAACATTGTCTGTCCTGTTCTAGACGACAAGATCAACAAGTGGTTCCTGCATACTTCAGTGTTCCTTCATACCATACCATACCATACCATACCACTTCCATCTTCACATCCGTCTCATCACGGATACCTTGAGACAACTTCCAACTCACAATTCGAACATTCCCATTGCTTAATATCGATATCACACGATTTCCCGGAAAGTCGACCAGAAAAGGACCCTCTACCGTGTCTGAATCCGCCTCCATCAGAAACATCTCAGACCCTGCGAGACTTGGACTCATCCCTTCCTGGAATGCAAAGTGCAGGTAAGCGTTCCCAGGTTACGAATACTCATTCTTTGGGTCGACGTTCAGAAACATTCTCCCGCCTCTTTGCTTGACTTGGTTTAAAGCTCCGGCGCTGACATATATGGTGCTATAGATATCTGTGACTACACTTTGAGCTTCTCAACTAGTACAAGTATAAGCTCTGTCCAGTCGATATACAACCTTCAGATTTCACCTCTATCTCTCTTTCTACCTCTCACAATTCCCACAAAGTCATCATGACGACCTTGTCAGAACCGTCCTTCGCCATGTTCCATTCTCAACCCGACGCCGAGGACTATGCTCGATATACGGATTCCAACGTCATCTTCACCTCGGGTCCTATGGATGTTAGCATCCCAGCAGATGCCTTTGGATTCCACCACAACCCCAGCCCAGATGCCTACGCTTCCTCAATGGGCTTTGTCGAACCTTCTCTGTACGCCGAAGCACCCAATTACATGCTCAACAGCCACGCGTCACCGAGCATGTACACAGATGAATCGTCAGATATGAGACTCCCCTCATCCAGCCTTTCAACAGCCTCGGCTCCTTCAACAACTTCTTCGGCCATTGGATCTCCCCAATCCCACCACGGTCAAATGGGTGCAATGCCCGAGTGGGCTCCTCAAGGCCTCGGTCTCCAGCCTACAATTGTGGGCAATGACTACATGGGATCTGACTTTGCATCATTTCCTGGTTCGGGAATGGAGGAGCTCAGCTTCGACTTTCCCACAGCCAAAGCTTTTGTTGGTAAGTGAAAAAAAATCTATTCCTTCTACAGTCTTCGCTTCGAGGTTTCGGTTCGGCCATCTCCTTTCCCCCTGCTCTCGCTATGGTTATTGGGTAGAGGAGGAGAGGCTAAAGAACTGAGCCCCATTCTGAGGCCTCTCTTTTCTCCCCACCACTAGAAACTACCCAGTGGACTAGGACTAGTGAACCCCTGTCCGCCTGCAGCTCGGCTTCACTGTAATCGATGATGAATTCGGTTGTTGGTTATCATTCAAGTTACCACCAACTCGGCTCTTGGTCGATCCTCATCTTGAATTGCCTCGTTTAATTTTTGTTATGGCATTTCTATTACCCATTTATCCCTTCTTTCCACTTTGCCATTCCCTCTTTACCCTCTAAGCAAACCTTCTATGGTTAGCTCTACCGTCAACTGAGACACTTCCACCCTTCAGTCCAATTGGCGCTTGATGTCACTTCTCCGCTGTCAAACGATTGGCGATATTGCTTGCTTGTCTTTGACAGTGGCTAGCTGTAAACCCAAGAAAGGTTTAGCGCAGCTGACTTGAGCTTGACTCTACTGTCGTATTCTACCTCTGTTATCAAGTTGATCGCTAACCAATTCTGTCATGAATAGACCCTTCTCTGATTCACCCAGAGCTTACTCGTCCTCCTATGGGCATTCCTTCATATGACACCCACTATCAACAATCCCACCAAACATATCCCGCATCTCCCTCAGCTTCTGTCTCTTCCGCCTCACCTCAACCTCATATGATGAGGACCAATAGTTCTTCACCATTCCTCCAGGCCAGCAACTTTCAATCCACATTCCCCAGCAGCCCTTACTGTGCACCAATGGACAACCAGAACCACATTCGTGCCCCAAGTATCAGTCAATTCGTCCCACCAACACCAGGCGAGTACAGCAGTGATGAGTCCAAGGAGAAGCAGAGATGCACTTGGCCCGATTGTGGCAAGACCTTCAAGGATCTCAAGGCTCACATGCTCACTCACCAGAATGAGCGCCCCGAGAAGTGTCCGATCACAACCTGCGAGTATCACACCAAAGGTTTCGCTCGCAAGTATGACAAGAACCGCCACACCCTCACACACTACAAGGGCACAATGGTCTGCGGCTTCTGCCCAGGCTCTGGATCGGCTGCTGAGAAGTCGTTCAACCGTGCCGATGTCTTCAAGCGTCACTTGACTGCAGTCCATGGTGTCGAGCAGACTCCTCCCAACAGCAGAAAGAAGTCTTCTGCCAGTGCCAACGCCAACAAGAAGCTGTCTGGCTACGCTCCTGACGCTACTGGCAAGTGTAGCACTTGCTCTCAGACATTCTCCAACGCTCAGGACTTCTACGAGCATCTTGACGACTGTGTGCTTCGCATTGTCCAGCAAGAAGACCCTGCCGAGGCCATCAACGCCAAGCGCCTCGCTGAGGTCGAGAATGATAAGGATGTTCACCAGACTCTGGAGAAGAACAACCTTCCTACCACCACCGACACTATCATGAAGCAGGAGGACGACATGAGTGGTGATGAGGATGAGGAGACCTCTCCCAAGACCACCACTTCCCCTTCGACCAAGCGAAAGGGTAACCCTGCCAACGGTATCCAGAAGTCCCGAGGCGTCACCCACTCTCGTGGCGGCGTCACCTTGGGAACCAAGACTCGCAGCCGCAAGAACCGTCGCGACTACCCCTCGTCTTGGGGTTTCGATAAGGGTCAGATGACCATGAAGAAGCGTGTCATGGCCGTCTTCGATGGCCCTCGACGTCTTGCCAAGGACGACATGATGCTCTCTACTGACCACGAGGTCCGCCTTAAGTTGTCTGATGGCAAGTCTTATGTCACCGACCTCGATGTTCAGACTCTTAACCGAGCTGCTGGCTTCCACGGAGCTACCGACGAGGAGAAGGGTCCTTGGATCTCCGATGACCCCACTCCCGAGCAGATGAAGGAGATGCAGCAAATGCTCGCCAGCAACACCCACACTACTCTATAAACATAAACACCACCACATCCACAACACTCTCCAAGTATACGGACAATGTATGTCGAACAAAAAAAAAGCATTTCAGGCACGGCGTAAGCGGATTGTATTAGAACAAGGATCATCCGCATTTGGGTTGGGAATCATGGGAATGGAAGGTGATCACAGGAAAGGAAAGGGAAACAGGAACTGGGCCTACTAATGTTTGCGCCGTGGAATTGACGTATCGATACCCATGTGTTTTTTACTCGTTGTTTTTATCTGGGTTTTGGGACTGGAACCTCACCCATTGATGGCTAATGACAATAATGGACGACCTTGATAGCATTACTTACTTATTAGAAAAGGACTCTGTCCTAATATGTATATTGTTCAAGCATATGTTTGTTGGTTCTTCATGATTTGTGTCTCCTGTTGAAACATTTGTATGATAACTGATTGGTATGTTCTTTGCAAGGACACATCGGGATTTACTCATGTACAATATGAATACTCAATTTGGACAATTGACTTTGATCAATTATTGACTCAGCTGGTATCTTATCTCGTGATATTGATCTAAGTGTGAAGAGTGTTTAAACATTGCTGTCCCTTCTGCAGCTGGTGGCGATGTTGCCGTGGCTGAGAACAGTGTATCCTCGGTTATATCCGTCACCTCGAGTTTGATCTCTTCTTCTTTGATTGGAAACCTTAAGCAAGTTATTATGCTTAAACAGACGATGGATGACTAAGACCAAAGGCGTGACCGATAACCACGAATTATGATCCAGTAAGAGCCTCTCATGTGATCTTCAAGATAGATGCTGTCCAGGATAGAGTATCCAAGGAGAGAATCTCCTTAGTCACAAGGGACTTATGTCTAGCATTCAACTAATACGGACATCTATGATGATGCATGTGCTTCATGATTTGCAAGCCATGTAGACAATGGCTTAACTTTATAAGTCATCATGAAGATATCTAGTACATAGGGAGTCATGGATCGACCGTAAAGGCCCGAATAAAAGAGGCTGGAGGATTCAAGTAAAAGGGAGCGTATGTACTTCAGCGTCTCCATGCCAGACATGCAGGAGAACACTCTTTATTCATTCTAACGCTCACGGACACGATGAATCCAGTACAAGCGGGCAAGCAAGAACCAGAGAACCTGGCCCAAACGCCATCAGATCCTCGTGATGTCGAGGTCCAGGTCATCGACACCCCTGTAGCTCACGATGCCGTCTTTGGTGAGATCACAAAAGATGGGCCCAACTATCGCGATGTAAGTGTCAATAAGTCTCAATATGTGACGCAGGCAGACACTGACATGAACAGGTTGGATGGCTAGGCACAGCTGCTCTTATGATGAAGACCCAGATCGGTCTGGGCATTCTATCTATACCATCAGCTTTCCACACGCTGGGCATCATCCCTGGTGTCATCTGCCTTCTCATTATAGGAGGTATCACAACATGGTCCAACTACGTGATCGGTACCTTCAAGCTCAACCATCGTGAGATTTATGATATTGGAGATGCAGGTGGAATCTTGTTTGGACGAGTTGGACGGGAATTCCTTGGCTTGAGTTTTGCTTTGTGTAAGTGAAAATGCTCGGTATGAGACAATACCGCTAACAAATACAAGTCACCATCTTCGCTATTGCCTCTGGTATTCTTGGTATCTCGATCAGTCTCAATGCGCTGTCTACACATGCAACCTGCACTGCGACTTTCGTTGCAGTAGCATCCCTGGTTGTCTTTATGTGTGCCAGTATTCGTACACTGGGTCGAATGAGTTGGCTAGCTTGGGCTGGTCTTGTTCCTCTTCTAATTTCTGGTGAGTCTTCCTGCTTCAAGTATCTGTTATAGTCCAGTACTGACGAACCTCATAGTCTACCTCGTTACCATCGCCGTCAGCGTCCAGGACCGACCCGATGCTGCGCCCAAGACCAACCTGGACGAGGCGTGGATGTCAGACTGGAAGCTATATAATAAGCCTACTTTTATCGATGCGATGGCTGCGCTCTCGACTATCGTCTTTGCCTACGCTGGCACGCCCCTTTTCTTTCCCCTCGCAGCAGAGATGCGTGAACCACGTCACTATACAAAGGCAATGCTGCTGTGTCAGGGAGTCGCAACTGCTACATACCTTATTGTAGGAATCATCATCTACTATTTCTGTGGTTCGTACGTTGCGTCACCTGCTCTGGGCTCGGCTGGAAAGACTATTAAGCAAGCTGCCTATGGTCTTGCTCTGCCAGGACTCATCGTTGGTGCGACCATCAATACTCATGTGGGTTCCCATATAGTCTAGAACTTCTGTTGAACAAAGCACTAACATGTTAACTTAGGTGACTGGCAAATACGCATTCGTTCGAATCCTTCGAGGCTCGAAGCATCTCACAGCAAACACTTTCACCCATTGGGCCACATGGCTAAGCCTTATCTTCGGCACTGCCTTGTTTGCATACATAATTGCGAGCGCCATCCCGGTGTTCGGAAGTCTTGTTTCTCTCGTTGGAGCTCTGCTCGGTACACTCCAAGCATTCCAACCATATGGATGTTTCTGGCTATACGACAACTGGAGTAAGGGTAAGAAGGAGAGGTCTCTGCAGTGGACTCTCATGGTTGCATGGAGTGTATTTGTTATCGTTTCAGGAACTTTCCTGATGGTTGCTGGAACATATGGTTCTGTTATTGGGGTTATTGAGTCTGGAAAGCAAGGAGGTGGTCGTCCTTGGTCTTGTGAAGATAACTCCAACTCTGTCTGAGCTTGGTAATGGGACGGCATCGCCTGGAAGGAGTTGACTTGAGATAAAGGCTGACTTTGATTATTTGTTATTTGTATCTAATTAATCCATTAATTAAACTGGTCTAAGAGGAAATCGTAATGTTTGTTAATAAAGTAGGAAACAGTCCATCGAAAGCGGTCGGGATTGGCAAATTTTCAGAATGCCCCTCCCCCACCATCAATTCGTCTACCCAACTTGTTACTTTTAACGGCCGACGTTATCAAGATTTGAATATTCAGTTGAGACATCTTTGACTTTGAAACCGCTCAAAGCATAAGATACGTACCGTCGATCTTTGTTACTGTGAGGTCAAGTGATCTACCAGACAAATCGAGTGTTTCAAGTCGAAGTTGGTTGGGCATCTACACCAAAGTCGAGAAACTCGAAATCGATATCGCACTGGGAACAAGTCAAAATAAATCATGTCTCTCACCTGGCGCATCTCCGTCAACGGCGAGGCCGACAGCCCCGAGGACTACCTTTCTACCGCACTGGGCGTCATCTTCCCAGACGACATCACAAACCAACATGGCGATGCAGAGAACAACCTCTCTTACGCCTCACCTCATCTCCCCAAGCCTCTTATTATCGACCTTGCCGACCCTGTCAAGGAGGACGACCGCAAGCTATTCTCACACTATCTTTGGAACGCCTCTCTACTACTCGCCGAGTTCATCGAGGCCGACTCAATGGGTATCCCACTAGAGAAGCCTCGTGAAGCCCAGGACAGCATATCTTTCGATGTGAAGGGACTCGAAATTCTGGAGCTCGGAGCTGGAACCGCGTTGCCGAGTATCATGGGAAGTCTCCTAGGCGCAAAGCGTGTTGTCGTTACGGATTATCCAGCTGAGCCAGTCCTCAAAACCCTGCGCACAAACGTCGAGCGCAACATCCAGCCCTCATTCTCACCAGCCTCTGCCGAAACAACTCCCTCTTCTGCTGTATCCGTCCACGGTCACTCTTGGGGTGAGCTCGATGATCCTTTCAGTGTTTCAGCCGAGCATACTTTTGATCGCATCATCGCTGCCGACTGCCTCTGGATGCCCTGGCAGCACGCCAACCTGCACCGATCCATTTCTCACTTCCTTAAGCGCACACCTGAGGCTCGATGCTGGGTTGTCGCAGGTTTCCACACGGGTCGACCGAAGATGGCCGGGTTTTACGATGCGGCCGCGCTCAAGGAGGTCGGACTCGAGGTTGAGAGAATCTGGGAAAGGGACTGCAATGGCGAGGAGAGACCCTGGGACATTGAACGCGACGACGATATCACAGTTCGAAAGAGGTGGCTCGTCGTTGCGTCGCTGAAGTGGATCTCGACATCGTGAAGCTGATGTTGTTTGTTGGTCAAAGTTGAGGACTGAACAAACGGGGAGAGAAGCGCCTTTATATACCACAGTCCCTTTACTCGGCACTATCTGATTGCACGGTCACCGTGGCGAAGCCAGACGCTTCTTCTCAGCTTTCTCCTCACTAATCCGCTGATTGGCTCTGTTTACGAACTATCTGACCGCCGCCCGCAAGATGAGGCTGAGTAAAGCTTCCGTGAGAGGCGTGAGGGGATTAGAAGGATTGGCTGCCGGGAACATACAAGACGAAAAGTCTTTTCAGTTTATGTTAGCTGAGACTAGTATTTTGGCTACTTTGTTCTGGCGCATGGGCATTGGAGGACAACTTTTCTACTGCTCCCTGGTGGGTCGTGACATTGCGACAAGATAGATGTCACCGGTCTTGCGGATGACAGCTGGAGTATTGACATTGGGAAACGAATTGTATGAAACATATGAGAAGCAATTCTCAAGCACTGGGGAACAGAGCGAAATGTTCTCTGTGACATGATAGAAGATAGACAGGCAATGCCATTGAATTACTTAAGATGTATTCTCAGTAAATAAACTCGCTATGAATCCTCCTCTTATACATTAATTCGGGGCTTCGATGCTCGGCCCCTTCTCTTCTATCTTGACAACCAGATCATAAGTCACGCGCAAGTTCTGCGCTCCGCTGAGCGCCCGTGTCAGCATAGCTTCGTGTTTCTCGCCAACAAGACGCTTGAGTGCCCCGACAAGGAACCCTGCGACGATATCAACAGACCAGTCGTCAGGGATCCGGCCAAGCACATCGTCGATTTCGAACCAACCACCGAAACGCTCGAGCAGCGCACCAGTCTGTTCGATGCGGTCACTGATATCTTCGATGGAGAGGAACTCTTGGAAGACAACGTTAAACAGCTGGCGCTGCTCCTCGAAAGAGGGTCGCTCAGATGGCGCTGCTCCTGTTGTACCAGCACCGCCTCGGAGACAATACGAGACGGCGGTGTCGTAGTCGCCCAAGTTGTGAATAAGAAGACGAAGGGCATCGTTGTGCTTGCGCTCCCGTCCGGCGAGAATGATAGTTTCAGGCACCAGAAGATCATCTGGCAGACTAGACACCCGATCCCTGATGGCCGCGGCATCGTAATCGTTTGCTTCACCTAGAAGTTGAAGCAGCCTAAGACGGCTGTGCCAAACCTCATTTTCGGGTGGGGCGTTATCCCGAAGAAAATGGCTGTATGCAGGCTTGGGAGCTTGCAGTGCTCGATATGCTTCATAGGTTGACCTGACTATGGCTCGACTCTCTTCAGAAGACTCGAGATCATGCACAACCACATCCAGGTAATATGCCATCAGATCGTTTATGTAAGTGGTGTGTCCCTTCCCAAACACCAGGTACTCAAGGTAATATTTGACGGCATCAGGCGCCTCTTTTCGCAAGATAGCAACGGCTTGTGCTGGCTCGAACTTGGGCGCTCGTCCCTTGTCTTCTGCAAAGACTTCAACACCGAGTTTTGGGTTGCGATTCGCTAACCAGACTCCGTATTCTTGGACAAGAGCTTGGCTGCTAATCTTCGTCAGGTATTCACGAACACGCTGCTCGCCTTCGCGAAGTTCCTGCCCAACGTCTTGCTCGCCCTCGATAATCCGCTTCCACGTAGCCAGTACATCGCCTGCTAGCTTTCGGCTCTGGTATAACCGGCTTAGTACGAAGAGGCGGTGGTAGGTTTCTAGTAGGCTAACTGCGCGATCGAAGCAATCGACGCCCTTGTCCACGATTTCATATAGCTCCGAACGCACGACGCCTCCTTTGCCCAGTCCTTTCGGGGAGTGCTGATCGATCTCAAGAAGAACCAAGAGCAGGGCAGCGTCCACAGTGTGAAATACCTCCCGCTCATCAGCAACACTGCCAAATCCTTTCCTCTTCCGCCAGGTACCAAGAAATCTTCGAAGGAAATGCATTGTCCTCGGCTCCAGTGTGCCAATACCGTCCTTTGAAGTCATCTGGAATTCCCTGCTTCGAAGATAGGCATCGGCGGTTCTTCTCACACCACCATAGATCCATATACCGCGCGAGCCTTCAATGATTTCGTTCCGAACGCTTGGTATCAAAGATAGTACTACTCTTGGATCAAGACCACTCTCGACTAAAACTTCTTCAAGCGCTTTCACTTCTTGTTCGGTAAATTGTTTATCTTCCGGCGACTTCAACAAATTCGTCAAGAGCAAAATGCCTGCTTTCTGTCGTATATAACCATAAGTCATAAACTCCAACTCGGTTTGTGGCTCTCGGCCTCTGATTGAGTTGATAGTGGTAAATATCGCTTGTCTGTCCAGTTCGGCAGGGTTGAAAACGTCCCCTATGCAGGCTGCCTCTAAAGTAGCGTCGAGTTGTATAAGGAGAGGATTACGGATAGCCCACCATATGTGACTCCCACTCCAGACTGCTAGATTGGCATGTGCTTTGGCGAGTTGGCGAGCAAATTCTTCTCCCTCCGCATTGCGATTTGCCTCCCATTCTTCTGGAAGTGACTCTTCATCTTGGGAGTCAATGTTCCTGTCAAAGAGCTCCTTCTCTTTCGAAAGTTGCTCTATAGATGAAGCAGTTCTTGAATCGGAGGTCTTGGCTGAAGATGGATCAGGTGTTCCCGGGGTGACGGAAACAGAGAAGGGCGTGTATCGTCTTTGAGAAAGCTTCTGAACAATCTCTTCAAAACGTGTTTCTTCAGTACCAGTGAGCGAGCGGATTCCATAAATACCATCCTGACCAACTTCTTTGGCCGTGAGCCAGTACTTTTGTGGATTTACATCTGAGCCGGCATCAAAACGTTGGATCTCAAGACCATGCTTCAAGCTGCCATCGACTTCTTTCGTCATCGAGGCCAAAACATATCCTTCTTCTTCCTGCATCGGCGCCGGTTGTGACGAGTTAGAATCTGAAGACGGGCTATCTACAACAACCTCACGAGGGTATCTAGTAAACTCAAGCGTGGGCCGCGTAGGGTCTCCGTCGAGGTTGACAAACATGCCAATTCCTGGTTCCAGTGGGTCTGTTCCAGTAACTAACAAGAATTCGTCAGGGGTCGGAGAAGTGATATGAGGCTTCAAAAAAGCTCGGCTGGGCTTCGGTCGAGGGTTCGCTGTCTGCGAAGGGGTACCAGAGGGTGAAGGCGCAGCGGGTAAAGGTTTGTCTAGTGACGGGTTTGGAGTCGAGGCCCTCTCCATGGATGGCCTCGGGCTTGAGGACAGCTGCGGCGAAGAAGTGCGACCAAGAAAATCTTCGCTCTCATTGCCACGGTCTTGCCGGCGAATGCTGTCTAATATTGAACCTCCCAAGCTAGTACTTCGGCTATGACTTGGGGCTTCGATTGATGGGCGGTTTCCAGTTGAAGAAGAGCTTCTAAGGAGTCCAGTTGATGTATCTGTCCCAATACTCTGAGCGTGTCCGATTTCACTAGGTGACGTCGTCTCTTCCAAGGATGAGATGCTCATCAGAGGGATCTTTAGTTGTTGCTCTACATCGATAAGCGCATATGATTTAGAGTCCGCTACGCATGCAATTGAGTCTCTGCGCACTGATAGAGTGCTTCCAGAGAAGTCAATTTTCTGAAAATGGTCAGTATTCATCGAACCTCTCAAAATTTGCTGTTACCTACCTTTGTGACGCGAGCATCTTCCCCTACACGAACGGCCTGGATCTTTCGCATAAGAGAGAGCAGAATAGTGACACCTCCGGTTCTGTCTGCACCACCGTCGTCAAGAGAGGGCTCATTAAGATCGATACCGCCTATCCAACTACAATTCTTGACCAGCGTCGTGCCGAATACAGGACTGAGCTCGGGTAGAGAATAGAATGTGACAGTCCAGTTGCATAAAATACATGCTTTCCCAACGCGAGGTAGTAGCAAGATCTGCTGTACACCTGGTCGCGAATTCGGAGTTCCTGGTGTTTCAACATATTGAGGACATAGTCGGGAAGCAAGGATGTAAACGGGTTGGCCGGATCGGTCGTTTGGGTCGGGGGGTATCTGAACAAAGTGAAGCAGCTCCGAGGCGGATGTGCCAACGTAGAGGTTCGCATCTAAATGCTCATGTTAGTGATGGACGCGAACAGTATGACTTTCTGTCAGAAGACCTACCTAAGTACTCTACACAGTTGATCTTGATGTCGTCTTGGGAACCGTCTGCAGAGAGCGGTACCTCATCTAATAATGTCCGCAGAACATAAGGGCCAACTTCGCGGCTGGTCAGCTCGGGGCTGACGATTGGAGGCCCATCGCCTGAGCCATCTGATGTCATAGCGGCGTTGTTGTCAACAGCATCATCTGAGCGAGCAGCGCATGTCCTGGTCGACTATCATGTGTCGCGAACTGAATACCAGATAGGCTGTATAGACACTCGCAAGTGGCTGGTGCAGGTATGTTGACATCAGTAGAGTGGAATAGTGGATGCATCGAAGCTCTGGAAGCTGACGGGACCTTGAGTGGGGACAGTACCTGCTGTAGCATGCTTGTGGTCAGTGGCTGTGCTTCACTGAACTGCAAGGCTGCGGGGGATCAGTTCATGGACTTGCCCCTGTAACCTTGGCGTCAACAGCCTGACAGCTTACGTAGCCAATGAGCTTAGATGACACACAACGCAAACTGGCCCCAATAACCAACCGAGGAGGACGCATCCCTTCGCATTCCTTCATGGCTTCAATTTGGCAACGACAGCAAGTTTAGACGACGACCTCAACAACTGCACCAACTGCGAAACACTCACTTTGATACGCACGCGGCGTTCGAGGCTGCTATACACACTCTTTTGCGCCACTTATAGATCTACAATTCGATACTACCATGACCGACGCAGCCGTTGAAGCCGCTCTGGCTTCCACGACTGAGGCCCCTGCTGCGCCTGCGCCAACCTTCGACGGAGAGAACAAGTTTCAACATGCGATTTCAGCATGGAGGAGTACGATTTGCCAGCAATAGATAAACACGATTATATACTAATTTTCCATAGCAATCGATCTTACGACCCTTGTCTCGAATCTCGACAATACAGCTTCAGACATTGTCGCCTACCAACGAGATTCAACCGTTCAGCGCAAAGAGTTGGCGCAAAAGACAAAGGAGTTTCGCAAACTCGATGATTCTTCCAAGCTGACAGAGATCAAGGGCTTGTTAAAATGTAGTGATAGAGCAACACTCTGACCATTGAGCAAGCTAACCATATTGCAGCCTACCAGACATTCATTGATCTCCTTACGAACCATTCCAAGTCTGTAAACTCGGCCTTCCTACAGACCTACGCTTCATTCTCCGATGCCCCAGACCCATATCCACTTCTCGAGGCCTCGGTCGATTCGATGCTCCTCGCTGAGGATACTTTACCAAAGATAACGGAAGAAAACAAGCACCTGCAAGAAAACGTCACAAACCTCACAACCCAATTAGAAGATGCCGAATCGAAACTTCAGAATGAACGAAAGACCCGAAAGGATCTAGAGGAGAACCTCGAGAAACGTGTCAAAGAGGTCGAGACATCATGGAATGCTGTACTAGAAGAGAAGACGGACAACTGGGAGGCTAAGGAGAAGACATTGGAGGACAAGCTGGAGAAACAAGAGCGCCTGTTGACTGAGATGCGTGCGAGCTACGAAGTCAACCAGAGATTGGGCAAGAACGGTGACGAGCAGGATGCTCAACGCAACCAAGTCTCAAGTGCTGAGCTTGAGATGCTCCATGCGGACTTGGATCGCACAAGCGCTCGCCTTGCTGAGGTGGAAGCACGTAACGAGCAGATGCGTCTGGAGCTTGCACAAGCCAAGTCATCAGCACAGCAACAACCTGAAACAAACCTCGAGGACGATCCTGGTTATATGCGTGTGAGGTCTGAGAATCAGTCCATGATCCGCAAGTTAGACGCTGCTCGTGTGGAGAAGGAAGGCCTCAAGCGTGAGCTGGATGGTAAACTACGATCTATTGAGAGAGAAGTAAACGCTCTGAAGGAAGAGCGGGACACGTTGAAGACTAAGGTCCAAAAGTGGAGCGACTACGACGACATAAAACAAGAACTTGAGGTTCTGAAGAGCATTGAGTTCTCTACAGGCGATGACGATGAGGTGCGGGAGCATCTTGAAACAAAGGACGTGGAGGGCAACTCTCTTGAGAAACTTCTTTTGGCACGAAACAAGAAGCTGGGTGATGAACTGACGGTCTTGCGTGTCTCACACAACGACTTGCAAAGTCGCCTGGAGGATCTTCAAGAAGAACTCTCAAGAACAAACTCAGAATTGGAGCGTTCTCAGAAGCTTAATCAGAAGCTGGAGAGCGATTTGGAGACAATCCAGGAGGAGGGAGCTAATGCATTCCCATCTGGAGCTTCCGTTGCTGGAACATATGTCACTCGGGCAATGGGACGCAAGAGTGGCAGGATTTCACCCACCTCATCGATCATCAGTGGCATGGATCCTCGAATGGGCGGTGGCGAACCTGGTGAACGAGTCTATGGAGGTGGCTCAGGTATGCTGCCAATGGTCACGGCTCAGCGTGACCGCTACAAGAAGAAGAACTCAGAGCTAGAAGAAGAGCTGTCCAACACCCACCGGACAGTGTCACAGCTGCGCCAGGAGGTCGCAGCTCTGCAGAAGGACAACCTGAACCTTTACGAGAAGACGCGATACGTCTCAACATACAATCGAGGAGGCGGTAAGGCAACATCGTCAGCGTATGGCGCAAACCCCAACCCATCAACAGTATCGATTGGGGAAACAGGAAACCCTGGAATCGCCATGGATCGATACCGTCAGGCATACGAGTCCAATATTTCGCCATTTGCAGCTTTCCGCGGGCGAGAGTCTGCTCGAGCCTACAAGCGGATGAGTCTACCAGAACGGGCAATCTACTCCTTGACCCGCACAGTACTTGCTTCGAGAACCAGTCGAAACCTGTTCGGAGCGTACTGCGTGGCACTCCATTTGCTGGTATTCATGTCCTTGTACTGGATGAGTTCGTCAGATGTCCAGCGGGTAACCCACCTCGAGTCCGCCGCGGCAGCGGCAGCTGGAGTGGCCGGGGGCTCACTTGGCAGTCCAATGGATGGGGCGCCTAAAGATCCTGCCAAGTAGAAAGCGATTCGCTGTGTTGTTTTGGAAGTGCTTTGGTCGAAAGGCTCGAAAAGAATTCCGCGGAGACGGACTGTATCATTATCAGTAGAAGCCTGTACTGAGATCGGCGCGGTAGTGGAGTAATTGGATATTCAGGATCTGGTGTTATGTGTATTTTGGAAGCAAGCGAGATCTGGCATGACAGTAAGCGAGATGCCAAGATGAGTGTTGGTCATTCGTAAATGATATTGATATCCTATGCCTTGAGTTAGAGCATAACATGATCCACCTAAGCAACCTCTTCCCAAGAAATAAACCAAACATGTGACAGTCCTTTCGTTCCGCTAGCCATGCAAGTCATGATGGAAGGGTGGTGGTGGGATCCGTAATGTTGTATGCGAAAATCGTCCGTCCCAATAAGAGGGGTTCTTTTGATTTTCTGTTTGATATTACGCGGGGCCGGTTGCTATTTTCTGCAGCCGCTGGCCGCTTATCGCGGCCCGCCGACAAGCATGCCCCGGGGTCCAATCAGATTCTCGTACGCCGGTAACAAGTCTATCAGGACCCTGTATGCAATTTAAGCTGGCCGAGGGACTTTGTTTCTCGTTTCTTGCAAGGTCTTGAATGTTTTGATGCTGGGATGAGGTTGGTTCGTCAGTGGCGCAGAGATCTTGGAATATATTAAAGGGTCCCTGTTTAGATTGGAGATTGATGGATATGACAAAGGTTGGGGTGTGACTGAGATATCTATTGGTGATATTGATTTTCTTTCTATACTGGAGGGGATGGGAGGGAAAGGCGTTGAGGCACATCATCTTTAAAGTGCTGACATGAACCCAAGTGCACGTCAACTACTTGAGTATGTACTTGTAAGCTGAGCTTGCAGTAGATGTTAGTTGAGAACTGGTTAGATCTGCCAATTGATGCCATCCAAGTTCTCGATGACAATGCCACATGTCGTGTCGCATGGCAAAGTTGATCAAAACCGGAGATATCGTTGTCGTGACATTTTCTAGTCCCATTCTAATCTCTTAAACGCCTATGCATTCATATGCCGGCGCCCGAGACAGGCGCTTAAACTGCCAGACCTCAACCAATCACAACCCTAGCGACTACATCTCGGAACGTATTGATTGGACATCATTGGCTGATCTGCTTCCCGCATCACATCTGAGCCAAGGTGCATCTTCAACATGGGAAAAGGAAAAGAGGGCTGGTGTTTATTTTTACATACACATCTTGGCATTTGATCCAATCATGGTCATTCGTTCAGACTTACCGCCCGAACGCTTTGGCGCATGTAACAAGAGCCTTGGCTAGAGGGGAAGGCTGGTATAATAAGAGGTGCAGCTCGTCGACAAGAAAAGAGAAAAGAAAAAGGCAGGAAAAGATTCTCTTTGCATCTCTTGTTACACATTCAAAGACGCTGAGCGTTCTTTTTTCCTTTTTGTTTTCCTTAAGTTATTTCCTTATATCTTATTTCCTTATTTCCTAGGTCATATCTCAAGTCTCGTTTTTTGGTTCATCATCTATAAACGCTTCTCTTATATTTTGGGTTCTATTTCTCGTAACGACATACGTCTTGACGACTGAAACGATACCGATATACTCTTTACCCTCGACATCACATCTACACAAACTTTCAAGATGCAATTATCAACATTTGTCGCCTCCGTCCTGGCAGTGACTGCTTCTGCAGCTCCTAGCTTCCCTGTCCCCATCGTTACCGATACTCGATCTGCCATCGATACGTTAGGATCATTGTCTGGTTACTTCAACCTCGTTGCGGATAAGGTCAAGGCTGCTAAGGCATATGACATGGCTCCCGTCTGTGATCTCTCACAAGCCAAGATGGCTCTTGGTATGAAATTTCATCCCAGTTCTTTCCCTTCACGTGCTAACATATGATAAGATGGCCAATTGCTTCCTCCACGCAAAGGACTTACACTCAAGCATGTTGCTGTTGGTCGCGGTACTCAAAACTACACATGCGACACCAAGGATCCCTCAGCGGCGCCTGTTGCTACCGGTGCTGTGGCTACTCTCTTCAACGCCAGCTGCATGGCTGCTTTGTACCCCGACCTTCTCGAGCGTGTCCCTGGAATGGCTGTTCACTTCCCCTTGGCATCCGCTGACAAGCTGGGCCCTGCCTCGCTGCCTGAGTCCGGCCACCACTACTTCACCGCTGACGGCGTGCCTTACTTCGACCTCCGCACACCAGAGCAAGAGATTGGTCAAGCACCTTGCGCCAAGAACAGCAGCGCTCCTGCACCATCGCTTTCAGCCAAGGGTCAGCTAGGCGAAGCTGCCGTGCCCTGGCTGAGACTTTTCACCGTTGAAGGTGCGACTCACGACATCAAGGAGGTCTACCGAACCACAACTGCCGGTGGTAGCGCTCCTGCCACATGCAAGGGCATGGCTTCTGAATTCGAGGTCGAATATGCGACACTGTAAGTGGCTCTTTCCAATGCGAACATATTGTATGTGGTAACTAACATGGAAATTAGATACTGGTTCTGGGCTGGTAAAGTCGAAGATGACGAGGCTTAAGCTTGCTGGAATACGTTGGAAATTTTTATTGTTTGTTTGAAAGTAATTTTTTGTATACACGTAGATACTATTGATCTTGTTATGATTATATCCCCTTATGGTAGCGTTGCGGAGGTTAATAATTCAGCTTGTGACTTGAGCGTGTTCGGTGTCCGGCTTGTGATAGTGAATGATGAGTGTACAAATGAAGAAAATGAAAAATCGGAGATATTCGAATTGTATGACATGATAGCAGCTGTCATTCGTGCATGTCCGTGTTTCCAATTCTTTAAGTCACAGCATTTGTATCCGTTGCCCTCCGGCCTTCTCCGAAACTCGGGCCATGTGCTTGCCATTTCTCCAGAATGGTAGGATAGTTTCAGCCGCTTGATTGCAATATGAAGTATAATTCAATATCTTTCTAATAAAACTACCTAGGTCCACGTTCTTCTCACTCCATATATCTAACGGGGATGTCCCCATGGGGGCTTGGACTTGATGGGGCTGTTAAACTGGTCCCTGAAAAGATGAAGCCTCAAAACGAGGGTCCAACCATAAGACGTGAAATGCAATGATGATTTGACGCCTCATGAACCCCGCGAAATTGACAACAAGCTCAAAGCAACTACTTCAGAGATTTAATCAAGAAGAATAACAATTGCTTAGATCGTGAACTTTGAAATGCAATACCCTTAAACAGTGACGTTGGCTCTGTGAAATCAGGGTAGGTGCAGCTGTGGAGCACCTCCCAACCGGAACCTGACCGCAGCAGTGATCTTCTCAGTGGAGCAGCAGCACTCAAGCAGTCAAGCCAAGAGCAGGCACCCAACAAGGTTAGCGGTTTCCCCACGTTAGAAAGCCCGAGCCTACTAACTAAACTCACCTTAAACATCCATCTTCAACACATCATTTCCTCCCTTCGGAGCCGCAATCAGACAATTAACTTATGGCCTTTACCCAATGAAACACGGGATAAGGCAAAACTACAGCTCGTTTACCCAGTCCCAACTACCGGGACACAAGGGTCTATCCCCTTGTATCTATCGTTTTCTCCAGATCGTCGCCACTGACCGTATCGATCCCATCCCCTTCATTCATTTGTTGCGGCTGTGTTGAATAATCAAACACAACCATTCAACATCTACAAAGGCTTCACTTGCTGAGGCACCACTGCACTCGTCTGAGGAGGCCTCTTTCTTCTACTTAAACCATTTTTTTTGCACATAAAGCGTTTTGGAACAAAGCACCAATATACACAATCTCTACATTGTCGCATTCACATCCCCGCTACGCCCCGCCAAATCAGTAACGACATCCAAATTCCTTCCGACCGAACGTCTACAACCAGTACGGCGCATTCACACTTTCGCCCATAAATATTATTTGCTTCCCAAACCATAACGAGCACTGTTTTCAAACTCTTCCGGCAAAGATGACTTTCGAGATGATGCCTCTTGATCCGGCATCGGAGAGAAGGAGACCAAGCACTGCTCCTCCATCCTGTGACGACGATATTTCCTCTATTTCCTCTATTTCTGAACGATCAGATTCCCGTGCTTGGACTTATCAGAACACTTCTATTCGTTGGCCCAAGAACGAAGTACCGGTCGAGATCTTCGAAATCATCATTTCACACCTTACGCGCCTCGAAGTCAGATGCTTGCGACTCGTTTGCAAGGAGTTCGAGACCAAAGTCTCTGCACAGTACTTTCGCAATGTGGTGGTCCCATTCAAATCTGAGCTTTATAGCAAACTGGATCGTGATGAGAATGGTGTTCTCAAACGCACCTCTTCTGCCCTCCTCTCAGGTGGAATGCGCATCTTTCAATCATTTGGCCCTCACATCTGGCGCTTTGCGCTTTCGCTAGAGCTCGATGAGGATACTCTCTCATACCCCCCAATCAAACCTTCACAGGAGGCTGTGCCATCTTTTTGGGGTATATATCGCTGGCCGCATGGTACATATCACCGATACACCGACCTGGAAGGCCTCGAACAGACTGCCGACGAGACTGAGGCCATGAAGGAGGCTCTCAAATGTCTGGTCAAGGTCACAAATCTTGGTCTTTGCTGCGATGCTGGTCTTGGGTTTCTATCTGGGCCTGACCACATAGCACGCAACGCTACCACTCTACATCCTGTTTTCGCAACGCAAGATTGGCGCCGCACCGGCCTTGAGCCTCCTCACCGAAAGCAGGCCATTGTCACCTTGTCTGATTTTCATGAACTCGTCAAGGATATTAAGAAGCCTGTTTTCGAAAACCCCATTTGCTTTAAGCGGACCGTGTTGCAAAAGATGGTAACCGATGCCGGGTATTCAGCTGATCAAGTTCAAGAAGCTGTACGCATGATACTCGACACGGAAGGCACTGACCTCAACACCATCGACTTTGATGAGAGAGACTCCTTACTTAACGACACGGACTCTCGACCGTCGTTGCTGAATAATCATCGGGCCAACATGGAGCACCGCGCTAACTTCGAGCCTGCTCCAGATACAACAAACTTTCCACTCGTTCCCTCCTGTCTTACAAGAGCGCAGAAGGAGATGCTCCTAGAGCTAGAATGGGCTCATCGAGCTATGATTCAGTCCTACGTCATCGGTCTGATTGACAATGCTCGAGATGGCTGTTTCGCGAATCTAACAACACTCACCATTGCCAAAATCCCTAGCAGCCATGTGTACATCTTCCATCGTCACGATCTCTGGCAGAACCTGCCATCTCTCAACAATGTTTCATTGGGAGTTATTGCAGACTGGCGACGTGTTTCTAAAACCGCCCCAGGATGTATCGAAGATGTCCCCGTCTCTCCTGTCGATGCTGTCGGGAAGGTGTACCAGCTACTTAATAGTTACATTGGTTCACAAGCCAACATCGAGAGCCTTCACTTCGAATGGATCTGCGGTGGAGAGTTCGCGCCCTCAACGTTCCAGCGAAATCATTACATTCTTCCGGCTCCTTTCTTTGAAGATCCTCACCTCATGGCGCGGGTGGACAGTCCCAGAACTCACCGACATGAGGTCCTCATCCTACCCTTCATCAAACATCTATCATTAAAGAATTGCTGGGCCTCGCCACATGTCTTTATGCAAACAATTCGCAATATGGCACTTTGCGCGTTGGAGAAACTTGATCTGGAATCTGTATCACTTTCCGGTCCCCCAACTCTTACCCCACAAGCTCCTCTTCAGGTGCCTGTCCATAATTTGAATGCTGTCAATCTACTGGGCTATTTGCTTTTGGCGCCAGATGGGCAACATCAAGCTCATCCTGGTGTGGCAGCTCCGGCTCCTCCGCCACCACCGCCGCAAGTCGCCCAAATGATCCAGAATCAGATGCCCCCCAACCCAGCGCCAGATCCATCAGCGACTCCATCTGAGATCTTAGGACAACCCGAGATACTCTCATGGGCTGGAATTATCGAGCACTTCTCTCCTAGTATCAAGATTCAAGAGATCCTGGCCGCCAGAGATGAGTCTACTCCCAATTCTACCGAGCAATCGACACAGGACCAGCCAAATCCACTGGGGCAACACATACCATCGTCGCATCGCTTGGGCTCTGATGAGAAGAAGTACACCCTCAAGTGTCTGTCATTCAAATCCTGTGGTTATGTGTTGATCGATGTGGCAGCCATCAACACTAGGAGTATCCTCCCCTTGGGCACTCAAGGCATCGCTGGTAACGCTGATCTTCACAGCTCAAATCTGAGACCTCTGATGCAGAAATGCCATGACAAGCTCCTGGGCCGCATTGCACCTTTTATCAGATCTCAAGAGCTATTCCAACTGACCAATGCTTTTGGTCTCGACTTGGGATGGGATAGTGTCTACGATCAACAAACCATCGCTGATGCTATAGCCGACGGCGTTGAACATCCTGGCAGAGGGCGCTTTTCGGGCACAATTGATGCTACTAGCAATACTGGAGCCACTGGCTAGGTGCTACGATAGACAGGGTCTTCTAGGATAAGACGTGAACCCTAGCTTGAGCATTGGATGCTTCTCGCAAGGGTATGGTGAAGATGGGAAACGGCGTTTGGTATTTGCTTTAGAACAAAAACGAGGACGATTCACGATATCTGGGCACAACAGAACTAGTCAGATAGGAAGTCTAGTCATGCATTGATAGCCCCAAGCGAGATGATTTTGCTTTTAAGAAACTGTTGCTGAGAGGACGGATGGCGTCCCGCAGTTCGTCCTTACTGTCTGCGAACCAATAGCAAGCATTACAAAACAAGAAGTTTTTTTCGATAGACTGACCAGCAAAATAAAAGGTCTATTCTCGTAAGTATCGGTTGTTCTTGAAGATGGAGAGATGGTGGCTCATGGTGTCGTATCAATATGTTCATCTCCATAACCCAGGCCAAGAAAAGTTCGACTGGTTTGTCTGCACTGACTACGTCACATATCTACCGGGATCAAATGGGACTTAGGAGGACTTGAATGATTTTATTTCGTCAAGAAACCTTGCGAATTTTTGCATGCGTTTCCCTTTAATGCCATGCTTACCGTAGCCTGCCATACACCAGGAGATGAAAAGCCACGAACCACCCTCGCAAAAACCCTAGAACAATTGATCGAGTTTTGTTTGTAATCTTGGTGTTGTGCCTCTTTGTTCAAGAGACTTGTCAAGAGTCACATAGTTACAACACAGAAGATGCCCGACGTAAACCCAGTTTTCAACCAGCGCTTAAATTTTGTCTATTTGAGAAGAAGGTTGTTGATTTGCTTAAGCAGCGGTGATAGCCTTGCGGAGGCGGGCACCACGCTGGCGAGAGCTGAGGTGCTCACGCTCAACAGCCTGGGACTTCTGGACAACCTCCTCACCCTCGGTCAGGATGAGCTCGATGTGGCAGGGGTTGGACATGTAAGGGTTGATCTGGATCACTGTTAGATATGAAGTTTCAAGTCGGATAATTTGGACAACATACACGACCGTGGGCACGGTATGTCCTTCGGCGCTGCTTGGGGGCCTGGTTGACCTGGATGTGCTTGACAATCAGGGCACCGGTGTCGAGACCCTTGGCGTCGGCGTTGGCCTCAGCGTTCTTGAGGAGACCGAGGAGGAACTCGGCGGACTTGATGGGCCATCGAGCCTTGGAGACACCGAACTGCTTGCCTATTGATTAAGTCCATCAGCATATTGTTCCCTCTTGACGTTTTTCCACTCGTCTGCGATTCCTCCAAATTTCTCAAAGTCCGTCGCTAGCGGGTGAAGATTCTCGGATATGTCGTACCTTGGGCGGTGCGGCCAGTGGAGCCGGCGTATCGTCGCATGGGGACGGCCTCCTTGTGCTCCTTGACGTTCTCGAGGAAGGTAACAGCGCGCTGAAGCTTCCAGCCGTTGATGGCCTGGGCGGTCTCGCGAGTGTTCTTGAAAGAAACTCGGAGGTAGGCACCGCGAGCGCGGGCCGACTTCGCGGGCTGGATCTCGGTGGCAGCGTATCGAACCTGTTCAAGTAGAAAAAACCAGGTCAGTCATGACTTCCGCAAAATTGAGCCCATCACCACAACGTATTCCGATTATGCCAACGTTGACGTTTCTCGTCGAAAGTTGCACCAGCAAATTCCTGATAATTCGTACAACAGCATATCCTTCTCTTTCTCGTCATGGCGATCGACTGGGGGCGTAATTACTGACCATCTCGGCGACTTGGGTGGTTAGTGACGGTTTCGACGACGGGACGTGGGTTGGCGGGCTGAAATTGGGAAAATCTGAAGCTCTTGCCCTAACAGGTCGGGGACCACAAACTCGCTTTCCCCACTCAATTGGGAAAGAGGCCTTAGGGTTCGGCTGCCCTGTTTGTGCGAAAAGCGAAACTCAACGAAAAAAGTCACAAATAATTCGCAGAAATTCGAGGTTGATAAGAGAGCATTAAGCTTCAGTTTAATTCATGTAAACACTCTCCTTTGACTGTTTTAATGGCTGTCGTGATGTGATATCGAATCCCAACTAGTATACAGCGATTCGAACCATATCACATGATTCTTATCTCTTATCTACACGTGAGAGTCGTATGCGTCAAAGCTACATCAGCCGCTCTATCCCCGGACCCATCTCGGAGTCGGAGAAACTTGCATATACCAAGTGGGTCTGAGCTTCAGAGAGCTTCAAAAAATTCTTTCTCAAAGTTTCCCAGAACGCCCAGCGTCCCCCAGGCAAGGCTATACAACAGACAATTTGGACTTTGATCCACGTCCGCCTTTACTCGATAATCTTTCCGCGCTTCGAACATCTCTCGACAACAATCTAATTGTCGTATCTAATCTTTTAATCTTGTTCAATCCCTCTCAAATCGAATAAGATGGCTCCTTTCACTCCCAGAGGAGGTGCTCGTGGTGGCCGTGGCGGCGCTCGCGGAGGCGGTCGTGGTGGTTTCGGTGGTGATCGCGGTGGCTTTGGCGGCCGTGGTGGTGCGCGCGGTGGACGAGGTATGCATTGCGCTCTCGCGGCGTTGTCGTCGTGGTCTTTTTGAACTTGAAAACTGACTGTTCGCAAAGGTGGTGGCCGTGGCGGCTTCGGTGATCGTGGTGGTCGTGGCGGTCCTCGCGGTGGACGAGGTAAGCATCACTACTCAGAAGCAACATGACTGCAATGCTAACAAGATGAAAAGGTGGTGCTCGCGGCGGTCGCGGTGGTGCTGCTGGCGCAAAGGGCGGTGCCAAGGTCATTGTCGTACGTACAACCTCGGTCAACTTTTTTTTTCGCGAAGTTTTGCGATCTAACTTTTTTCTTCACAGGAGCCTCACCGTCACCCCGGTGTCTTCGTCGTTCGCGGCGGTAAGGAAGATGGTCTTGCTACCCGCAACACAACCCCCGGCGAGTCTGTCTACGGCGAGAAGCGTATCTCTGTCGACGAGGTCGTCAAGAACGACGACGGAACTACCACTACCACCAAGATCGAGTACCGCATGTGGAACCCCTTCCGAAGCAAGCTTTGCGCTGCCATCGCCGGTGGTGCTGATGAGATCTACATCAAGCCTGGCTCTCGCGTCCTCTACCTCGGTGGTGCCTCTGGTACTTCCGTCTCTCACGTCGCTGACATTGTCGGACCTACTGGCTACGTCTACGCCGTCGAGTTCTCTTCCCGATCCGGCCGTGATCTTATCACCATGGCCTCCAAGCGACCCAACGTTGTCCCCATTGTTGAGGACGCTCGTCAGCCTGCCCGTTACCGCATGATCGTCCCCATGGTCGATGTCATCTTTGCCGATGTTGCCCAGCCCGATCAGGCCCGTATTGTTGCCATGAACGCCAACTGGTTCCTCAAGGTTGGCGGTGGTGTCCTCATCTCCATCAAGGCTAACTGTATCGACTCTACTGCTCCCGCTGCCGAGGTCTTCGCCAATGAGGTCCAGAAGATGCGCGCTGAGTCTATCAAGCCTAAGTTCCAGCTTACTCTTGGTATGCTTCCTTCCCTTAACAATCATCAAGTGACCCGACTAACCTGTTTGTAGAACCCTTCGAGCGTGACCATTGTCTGGTTGCCGGCGAGTACCAGCGCTACAAGCAATAGATGACTTAATTAGTCATGCTGTGTATTTCGCTTAGGATGAAGATTGCAAGAGATGGTCTGCTTTGTGTCATGCGGTTTCCCAGGTATCTCACGGTTCCCGGTAGACTTATTTGTCTTCAGCTTGTTGCATCAGGGAAAAAATGGTTGACGGCTTTTCTTCAACAACGGCGAGGGGCGTTCCGGGTGGGTTGGATCTGTAAATATCAAATGTTTGTCCGAATCTTAAAGCCTTTTTTGGACCTGCGCATCCCCAAAAAAGGCACTTGAAAAAGAACAACGGATATCAATCACTAGTTTGCTTTTTCTTTCGCAAGATTACGGGCCCCATTTTGTTCATTTTACCAGCTGCACCCGCAACTTCCACCTCGACCTTTCGGAAGCACCGTTGGTTTGTTTGTTTAATGGGTGGTCGGAGAGAGAGATGGCACGGGATCAGAGAGGATTGTACGATGCTATAAGGCCAGGCTAGTGGCTGTCGTCGGTCTGGCCTACGACTTCATGATACCCCCCACGATAGCCACGCTCGGAGTCCCTGTGTTGTGTCTTTTAGATTAGAACAGTTCGAGTAATGCATATCGTATCCCTTCAGCGTGTTTGTCACTTTAGTGTCTCTCAGTCATCGGTTTGGTTGTTGATAAGATTTAAGCTTCTATTTGAACCAGATCTGTTCTAGGGCTATGATCTATCGTGTACTATATGTGTCGTGACGCATCTGTATGTGCATCTACTAGTCTATATACTTGGAAAGGCTATATACTGGGTATCAAAGTATTGTCGCTCATCTCTCGCTCAAGCTACCACCGATCTTCGTCGAAACTCCAACTCGGTATCTGGAGAAGGCGCCTTAGCCATGACCACAGTCATAGGCTTTGGGCGGCTCTCACCGGCCTTGAGACGGATATCGTAGTTGATAAGAAGATGCGCCAACACAAGTTTCATCTCGTTGTTGGCAAAGAAGCGACCGGGGCAAGCATGTTTGCCTGCACCAAAGTTGGTGTATGTGTCGTCAAGAGAAGTGAACTGCCATCGATGGTTGGCTTCACTCGACTCCTGGCGGAGCTTGTAGAAGCGGAAGGCATCAAAACGTTCAGGTTCGGGGAAATAGCGCTCATCAAGAGCGATGCCTGCTTGAGGGGCAAGGACCTTTGTTCCTGCAGGTAATTGGGTACCGTCAGAAAGATTTATGGGTTTCATGACCTTACGGATAAAAGATGCTGCATATTGGTTAGTTGGGTGTGGATATAGTTAAGTGGAACTGAGAAGGGGACTCACTGATGTTTCCGCTAAGGCGCTGGACTTCCCTCATGAAACTATCAAGCTTCTTCAGCTTGGCCAAGCTCTCTTTCCTCTCCCAGCCATTCTCTACCTCAAGAATCTGATAGGCTTCCTGGCGTAGTTCTTCTTGGACTTCTGGGTATGCTGCCAGATCACAAAGACATTCGCAAAGGAGGTTGTTCGTGGTATGAATAGACGCAGCCGCAATGATAAGCTGCAACTCGGCCTGAGTTGTAAGATCGCCCTTCTCGCCTTCGGGTAGAGCATCGATAAGCCATTGGATCATATCATCAGGTGCATCTTCGCCGTTGGAGAGTTCCATATCCTGAAGTCGCTCTTCGAGGATGGGCTTGAGCAATTCTTTGGCAGTGCTGATGTCCTTGCGAATTTGGCGCAGCTCTGACACGAAGTACTGGCCAACAGGTCGAGCCCACTCGGGGATGAACTGGAGCTTGACACATGCGGTGAAGACGTGAACGGCGAAGTTGATGGTGGTATCCATCCACTGCTCGTTTCGGTTGAGGGAGGGACCGACGAAGGCTCTGCCACTGAGACGGGTGATGGCACGAAGACTAAAGGGTTGCCATTTCACAGGCGTCCAGTCTTCACAAGCAGGAAACTCGGTGGCCAGGATGTACTCCAACTCTTGCTTGAGACGAGGTACCACTCGGGTGAGGTTCTGGGTCAACTTTGTTCGGATCAAGAGTGCAAGTGTTTCGCCATTGTGGCCTGGTGAGAACTTGGTGTACTTGCTTTGCAGAGCCTATTGATATGTTAGCATACTATCTAAACATGTAGGTAATATGTTATCCTTACATCTGACACAGCTTCTGTTGCACTAAGGACATCTTCTGGGAGTCCCTTCAGTTCACCCACCAAGCTTGCAGGTATCATAACTTGTACTCCCTCAGTAGCCTTGATTTGATATACTCGATCGCGGAACTAGTACAGCATAAGTATATGTGGTATCTTGAAGTACAATTGCAGAGCAACAAACCTTTGTGTAGCTATCCTTGATTAATGATTCGGCATTAAAGATCCATTTCGTCTTGGAAGCCTTATAGAAGGGAACCTCGAGTTGCGACCTTTGTTTCCTGGGTAGTATAAACCATATTGTGAGGGCGAATAGAGCGAAAGTTATGTAATATCCGGTACGTTTTCCCTCGAGGACGAGTTGGGGATATCGAACGTTGACACCAACAGGTGAGGCGGGAAGACTGGAAGTGTTCTGCATATTGAATATGAAGAACCGAGGGTAGTTTGGAACAAAAGAATACGAAAAATAAAGAGAGCGATTTCGATAGATATCAAAAGGAAGCCTCTATGCTGAGTTTCGGTTTCAAACGAATATGGAAGTCTTGATGCGTTATAAGTGCCTGGGTATCAGCAGTGTATCAGAAGAGCGTCTCCACCACGAGAGGGAATGGGCTCAGGGATCAACAAAGGCTCGGCGAGACTTTTGCTAAACAAAAATGTCTGAAGCGAAAGCGAATTGGAAAAAGAAAGAAAAGAAAGAGAAGTCCATGGATTGGTGGGCAATTAAGTGTCCGTTTGTTTTGTAGTTTTCGATTCATATGTGTATGGATCTTAACTCAAGAGGATCCCAGATTGCGATCGGACTATCAAGAAACATGGACTCCAGCCAAGACGGAAGCCGAACGGGGTAAGAAAGTATGTTTATTTCTTTTTACTTTGCTTTGATGATCGTCTTATTGCACAGACTGGGACGATTTCATACTTTGTGTCACTTGATTATTTGTTTGTCTGAAACAAGTTGGGCTTTTGCTTTGGCCCTTTTGGCAGTAAACAGTACTAGGTAGAGAGGGAAAACCTCTCGGGTAGAGCCATCTCCGGATGTTAGTGTAAGAGTAGCGCGCATACGACTTCCATTCTAAGCCAGTATTGGACAGAAGATCGATGAGTTGTTGACTGTGCGTGTGTGCTTAGGCCGTTGTGTACAGTAAAGGTGAGATGTGCATTGCCCTTCCCGCCCGTCTTTTCCGATGATCATCATTGATTGGAATTAATTCGTATCACCAGCCAATCGATGACATTTACTAATCAATTGCCGACAAAAGACTATGGTTTAGTTTACCGGCACTTGGAGTGACCGAACAACTAGCCTTTAGATAGCTTCAACCTTGGAAGAGAGAAGGTGTGCCTTTCTCTGTGTGAGAAACCTTGCCCATGTTATATATGATTACTTCTTGGGTTATTGTACTTGACTCTGATATTTATCCATCTCTTCACGATACCTGATCTTCAAGCCCTGATACTCTACAGACTCGAGATAGTCTAGAGACTGAAAATATGTTCTGGAATGGCCCTAGCTCTCGGATGTCGGGTCTTCCATCAACTAGCGCCACTGACCAGCAGCGGAAATGTCAGCTTCCGTTGCAGTAAAAAGGCCCTTGCGTGTCTGGGAACTCTAGGATCCCTTGATGATCTCTCTGCCCTACAGACATACATGCCGCGGCCAACTTGTTCTACAACAGCGACCGTGTCAAAATCATCCCTGAATATCTGAGTCCAGTCCAAGTTCCAGTCTGAGTCTCAATCCGTCGCTCCGTTCAATATTAGACGCGATATTAATACGATACGCGCCGCAACAGATTTGGCGTATCAGGTGTTACATCTACGTCGCCGACATGCTGGACAGGGTGAACATGAGACTCATTTACCCCATATTTCAGCTTCAACACCAATAATAGCCACGTTAAGTAACGGGATCTCTCCCACATCCCTCTTATCTTATCGGTTCCCAGCGCTTTGTCTTGAAACTCCTATCATCTGTCAGCTTCATCTCATCAGATCTTCTCGCCTCCCTTCGCTCAGATGAGATCTTGAGATATGCATATTCTTAAAGGCCCGACTCGGACCTTTTCTTGAGACGCCAGTGCGGCAAAGCGCTTGTTGGACAGGGTCTTTGATACTGTTGTTTAAGTTTACGGTTTCTAGGTTGTGAGAATGCTTCACTTGGTCTTGGCCACAGACCATGAAACTCGAGTTCAGTCCTTCAGTCTCGTCTCGTGATACAGTCAAGAGACTGCTTTCAATCCTATAACTGGTAGAGATCCCCAGCTTCTCATGATCCATGTCGCCAAGCCTCTGAGGGTCAGAGTGAGACGAGATACAGTCGTACGAGTTGCACACCAACTTCAGCTTCACAACAGGACGAATTGCCCAATCGAGCCGAGTACATGTTGCAGAATCTGCACCCCAGAAAATAGTAATGGTTCGCCCATCCAGCATGACGGTTCATTGTTCATTTCTCGATCCGCTCCGCTCCCCCTCTTCCTCCCCATGCTGTTCCTGTGCACTTTGCAGTCCTCATACACCAATCATTACAACCAATGCTTACCCCAGACGCCCGTCGATGAAAAGTTTTTCATATCACAATACAGAAAAACCTTGCTTTCACAAAAGGATTTTCGTACTCTCGTTGGCTTGTCCGAACTTTTCGTCATATATACTGCTTGTGTGCCTTGCCAGCAATCAGGGCGGCTCAGACGAGGCAGCCGCAGCCACCTCCATGGACCGCAAAATCAGCCGGGCGATGTTCAGCCAATATGTGAATCTGATCTTCACTTTGTTGAGGGAGCCAGTTGTCAGATAAGGAAAAATTTTCACTCTCGTGGGGGAGCAGCGGGAGCATGGTAGGAGTTGCTTGCATACTTGTGAAGTTGTTGGCTTATATATATTCCCGGTCCTTGACTGCTCTGTGTGTGACTCTCTCGATGTGTAGCCTCGTATTTCATACTCTGAGTAGAATTCCATTCTAGCACTTGAATATGGCAGAATTTCACGGACTCGGAGCCAAATTCGATGGTATCCCAAGCTCGACAAGTGGCAGTACATCGAGTCCTTTCGTGGTATGTATCATCGCGAGATTACCGCACCTCAGCCTCTTATTCTGAGTAGCAACCTTCCGATGCATCGTCTCATACTTCGTTGTCTCTCAATTCCAATCTGTGCCTGCCGCCACTCTCGACTCATGACACAGAAAAAGCGCAGCATCACATGAAAAACTTCAACCGCTTTATTGAGGACCTTCAGGCTGTGGGTGCTTCTGATCACAATTAGTTAGGCTATCACTTACGTCTCCTAGTCGGCAAGAAAAGCATTTCCCAACTCACCTTATTCGCGATATAGCGATGTTCAGGTCCTTTTGATACAGTGGGATGAAGACGAGCTCCAAGTTGAGTTGGAACTCGACGAGTTGCAAACCGTCTTTGAGCAAGTGTACGGATTCACAACTCACAAATTCCTTATTCCCACCGCCAATTCGCATCGCAAATTGAACCAACAGGTATTGAATTTTGTTGATAAGTACGAAGACGAGGATACCCTTCTTATCGTTTACTACGGAGGGCACGGGAGTATCAACAAGGCACGACAATCGACGTGGCACTGGTATGGTCCCTCCTTCTATCATCAGTCGCCCATAACTAACATAGCAACACCATAGTACGAGAGACAGGACCTACGCTTCAGTCGAGTGGTCTGCGATCCAAAAACTTTTTGAAACAGCACAATGCGACGTCCTTCTACTCCTCGACTGTTGTGCTGCTGCAAGTGCAGCCCCTTTGACCGAGCGAACAAACTACATGATGGAAACAATTGCAGCTTGTGGGTTCGAGACATGGACATCTCTACCAGGCGCGCAGTCGTTCACCCATACCTTGATCGAGGTGTTGAAAGAATGGGCGTCACAACTCCCCTTCTCTGCCGCTATGTTGCATAGCGAGATCTTGACTCGGCTCAAACATGCTCCTCCTGAACGTTCTTCACAGGGAGTACCGATAGAGGCAAGGAGAACACCTACTTACATTGTCTCAACATCCAATCCACTTGCTGCTTCTATCACACTGGGTAGAAGGATGCTAGAAGACGAAGAGTCTGGTTCGTTTTCATCATCTCGGGTAATTCCTGATCCAAGCATGGAGAACTTCACAGACAGGATGCAGTCCGATAACTGCTTCCCAATCCCTGCTTTGCTGGCTACGGACGCCAAAGGGCAGCGAATGGCACCACATGTGCTTTTGACAGTTTCGTTGGAAGAGGACCAAGTCTTTGATGCCGCGAGTTGCGGTCGATGGCTGAAGCAGTTTCCACTCTTGGCAAAACATGTGAGCGTTGAGGCTGTTTACCGCAGCTATTCAACTCTTATGGTTTTGTCTGTGCCTGTCGTCGTCTGGGATCTACTTCAAGAGCATCCGGCAACTCAGTTTGTGGGATATGTGAGAACCCGAAACCTCCTGTCCAAAGACATGATAAAGGACGGGGCAGCGACACCGATTCCTATTACTGGACATGCTGCAGGAAACAAAACTAGCGATCCATTCGATTGCACTTCTCCACCAAGGTCCGCGTCAGGGCTCAGTAGCCTCGACTCCGGATATGACTCGTACCTATCACGACCAGGAAGCTTGGTGGCATTGAGACAGAATCGATTACCAATGGATGGGTCGATGAGTTCCCTTGCTACCAAAGTGCGAGCGGGCAAAAGACGAAGTAAGCCATCATCAGTAGAGCTCCTAGGCTCAGATCGGCCGACTCCAATGACACCTATCACACGCTCTAGCATCAAACAAAGAGCGGGCTCGAGCAGCCGAGGATCCAGTCGCTTAGTTGTTTCGATTGGCGAAGCAGAATTGAATGGCGACAGAATTGGGCATACATGCGTGCTCTGGTATGGATACGATGTTCAGCAGAGTCGACCCGCTGAAAAAGCAATATCGAAACCAACATGGTGAGTGAAATATTCCCAATCAATAAGTGGCTAAGGTCAAGCTTGGGTCTTTACCATTTGACTTTTCTTCTCTTGATCAACCAATAGTATCGTGAAGCTGATATGGATCTAGGAACGAGGACTTCAGATTCCGAGTACATAATTCACCGATGTGCTACCACTTGAGGGTTTCAGCGTGGGGAGCGCAAATGCTCGAGCTCATTGGAGAGGTGTATGTTGACCTTTGTGAACTGGTCACAAAGGGCAGACTCCCAAAACTTGATACATGGCAGACTCTTCGTTGTAACGGAACCACAACGGGATCGATCCGCATCAAGCTGGCATACCTGGATGCGACTGAGGACGATGAACAGCAAAGCTTGGCTACCAAGGTATCAGCTGCAGAGCAGCAGGAAGAGCGGCAGAAGTTGGAGCGTCAGGGGAGTGATGACGGGCAGGCTCGGGTTCATCAGATGGATTTTCAGGTTTGGTGAAGGGTGTCTGACTACCTCGGCATTGGCACGGCGTGAAGGAAAGGGGCCCGGGTCGGTTGGTATTGCAAGGAATGAGACTCATCAAATTTGATGTTAGTTACGAGCGCATAGGGGAGTGCTCAAAGGAAGACAAGCCAAGGGGGACAACTCTCAGGCTAATGTCGACCTTGACAGCCAACATCCCTGTTTGGGTCGGTACTTGGTTAGAGTCCACAGAACAAAAGCAATTATCTTTCCATCTTATCTGATCGTGGCTGACTGACAGACCCATCAACTTGGGTCAGGGCTGAAGACGGCGCCATCTTTTCAGTGGGACAGAAACATGAAAAGAAGGCTCGTTTTCCCTGATCCCTGCTCAAACAATAGCTTCTGTAATAACAAAATTCCGTCGGTGAAAGGGATCCCTGGTGAGGTTTATGTTTGTTGGGGACATGGAAAGTAAAGGGGGACTTTTGCAGTTTGACACAGACCAAGTGGGATTGAAACAGATTGCCTGATCAATCTCTGCATGTGTGTTGTTGTACACGTGAATGTCACAGACTATTGAGCTGCATAGCATGGCTGACCAGCATAAGTACATAGAATTAGAGGTGCCAGCAAAGCAGTGGGTAATTTGGGCATTAAAAGATTATATTTCTCAATGTGAGACTGACTCAACCTTTTTCATTCGATGAGTTCCGAGATCGGTCAAGTTGCACATCGTAATTAATGAGATGTGTACGTCTCATCTCAAGGGGTGGAGGTTCGAGATTAGATTGGATTGATAAAGGCCAATCCATCTGATAACTTTTTTTCTGGGCGCCAGGACCAAGTCTGAACAACCACCAACCATGACTTGTTGGGGTAATCCGATTGGTGGGCGTGCGCCATTTGGAAGGGAGAAACGAGGAAAGAGTGCCCGGAGCCGGGGTGTCCAAGTTTGTATCCAAGTTAGACTCGGAGCTAGAAGAAAGAAACAGACAGCGAAGGCCAAGACAGTGCAATATTTACTTGGTGTTGGTTTATCAAAGACTACCTCAGGTGAAGCAGAGGAGGCATGTGACCCCGAGACTTTGACCCCTTTTCACTACGGTATTCCTACGTCGGGAATATAGAGACCAATGCCGTGAAATACACACAACGACACTGAGATCACATCACACAATGCCAGATTGCACGATCTGTGTTGATGTGGAGAAATCGAAGCAGTCACAGATCATCCATTATCACTGCAACACCGTACGTGCCACTTGTACGGCAAGTTAGCGTATCTATATCGGTTCAGATTTCGGAGTTCAAGTCCTCAACTCTTCAAACTTGAACGAATCTGGATCATGAATGCGGGGAAATGGCTGCGAGGTCGGTACTTAGTGAAGGGAATGGATCTGATAACCAGTTAGTCCAGTCTTGAATCGACTTCACTGGACTGCCTGCGGGAAGAGATAGCGCTTTGCGGGCGTCGCTGTATGTACGGTGTTTGATTTCCTTTTCCTCGGGACGACCCACGGAAACGCTCGGTTCGGCCATCGGAAGGGACGAAATCCGCTTACTGTACCAGTTGAGAGGGTCGGCAGTGGGCCGGATACCGATCAATGGGTAAAAGGAAGTTCCTGTATTTCCGACATTTCTGCCATGATCTGATCTCAAACATTGAGTACCCAAGCGGGCGTAATCGTGTTTTAATTATATTGGACTCAATTGTTGGGAACTGACATGCCATATTGGCGGAATTAGACGGCGCCTCTGGTATCGATAATGTCTGTGGTGGCCTGACCCGAAGCTGGGAACCGTTGTCTTGTTGACCCGGTTAGTTAAACGCCTGCCGTGACTGGTCGGATCCAGGTCCCGAACCCTTGTTTCTTCTGGTACAGTAGCATAACCGGACAGAGCCTCATATGAGTTTAATGAGTGTGTGTGTCTTATGTTGGATTCCGACCACTCGCTCGAATGGCATATGATGAATGAACCGAAAAGATCCGAGTAATAAGCTCCTCGTATGATGCGCATGTGCTCATTCAAATACTTGTTGGTGTTGTAATTTACAGCACTGTATTCATCGGATCATGGGAGATCGGGCGTGTGTCTAGCCTGTCATCGTCCCAAGAAAAATAAGGATTCAATAATCCTAGGATATGCCGACCTCTCTCACTGTGAGAGGTTGTCATTGTGGTGTCGGGGAGGCCGGCTAAGTTGTGCAGTTATGCAGGCGTTGCTACCCTAGAACAACGCTGACTTTTCTAGTTTTTCTAGTCGCCGTTTCAATTGATCGACCTCCGTTTTATATCAACAGCTGGTAATTTGTTTTTCCTGCTTGTGAATTACCAGAAGATGATAAGACTTTCACGTTGAATGGGATGCCGGACATTGAATAGCGAGATCTCGTGACGCTGGAATGGACTGCACAAAATGTTAGAACAGTGTTGATGGGTCAAGGCAAAAAATTGATCGTCGAGTGGCTGATTGATAAGGGGGGCACAAAGCTGACAAGCCAATCAGAAATCAGACTTGTGCAAGCCGGCCACCGTTGCACAATCCGGTCACTGGATCGGCAGGCATTAGATCATAACCCGTCATGGAAGAGAAAGAGAGGGAAACCCTTCGCCAACTATCGATAAACGATAACAAAAGTTGCATAATTGATTGATTGGAGGGTGCGTATCGAAGTTTGTGAAAGGGTAGTCCGAGTAAGGATTGAGCAAAGGTCCAAAAAGAGAAACAATTGCTTGATGGCTGACCCCACGTGTGCTACATAGCTGATTGATTACAGCAGCTGAGACAAAGCACTGACTGATTGATTAAGGCGATTGATTAAGCATTGATTGATAACAAAATTGCGGCAGGGTCAGAGACACGCAATTCACATTGACTCTCCTATTTCGGAGCTTTGCGTTTGTTCAACAAACCCTGTGCAAACTCACTGGCCCCTATTTGATCATCATATCAAAGTAATTACTGTGCATCCTATAATCATCTGTCGTCAGATCTTGGTTGTTGAATCGTGCGCCAAGTTCGAACCACTCTAGGGGCTAGAGTCGCTTTGGACCGGACAGGCACCTTCTCGAATTCGGGTTCTTTTACCCTGGAGCTGGACCTGGGCCTAAGTCTGAGCCTGGGGAAAGGAGAATAACCGGGTGATTGGATTGCAAGGTTATCTGACCCGTACCTGAATTGAGTGCGATGCCACGAAACACTTGTGTCATGACTAGAGTTTGTTCTGATATTTGGCAGAACTATGTGGTTTACAAGCACAATTAGATGTTGCGTCTATTTGTTTGTAGAGTCAATCAATCAGCAATAAAGACTGATAAGATAACATGGGAAGAGATCCATTGGTAGGTAGCTGGTTAATGACACGCCCCTGAAGACACTGAGGACAGTGCCAATGCAAAGCACCTGATAGCCAGCCCCACGGTGGAGATTCCCCAACCCGCATCGGGGCGCATCCATGGCAATGGCAAGAGCAGCCCAGAACAAAGAACCTAACAGAGGCAATGGATTGGATTTTAAAAAACCTCCCGCCCGCTCTCGGCCGCTACTTCCTGTATTTGAGTCTTTTGTCCCCTCCAGCTTTCTCAAGCTTCTTCTTTCCACACAACCAAGCAAGCTTCTTTACTGAAGTATCTTATCGATCAATTACATCTCCAACTTTACAACCCCTACAAACTACATTCTTACCTCTCAGTCACAGCACTTACAATCCCTGTTTGCTGCTGCATCGTCATGCTTTTTGAATCCTGACGTCGCCCGTTCACAAACTTTACTCGACTAAACCGAATTCACCAAAACCGTCACAATTTATTCGCTGCGAAGAGCTTTTCAACAACACCTACACCCGACACTTCAGTTGCTCAATAACAACTTCCAGCGGGTGGCTCATACACATTTTTGGCCCATCATGACTGCTCCTGCTATCCGAATTGACGGCATCGTCAACCCCGCCGCTCCACCTCAACCCGAACTGATCATGGCCGAAGGTGCACCTTCAATTGCACCTTCGTTGACATATTCAGACGATTCCGACTCCCAAGAAGATGAGCCCGTCATCCCTCTCGAACGCCGTCGTCGCGCATCTACACGCCTGATTGCCCAGAATGCTAGAGACATTCAGCGAATCACTGGTGAGACACCAGCTGAGTACATGGGTCGATGCTGTGGTGGTGCTTGCTGTATGAGTGACCGAAATGGTGTCGAGTATGAGGAGGTTTCTCTGCCTGACAACGATGCTTTCAAGTCGCTTGGCCTTCGACTCGAGAAGCTTCCCGCCAATTTGACTGGCATCATTCCTATGCCTGAGCAAACTGTCCACTTCACCTCAATCCCTCGGCCGACTTCTTCACCTTCCGACTCAGCTATCTCGCTCGGCTCCGACACTGAGTCAGCCCCCACATCCTCCTCTCCCAAGAACAACTACCTGGTTCCTGGACCCGGCTATGAGGGTGTCGACACCTCTATTCAACCTCCTCGCTTTGTTCAACCGCACCCCCCTCACAATGTCTACCCGGCCAAGATCCACAACACTCGTGAGCTCACCAAGCCTGGTGCTGAGAAGCGAACATTCCATTTCGATCTTGATATCACCGACTACCCTCCTGAGGAGGTTTTCGACTTCAGAGTTGGTGGCGCCATTGGTGTCATGGCCCCCAACGATGAGATCTCTGTGGATGAGATCCTCGATGCCCTCATGATCCCACGTTTCCAGCGTGACAAGCCTGTTCTCATGAAGACAACCAAGGGTCGCTGGCCTACCGTTTGGGGTGACGACAAGCCTCGCGAGCTTATCACTACACGCCGCGAGCTCCTTACCTGGACCACTGATATTCAGTCTTATGCTCCTACAAAGGAGCTCCTCCGTGTTATTGCGGAGCATGCTACTGCCCCAAATGAGAAGAAGATCCTTGAGTATCTCTGCTCTAATGAGGGTGCCAGCATGTTCTCCGACTTCCGCGGTGGCCCTCACACCACCCTTTCTCAGATCCTTAACGCGTTCCCCAGCTCTCACCCTCCTATGGATCAACTACTTTCTGTCCAGGCTCAACTCATGCCACGATTTTACTCTCTTTCCAACGATCCTACCGAATCATACACCCTCCGAGAGCATGCTCAGCGCCGTTTGATTGAGATTGCTGTCACAGTTCACGACTCCATGGACTGGCGACGTGGCTGCCGTGCTGGTGTGGGATCCGGCTTCTTTGAGCGCCAGGCTCATAAGTTTATGAGAGCCCGAGAGGCTGGCGAACGCACCCCTCAAATATACATCCCCATGTTCAAGGGTTTGATGGCTAACCCACTGGCCAAGCAATTCAATTCTGACGGCCCTATGCTTCTGATTGGTGCCGGTGTTGGTATTGCTCCCTTCCGTGGATTCGTCCAGCGTCGTCTCAAGCAGGCCAACTGCGCCAACAAGGTTTGGGTCCTTCAAGGTATCCGAGACTCTTTGGTGGATGAGATTTACAGTGGCGAATGGGGCGTGCACGAGGAGGAGGTCAAGCGTGTGGTCCAGAGCCGAGTTGGTACTGGCAAGTACGTTCAGGAAGAGGTTATGAACCAATCCGATCTCGTCTGGTACATCATCAACTCATTGGACGGCCGCATCTTCGTGTGTGGAAGCAGCAAGGGTATGGGCGAGGGCGTTGAGGATGCTCTCTGCGACGTCGCCATGGAGAAGGGTAACCTCGAGCGCGAGGAGGCTCGCAACTTCTGGAAGCTCAAGAAAGAGGAGGGCAAGTACATCTCCGAGACTTGGTAAATAGCCTTGTTTGGCCCATTCACAATTTGACCGAGCCAATTGGACCTTGGAAGGAGTTGGATATGTTCGCCCCATACAAATGGTGACTTGATGGAGGAGGAGCATTGTACAAAACTAAGGATTGTTGGCCGACACAGGTTAGATGGCCGCTGCAAAAGCGAGAAGGTTAGCATATGGCATTTTTTATTTGAATTGAGGAGCATTGGGCATGGTAAAGGCGTTATTGGTTTATGAGTTTGGGTGGTCATCTGCTCTGGCGGAGTATTGACTATTTTCTGTGTGGAAAATACCCTCGGCGGCAGTCTGGCTTGGATAAAAATATCAAGAGCCTGTTCTGTCCTATTCGAGAAGCGAAATTTACAAAATTCAGCGAAACTATTCAACAATTTGAGAAGCACTGGTGATATATCCTTTATTAACTTTCTGTTCTAAATATTGTGGTAAACTTCAAGTCATGAAACCAACGCGTCCCAGTTTTGGCATCATGGCTACAATTCGCAATTTTTTCAACATCCAATTCTAGTATCTACATACAGATAATAACTTCAAGATGCACGATATGTGTGTTCTTCCACTGTCAGACAGGTGACTGTTATCGATGGCAGGATCATTAGACATGTTCCTGTATCAAGCCACGAATGACGCCAGATTTCCTCTTCTGGCGTATGAACCAGTCTGATAGGCCCGGCACTCGCTTGTGGCAGATGCAAGGGTTCAATCGTGTTTATGTCAGCGGAATTTTCAATTTTCACATCGTTCGGCTTCTTCAGCGATCTTGCGCGCGCGCGTATTGTAAATCAGCAGCGGTCTTGGTGGGGTGGAAATCCGGGGCGGCTAGTAGTAGACTTTAATAGCGTCTTAGAGAAATGCTCATGAATCAAGGTATGAGAGGGGAAGCCTGTATGAGGAAAAGTTAGATTTCACATGGGTACAGGTTATTCAATCCCCAGTTCTTCAATGTCAGGTTTCCAATTGTTAAGTGGGATACAAGCTATTGAATCAGAGGGCCACGACTAGTTGGTGAAGACATTAGAGCGGTGTGAACTGTGTCTTCCAGTTGAATAACCAACATGGGTAAATTATGCTCTCGGCATTCATGCAACTGTCACAACACATGATATCCAGACCACTATGTTCAATATAGCATTAAGACTTGAGAAGCAGTATATGAGAATCAATAATCTTGCCTATAGTCAACTGTCAGAACTCAATGACTCGGAATTATGTTACAAATTCCGAGGCGAAAAATATCGTGATGGCTTCAGGGTAGTTTTCTACTTCCGGCACTTATCCCTGTCAGGCTCATATATCCGGCTGAATAATGCTATGGCAATTCCAACTGGCTTAGCGCGCGCACGCAAAAAGGTGTGAGCCGGTGGATGACAAACGAACTAACCGAATCAGTACAAGCCTCCCAGTACCTGACTGATGCAATTCCAGTGATGCATCATTAGTCAGTGGGGATTGACGATTCCAAAGAATTGCTCATTCGCGCTTGGGAATCAAACTCGATGGAGGGTCTAACATGGCGGGGCAACGTAGATGAATAGTGCCGTCGTAGTCTGGTAAGTGAGGAAGGCCATTGCTATATATTCGACCTGTTCCCCGTTGCTATCCTACTTCATCATCAGCTTCTCACTCAACTCATATACCACTTACACTAAGTCTTATACCAAACAAACCAAACCATCTCTCACAATGGCCGCCAAATTCTCTGCCAACGCCCTCATCGAGCTGGCCAAGAACCGCCGCTCCATCTACTCTCTCTCCAAGAACCTCCCCATCCCCACCCAGCGCATCACCGAGATCGTCAACCAGACCACTCTCGAGACTCCCTCATCCTTCAATTCTCAGTCCAACCGTGTCGTCGTTCTCTACGGCGCTGAGCACGACAAGCTCTGGGACATCACATCTGACGCTCTCAAGGCCATCGTCCCCGCCGAGAGCTGGGAGAGCACCGCCGGCCGCATCTCTGGCTTCAAGGCCGCTGCCGGAACTGTCCTCTTCTACGTCGACAACACCACCGTCGAGACCTTCCAGAGCAAGTTTGCGGTCTACGCCGACCGATTCGAGCCTTGGGCCGTTCAGTCTGCTGCTATTCAGCAGTACCTCCTCTGGACTGCTCTTGAGGCCGAAGGTCTCGGTGCCAACCTCCAGCACTACAACCCTCTGATCGATGCCAAGGTTGCTGAGACCTGGAAGATTCCCTCCACATGGACTCTCAACGCTCAGCTCGTCTTCGGTGCTAAGGAGAGCGAGGCCGCCCCCAAGGAGTACATTCCTGTCGAGGAGCGTGTCAAGGTTTATGGAGCTTAAACGTCTTATGAGGCATACGAAATGTGAATTGGATTTGGGATGGAACTTATATTTTTAGCGAATAGCATTAGATCATAGAGTATAGAGCTCGCCATGTCATGTCCTTAACGGACGAAATAAAAAATTATTAAAACATCACAAATGTTCGGCGCCATTGATGAGTTGGAAATGCTGTTAATTTCTTAAACGAACAATGCGATAAGTGGCTAGTTGAGGACTAATCAGGTGGAAAGTCAAGTAAATAAAAACGCTTCATTAGCCGATGCATTAATGGAGTGGTATAAATTATATATAAATAGCCAAACGCTCAACTTATATTTTTACTGTTTGTACGAGACATGGCGTTACTCAATAACACGGCCAAGAGCCTGTCCCATCTTTACCTTTTGTTCCTTCTCCACAGCCCACTCCCAACCGGTGTGCTTGTTGTCCTCACCCACTTTGTTTGCGGGTGCCTCAAATACGAGTACGATAGTGCTACCCAGTTGGAAACCGCCCATTTCTTCACCGCGTCGGAGTGCATGGCCTCTCAGGACAGGGCTAGCAGCCTCGTACGTGGCTTCAGCGAATCCGTGGTAGTCCTCACCCCTGCTGGCCGCCTCCTCTGCAGCTCGATCCGCTGCTGTGTCGGTCAACAGGCTGTTGGTTCGGAGTTCCTTATCAAAATTGACTACGATGGAGCCGACGTTGGTAGCACCGACTGGAACGTAACTGAAGAAACCCCAACGCCAGCGTCCCAGGAGCACTACACGCTCGTTGAGGGTGAAAAGACCAGGGAGAGTTCGCTGAAGATAAGGGGACACGCTGTAAAGTTCTCCAGCGAAATGGCGTCGGCGGTCAACGACCCAGTTGGTGGGAGAGTGGAAACGGTGGTAATCGCCGGGTGCCAAATAGATGACTGCATAGTAAAGGGCTGTAGACTTCTCCGATGATACGAGATCGTACCAAGGTCGCTCGCCCAAAGCGAGTTCGGCACGAACTTCAGAGACTGTACCAGGAGATGCGGGCATAGATTCGTCCTTTGCTGAGGGAGCCCCCTTTCCACCACCGGAAAGAAGATCGGGAAGGGTGTAATGAATGCCATTGACCTGAGCAAACTCCTCGTCCTGCTTGACAAGAGCTTCCTCCTCCGACATGTCGGTGGAAGCTAGGCTGGTCGCAGGGGTTGAGGTGCCAGACGCTGAAATGCTCGCAGGAGGCGTATTCTTTCCAAGGAGAGCATCGATACTGTATGTCATACCCTTAACTTGCTCGATGTCACCGCCTTGGATCTGACCGAACTGCAGAACTTTGCCATCGGAGGGGCAGACGAGGGTATAAGGATCTTGATCGAGGGGTCGAGCACCGGGCTTGAGAGTACGGTAGAAGAAGGATGCGAGGTTGGGATAAACATGGAGATCGGGTTCGGCAACTTCGTCAAGGCTGGTCTTGTTAGCATGAGCTTGGTAAAAGATTAGCTGGGGTGACAAACTTGACACCGAAAATCCAAGAATAGAGCTTGAAACCAGGGACACGAAGGTAGTAAGGAATAGTCAACTCATTGAATCGACCCCAAAGTCTAGAGATAGCTTTTAGGGGCAGAGTTGACATAACCTGGACTTGCCTGAACTTGAGTTAGCATTGATCTAGGTATAGGGGCAGAGAGAGGTATTTGAACGTACCAGGGACCATCAGGACGAATTCTGGCACGCTTTTTCGGAGTCCTAGTACCCTCCTGTCCATCTTCGATATCGGATCTCTCCCTCTCACGAGATGAGACCTTATAAAACTGGACGAGACCTAGAAATCCAATACCTAGACCGACAGGGATCTGGTACCATTGGATTTTGGTGTTGCGCATGGCCTCGCCGAGGCGCTGTGAGAATCTCGGTCTCTTGCCCGAATTGGAGGCAAAGGTTCGAATTGGAGAAACCGAAGGCCGTGTTAGGCATCGCGATCTCGTCGAGGCTTGGAGCATGTGTCGCGAAGCAGATGGCGAACCACAGTTTGCATAGCGACCGTGGGTATAGAATGAGTTGCGGAGCATGTGACTGCCGAGTTGGGAGGAGCCATGACCAAGGGTTGGCGCCATGGTGGGCAGAAACGAGCGACAGCGACTAAACGCTGCCGACTTTGATCTATCGTCTGTCGCGGATCAGATGAGACGAATTGAGGCAGATGAAGCCTCTCAGAATGAGCTGGGACCCTTTTTTCGACGGATGTTGACGTCAAAAACCAGCGATGACGATGGGCTGGGCTGCTCAAGCTTGCTTGTTAGTTAGTCGCACACATCTTCTTTGGTAGGTGGGTTGCAGGTCTCGGATGTTAAAGACGCCGACCGCCGAGAGTTGTCTCTGTCTGTTTTCTCGAAGAAAGCTTGAGTGACAAACAGTGAACGGACGTGGGTAAGACTAGAGGCAAACCGGACCAATTAAAAACCATCCTCAGCGATGAGCAACTCCAACTGAATACATCCAAGAGTACGTACCAATACCGCAATTGCTCCCCCGGTGTCGCAGTGCAGCCCAAATCTGTACCTGAGCTTACCTGAGGTACCATGCCTTAGCTTGCCTATTCGCAGGACCCCCAAATGGCAAGAGGCCACCCTGACCACTATCCAGATCGATGAACCATCACTTTCATCGCTCCTTTCTCTCCTCAAAAAGCATTGCCTTTTAAAGGCTAACAGTCGCCTGAATTTTCCCGACCGTTTATCACAGCTTCTACAGCCTTTAACGTCCACCATTTTTGTTTACCGTATCGTATTCTCATTGTCGCTTCGTTCGCCGTCCGAAACTCTCCCTTGACATGCGACCCATTTAGTGTTAGTAAGACGACACAAACCGACGTCAGTAACCAAGTCGGTGCTTTCCCTCAAGTCAAGGACGTGAGCTCTCGTAGATCGACAGCCACAAACAGGGAGGGACGAACTCTTATATACTGTCGATTTTCGATATATGTTCCTGCATTATAGCTTCTTCGACGTCGATCCGTCGCATCCTTCGTTCTCAGTCACCGTTCATTTACTCCGACACTTCGGACTATTCCATTCATCCTTAGCTTACCTCGGCGTGGCATGCTACTAGCCTGATCATCATGGCTTCTATGCCTCCTGCGACTGGTCCTGAAGATGGCCAATCTTCCGTCACCGCGACTTCAGCAGTTGACGAACAAACTATCAACGTGCAGGTTCTGTCACCGTCTAATGGTGTAACCGGGCCTCTGCTGTTTCCCGGTCTCGCTGCCAATACCACCGTCAAGCAGCTCAAAAACAAGATTCGACAGAGCCTTCCTTTGCGCCCTGCTGATGAGAACCAGCGCTTGATTCATCGGGGGCGCGCAATCGTGCGCGAGTCGGACACCTTGCTTGATATATTCGGCGCAGATGCGGTACGTCCTCAATTCGACACCTTTGCCCTGTGCAGCCTACTGACAGCTTGCCTCTCTTTCTATAGGTCCGCAACCCCGAGCAACATACAATTCATCTAGTCATTCGCGATGTACACGATAGTCAAACTTCAGCCTCGACCGCCCCTTCTGCGCCTCCGAACCTAGCTGCTCCTGGTCCAGCACCAGCGCCGGCGCGAGGACCCAGCCCGACAGCTTCTGCTCCGCCGACAAATCCTCCACGAGCACAACCACAACATGCTCATTTTCAAGGTCAACCATTCGGATACCAGGTGCCTTGGCGAAATTCGATGCCTCCAACTTCCAACCCGTTCCCTCAGCCTCGTATGCCGTCACCTTCTCCGACCCACACCCCTGAGCAAGCTGCGGCCTTTCAACACCAACACCAGAATATGACACAGTGGCTGACTAATATTCAACGAGAGGCCATGGCAAGAGCACTTAACCAGAATCAACGTACAAGAGCCCAGATGGGAATGCGTGGTGTTGGAGATAATGGTGCAGGGGCTGTTCCGACAAGTGAGAGAAGCGGTCGAGCGAGCCCAGCTCCAGGCCAAACCATATATCGCGAGCATGTTGGACCTAACGGGCACACCACCTACCAGGTTCAGACTTTTACAAGCTCTGGAGGAAGCGGGCAACAGAGTCATGGCAGCGCCGCTGTTTCTATGTCACCAGCCGATGTGCATAACATTATTCGAAGTGCCGATGTCAACCAAGCTACATCAGCAGCGACCAGTGCAATGCAGCGTAGCGCTTCTAGCACATCTTTACACAACCGCCCTTTGGCACAACCTGGAATGACGGCACCTGTTTATCCCCATGGATATTCTGCCATGTCGAGTAGACGAGGGACTCCGGAGCCAGCTTCTACTCGACTTGCTCCCACTGCAGCTTCCGGCAGTTCTCAACCAAGGCAAGGACCCGAAGTCTACATTCTCTCATCACCTGAAGGCCCAAGAGCATTATTGTTCAACAACACCAGCTCTGAGGCATATTATACCCCACGACTACGCACTCAGACAAGCCTCCCTCAACTTCGACAAACCATGCTCAACCCGTTGCAGGAGTCTTTCAATGCACAAATGCGACATCGACACCACCATCACCATCACCACCATCCTCGCCCCCAAGTGCCAATGCAGCAGCACCTGGGTCAGATGCCACCACAAGCACAACCTCATTACCCTCAAGGCTTCCGGCCCTTGGTTCAACAGCCTATGCCCCAACAGGAACCTGCAGCCCAGGGACAGGCTCCGGTTCAGGCCCAAGCCCAGGCTCAGGGTCAAGGCCAAGTACCAAACCAAGGTCAGGAACCAGAGCCCGGGGCGTTCATGGGCCCCTTGATGCACCGAGGTAACCCACCGATGGGTGCACTTCCGCCACTTCTTATACAGCTATGGCCACAGATTTGGCTATTGTTTCGTTTGGCTCTGTTTGTCTGGTTTTTCACGTCTCCTAATGCGAGCTGGTCTCGATGGTTCACTATCATCGTGGTCGCCGTCTTCATCTTTGTGCTCAGCACTGGTGTTTTGAACGGAGTTCCAGACCACGTTTGGCGACCACTGGGACGACACCTCGAGAACTTGATTCCCTTAGATCCAAGAGGACGGGGTGCCGCTGCACCGGAGCAGCGTAACCAGCAGAACCCACAGCCTAGGCAAGACCCTGACCCTACTGAGATGGCAAGACGACTTGTAGCGCAGCACCAAGGCCAAGAAAATTGGGTTATTTCTCAAGTCAGACGTCTCGAGAGAGCTGGCCTCTTGTTTCTAGCAAGTATCGCACCGGGTGTTGCAGAAAGGCATATTGCCAACTTGGAGGCAGCAGCGCGAGCTGAAAGGGAGCGCATAGAGGCTGAGGCGAGAGAGGCTGAGGCAGCGGCGGCGGCTCAAAACGACGAAAGTAATGAAACCCAGGCTGGAGATGGAGACGAAGCGACGACCACAGGGATTGAGGCAGATCAAGTGGAGAGGGCACCGGAAGACCGCGAGGGACCACCAGTAGAGCAAGGAGTTCAAGAGGAGAACCAGCATGATGAGAGGCAACCGCTTATTCAGCTGTAGGGAGAAATATATCCAGTCTGTGGTAGGAAAATGTTGTATGTGTTCAGATGAGACGCGAGACGAGGGGAAAAGTTTATACCATGGTACCTGCCACTCACGGCAGGCGCTGAGTCGAAGGGGAATACTGGAGTTGATGGTGTTTCGTTTCCTTACTTCTATTTTCTCGTCTTGACAGCGAAATCTCATTATAAACCAGCTGGGCGTCGGCCCTTGTGTTAATTTGACATTCATCTACTAGCTAGCGTTTAGAGAGCTTGTCTTTTTTAAGTGTTGTTCCATGATGATGACATTTAAAGATCAGCAAGCGTGCTTAGCTGCTGTTGTTTAGAAGAAAGTAATAAATAATTATAACTGATTTCTTCCAAACTTTTCCGTTGTCTTGTATAGTACTGGGAACATAGTATAGCAATTGCAGGAATGTTAAGGGCAGTGATGTCGTAGCTGTGTTGCTGCCTCAAATTCCTTATCTTATCGGTGGGGGATGATATCAGACATCGTGTGGCTTTGAGCTTCGTGCTTGGCTTTTGAAGCTTCCAGTTCGTCATTCACTCTGCAGAAGCACTTTCACACAATCCTGATACCCCTTGACGTCCTACCTATCGAACTACATATCGTGCAAAAGAGCAGATAAATATTGCTCTCTCTACTCTTTTACTTCTAATTTCTGGCGCCAGCGGAATCTAGCTATACCTGTCGCTACAATGAGTGGTGGATGGAATACCAGTAAGTTCCTCTGTCTCTCTCTGTAATAATGGGAATGCTAATTTAGATGACTTTAGTTGAATCCGATGCGGTACGATTCGAGCATGTCGCTTATCAATCTCTTCGAAAGCTAACAAAGAGCTAACAGGGTGTCTTTACCTCCCTCATCGAGAATCTGGGCGTCAAAGACGTTCAATTCGAAGAACTTCTTACACTCGACCCCTCAGAGCTCCTCACCCTCCAGCCTATCTATGGCGTGATCTTCCTCTTCAAGTACCCGACCGACCAACCATATGCGACACCAGAAGGCCCCCGCGACGGCTCTTTCGACCAAGCCGCCTCCGAGAACATCTTCTTCGCCGCACAGACGATCCAGAATGCTTGCGCTACACAGGCCCTCCTGAGCGTACTGCTAAACAAGACAAAAGATGTCGAGATAGGCGAGCAGCTGGGTGATTTCAGAGAGTTCACCATGGTGTTGCCACCTGAGTTCCGAGGTGAGGCGCTTAGCAACTCTGACCTCATTCGGGAGGTGCACAACAGCTTCGCACGCAGCAGTCCCTTTGCCGACGAGACGGACAAGACTGGCGCAGAGGCCGAAGATGCTTTCCACTTCATCGCTTACACGCCCATCAACGGTACACTCTACGAGCTCGACGGCTTGCAGCCTCATCCCATCTCCCACGGCGCCTGCAACTCTGAGGACTTCCCCACCAAGGTCGTCGACGTTCTTCAGCGCCGCATTGCACGATATGACGCCACCGAGATTCGCTTCAACCTCCTCGCTATGTGCCGGGATCTTCGACAGCGAGCGCGCGACTTTGGCGACCAGGAGTTATTGGAAAGGGAGGAGCGCAAGCGCCGGGACTGGATGTTTGAGAATGCCCTGCGAAGACACAACTTTGTTGGCTTCGCTGGTGAAGTGATGAAGGGTGTTGTGCGCAACAAGATTGCTGAGGGTGGTGATGCTGCTTGTGATAAGTGGGTTAAGGAGAGCTTGGAGAGAAGAAAGAATGCGGAGCAAGCTTACAGAGGTCGAGGCGGCGGCGGCGGCGGTGATGGTGACGGCGATGTTGATATGGGTGCTTAAACTACTTAATGAACTTGTCACGGAGGGAATAGAGATACCATGTTTTGTGACTGGGTTTTATGAGCGAGCAGAAGTTGGGCTCGTGGTCGACACTTCATGATAGAGGCTATAGGTATGCATTAAAGACTAAGCTCGGTTCTTCTGAAGAGACTATAAAGAAGATATCTACAGCTCATATCCCATTTCATACATGACATTTAACATTTCAGTATCCAGCCCCTGCTGATATCGGGGTCACCCTTTTCGCCGCATTGCTTGATCTCGCAGGCACTTGCCCGGTGATCAAATACTGTCGTAGGAAACTCCGCCCTGTTGTCCTCATCCAGAAGCAAAACCTGTTCCGTTGCACAATTCCAAAATGAGGGTACCTCCCTAAATGATCAATACAGAGAATGGAAAGTGTCGTGCGTGGGTAATGTCCCTTGAATTAACGTCCCCATCGATCAGGAGGAGGGGACATGGGAGGCTCGTCTTTGCCTGTAGACGCAGCTGTTGTGGAACTGCTGTGGTCGCGACGTTCACGTTCAGCGTAGCTGAGATCATTCATGGCGTGCTCGGATCCAGTTGGATGGTCGTCCTCCTCTTCGTTGGAGTTTCGGCCATGGCGCATGGCGCGGACGAACCAAGGTGCGCGGCCAGAACCCTTCCAGGTCCAGTATTCCTTGAGGTCGTACTCACGGGGCTCGATGTAGCCGCGAGAGACGAAGACAACGAGGCCGATGAGACCGTTAAGGACAGCGTAGACAAAAACACCGCTTACAAGGATTAGTAAGGGCTATAAAGGAGGAAGGAGAAGACTCACGCGATGAGACCGTAGGCTACGCTGTAGCTGAAAGGGATAAATGTCATGACCACGAAGGAAGGAAGAACATCGCCAATGTATCGCCAGTTGACCTGGGTGATTTGACGGATCATCATGCAACCAACCTACTCACAGTGTTAGTCTTACTCTTGGTAGAAGAAATAGCTACGGCAGAAGGTACCAGAATCAGGGTGCATCCTGTCGCCCAAGGTGGCACGGATGCGAAGATGGGTGCAAAGAAAACTGCCACGATGAAGCAAACTCCAGTTACCATCGCTGTCAAACCAGTTCGTCCACCCTCAGCAATACCAGCACCACTTTCAATGAAAGCGGTCACGGGAGAGCTTCCCAGCAAGGCGCCGACAGAGATGAAAGCAGCATCGGTGCAGTACGCAAGAGTGGAACGGGGAAAGTCACCGTCGCGAGGGTTAACGACGCCGCAAAAGCGAACCATGGAGTAGAGAGTGGCGGTAGCATCGATGATGTCCACGTAAAGAAATGTGAACAACGCAAGGGAGAAATGGGAGGCTGTTCCGCCAAAGTTCCAGTCAAGTACGTTGAGAGTCTTTTCGATCGGATGCCAGACAACTACTTGTTTGAAGAATTCAAATCGGCGATCTCCGTCTGCGTTGTGAGGGAAGAAGGTAATGGGGGTGTTGCGACTGTGAGTCTGTCAGAAGATATTGAGAAGTTGGAGAGAAGTACATACGGCCAAGAGAGGACGGAGACGAGAGAAATGCCGATGATGAGGGCGTACTTCACACGGAAAGCCATCAGGAAGGCAGTGATAATGCCGCCGCAGAAGACTGCAACCCAGAGCTGCTTCAGTTAGTTTAGGCCTCGGGTCAGAAACCCAGATAACTCACCTTAGGACTCGTCATGACCCCATCTTGACAGATGCCATTTATATCCTGCATTTCCTGAGGACAGCCAGCAAGCGTGAGGGGAGTAGCCGCTCCACCAGTAATCGCACCGATTCCTGCAGAGTACGAAAGACCGATTTCAGTGAGGAAGAAACCGATGCCGACACCAGTGGCAGTCTTGATAGTGGCGGGGATCAGCTTGACGAGCCACTGGCGCATGCCTGTGAGAGCGAGAAAGATGAAGACGAGACCTTCAACGAAGACGGCAGTGAGGGCGAGACGGTATGAAATGGGACCACTTCCATTGTATCCGACGACTTGGAAGGTGAAGTAGGCGTTGAGACCCATGCCGGGACTGTCAAGGAGTTAGCATGTTATGAGAAGTGGTTTATAAGAGAGTGACTTGCGCGATAGCAACGGGGAGGTTAGTGAGAAGACCGAAGGCGAAGCTTGCCATGCCTGAGACGGCAGCTGTGGCAGTAATGATATCTCGTCGAATGTCTATCGCACTCGTCAGTAGCCGTCTAAGAGACAAATGTGCTGAAGAAGACCAACCTTCTTTGCAAGCCATATATGACTCGATCTTGTCACACGCGTTTCTGTCAACCAAGTCGCATTCGCAAGTACCGCCAGTCTGTTGGAGCAGTGCCGCCTAAGAAATGTCAGCTCAAGTTTGCGCAGAGAGGTCGTTGTCGCATACGTTAACGGCGATAATGTATGCCATAGTCGCAAAAGTAGTCAGGCCAGCGCGACATTCTCGAAAAAAGGTCGCTCCAGCGATCGCCTCAGGCTAGAAGAAAGGGTCAGATGAAGCTATAGAGAGAAGGGAGCGGTTTTCGTACGTGACCGGTACCGGAGAGGCGAAAGAAGTGACCGAAGCGCGAAGTAGTGATGTATCCATCGAGATGATCAAGAAAGTCGCGAAAACCACAAAAGCGAGAGCGACTGACTTCTTCTCCTGCGACAGAGAGCTCATCTAGAGGAGGCATCATGCCGTGAGCCGGCGGAGAAGTCATCGTTGAACGTGACATGGAGTATTATTTTGCTGATAATATGAGGCACTCGAAGTTGAAGACAAAGAAGAGTTTTAGTCGAGAGAACCGAGAATTATTATGTGAAGAAGAAGTGAGAGAGAGTGCAGGTGAGAGAAAGGAGTGACGAGGTTGGGCTGTTGGTGACGCCAATAAAGGCGTGCGAAGAGGAAAAGGTGACACCAGACGAGATGAAGAAACAGAGGTTTTGTCTTTTGGCGATGTCCAAGAATTTAATTAGATTAGACAAGACCAGATCTTGAAGTAGGAAAAGAAAAGAGAGAGAATGAACGGGAGAGAAGTGAAGTGAAGTGGGAGAATCACAGCTGCAGGTTGACGATTCTTTGACAGCTTCTGCCACTGCCAACAACCACTTGTCCCCCACCAAACCTCGAGTCGACCACCAAGTCTCTCCCTCGTCAAATCTTGTTACCGAATCACTGGTAGAGAGATAATGCATTTCACAAGACTCGAACTTCGAGTCCAAGTTGCGAGTAGCGCAAGATGGGGATGGGAATGGGATGCTTACACATACATTGGATACATGCACAAGTACACGCACAGCATAAGCGTTGTCCTCAGAAAACAAAAGAGAGGTAAGTATGAGAAGTATATAAGGTTGTAGATTCTGTTGCGTGCTTGGGTATGGCAATCAAAATGTTTGCTCTGATGAAAAACAAGGGTATTGTTTCCGTGGGTCTTTGTGCAATAACAGTTTGCAGGCCTCATAGTGCCTCGACCTTGTATTGAGTGGAAAGCCTGTTTGTGTTGTTGGTGATGACTTGTTTGAGTGACGTTGCGATGGTTTACAATAGCAAACGCCTTTTATCTGGGATGATCAGTGCTGTAATTCAGGATGATACCTGCGACCATGTATAGATTCATTCTATAATGAAAATATCAAGAAGACATAATGAGATGACTACCTTGACATTCCATGGATGTGAATTACCAGCCGGCAACACCACCACTAGAAATATTACCCCTGAATGCAGAAGCACGCACCCAAAAAGACTTCTTCAATGAGATCATCACACCTGAGTCTACCTCGGGGTTCTTTGAGCTGACTACTAAGGACACGGGTCCAAAGTCACACAAACCAGGCGTTCGTCTCACTTTATGCAGCCCGCCGACGTTGATGAAGCGAGGCGGCGTCGGGTAAGAATGGTGGCGAGAGAAATGGTTGGTTGATGCCGACGTATTACAAGGTCCGGTCTGTCTGTAGCCGAAATGAAATGAAATGGTTGCTGTTGGTGTTGCAATTGATATGGGAGAACCATCTTTTGGAGTGGCGGAGATTTATATCAGATGGTTAATTATGACACTTGATCATGTGAGAAGACTCGGGGATCCTTGAGTAAAGATTATGTTATGGTGACTGTGTTCATGTAGGCTGTATAGAACAATCGTGTAGATATCGAATTGATGGTTTCTGTTCAAGACACATTGATGCTGTCCTCGACTTACACTGGCAAAGGCTTTCAAGCATCCTGCTTAGCAAGTACGTGGCCATCACCCTGCGGCCAATGGGATTAGCCCGATATATAGACCAGTAAACATGACCAAGTGACCCTAGTAGTCGGGACTTTGAGCTGAGGATATCCAACTATATGAGTTAAACATCTCCGAACACTCACGAACATGACAGGCCTCAATCACATACAATCCTTGCCCGCATAGTCAACCTACACTCTGTATCACTCCAGTCCCCGTGACGCATCATGGCATTGAACATGGCAGCTCAGCCTCCAGTAGACAGTGAACCAGTGACTCAATGTACGGTAAATAATTTCATCTCGACACCTAATGGCCCACTCTATCAAATTTGAAAGAAGATAAGAACATGACTTGTGTTTGATATCCAAACGGATTTTATTGTTTCAACTCATATGAAAATTAGAAGCCTGGACTTTGGCGTTTGAATCTGCGTCTCACTCGATTCTGGCAGACGGGAGTTCTGTTGCCATTTGAGAGTCTCTTCGTGCACCCGTTGCCAGTGCCCAGCAACTGGCACTGCGCACTCGATCTCCCTCGGCCCTCATTGACGGCCTTTCTTCTTACTTATGTTGCACATGATTTTGGATCCTTCAGCTGACCTTTCTAGAAGTGTTCGGCACTTCTTTTTCCTTTGATTTACCCTCCACATCACCATCCTCCACCTCCTCCATCCCCCACACTCCCTCCTCCGACTAAGAACGTCACGAAACTCATTCAATCTCAGAGTCATTTTTGAATCCCTTAGCCGATTCATCGTACCTATTAACTATCATACTACAGCTTTACCTAATACAGCACTCGCAATACCCTCATTCATTCGACCTGCCTGAGCCAGTACAGTATTCACATCACCACCACAACAACATCTTCTCTTGTTACAAAGGGCGTCATGTTCGACGTTATATGGACAGACCCTGATCGCGAGCTGGTCGGCGAACACCGCGCCAAAAAGGAAAAGAAGCGCGAACAAAAGGCCAAGCAGAAGGAACAGGAACAAGCGAACTCGGTCATAACACGCTCTACCTCTGTCACAAGCACCAGATCATCCACCGAATCACGCTTTGGCTTTCTTCGACCTCGAAATGGCAAACAATCAAGGAAGACTAAGTCAGGGCTTCTGACTCCTAGCCAGCACTCTTCTCGCTCAAACTCGGGGAGCTATCATCGCTCCGCACTCATGGCTAATTTGTCTGATGTATCTCTTGGTGCTTCGAGAGCACAGAAGGGAAATCTTCCTGCTTCAGCTTCTGCTGATGAGGCGCATAACTTGACACGAGAGTCTGTTTCTTGGGTCACTAAGCATGCTGGAGCGCTGCAGACTCCTCGACTGTCAGAGTCTGATAAGCCGGAATTATCTATCGACATGCGCATCTCATCTGAGGCTGATACTGATCACCCTGTCACGCCATCAGACTCTGTTGGAGAAGGGTAAGTTTCTTAATGTGGGTGGGAATAGGCTACTGACTTGTCACAGGAACGACCCGATTCCGCTACTTCAGATCGACTCAATCCCCGATCTTATTCCAAGTATTCGACTTCCAAAGGCGCCAAGAACCCCCATCATCATCAACTTCCGACCCAACGACCCTGACTCATGGCGTCCCCCTGAAGAATGGGAGTACCTCGACCGACAAGCTGAGGAAGCGCGACAGGCCGAGGCTGACCAGGATGTCGAAATGAAATCCCAGACTGACAGTCAAGATCGATCCAGCTTGGAGATGGAATTTGAAGCGGTTAAGGCCCAAGTGAAGCAAATGGCTGCTGCAAGCCCTGTCATGGTGCTCGCGCGCATTAAAGAAATCTGGAGTGTTACCGACGAGAGTCTCCACGGAGAACTGAACATTGAGCTGAAGCAGTGGATGTTGTCTATCCTGAGTCATATGGACGTCGAACAGAAGGGCAACCCAGTTGATGCCTCTGATGCGATGTCTGAATCTGGCAGTGTCAACATTCTGGCACTCTATGAATCTCAAAGTGAGTCTTCCCTTCAGCCGCCATCTAGAACGAGACTAATGGATTCAGTTACGGCCTCTTATCTTGCAGCTCTCTATCCGACGAAGCAGGTTCACCATATATCCCCAGAACCCCTCTCGAACGCCCAGTTTACCAAGGCTCACCCCATGCTTGTACCATCAATGTCGACAGCAACACTTCCACTCGGACAGCACCTTTTCGAAACCGTGTACTCGCTATCGCTCCCTTCCGTCAGCCCTTCCAACGACATTCCAGGGGTCCTCAAGAACATCAGCAAGTGCTTACGAGTCGGTGGTTCACTGCACCTCACACTCATCGATCCACTCCCTTGTGCGGGAACACTCGGCCATCGTATGCGATCATGGCTAGAAGAGCATCTGCTAATCAATCTGGAGCGACACTTCCGATGCACGAATCCGAGCAAGTTATTTCCAGACTGGATGGGCGACGCTGGTCTGCGTGGCCAAGGCAGTACTCTCACCACATCCAAATTCTACGCTGTATCAGCTAGCATCCGAAGTCAAGTCGACGACAACGACCCTTTCATCGAAAAAGTCCCCTCCGAACGAGAAGTCAAAGCAGAAGTACGAAGCATCATCGGTCGCCTGTTGTGGATGGAAGCCTGGGGCAACTTCGTCACCGGAGAAAAATGGTGGTGGGAAGATGAGGGTTGCGTCAACGAATGTCTCCAGCTTGGCACAGTTTGGGACTACCACATCATAGAAGGGGTTAAACAAGAGGACGCTCTTGCACAGATTGAAGAAGAACCTTGAGAGTTTTGGAGAGTTTGACTCTAGAAAGGGCGAGGATGTTGCTGGTATGCGCTCCTGCTTTTTCCTTTTTCACGTCGCTCTATTGGTGACAGCGACGGAGACAGAACAGATGACTTCGTTCAGCGGAAGACGACTCTTTCTGACAGGCATAGCTTTTTAAGGCAAGGATAGCACTTGATGACTGTATGTTAAAGTTTGTCTGGATGGTAGAAGCATTTCTTTTCCTCTTGAGGCAATGGAGTTGACAGACAGGACAGTGCTTTTATTTGAGTAGATAATTATATAAAGGATAAATGTTAGAGTCTTGAGACAATCCACTCCATGCCCATCCGGATGTTCTCCTTTAATCTACCCAACAAGGGGCGAAAATTGCCCTTCAAGTCTTAGGGAGCCAGATGTGATTAACCTAAGGGTGACTCTAAGGTTGCATAAAAGTGACTGAATTATTTCGTTTACTAGGTTTTAGAAAGCCAAAGTTTCTGATATCTTGACGTTTACCTTGAATATTGATCACCCTGATGTCTCCGACTCGAATGCCTCTGACTCCCATGATTCTGAATAGTATGTCGTTACCTCCCATGTTTGTGAGTCCAAAAACGTGCAACCGTATCTCAAGGGGATGTCGTAGACAGGTGTACCGAGTTCTTCTTCCAACTCTGCCAGATACTCGCTCAAATCTTCAGTGGCAAAGTCCCATTCCAGATCCTGAATACGCTTGTCAACAGCTCGATACCAACAAACAAGATCTTCGCGTTTCCAACGTTCCTCCTTTGCAAGTAAAGAGCCCAGATGCTTTCTTACAGTCGCGATATCCTGGTCCCGTAGCCCAGCCACAGCTTGCTTAAGGTCATCGATATCGTGTTGTAAGGATCGGTCCTTTATGCCTTGACAGAGGTTCAAGAATGCACTTAATTCAGCAGTGCTTGGTGCAACTATCTCAAAATATAGCTCGTCAAATGCATCCAAGATCATGTCCCCAGGAGTTCGGCCCCCAAAGTCTTTCTGATATGGATTGACGTCGTAGAAACCCAAGCTATCAAGATATTCTAGCCTTTCCAAGCAGGATTTCCTGGCTGCTAGATGCAGAAGGTTCTCATTGATTGAGTTACATGATGATGATGAACAGCCCAAATCTAGCAAGCATCTCACGACGCTAGTATCATTCCCCCACAACGTCATCATCATAGGCGTGTCTCCGTAGATATCCCGTGCTTCGAGGTCGGTGCCTGCCAGGACAAGCAATTCAATAGTTCTTTTTGCATCGCCGCAGTTACTAGTTGTGGCAGTGGCCAGGCTATGTAGCGGTGTTTCGCTATGAAGGTTCTGACAAGTTGCTGAAGCGCCTGCTGCTAGCAAGAGACTTACTGACTCAGCCTCTTGACACAATGAGGCTTTGTGCAGTGCTGTTGATCCATTTATGTCGGCCAAATCCACCCTGCATTTGGCGTTCAGTAGTAATCTCACAGACTCAGGAGCCCTTCTCTGCGCGGCGAGCATTAAGGCTGATTCTCGATATGATGTTACTTGGTTAACATCTGCTCCCGCAGATATCAACATCTCCATGCAACCAATTTGATTCCTATCAGCTGCAATTGTAAGAGGACAGTGGCCGGTATGATCAATTGTGTTGATAGCCCATGGCTGTTCCCGCAACGCTTCCTGGAGACCTTCACGCTGGCGAATTGCGATGTGTATCTTGGTTGTTTCTTCAGATTGGTGGCCAATAAGTTTGACGATTTTCTGAAGAAGATAGACGTTATGATCATGAAGCCCTCCCTTTGAAAGGATTTCATTGGCACTGTGTTCGACACGACTTCCCGTCGTTAATATGAGTCTAACGTGGGAATGGAATCTACAACTTACCTAGGCAGCTCTATTTCGGGCAGCACGTTTGCCCAGAGATCTAGAAGAGTCTCGAGGGAGGTATATAGCCCGGCGGTGACGGCATACTTTGAGAATTAGGACCATGGAATAAAAGGTCGCCAGGGGTATGATTACGAACCTCGATGAGTCCAACGCCTCTGATATCAGCATCGCAGGGGTAGACGCCATCGTTAATCACTGATTCTCGAATCATCTGACTGGTTCCCTCTTGAACTTTCCATAATAGAGTGTTCATACCAATTAACTTGAAAGGACGCAGGGAGCATCTCAGTCCACTGATATTGTTGTAAGAGGCAACGATGGCAAATGACCGAAAAAATAACCATCGAGGTACTTGGTATTCAAGCTTCAGCATCGATGGGCTTATGCATTGACAATCAGGATTTGAGCACTCCTGGGGACGGTTCTCGCAATGGACAAGCCACGATCCAAAGAGTGACTCAACCCAGCCCGAGGTTTTGTATTGCCTCTTAGCGAAATGACAGCTGCATTGGCATGATACAGATGAAGAGATGCCCCGGACATGAGTCAAGGACTGTATTGAGATTGACTCGGCCAACCGCTCCTCGTCTTCCTGGCTGCTGGTAGTTATTGCTTCTAGTGCTGAAGATTCGGAGCTGTCTGTCTGTCGATCTTTTTCTGGCTCTTTATGCGACAATGTCTCCGATATATCATTTTGTACTGCGTGTATTGTGTAAAGATTCATGAACATTTGTCGCATGTATGCCTGGAACCTGTCGTTTGTAGTCAGTAACCAAGTTCAAACAAGTTCAGCGGGATAGTCACTGAGCATCGTTTGTCGCATGGGACGATGTCACCGCAAAATGCAGAGTGGTCTTAGCATTTCCCATCCGCTGTTGAAGCTTTGTGATCGTGCTTTTCTCAAGCAGCCATTTTCTTTTTCTTGTCTTGCATATCTTGCCGTCTTTCGATTCAACTTCACGGATACAACTTCTGAGCAGTTCCCCAAGTTCCTTGGTAACTTCGCTGAGATCTTCAGCGGCTGCATCGATCAAAGTTTGTTCGTAGGCAGAGGGCGGCTTTGTCGAGACTGCTTTTACCATAGAGTTGATGAGGTTTAACTTATATACTAAAGTAAGTATTCATCTTCGAACATAACAGTGAGAAAAGGCCACAAACCTCTTTCATCAGATAATTGAAGTCATCCTGAATATCGGGGACTTCTCGAATGATGCTGACGACATGTTTGCCAGCTGCCAGAGCCTGCACGACGGCGATGGAGCTTGCCACGGCACCAAGAACTTCCATCTCGAAAAATAGACGATGAAAAGATAAGATCTAAGTGACAAAGGCCATGGAAGATAGGTTCGAAGTTGTATTGATACAGGATGAAATCAGACTAAAATGCCTCGCAGGCTTTGGAGGTTGTAAATCACAAATCAGGCTCTCAAGACAACCGTCAGCCGTAGAACGACCAATCACATCTTTGACTCACAGCCTCAGTGCAGGTAGCTATTGGATGGGCAGGTAAGATGAATGCTGGGGTAATTTGCCTTGCGACCTTAGCCACAAGGTAGGTATGATAAACCATCTCGAAACACGATTTTCTAGCCATTAGGACGGTTTGAAGGCGTTACCAAATATCAATACTTGACTTGAGCTTAGTGTCTGAAAGATAAGAACTTTATGGCCAGTGCTACTAGATACTATTTGGCAACTATTGAGCTCTCTAGGCAAGAGTGACGGTAAAAAGATCCGTTCCATAGCCATCAACACCAAAGAATTCACAGACACCACGCGAAAGTAACCTCGGAGATAACCTCAACTTCACTCAACAATCGCAATCACAAACTACTATGTAATACCAAATAAGATATCCATCTCAGATCCCCCACATTTCCTTCAAACCCTGTCCCTTTCGTCCGGGCCAGATCAGATCATACGATGCCCTCCGCCAAGAATCTACACCAAACAAACACCAGACAAAGTCATCAACGGGCCGTCATCAAGCCACCGGAGATATAACAAAAGCCATACAAAATCCCTGACGCCATCCCAGAGCTGAAGATATATCCCGGGAATCTGATATCGCTCGCCTCGGACGAACGGAAACGCCTGTCAAGCACGGCCGTTGAGCCACGAATATCGTCAACGGGTTCAACGGTTAAGCCAGATTACCAAGCTTGTTACAGATACACAAGAATAGTTGTCTATATCAAATTACCTGACTTGGTTTAAGTTGGGTGTCACAACTAATCTCTTCTGACCGCTTTGTAGCTTACAAGGCTTATGACTGTTCGGGTAGCACCTGGAGCAGAGGAACAAAGGATGGTGAGATTACGACATGCACGACATAGAGGTACCACATTGAGAGTAAGGATGTAAGACATAATCAGAAAGTGATGATACGTGACAAAGAAAACAGAGACGTAAAGTAACTGGATAGGACAATGCACTCTACAGCATTACATATGCCAAGGAAGACAAGTACGAGCAGCTTTCACATGACGACATGTATCTACGACGCTAATACACCACCAATGCAATAATTTTCAACAGTCTCAAAGAATAGAATGTCATTTGACTACTAAATAAACTGTTATATTCAAGTCTTGGGTATCCATCATCTCCAGCTCCAACACTAGCGAAACTACACCAACTGTCTCGTAACAATTGCTCGTTCCGCAAATGCTAGCCCCCAGAAAGTCATGTCTTCATTATATAAAATGACAAAATCGAAAGGACATTGGCACATCGCATCCAAACAAGTCTCTGACACCTATTATACATGGCTTTGATCTCGCCGTTCATCGTCCGAAGTCGGCCGGCTCTCGTTGGCCAATTCGGTCATGCTCTCCGTCTCGAACTTATTAGATCGTCGGAGGTGACCAAGGTTATGTCGGTGGCCGCCGCCGATGGTGTGGTTGGCTCCAACTTCGGGTCTCATACCACCAACAAGTTCCGTTACATCTGGACGTTGACCCATGCGCATGTCGCTGAACCAGTTCTTGCATGCATTCCAAGACGTAACCATGTAGATAAGGGCATTCCAAAAACCTTGAAGGGGAAGCACAAAGGCACTCATAAATTCGAGGGGATCTGATGATCTCTTGTGGAATACTGAGTACATACGGTTGGCGCTCGAGGGAACCCATGTGATCAAAATAGCTGTGAAGAAAAGTAGGGCGCACTTTGTGTACTGCCATGCTGCGTTGTTGAGTTCGCGATTCCTTCTTCGGTTCGTGTTGGCGACAGAACGTTGCTGTTGTTGAGGGACTTGGATGCTCGCTCGTGTTGGCTCTCTTTCAATAGGGGCCAGTTGGTCTACCATATCCCCAGAACCCGGCTGAGCTGATATATGAACCGAGTAGTTTCCATTGGAAGGAATAGTGACGCTGGGATCGGGCGCTCGACCGCTCATGGGCTGCAACATGATTCCATCGGGCTTCACGATCTCTGTTGTGACGGAAACTTCCGTCGTCTTAAGCGTAGCAATGTGGTTGTCGTTACCGTAAGTCAAATCTCGATCGGTTGAACTAAAGCCGTCAAGTTCCCTGCGCTTGCGGTAGATTGTGCTGCCGGCACGGATGTAGATGAAAAAGGTGACAATGATGACAAGCCTTTGATGGTCAGCACCCAAGTTAATAGCGAGTTTAGATCAGGCTTTACTTACCAAACAGGACCATAAAAGGTGATAATTCTCCAAATGTCCCATTCTGCGCTGACCCAGCACCAAAGTGTGGCATTGCCGTACATTCTCTGACCCTCTTTGTTCTTGATAAATATGTAGACAAAGGCCGGAACAAATGGAACACCATAACATCCAATAAGGTAGGGGATTTCCATCTTGCGTAATCTTCGAGCATCGAATTTGTAGTAGAATGTCAAGTAGACGTTGATGGCCATTGAAAGAGTCCAGAAGGCATCAGCGGGCATAAACCTGATATCTGTCAGTATTCCCTTAGCATAAGGCTTCATTATTAAACTTACATCTGGATGAGGAAGGCCTGAAGCTGACAGCCTGCCGAGTTGGAATCACCAACGTAGGATCTGGACATTAATGTACCGACATTGGTCATCATGTTGCCAAACGAAGCATAAAAGACCAGGCGATTGATCGGTTTGTGGAAGGCTTTCGACGATAGAAAGGTGACGATGATGAAGATGGATCCGAGTAATGAAAAGACGGAACATGTTCGTTCGATGACGCTTAGAGCGCGAATCTGATACTTGTCGAGGTGTTCTGTGGGAGCCATTGTGAAGTTGTTGAATCAGAAGACTGGAAGAAAGATATCCTGGTAGCGGAGGCGTCGACTAAGTCGAGTCCTCGAGTCACTTATAAGAGTGAAGATTAAAGTGGTCGGTTTATGTATAATGTAGCATTCTCCTTGTGTAGTTGAATATTTGTTGAAGCGATGAGATGAGTTCTGATGGTTTTACTGATCGACAAGAGGCAGACCTGGAACCTGATATAGAAGGAGCGTTTGATGTTGGTTGGTATTGCCCAGTTAGGGAGTGGACCAACAAAGGTGAAGGAAGGTACACCGAGGTGAGAAGGCGCCCCAAGCGTTGAGGTCAAAATCGAATCGTATCGAGTAGGTAGCAAACCAACAGATATAATTAATTGCCTTTTAAATCGAGATTGGAAACCGCCATGTCAGGGTGCGTTCAGTCTAACAAGAGGCTTGGCCAGGGTCAAGCTGAGGTGAGGTAGGCTTCTCGAACAAAATGTGGCTTTCCGATAACGTTTGCAAACATGCAGGATACACTAAGACAAAGAAGATATAAATATGCGAATAACAAATGCAGAGGTGAATAAGAAAGATCAGAGACAGAAACAGAAACAGGGAATGAGGGCGGGGGAAGAGGCAAAAGAAAAAGGTGGGCGATGTGAGATACAAGTAGTCCAAGTAAGACCAAGCAAGACCCGGCACAAAGGAACCGTGAGTGTCGACAAAGATACCAAAAGAGGAACGGACGATGTAAGTGCAGTGCTTTACTAAAATGCATGTAATGTACAGTGATATTGTAATGGCGCTTATGCTTATGCGTGCTGCGTCCGTGGTCGGGGGAGGCGAGGTCAGGATCAGGCCAGGGTTGCTGAAGCTAGAACATTATGAGAATACAAGTGCAAGTCATGGACGAGGATCCCCTGCTATCAAGGGTGGACAAATCATATTGGCGAGTTGCATTGTGCTGTTAGCAGAGTAGATCCTCAGAGACGGATATCTAGTATGACCAGCGCGTCCTGAAGCCATGACAGCGGGAGCATGATCAAGGGTTTCAAGCCACGGGTTTATTCGCCTAATGAGGTATCAGAGCACAGCAGTTTGTGTCAAGTTTGTACAATAGTCGCAGAGAAAAGTGGGTGTCTAGTATCTTGGTGAGCTGTATAATGAGCGGTATAGGCTATCCGCATAACTGAAATGTTTCTATTCATAACAGGTATGTATCATTAGACAATAATAAAACATAAAACAACGAGCTCAGGCTGACACTATGATCCAGAGCCCAGGGCTGAGTCGGGTCGTTGAAGAACTTGGTTATCCAGGGGATCCCAGTATCTTCAGCAGATCATCTTTAATTGAAGCCTGTTGTATGGTTCCGGACGTGAGGAAGAAAGACTCGAGTTCCACAACCATGATAGATTGACGAGTTGAGGATGAGAGAGATTAGGAACAAGAGATAAAAGAAGATGGTGGCGTGCAGGTCAAGATCTTCCAAAGCGGGTACAGTAGGTACGGTAAGACTTGAGCCAGATTGTGGGGGAGACCTGGACCTCCACCAACTGAGTACCTACGGTATGCGGTAGATGTTGGTGGGCAATAGAGAACAATACAATACCGAATCTAACTACTGAGACAATGTCTTTTATTGATTTTCATCCACTAAACTCTTTTCATCTCAAGCCATCTCCGAATTAGAAGGCGGCAGACGTTTGTTGTCATAGCCAGGAACGGCGTCCTTTTTTTACGGAGGTCTTAATGAGACAATCCAACGCTGCAGACCGCATTACGTAGTAACATCCTCAGGCGGGACAACCCCCTGAACATCTTCTAATTATTATCACAAGTCTCTATGGGTGCCTCGGTTTGATATGCATTCAATGGAGCACCAATACATGGATTAATGTGATAAAAGACACCGTCGAACAAGTCGCTTTGACTAGAAGCCCTTGGGATTGACTAGAGATTTGACAAGTGCCGAGACTCCGTGATCGTCACTGTCAATGGAAATATGTCTCAACCCATTCACTAGGGATGTCCTCTCCTTTTCTTGTCTATGACATTTTCTGGTCCAGGCGCTGTATTCAAATTTCCATCGTGATCTTCTAACAAAAACAGCACAGACGAGACCCTCCCCCAGATTCTGGTCTCCTCCTTTGTTGGCCTCTTTCAGCGTCAACGTCGCACTTGGCACGCGGGGCCAGACTCGCCTTCTGGGGAACCCTTGTCTCACCTGTAGACAGCCTTGACCTTAGATTGGGTAAACGGTAGATGCTAAGAGGGTCCGGGATTAACTAAAGCCGGAACTCATTTCCTTTTCTCTCCTCGACCAAAATCAATAGCGTCTACTGCTTGAATCATAAGAATGTGCTCTGTTGATCTGTAGATCCATCATCAAGGTGCCTTTGACGGAAACTTCAGCACGTCACATCAGCTAAGAAGCCGTGAACGCCGAGTTCTGTATGTGTTCTTTTCAGTGTTGTGTTTTTCTTGTCCAACGTCTTGTCGCTTTGACCTCTTCAGGGTGGGACTCTGGTAATCAAGCAGCGCTGCTCTCTTGGCCTACGCTGCCCATCAATTGCCAAGCCGCTCTACGGCTCGAGCTTCCAATGTTATCAACGTTCAAGTCTCTTCTGTGTGTGATATGCCGTCACGAGTGTCTTTCCTAAAGAGTCCAAGTCAAACGGCTGGTGTGTATACTTCGTTATCTCCCTACGCCGCCTCACTTTGACTGCATTAATTGTTACCCGAGTCAAGTTGAATTGATAGACTACAATGTCGAGACTCTACTGACTTATGCCCGTCGCCGGTCCCTTATCAACCACGTGCGTGAGACGAACATCGTTCCCACGGTAGGAAACGATCGCTGAGAACTGCCACGCGAGCAAACAGGCCTACTGCAGCGTCGTGTATCGTGTCACATTTGCATGGGAAAATCGGTCGACTCTGTTCTTGTTCTTCTCCAACGGATCTCTAAACTTTGACGCCACAGCTCGGAGGCTCAAGTAATTAATGGGTTACTGCGTGCATTCATGCTGAATGTATGTATGCCATCCTTTCTTTCCAGGATGACATGTTTTTGGGCCCAGACTTGGGATCTGGGCAGGAAGTGTGCCATCCATGCTTACGCATTGAGACGGTAACAGGCGGGTTGGGTCAAGGTTGTTAATTTATCCCTGTTTCTCAACCCCGGATTTCCCTCCACATCACCCGACGGGATGGCTATTGTCTTTTTTTACGTGGTAACTGTTTTTGCTTTCCCCCGCAGCCTGTTGGTTAATGATGATCCGCCTCTTGGACAATCTGGCGTCTGTTTCCCAAAAGCCCATTCTTAACAATAAGCCACCACGGATATTGGATCTGGATTTGTTTAAATCCGGCGTATTTCTGGGGTACGTTTCTTGGCCACAGGTAGGCTACTCTCCGTCTCAACTGTCTCAGCCAGTTTGGGGCTTTGGACGGAATGAACTTATCAAAGTGAAACATTAGTGGTCAGTTATTGTCAAGGCAAGGCAAGCTAGCGTCGCTAATGACCCAGCATCCAAATTAATTAAATGGATGGCATAAGACGCCTTTTGTGTTAGCTTCTTTTCTAGTCCCTCCGGCTAAAATGCCATGTGCTCTCGATCCTCGCTGCTACATCGCTCTCGCGAACCATGTAACGGACGATCATAGAGGTTAGAGCATTTGCCGAGAAAGGAAATACAGCTGTTTCGCTCCGTGAGTTAAGGCGCGATGACTGGAGCCCCTCAGAAGATGCAGCAACACTACAGCTCAAGAACACCATGAAGGCAGCGAACAACGTCAGCGTAGTGTCTTTCCCATGCCCTAAACCATGAATATATTAATAAAAGAACTATTGCCAAGTCGTCTAAGAGAGGATGTAACTCATGAGCCTGAAGTCAAGTTCAGATCAGCATACATAACCTTGTCAGAGTTTACGGTGCTGCAACTACCCCGGACATATCCCAGCCTAGATTCTCATCCTTTCAAACTCTGTTTCTCCCTGAACGTGATACCCAAAGTTCCCATCCCTTACCAGGATACCCTTTGTTGTTACCCGCTCAACCCCTACGACACGAGGATTCCTGGCAAAGTTGAGAGTGAAGCCATACCGACTTGGGAGTAGAACCGCATCTCGCTCGCCATCTCGGGTTACGCTACCACATGTCGGCGTGGACGATTTACCTTGCGCGACCAAGCCACAGGGACCAGATTCCAGATCCGTTGTGTCTGTGAAACTTGATAGTTGTCTATTGTGTTCTTCGTATCTGACTGCGATGCTTCTCCTGGGTTGAGCGTAGGACCAGGTTTTGGTACTAGGATGATTGATCTCACTCAAAGTCAATCATATAATGCTACACTGATACGGACTCGACCTTGCAAGAATCCATGTTGCATATCAACCTTCGGCGTCCTCGGGATTCATCCCGCTTGGAAGCACAAGACTCCTCGACGTCCTTCGCATAGAGATTGAACGGCATCGCCGAAACTTCACCCTGCCAAATGTTCTCGGCGGTCTAAGTATACGTCATTAACTGTTGCATCTAAACGTGCCTAGAAAAGATCATGATATCTGTCTCCTTCCCCTGCAGAATGATCACTAACCGATAACGGCTTCGAAGCTTTCGGTGATACAACTTCCCGCATCTTGGCCGTTTGGAAAGCTGCAGCCGTTCACATCGAAGGGGCTTAGCCACCACAACATCGGATAGAAGCCTGAAAAAGGATAGAATCATTCTTGAGTATCACCGGTTCCTCTCTTCCGCCTCCCCTTCTTTTCCGGGGTCTCTATGGCAGGGCAGTAAACGATGTGGTCTCGATTGCGAAAGCGTGCAAGCATTGCACCCATGCTACGGCAACTAGCTCAAGAGGGAAGTACAGAGTTAGAATGAGTCCTTTACGAGTATTCACCAGAAACTACGATCTTTAGACACCAGGCCTGCAAGAGTTAATATATCTTTACTGTAAGTAACGTTTGGCAACGCCGATTCAAAGTTACCCTAAAAGCTGGAGTGGCTCAAGGGGTCATGAATGCAAACAATTCAGTACATACATATCATTGTCTATGACTTCCTTCTGTAGACTGGTCCTCTTTTGTAAAATAAGAGATACGTGTAAATTGTTTTCCATTTGCCTAAGTGCCCATCTCCAAGTGTTTATAGGTAATGAAAGCAAGCCACTAGTATATTCCAACTGATGAAGACACTATGAGATTGCCTGAAAGAACATGCCAACTACATTCTATGATCCTCAGATCTGAAATTCTCAATAACCTTGCAGTACTTTGTAGGAACAGAGTTTGTATACCAAACGTACATCAACCGACAAAGCACCATTCTTTGTCGGTCCTCTGCTTAACAAACGACCTCTCCAAACCAAAATGAAAGATGAATGATAACGCATCTTCTAGTTGGACGAGTTATATCATAGATGGCCTTGATAACAGGATCTGATGCCTAATGACTCTTCAATATCTTCAAATCACCTCAGCCAGCAAAGTATTTTCACACAGAAATACCATTGCTAGCAATTCACTCAGGCAGTGCCTAAGATCTTGTACATCTATCGATATGGCCAGTCATGTCTTTTCCCCTTCCACAATGTAACAGAGCATATCATGTACTATAATTTGACTGCTACATCTGATAAAATCATACTGCAATGCCAAAAGAGCGCAAATTCCGCAAGGCAGCCCCAAAAAGTCTCGAGAGGAAGTCAAAATCGTCTAGATTCAACAATTTAGAGGTGTATAGCGGCACCCTTCGATCACATAAGAAGAAACGACAATCTGAACATGAAGAGCCCCTCAAATATATGCGCACTGCGTTATTTCATATTCTCAACGATAGGTGGACCGGCAAGAGGAAAAGGGAACCGTCGACCGAAAGTCAGAAGTTCTGCTCTAGGGTTGGCAATATCTACACCAAGGCACTAGAGATAGCCTTGGAAATGGGAAACACAGATGAAGATGTTGATATGGAGTGGCAATATGAGCCGACAAAACATGTACATCTTGTTCGGACAAGAGAGGAAGAGGCTTCCTATCCTGATGGGGCGCTTGTCTCGCCATGGGAGACGGAGACCAACACGAGCCGCCGCAGTATCCCTCATGAACCTGATTCCGGATAGAGTTCGAGCAACATAGATGATACGCCTTAAGACGGGATGGGTGGTATTGATGTATCTACCTTTGGATATTGTGACAGTTGGACATATTATACCAGCTTGGTGTGGATTAGGCACACTGTATTTGTACCTAGATAAAGTCTGTCAGTTGATTTGAAGCCTGACAAAGTGTATTTCGCATTGGAAAGCTTGTATAGATAGATAGTAGGAGATGGACTTATAAGAAAAAATTATCACATTAGTTATAGTTTAGGCAGATCAAGGTTCGAGTGATGCAAGGTGAGTATAAGACTCCTTGACTGCCTCGTTTCCTCCTTCCGCAGAATAGCAACTTACATATTGTATCCAACCTACACCCAGTATCATATTCAGAAGGTGCACCTCAACTACCAGCCTCTACTTCTCACACAGACAAGCGTTCGTCTTTCAACCTACACCTTTCACCTGCAGCATCTCGACATTCATTCACTCACCCTCATCTCTCCGATGAACGGCACTCAGATCACATAACTTATTGCTTCGCCCTCCCAAAACGCCGCTTTATATTCTTTATATTATTTATTCAACTTTCAAGTCGCCATTATGTCACTCTCTCACGTCACCGGATTGGGTCTTTACAGTTATGCAACACTCTCCAATGCCGGGTCCTACGCTGGATCCCACTCATCCGGCCACTCTCGAGAACCATCGTCTTCGAGACGTCTATCTCAACCTACGAGCTCTTACCCTACATCTATGCACTCAAGAGCCTTAAACTCAACCGACTCGCGAGCCGACCCATGCTCATATCCCCGTACCAGCGAGTCCTCCCACGCTACAAGAGCAACATCTGTCAATGCAGCATCCGTCAATGAGGAAGCCATGCGCCACAATTCTCGAAAGAAGCACAACTACCGTGAGACTTCAGGGTCTTCGTCTGAACCACACCGTCATCACGGATATCACAGACACAGCCACCATGCCTACCATAGCCATCATCCAAGTCAACGCGAAGATAGGTACAACAGCGCATCTACAAAAGCTCGCAGGCGTGTCAAACATGTCCAAAGTTCATCGGATATACCTCTATCACCACCGCCTGCTCGCAAAAAGATTACCAAGGTTATGGCTGTCAAGTCGACCAAGAAGGATAAGGACAGCAATAAAAATACAGGCAACTTGACTTGGCGCCGAATCAGTCAGGGGATGAAGATAGGCAAATCTAAAAAGAACGAGCAGAACGAACAGACTGAGTAGAAACCATCTGCTGCGACCGAGACGAAGCCAAGAAGGAAAAGCAAATGGAAGTTCTGGGCTAAGCAGGAGCCCTACGTTGAGGCTGCTGAAGCCGACCCTCTCCCCCTTCCCCCCAAGATACTGGAACCCAAGTTCGAGCCGGATACCAAGGTCAAAAGCTCTTCGCGCACGCCCAGCATTACGGAGTGGCTTGGTCAAGACCCAAGTGTTCCCCAGTCCCCAACGACATTGAAGCGTCTGTTCGAAGAGGAGGAATGAGGCAAACTGTTCTATGGCTCGAGTGGTTTGATCAAACTTGGATACCCCCAGAATGTAGAAATATGGTGATCCTGGTGATAGACACTCATTCTTTGATTCAAGTATAATTGTTTGTACCTTTAATAAGATATAATCATTATCAATGTACCAAATATTACCAAGACTGCCCCAGTGCGAGCGAGGCACGTTATATAGCGACATGAGAACTGTAGTCAACTGTACCTCTATAAGAGAAGTGCACTCTATCATAGATATTAAGATCCTCGGCAAGCCAAGGCATAACACTCCTACTTCTCAACACTGTGAGGGTTTATTCGGCTCAAATGATGTGCTCTAATGCACAAGAAGGCACCAAGAGCAACCGATGTAACACACGTTTCTAGGCTTCCCATCCCCCAAACCGTCAAGTATCTTATCTCAAAGCTGATCTTGACCTCATGAACGATTCAGCATGCACGTCATCCTCGAACAGGTGTGCTCCGAAACTCCATTCTCCTATTCTGCCATTATCGCAGAGCCGCACCACTACCACTACCCTATCCATCTTCCATCATACAGTGAACCTCGGAACAAGACAAGTAAATACGAGTACTACGTGATGACGTCGATCCCCCACGAAGAAAAAGGGTCTGGTGAGAAGAAGACGGGAGGAAGCGGCTAATGGATGTATGGTTTGCTTTTTTTTCTCCTTTCTAACGGGAAGAGGAACGTGGGGAAAATGAAGGAAGCGAAGTACGTATGTTTTGCATGTGGGTTGATGGATGTGATGGTTTGTCTAGGTATGTCTGGTGATATATGCATTATACTGCGTTCTGCTGATATGGTGGAGCTGTGTATCCGTACTGCATGGGTTTTTTCTTGGATTGCGATATTTATTTGCTGCATTTGGCATTTGTCTCTGATAAGCCGTGTTTTGTGCATCAATACAATGCAAATGCAAATGCAAAGCTCGTCACTTTGGTATAGAATGTGCACATTTGCACCTCCCACTCTGTCCCGTCTCCAGCCTTACAGGGTGAGTCCATGTTAGTCAATACACTTGGTCATGTCAGCATATGTACTCCGTAGTCTCTACAGTAATAGTGTCTCGGTCGCTACTACTGCACATTCTTGTCTCAGAAGTAGTAGTAGTCCGAGTCCGACCAACCAATGGATCATCTCTCCACTTCTGCCCTCCAATCTATTCGTCTGTCACTTTTTTTGTAATTTGCCGAACCAAGCCCTCACCAAAACCAAGAAATGGAAAAGACAAAGGCAACAGAAATCGCCTCAGTGGCACGACATTTGCAATTGGCAGAGACAAAAAAGAGGATGACTCTTTGTACTCTTACCATTGGATGTAATTGCCCTTCTCCTTCAGATTCAGAAAACAAAACACAGAAATCACAAACACTGCAGTCCAGTCACATGTCTCCTCCTTCTACCTCCTCTTTCTCGGCCGTTTGATGCACACTCCCCCCTCTTCCTTGGTCGTAGCGAAAGAGATGGGCCCCTAGTCATTCTGGAGCCTGGAGCCTGTAGCCGATGGCGTTCATGTACCAGTACAAACGCCAGACAGTGGATCTCCCCGTCCCCGCGAGGCTCGTCCCGAACCCTCTCGTCTCGTGGTCTTAGGACCCGCTCGTTGGTGGGAACTATTGGTTCAAGGTGGAGAAATCACAGTATGAAAAATCACAAAAGGAAACGCTGCCTTCGCTACGAGATAAAAGGTCAACACCACCTGTGATATCGTCAACAATTAGGTACGCTCTGAGACAGACTGTCTTGCCACAGAGGTTGTTTCTTTCACACATTGAAGAAACATCTTACTTAGCCAATTTATTGCCCTTTACATCCTCCAGTCCCTACCATGCCATGCCAACCTAAGGGTATATCCACGCACACATTACCGGTATCCTTTCTCAGTTAACAAGAACAGGGTGTAGGACAATTCGCAACCGTCTGCGCCAATGACAAAACAACAAACAGACTCAAAAACCGCTAAGCGATCAAACTGAAAAGAAACAAACTGTCGTGCTGACCTAGGTCTCTCTGCCTAGTTCTGTTTTTCCCCAGGCTGTAACTGGTCCATCCTGATCTTCAAGATATCCAAACAGATGAATAATTTCACACCTTTTTAATCAACAGCCCGTAGCCCAATGCGATCTTTGTTCAAGATGAATTGAAGAAAGCCAAGAAAAGAAAACATAAAAAACAATAGGGAAAGCCTGGCTGCTTCGACAGATAGTGCTGTTGAACTCAATCCCAAGCAGAGTGCGCAGCAACACTGCTTGCAGTTGGATGACTCTGTCGACCGCTAGGCATACCCGGGGTATAAGTGACCGCCCTCGAAAGACGATTCGTCCCAAATCTAGATCCATCGTTGGAGTGTTCGCTTGTTACAAGCTGCACCATATCTTCGGGCAGCTCAGCGCCCTCATCATTCCACCAATAGTGCAGCACATCGCTCTGCCAACGATCAAGGTCGCGAATCTTGAGCCCTCGGCTCTTGGTAAACGTCGTGTGGAGCAGTCTCGCGTTGGTAGAAGATAGACGAAGCTGATGGAGAAGCCATCTATTGATAAAGTCCCCCTTGCCCCCCTCGCCGTGATCCAGCATGAGTCGATCAATGGCATATTCCTTGGATGCGAGCTGCATAGAGCTTGGCTTCTCTGGGTCAGTTGCAGGTAGTGCTGCAGCTGCCTTGAGTGCACCTCGCGATGTGAGAGGGAAGTCTTCAGCCAAGACGTGTTCAGGTTGACTTATAATCACAGGAAATGTAGGATCAGCAAGATCCGTATGTGTGCGCAAGATTACGGAGGCTTTGTCGAGCTCTATATCCTCATATCCGTCCTCAGGGTATAGAAGATAGGAAACTCTCGAGGACAAATGCTTCTTCATCACCCTCTTCTCCTCGCAGCGTTTCCGAAGATGCGCTACCTGCTCTTCCAGGCTCGTGACACTGCTGCGCATTTGTTCTTCTTCCACTGGAAACTCAGCAAAAAACTCGACCTCAGCTTCGTTTAGATCCATTCCCGCTGCGGATTTCATTCTCAGCTCGCCCTCATGCTGCTCTTTGAGAAACAGTAGCTCGTCAAGCTCTTCCTTGGCATTTTCGAGATCACCAACTGCAGCCATAAGTTCCAGAAATAGAGGATGTACATCTTCGGAGGGCCCGTTGGGATTTATGCCCATCAACTCATTCGGCATATTGCTGCCGTCTTGTTCGAGGTCGGGCTCGTCATCGCGTGGTTGTTCCAGAGGGGTGGCTTGATCCACTGCCAACAGACTGAAGAAGCGAATTTCCAATTTGTTCAGTGTCTCTTCTTCTTCATCAAGTGTGAGCTCCAGATCTTCGTAATCGTTTTCAGAATCTTGATACTCGGTTCTGAGTAGTTGCAAATCTGCTAGTCGTCTTTCGAGAGTAACAGGTGATGTTTCTAATTGTTCTTGGTGAGCGATTAGCATGGGCCGAATCACACCCATGAAAGCGTTGTCTGCATCGTCTCTTCTCCGACGTAGTTCCCGCAGTTCTTTCCTCTTCTTAGCCATCTGACTCTTGATATTATTTAGCTTGACACGCTGATCTTTGAGTCTGGTCCAAAGAAGCTCCAAGGTATCCTCGGAAGGTGCAGATTCCTTTGATACATGGCTCCTGCCGCCTCTAGTGGTTTCCAGAAGAGGTTCTAGGCTGGTACTCAAGTCCAGCCGATCTTTTGGCGCATGATCCCGTTCGTACTCGGATATCCAAGTAGTTATACGATTTGTCATAGACGTTTTTCTATTTCTTCCTTGGGTAGTCAGGGTGGATGCAGTCGGGTATAGAGGTGGAAACTGTCGTGAGTTTCTAAGGACAATAGAGTCTTCATCAGAAGATACATCGTCGATTAGCCGCGGTATGGTGTAGATTGAAGATGGTGTTCTTGAGGTTGATCCAGCAATCTCATGTCGATTTGTTGTCTGAGGAACTGACAGACCTCCAAGACTAGTTTCCCCAAGCAAGTGCTGGGCGCCAGGCAATTGACTGAAACCAGTAAAATCCCTTGGTGGCCTCAAAATTGGGGTGTGAGGTTGTGTTGGAGCACCGCCAGAAGCACCAAGTGGTGAGCCGTTTGGCGTCAGAATGGGAGGAGGAGGCGGCGGCGGTAATGTTTGTTGAGATAATTGTTGTTGAGGAAACGCGTCATGATTGTAAACGAGTGGTGGTCGTAGATTTCTATGGACAAAAGCATCTCCTGGCGGTGGTGGAGGCGGGGGTCTACCGAATGGGGTTCGATTGGACGCGGGCGAAAATGACTGTGGCAATATCATTGGAGGTCGAAGATAAGACGGCGGCGGCGGCGGCGGTGGAGGAGAACGAGATGGCTCATCGAGAGCTTTCCATAACAGTGGAGGATGAGGTGGGGGAGGCGGTCCAGACATGTCTATATCGCGCCGACTGACGATACTGGCCTGGGTAGACGTTGGTTGATACATGGAAAAGACAGTATCGACTTCTGACATGGGCAAGCTGGTCGAGACATGTAGAGAAGGCGGCAGAGCGTCGAGGGTCTGGTAGTGACCCTCGCCCTCGCCCTCAACCTGGTCTTGGGAACGAGGTCTATCATGAGTCCCAGGAACTGGAAGAGGCGAGGTAGAGCTATGAGGATATTGGTGATGTTGATTTTGGTGGGTTCGGGCATAGCTCGAGTGGTTGTGGTTGTCGTACGCTACGGCATCCATCGACGTACGTAAGATCAACAGAGCTAAGGGATAGAGACGGATTCATGGGAACTGGAGGCGGCTTGTCCATTTCTCTGATGACCTGACCAGACAAAGACGAGACAATCAGTGCCGAGACGACCGTTGAGGCTCTTTGCTTGAAAAAGATCGACTGTTGACGGGGAACGATAGGATAGGATAGGATGGAATAGGATGGGTACGCAGAGGGAGGAGAAAAAAGGGAGATGACAAGGAAATGAGAGCAGTGAAGCAACCGAGCCAGGGGTTGCTTTTTCCTCCATTTGGCGAAAGACAGCCCTGGGCAACAGCGTAATCTGGCGGCTGATTTGCACGTTGCTGTCATAACAAGGTTAGGTCGAGTTTTAGGGGAAGGGCTCCCGGCGTCGGGGACAGCGGCCACTAAAACTAGCGACTGTTAGCGCCTGTAATCTGGAGAAAGTGCATGGCCGTGGAAGCTGTTGATTTATCCATTGGCAACAAACACGTCGAGTATTCGTTATCTCCTGGTCCAAGTCGACCAAATAAGAATGTGACAGCAGAGCGCAGGAGGGGGAACAATAACAAGCGAGTGTTTCCTCAAATTATGCAGCGACGTTGACCAGTGATGTTGTCGAAATCACCGTCAGACTTGCTAGGATCTCTAAGACAATCCGCTACGTAGCGTGTCATGTGTTCCATAGGTAGTTGTCTGTTATGCAACCTGGCCTTGCTTAGTGCTTTGACTTGTTAAACACATCACTTTGTTGTTGTTGTCTTGTCGGCCACAAATGTCCAATTTGCAATTCAACAAAGTTCAAAATGGCCAACGGCTACTCTATTTAAACCTGATCTGAGTATAACCGTCGAACAAGCCCAGAACTTAGGTTTTGAGGCCACCTACGATTCCACTAATTGGTGGATGCTCTAGCGCACACTGTGCTCTTTCCTGCCCACTTAGTCTTGAAGCTAACGGATGCAACTAGAGCCTCCTCGTTGTAACTCTACCTCAACACCAACAACTACACCCTGTAGTCATTCCCGCTGGACACCTTCCAAAATCGCTCACTCCCCTCCTAATTGGCTCCATGATCCAATACCCTCTCGGCTCTATGCATTATGCCCTGTATTCGGAGGGGCGTGTCTTGTTCTCTGGACTACAGTGCTCTGCTCTGGTCTGTGGTGCCTATTCCAGATGATATCCATCACTTTTCTCATTGCTCTTTCGGCTGGCGTCTTGCTTGTGAGTCTTACCCTGCCTGCCCGGGCTGCTTAAATCGGGTTATCTAAGACGGAAGCTACCTCTGCTTGTTTCAGTCTCTTCCTCTCGCCCAAGGTATCTCTTGGAGACTTGACTTAGCTAAGGGTCTCGTCATGCGAGTTTGCAGCTCGACTCCTCCGAGAACCCCTCCATGAGTCCACCTCCTCCACTTGTTGCATCCATCCCCACTCGACGCTCCGTCTGCTACTCGCTGGCTGATGCGCGACATTAAAGAGATGCTGGACTGCATAGTCAAAAGCGACTGATAAGCTGCGGTTGCCGCTCAGTTGTCCACCCTTTAAGCCCTTCGGTTCTATCTCTTGTTTTCCGTCAACCAAGGCTGTGTGTGCTGTAGGCACTCGGAAACTCGACCTCATTGACACCAGGCTGCATGCAATTTGTTTTTTGCTCCGGCCAGCCAGTGCTACAACTTCTGCAGCCAAGCTACAGGACAATTCTTCGGTTCTGGTTCTTGTTACTAGCATTTTGCATTTTCTGGCGGGCAGATGCCACTGGTCCTGTCGTGTCACCATTTCGACAAGACCGCCTGCAACGACTATTCTGACTCTTGGTTCACGAGCAAGACCACCTTGAGGGACGCACGGGATACTTCTTCAGCATACTTCATGCAACTCTGAAGCGATAATCCCAGTTTTGGCGGCGGATCTGACCTGCGTCCTCGACGTACATACGCCACAAATACCAATCCTCACAGAATAGTGGTCGACCTCACCCCAGATACAGGAAAGGCGGTACAGCACTAAAGCACAAGCAAGACAATTTCCCCCGCGAAATTCGTCGAGTACTTTCGCCCAAAGATACCATTCAGACCCGGTCTTCGTAAACGCACCCCAAGCATACCAACGACAGTTCGGATCTTCGTCCTCGTGCAACCAGGTTGCAGCTCCCTCGTCCACTTTGCATCTGGAGAGACAGCTGAGCCGCATTCCTGGCTAGCTAACTAAGTCGGCGGTTTAACGGGTTTCACTTGTTCACTTTTGACCCTTGTTCATTCCTACAGTACAAAAGCCCCCAACCCACCATCTTCTCAGTTACCAGGATCTCTTACTTGAACTTTGGCTGGTGTACTGGATCTCAATCGACGATAAGCCAGCCCTTCGTCCTTTGAGGGTGACGGACCAAAAACTTTTCGATATTGATCAGTCGATTGCTGTACTGGTTTCAGACGTTTTTTGGCATCACTTTTTACGATTGATTTGTACCATCTGGGGACAACACCCGGTTTAGCTGCGAATCACTGCATTGCTATTGTTGTTGCTTGACCAGTTTCCCCTCTCGGATTATATCAATCAAGGGGCGATCTTTAGAAGCATTTCCTGTATGCGCAAAATGCTACTATGTATCAAACGAGCCGATCAGGATGGAGCGAGTGGTCTATATGGATCTGGAATCCAGACTATCAGCAGTACTATCGCCAACGAGTAGATGCTTCAGGTTCGTATAACATCTCAACCTATGATGCTCTTAATCTCTGCGAACAGTACTAACTGTAAATATACAGGTACTCCGGAGATCCAGTGGCAGAGCGAATATGAGGCTGCTCGAAACAACCAGACACCCCGAACGCCAGTGGAGCAGATGACACAACAGTTCGGGGCAGTCAATATACGGAGCCCTGAACAAACAGATGAACAGAATAGTATGTCTACCCTTGAACTAGCGTGATATTCAATACGCACCTGCTTCTCATTCGACAAAACCATCTATGAACAGTCACTGACATGCTCAATGGGCAGACGACGATTATACTGTTGCGAGCTCGACGTCGAAGGCGAAATCGAAATCCTCCTCGAGGTCACATGGCAGTTCCTCGAAATCTAAATCGAGGACAGCGAAAACTTCGAGTGGGAAAGGGAAAGCGCCTGTTCAGGAGGATATCCCTGAAGACGATGAGCAGGGTTACGACGATCGATATACTCAATACAAAGCAGCTAGTCCACAAACCGAACAAACGTGTAAGTCCTTGCCGAGACCGTGGAGTATTTAGAACGCATAGCTTACTAACGTGTTCAGACTATGACCAGGCTACTGGACAGTACTACACATATCCAGAAACTACACAAGGTATGTGCGAGTCCTCCACGTGGATAACTACCATTGCTTACTCAGATATGGCAGTCGCTACTCCTACTCAACAATATGTAGATGGCGCGGGAGAACAGGACGATGAGGAAGAGCTTCGAGAAGCTCTAGCTCAGAGCGAACGTTATAATCGTGATCGATACACTGGTGGAGAGTCGTCGTCTGCACCATATACTGCATACAGTATGTCACTCCTGCACTAGACCATGGTTTGGCTTGCTAACAAAAGCCTTTGTAGCTCAAGACGAGGAAGATGAGCCTGCACCATCTATGCGCGCGGGCAATCAAGAGCACATCATAGGCACTGGCGGTGAATCAGAAACACTGGACCCTCGTACGTTCACCGTCTAAAATCCGTTTAGATCGCTCAAGCTCACATCGCCTTAGGATATACCGTTAAGCCTTCTAGTGCATACCAACCTGGAGAGGTAAGTTGGTTTCGCTACCGATCTGATTAATTATACTAACCTGCTCAACAGGTTTTCAAGGTCCTGTGGCCAGAGCCGGCGGGAGGTGGAAGCATTGTGGAGGAAACAGTTTACCGTGACCAGTATGGCGGTCGAATCTTTGTTCACTTCCGCAGATTCATTGTCGTTGCAAACGATCGTGGGCACTGCACTTGCATGTAAGTTTTATGACAAGCCACAACCAACGTTCGCTAACGTATTAGTCCAATCTCTACCTATGGTAAGAAGGGTTGCAAAAAGAGTGGTGTCAAGGCCGAGCAACATGGCATTGTCACTGAAAGCAGTAATCGAAATCCCTTACCTCTGAGGGATGAGCCCAAACTCGGATTTCCTCCAGTCCGTGTGCATATTTCCGAGCAAGGCGAACGGATCTCGAAAGAGTCGCGAGTTAACTACTCGAAACTCACGACTGTGGAGCATAACGTCAAAGTGCTCTTCATTGGTCGTGTCATAAGTTCAGATTGGGATACCGTTACAGAAGCCGTCAACACCAGTTGGGCAAACAAGATGCATACGCACAACAAGAAGAAGCATCGCAGGTGATGGACTTGCAAGTGCCCTCCTATTCACGTTTTTATGGTGCCTGCTACGGCAGGTCCCTACTCTGGGTGTTTTCAATAACACCCACATATATACGTTCCTCAGGAGCTACCAGCCACTCTGGAATGCTCTTGCGAAACTCGTCTCGAAGACTTTTCAATAGCGAGACAACTGCGATTTAAGTCTACAGTTGAGTTTCAAGACGTACTGCCTGAATCATGGAGGTGATGTTTCCGTCACGACACTGGAGTCTTCAGCTCCGTGGCATGCCGGAACAAATCTGAACGTTCTAGGCAAGGCAGCCGTTGTTTTCATGGCATTGGTTCTAGTTTCTGCATATTATTTCAGCATTTCACGTCGATTTCGAAACCAGGAGGATATTTCTGGATGATTTGTTATTTTATGATATGTTATTTCTTTGCATAGTGTGGCACAGGATAAGGTGGAACAGCACACAAATCTTGATGTGTTGCCAGACAATGATCTTCAGATAATGATGATTTCGGCCTTTTTATCTCCCCTCTTCATACTTTTTCTCTTCTCTCGTAACTTGGGATGTTTTCTTCTTTTCTTCTTTGCTTGTGGTTCAATTCATCTTCTGGTGCAGGCAGCAAAATATTGTCATCGGCATAGCGCAAATTGACTGGCTGATGTATTAATTGAATGTTACGCTTCAATGATTTATGATGAAACTCAATCTCAGACAAACATCTAATATACAACAGTATGTGAGAATCCGTATAAACATATCCTCAATGATGTATTAGTAGCTTATGTATCCAACTTCCACTGTTACCGAAATGGACCCACTCAACGGACATCGTGCCTCGGCATCTTCTCCCCCGCAACCGGAAGTTAATTAATGAACCCCGGACTTACCCCAGGGCAGTCAATACTCCGAGGCTCAGAGCTCGCCACGAATATCAAGGGGAGAAGACCGCTCATCGATTCTCTTTCCTATAAAGCATGCTTGGTCCTGTTCATTTCTCAATCGTCGCGCTCTGAAATCTAGCTCAACTTATTGTAAGAACAAAACATAAAACAAATACCCCCTTTATAACGTCATCGCTTTGTTTAACAGCAACACCAACATATACATACACCATGGCTGAAGCGCAATTGAACGACTTCCCTTCGCTCTTCTCCCTCAAAGGAAAGGTTGCTGTCGTTACTGGAGGTTCTCGTGGTCTGGGTCTCCACGCTGCTTCAGCGTTAGTAACCAATCTTGGCTCGTCTCATGAACGCGACTGACATAATCGCAGATTCCTACAAGCAGGCGCATCAAAGGTCTTCATCTCATCCCGCAAGGCCGCTGCTTGTGAGGAAGCTTGCAAGGCTCTCAATGCGCTTCCCAACCTTCAACCTGGCGCTGTCGCCATCTCAGTCCCTGCCGATTCCTCCAAGTTTGAGGGCGTAGAGAGTCTGCTTGCGCAGGTCAAGAAGCACACTGACAAAGTGGATATCCTCTTCGCTAACGCTGGCGCTACCTGGGGCGAGTCTTTCGATACGCATCCTGACTCTGCTTTCGCCAAGGTCATGGATCTTAACGTCAAGGCTGTTTTCAACACCATTCGCCTGTTCACACCACTTCTCGAGAAGAGCGCCTCTCTGAAGGATCCCAGCCGTGTCATCATCACAGCCAGTGTTGCCGGTCTTGCTGTCGGCACTATTGGAAAGCAGGGTACATACGGTTACTCTGCCAGTAAGGCGGCTGTCCTGCATCTCGGACGCAACTTGGCTATGGAGTTGGGACCCCGACACATCACTGTCAACTCCATCTGCCCTGGTTTCTTCCCTAGCAAGATGTCCAACGGCCTATTGGAGATGTCGGGAGGTGCCGACCAGTTCGCCGCTCAAAACCCCATGCGCAGACTTGGCGAGCCCGAGGATATCGCTGGTGTTGTAGTTTACCTTGCTAGTCGGGCTGGATCGCATGTCAACGGTGAGACAGTTGCTATTGATGGCGGTGCGCTGTGGCAGCGCGGCGAGCTCATGGTGGCTGAGAAGGCGAAGCTGTAAGGGTGTCGTAATGTATGATAGAGACAACCATTAATTTGCTGGATATAACTTGAGTGAAAAATTACATCATAAAATCTTGTTCTTGAATTCGTTTATTTATTTATGAGCCGCTCGTATTCAATGGCTTTCGAGCAAGCCAAGTGCTCGCTCTATATGTTGACTGCAAAAGACTTTCAGGATCGTGGATATACGGCGCGTGAACACCAGTCTTATGCCACTCAACAACAAAGCCCATTTTCTCTAGGAGGGCAATAACCTCGTCATCCGACAACTCGAAGCTTCCTGGATCCGCAATGCCTGATGAGTTCTTAGGGTCATGCTCCGCATCGCCATCTTGGCCGTGGTTCCCGGGAGCGTTATTCTCGAAATGCCACAGTAACGGTCCAATATTGATGAGAACGCCTCCAGGTCGAAGGCAATGCCATATCACTTCGAGATACCGGATTAAATTGGGTGCTGTGTCGAGGAAGAAAACACTAGCCACGGCGTCGTACTGCGCCTCGTGATCTTCGTCGGCGTAAAGGCAGAGGAAATCAGCAGCACACATAGACATCTCTCCAATGTTGGGTGTCTCTGCCAGAACGGTAGCTGGGTGGATATCCGGAACGGCGTAGCCTCGAAGATGGTTTGCTCGCGTGAGATGGTTGGAGAAACTGTGAACCCAGGGGTAAATGGTATGCTGCTCGGCTGCGCGACAGTAGTTGAGGATGTATGACGAGGCGAGAAGTTGGTGGTAAGAGATCTCGTTGCCTTCAGCATTGTACCCATTCGCAACTAGGTCAAATACCAGTCTCCCTAGACCAGCACCCGGAACCAATACGTTTAGAGGAGATCTGTCAGGATATTTCTCCGTCTCAGCCGCAAGGGCTTTCATGATGGGTCCATAACAAGCCTCCCTCTCAGCAGCCCCTGCTGCAGTCCAGTCCCGGTAAAATTGTCTGATTGTACTCCTGGCCTTATCGACATCAGAGTGCTTAGCTACCCCAGCCCATTCTCGGGGCATTTTGGGTTCTTGGCCTTCAGGATCATCAGTCATCGTGCGAAATTGTTGGAGGCCAATGTGAGCAATAGTTTGGGCCAGCTCAGCATTCTGATCAATAGCATCATCAGTCTTCTCAAGTGTATCGAGAAAGTTGAATGGAGGTGCAGCTAAGAGCTGCCATTGTGCTTGAGGCAGAGCGTAGAAGGCTTGACGGCGCAAATGTGTGACGTTGAAGTGTGAGACTTTGGCATATTGGCTGCGAAAATCTCAGTAAGGGAAGCAAAGCCTCTTTGGAGCAGAGTCAGGTCATCGCAAAGCGACCATTAGATCTTTCAGCCTGTTCTTTGCGGAACTGAGCATGATCGCCCGAGTCAAGTAGATTGGAGCATAGTGCTCTTAGGTCAACTCACAAGAATGAATCCAATGCGCTGAATATAACGCGGACTTCCTCAGGGTCTTCGGCGTTTTCCTCTACTCCTGCCCATGCGCTATCATCGGGTACAATTTCGATATGGTGGCCATCTTCAGATTCAGCCATCTTGGTTGGCTTAGAAATAGACGTTGGTGATGTATGGATGTTACCTGCAAGTAACAGTCATGGCGGGGTAGATGGAAATGTTGATAGAGAGAAAGAGCATCTGCCAAATCAAACAGCAGGCAGGTGAAATTCTAAGAATTGACAGCACCGTCAACAAGATAGATCAATTGAATATCTTTGTGAAGAAAGTTGAATTGGAACAGAATTAAATCGAGATCAACTCATATCGCTCACTTCTTACAAGATCCTTGGCAGGGTTTTTGCGGACCTCCAATGAGTTTACGTGGGGTTTGATGCGATCATGTGATTGCGGGATGCGATGCAAACCTCCGACTCGAACATAACAACATCAACAGCAAAGGGAAAGTGACGTTTGCCAAATATTGATATAATTTACTATTTCTCTCCTGTACGTGAAGAAAAGAAGCCTTCAGTGAAAGAGTGCATACTAACGGCTGATGCGGTTACGTCAGGCGCTCAGACAAATAAACCACATCTACACAGCTTCACTCACCAATCCACAAGTAGCTTTGAGACTACAGCCCCTGGCGTACTTCACGTCTCGCAACAGACAACACAATCTCTTGTCAACAGGATCTTTAGACTCCTTACCTCAGGCACTGCATCACCATGGCCACAGACACAATTGAGCTCTCAGTGCCCCTCCCCCGCTCTCTTGATACCCGCATCTATCTCCGCCTATCCACCAAAGCAAAGTCCATTGTGCTCTTCCTCGCAACAGCGTCACAAGATGAGCTCGCCACACCTGTATCTCTAGGTTCATTTGTCTATGCCCTGCCTAACGTGAGTGCGGCCCGTTTGCCATCCGGGTAACCAGACGTTGCTGACCCAGATCTGTTCAATAGAGACTTGACCAGGCGCAACCGTTATCTACGACACTCTACTCATCAGAGACATCAGTAGAGTTCACAACGCGCATGGCAAAGTTACTGGCTCGCAAGTCACAGCTTCCGGTCTACGTCACTAACTCGATGAGCTTTGCCAATGCCGGTATGGGCGGTACTGTGGAAGAAGAGATGGAGGCCTTCAAGACTATCGTTCAGGTTGTTTCGGAGAAGCTACAGCTTTCAGGTACCAAGCCAACTGCAGCCTGAGATACTACTAAGGTTGTTATCGAAACATCACAAAACTTGTTTCTTCAAAGGAGGGTTGTCATTTTTGTTGCTACAGCCACACTGAGATGAAGATCAGGAGTCCCTAACGGAGTCTAGACGAGATTCTCACCGCAAGTACAGGACCACATAGAGATGTGGTAACGCTTCATGTCACGTAGTAACAGAGCTGTCAAGGCAGTTTTGGGAGAATTACAACATGGACCACGCACGATCCCGGATGGTTCCGCAGTGGCACACGCAGACAAATTGCTTGAGACAAAATGTTTGTCATCTGGCGGAGATGTGCGTGTGATACCAAGACAATCCACTACCTCTCAGGTTGAGAGAGGCTTAGGCTCAACGTCCGTCTCTGAAGAAAGTAGGACTTCCAGGAACAGAATATACCTTGTATTGCACGGCGTCACTTGCACCGTGGTGGTGACCCTTTTAATCTATTGTGATCTTTACTTGCTCAGAACTCTTCCTTCGTGCGGGTACACCTTTCCATCGATCCTCAGGGCACATTAACTAGCTGCAGACCGCTCCACAGCAACAGCGACTGGCTAGGAGATGGCATCGCACATGTAATACGTAGTGAAGACTGGTGCAACATGAAACTGCGCGCGGCACTTGCAGCGAAACTGATCTTGGAATGACGCTCTGGTGTGATTAAAATATCTTGGCCAGGAGCTTTCATCTTGCTGAGTCCTCGATCAACACACCGTGTAAAGCCGTCCCAGTGGATAGAGGATGGCCATAGTATTCTACGCTGATATATCTTTAGTCGTCACTAAATGATTCGTACAGTACCCGAGGACGGCTTCGAAAACCGTTAGATTGTCTCAGTCCTGGCCGCGGCCCGTTGCAGGCGTTAATATGGAGGGATCAGGATGGAAGACTGAAATCTATTGGATGAGATATCCAAACAAGCGGCTATTTCGTCTTGTAACCTCGTCTAAGTCATTCTCTTCGATGCCTTGGCTGTGCACGTTCCGCACCTCCTGCATCAAACTTTAGGATAGAAGGTTTTGCTCTTCGTCTATTAGGCTTCTACCTGGCTAGATAGGCAATTGGAGGTGCGTGATGTGCACAGCTGGGGCATCAACAAGATAGCCCATTTATGATTTACGGATAGGTACTGTAGTGTCTAATCCTTCCATGACCCCGCAAAAAAAGAGTCTTCAGTCTTCGCTTGGATTTTCTTTATCAATTGCGGGTTATCGTTATCGCGCAGCGCCACTGAATATTTTTTTTTTTCTTTGGACCCTTGGTTTTAACACCAACTGCTGTGCGTGTTTCAGGGCGTTATAGTGTGTCGACACTGTGTGAGATGACATATTGTTGTCTCATCTCGCCAGAGCTAAACCCAAAGTAAACCTCAACCTGTTTGCCCGCCTTTGAGCCTCCGCTCTCTCTCCTCGCAGGGCTCCTCTCTTTACAGTCAGTACACCAAAACTTCCCAAGGTTTCCATTGTGGGCAGCTGAGCTTCGATAACTTTAACTTGAGAGTTCATCGTATAAATCCTTTCCCTACATTGTGTTGTCCTTTCCTTTTCTCCTGCGTCCTACTGGCGCATAGCGTCCTATTACCCCTCATCTTGATACTCCCATCATAATTTCTACCAACTCTTCTTGACAAGACAAAGAAAACAATCAGTAAGTGACTTGACTTGACTTGACTTGGACTTGAGCTTTCCAAGTGTGGCTCCACGGTGTTGCACATCCCTGTATCGGAGGGGCACATTCGCTTCGCCTACTGCCATCCTAGCCATATCCCATTCGATACCAGACTGTAATCCCACTATCCCAAGAGTCCACCGCTCGTCTCCCCCCTCATCCTATTCTATCCTGAACAGAGCCCTATTGCCATTGTCTCTTGTTTGACTCTCGTCTTGGCTTAGCTTTGCGCATTGCTAATCGTCAACGAGTAGGATCTGCGAGGCTTCGCTCATGTGAAGATTGTTCACTCAAAGTACCGTCCCGCTTCAGCGCCCCTCATCTCCTCATACCCGCCTTCGCGACACTCAACGACGCTGTCCAACAACACCGCTGCCATGTCCTCCTGGCAACCCGCCCCCGACTCGTTGCAGCAGCTTGCAACATGCCTCAAAGATTCTCTCAGCGGTTTCGATAAGTCTGCTCAGAAGCAGGCTGATTTGGTAAGATTTCGCCCGTCCCGCCCCATCGCATTTCATGCGCCGATCATCAACTAATCGTGCTATCTACAGATGCTTCAGCAAGCCAAGAATTCGCCTGACATCAACAACTACCTTGCCTACCTCTTCTCGAGCTCTTCACCTCCCAATGGCCTCCAATTCTCAGAGCAGGACTTCCACCTGGTGCGGTCCGCCGCCGGTATCATGCTCAAGAACAACGTTCGAAGCGAATGGAAGAGCATCCCCGAAGACAGCCTTCATCTCATCAAGCTCGCAGTACCCATCTGTCTGCAAGATAAAAACTCCCAGATCCGTAACTTCGCTGGAAACATTGCGACCGAGATTGTTAAGCGTGGGAGTTTGCTAAGCTGGCCTGAGTTGCTCCCTCAGCTGCTTGATTTGGTTGGCAACTCTTCAGGACAGACTTCGAACGAGGCCCAGGAGGGTGCTATGTCTGCCCTGGTCAAGATCTGTGAGGACAACTACCGTCAGTTGATCAAGGAGGTCAATGGTCAGCGCCCTCTCAACTACGTTCTTCCCCAGTTCATCGCGGCTACTAAGAGTCAGCTACCCAAAGTCAGAGCTGGTGCTCTGACAGCTATTAATGTTTTTACGCCCCGGGAGTCTCAGGCGATGCTTAATTCTATTGATGATCTCCTCCAGCACCTGTTTATCCTGGCCAGCGATAACAACGTCGACGTTCGACGACAGGTCTGCCGTGCCTTTGTTCACCTCGTCGAGACTCGTCCCGACAAGCTCCAGCCACACATCAGCGGTCTTGTCGATTACATCATAAGTCAACAGAAGGGCGACGACGAAGAGCTGGCATGCGAAGCTGCTGAGTTCTGGCTGGCCGTTGGCGAACACGATAACTTGTGGAGGGCACTGGAGCCTTATATCCACAAGATCATCCCCGTCCTTCTCGAATGCATGGTGTACAGTGGTGAGGATATTGCTCTCCTTGGAGGCGCTTCGGATGACGAGGAAGAGGAGGATCGCGAAGAGGATATTCGCCCTGCGTTTGCCAAAAAGGCTCTTCAACGAAAGGCCAACGGAGAAGTTGGCGAGAACGCCGATCAGCCTCAGAACGGCGGCTTCGAGAAGCTTGGCGGCATGGATGATGATCTTGAGGAGGGAGAACTCGACGACTACGATGACGGCGATGATGCCAACCCCGACGAGAGATGGACAATCCGCAAGTGCTCCGCCGCCGCTCTCGATGTTTTCGCCCGCGACTTCCAGGCGCCAGTATTCGAGGCCATCTTCCCCTATCTGTCACAGCATCTGAAGCACGATGAGTGGCCTCAACGAGAGGCTGCTGTTCTGGCCCTGGGCGCCGTTGCCGATGGATGTATGGACGTTGTTGTCCCTCATCTGCCTGAGCTTGTGCCTTACCTGATCTCACTGCTCGAGGACAACGAACCCGTTGTACGACAGATTACCTGCTGGACCCTGGGTCGGTACTCTCAGTGGGCCGCGAACTTGGAGGATAAGGATAAGGACCAATTTTTCCTTCCTCTCATGGACGGTATCCTTCGCCATATGTTGGACAAGAACAAGAAGGTTCAAGAAGCAGCTGCTTCCGCTTTTGCCAACCTTGAGGATAAGGCCGGAAAGATTCTCGAGCCTTACTGCGGTCCCATCATTCAGCAATTCGTTCTCTGTTTTGCCAAGTACAAGGACCGAAACATGTACATTCTTTACGACTGTGTACAGACATTGGCAGAGCATATTGGACCTGTCCTGGCCACGCCTGAGCTGTCAAGCAAGCTTATGCCTGCCTTAATCGACCGATACAACCGCGTGTCGGATCAATCACGGGAGCTGTTCCCTCTACTAGAGTGCCTCTCTTATGTGGCGATGGCACTCGGAGACGCGTTCGCTTCCTATGCTGAGCCGATCTTCCTGCGATGTGTTAACATTATTCACATGAACCTGGAACAAACATTGGCAGCTGCCAACAACCCGGTGCTCGACCTGCCTGATAAGGATTTCCTTGTCACAAGTCTGGACCTGCTCAGTGCTATTATTCAGGCTCTTAACGACGACAAGTCTACCGTCTTGGTCAAGAGCTCTCAGCAATCTTTCTTCGAGCTTCTCAGCTTGTGTATGGAAGACCCCACTGATGAGGTCCGACAGTCTGCCTATGCATTGTTGGGAGATTGCGCCAGATATGTCTATTCTCTACTGCAACAGTATCTCCCCACGATTCTCCCCATCTTGCTGAAGCAGCTCGATATGGACAGCGTTCTCGATGAGGATATGGACAGTGGCTTCGGCGTCGTTAACAATGCCTGCTGGTCAGTTGGTGAAATCTCTATGCAACACAAGGAGAACATGGCTCCCTGGGTTCAAGAGCTTCTCCAGCGATTCGTTGAGATTATGACCAACCCCCGCGTTCCCAAGGCTCTTAATGAGAATGCCGCGATGGCCCTGGGTCGACTTGGTCTTGATAACTCGGAACAACTAGGACCTCACCTGTCCACTTTTGCTGAGGAATGGATCAGCATTATGAATGAGGTCGAGGCAACTGAAGAGAAGGCGACAGCCTTCAAGGGATTCTCCATGATTGTAGGACGAAACCCTCAGGCTATGGAGAAGGAGTTGCTCAACTACTTCACTGCCATCGCTAGATATCGTGATATGAGTCTGAAGAGTCCAGTCAGACAAGAACTGCACGATGTCTTCCAGAAGGTGAGTTACCAGTTTCTAATTGTACCTTGTCCATACTGACTATTTCCAGGTTATCGATATTTACAAGCAAATGATTCCCGAGTTCTCCAGCTTTATCGGTCAGTTGCAGCAGCGTGACCGACAAGCTTTGGAGCAACACTACTCGCTATCATAGGGTTTAGCGATGGAATTCGGTTTTCACGTATTGAAGTGAAGGCCTCAGTGGAGGAAGCGGGTAGCTGGTCATTATTACATAGTTATAGATAGCACTTGTTTTCTGTTCGCAGTAGATAGCATGGTACGGGTTGCATGGCGAAGTTCTGGGGAGGGGAGCTGGCTCTAAAAAGTCTTAGGACCATTTTGATATGTTGACACGATGGTATGAAATGATGAGGGTTGCTATATTGGTGGTTTGAAAAAAGATATACCTAAGCATGGAAGAAGATCTTGATCGGGAATGGACCTGGAACTGGCGCTGAGAGAAAGGCAACCTGATATGCCACATGTTAGATAGAAACCCGGATCCGTGAAGGGAGTGGTTAGCATTCATGGGATCCAAGTTAGATAGAAATGTTGATTTGCAAGGTGAAAAGGACAATGAAGTTTACTTTACCATAAATTTTGGTTGGCGATAGAGTTGTGATGGTGTTTCTGTTTCCATCTATTACCACAACTATACCAACTACGGATGAATACTCTTTCAAGCCCATTGGGAGTAAATGACTACAGCACTCATCCTATTCAAGATCATTATAATCTCGCCTTGGTCTGTTCCTCAGTAACTTCACGATGCCCTCTGGCGAAAGTATAGGGTAACCACTAGAGCAACTGTCAGATGAATCTGTCACGATTCATGACACTTGATCTGTGCTTTCAGGTTTCAATCAAAGGGAAATATCATCCCTCATCTCATCTAAACAAGCGTAGCTGTCAGGTTTTCGAGCATGGAACAAGAAGCAGATTGCCGGTTGAAGCTTTGTCCGTCAAATGCCCACCTCCGCAATTTACAATTAGTCAATCACCAGGCAGAATGTGTCATTTGCCTGCCTGGTCACAGCAAATAGTCAGTGGATAGCACATAGTGCCCCGTTCTCATATTGACAAGACGTTACATAGACTGATAGATTGGGTTGATCACCGCGGTTCTGAGTCCGCGCCTAGACCTATGCGACGACAACCCGCGGAAACATAGCGAACACTCATGATCTTTCACACCGCATCATCTTTTGAAACGAGATAGCCTGTCGCTTTCTGGTCCTTAATTCACACTAACACTTGTCATGATTCGCGCTGGGCATGCCTCTTGATCGTCGGCAAGGAACGTGTAGACGGGCAATATGCTCCTTGAAGTTCTGCATCAAAAAGGAGAAGAACCCGACTGGTTTGCCCCTTGATCTGAATTGCCTCTTCTGGATTTGAAAGTTCGATCTAGTATTCCCAAGTTCTGCGACAAATGTTCTACACGGTTGGGCAGGAAAGTTGGACCGGAAAACTAATCAAAACTCCGCTCACTAGACGACGGACCGGCGCATTGGACCAAGGAGACCAAGGACCTAAGCGCACGGATCCAAACAATTATGATGGTTGACCGTCGGCCAAACCAATAGTTTCATCGACAACATGATCAAAGATGAACGATTCTTAGGGTGAACTTAGACATTGAAGGTTCGGTAGTCAGGAGGAACCGTTGGGCGGAATTGGAGGCGTCTGATGGCGGAACACAGGAGAGACCCTACCCTACTCTTGGCTGCATCATTGAAAACAAGCCAACGGCACTTCTAGGACAGTTAGACTGAGTTTTAGACTTCGGGCAACTTTGGTACAGTAGTTTAGCATCGAGTTTAACGCTGGGCAGTTAAATTGATTTGAGTGCTGATAGAACACTAACACTGCCAGAATCGTGTAGCGTGCATGAAGCGATCAAGATCAAATTAAGAACAGACTCTCATCTATCAACCCATTGGTGAATCTTGAACAGACGCACCTTCCAAAGGAGCACTGTCGAATGACAGGGCCACAACAAGGTCCGACTGCCCAACTCATAAGGCTGGGCATTGATGATCCGGAATAAACTCCCGCGTAATCGTATACCTCCTTAGATAGACCATCCATCCATGCTCTATACTACCTTCGGCACCAGTGGCGGGAGAATGCAGGGGAAAAGAGTCTTCCGAATACCTTGATAGGACAGCTTCGATCTCAGCTCTTAGACGAGTAGCCCTGCTGTATGTAGACAGCTATATTTAACTTGGTGGCTTGTCAGTTTTGAACTGGCAGGCTCGCAACAGCCGAGCTGAGACGCATAGACCCGTCAAGACGGTAGATAGCAGTCAATACTACTGACGTCTGGAACGTAGAAGCAAGTAGTCCAAAGCCAGACAGGCTGTCTGCATGATATTCGGAGGACTCTCACCGGGCCCCTGCGTAGTACTGCATGGTAGTTCAAAGGTCTGGGCCATCATGAGGCTCTTGGTCGCAACAACGTCATGACCTGGTTGCTAGCGTTACAATAGTCTGATTGGTAACGGCACATCCTTGTTTCAAGTGCACAAGCACTCAAATGTTGAATGGAGTTGAGAGAAAACATCTCACTCAGTGAGTGAAACCATCAGACTCAGTCACAGAACTGCTCTGCTGTGCCGTTTAAGCTTTAGCACTAGGGTGCAAGGGCTGTAGTGGGATTGAGGCCAAAACCATGTCATTGACCCCTGTCGTTGTCGCCATTAATAGTACAAACTGGCACTACTGCACTCTCCCCTGTTCACTCTTGGCTATCAGACGCCCTGCCTGTACATGCGGATACAGAACAGTAACCTAACTGAGCCTAGTCTAGCAGCTTAGTTATAGCATCCCGGCATCTTGAACTGTCCCTACCTAGCCTATTCGGCAACCTTGCCCGTTCTTTTGTAAGCCATGGCCTGGTCTGGAACCAAAGAATCAGTCTTTGGTGATGGCTCATCTATTTGTGACTGAATCGTTAACAGACGTCAACCGACTCGCGCATTGAACAAATAGCTTAGGACCCTGGAACAAGCTTCTGCGATGCATGTTCCTGTCAAGCACAATACCCAGCGCCTTCTTTTACCTATAAGAGTTTAGCCTCGGATGCCAAAGCTCAAGCAGTTTGTGGACCATGTAGGTAGAAATGGGTACCAGTGTGTATGTAAAAAAGTCCGGAGCGGAGGAAGCATCGAAAACTTCAACCATTTGTTTGGCATATCATGATTCGGCCCTTAACGGCGATCAAACTCGGCCCCTGTTCTAGGATTGATCTTGAAGGAACGTCAGAGATTTGAAGAGGAGACAAATGTTCAGTCATCACCAATTCCATTTCCAGAATAGGGATCAGGCGCCTACCGTCGCGTGCCATGTGGTCTCGGGTCCGCATCGGGACGGGTACTGCGCTGCACAGTACAGTAGCGTGGTCCTAACATCGACCTCAGCGGCCGAGTCGTCACTCAGATCTCAAGATGATACGTTACTGCAAAGCGTGTCAGCCATCACAAGACCCCTACAGCCAGCCAGCTATGTCATTGTCTGAGCGACCCTGCATTCATGGAGAGCTTTAAGCACATACTCATTTCGAGAAGCCCTATTAGATTGCCGTGATCCCACGGCGCGGGTTTGCCGGTGTCCTAATATAGATCGCACTGGTCGTGCTACTGTAGCTCTATTAAGGGATCAGCGTCCTTGGACTTCATCCCTCGAGTCGATTGGTGCGCGAATGGGTTACCCCAAAGGTGGCTTCCAAATTCCGACAACCACGGATGCAGTGCTGTTGATGAACATCATCGTCTAATCTCTTACACGCCGTCGATGTTGATGCCCAAGTTACTTTCTCCTTTTGACTCCTGAACCGTCCGCTTCCGTCTGATCGGCAGCGGAAAGTTTGAGAATTTGTCTTTGGAGGGGTGTCGGATCTTTTGTGATGAGGCTTTGCAGCAAGTCACTCTTCTCTACTTTGGAATACAGTCAGACCACGCGCAAGTAGCCTTGAAGGTCACTTGAATCCCTGTCCAGGCCCTGTTCATATGCGTTGTCTTATGAGTTGACTGGCTAGACAAGTTTAGACAACACCAAAGAAGCTGGGGCATAGTTACGAGATTGGTCGCAACATCCGGGAGTGTACCACTGGTATCGGAATTGGTAACTCGAGCCGCGATTCTTGCAACCAGAGACGGCACAATATTTGAAAAATGATAAGATACTTGGTGTAATAGCTCTTTTGCTGTTGGAAAGAATGTCCTTGGCCATGTCATTTCCCCGTCGGACTTTTACGCAAAGGCCAGCATATCTTGTCCCTCGGTCTATTGAATGCACAACCAAGACCTGCATTTTTATCATCTGACATCGACGTCGAGAGTCAACCTGAACAGATCATAGTATGGGATCGTCAGTCGTGCAAGCGCTTGGAGCGTTTTGCATCTAGATGTGCCGTGGCTTGACCACAAGGGCTCATTCGCCCTAGACACAACAGCATGGCCCAGTTACACAGGGCTGTTCAGCGAAAGATTCAGACCATTCGCCTTCTGAAAGGTGTAGATCAAAACAAAATCCCAAGACCAAAGCATCCTCGGCAAACCTAACCTGCGGAACCCTACGGGAGGTTGTGGCTTGCCCCGATACATTTCCACTTCAGGCGAATTGTGATATGCGGCTCCGACAGGGTCGCGATGGGTTTCTTTTAGTCAGTTGTTCTCCGCAAAAGTCTGTCATCATAAGTCATTGCGCGAAGATAAAAATAGCCGGAATCATTTTCATAGAATGCCTAGAGACATTCGTACTGATAACCGTGTCTATGATCACCGCCTGTGTTAGGTAACGTAGTAGAGGCAGAGACTCTTTGTCTATCGCACTGACGAAATAGAGAGACTCGGCGTGGATTTCAAGAAGATCGTCAGTCTGCATGCATCTCGATCTTCCGTGCCTCCCAGCTATACGGGACATGCTTCACTAGCGTATTGCCAAGACGCTAGTCAGGGCTGACATAAAGACCTGGATAAGCATTGACTTGAACTGGTGCATGAGAATTCCAATTCTGACTCGAGGCTTTTTGTCTGCTCCAGGTCAAGGAAGGCTGTGCATGACAAGGTTCAGGTTCTCAGGAACGTTGAATTCTCTCAACGCCAATTATCACACCGCTTTCGTCTATTCCCCATGTAGGACTGCACAGGTAGACTGCAGGCTACAGCCTTGAAAGGAGATACAATCATGTCAGTGCTTAGAGCTCAGTCCCAAATCAACCAGCGACTGGCTATAGCGTGCGTGACATGAGATAATACTGGGCGCTGGATGTTGTGTTTGTAGAAGCCGGTTGTCCGGCGTCAGATGCGACGAGTAAAGACATCACTCGATGCTGCAACTACCAGGCACAATACAAGAGCCTGAGTGAGGTTCATATGTCCAACAGCCGTTGCTCGCCTATTTTGCAGAACAAAGCTAGCGACAAACACCCAGAGTTTTGATATTGACCCTTTTCTTAACGGCTCGTAATTGAACGAGTGTTAATCGTTGCGAAGGCGGTGGTGAGCGAATAAAAGCAGGGCTGCGACAACAATCGAGCCTGCCTTATCATGCGCACATGTACACCCGGACTATGAGCGCATGGTAGGCAGGGTGATGAGGTTGGGAAGTGCGGAGCATAATAGCCAAACGGGTTCGTCGCGAGGGTCTGATGGGCTTTTCGAAATGCCCTAATATTTTTGGTCGAGCTCGGCTTTCCAGGGGAAATCCCATTTTGGGACACGAGATTTGTGATTTCAGCCAAGCAGAGGGGACGTTTGGTCATGAAATCAGATCTGATCAAGGGTCAGCGTCCCCTGCACATCCTAGCTCTCTGAGCTAGTTGGTGGAGTCGGGTTGCTTCGATATCTTTAGTGCTGCCACCCAAAAAAGAATTATTTGATACAGTACTCAACGAGGAAAATATAACGAGAGGCTGGTTGTTTCGATACTCCGCACAAACATGAGACAATATAGGGTGAAATAAGTCCGTGACTGTACCGGACTATCATCGAAATCGAGGCCGGTTCGCCGAGTCGGATCTTCGTCTGGAGATGATACTTCAAACGGAGACAACTCAGTAAGGATATTGTCGGGACGACAGGGCGTGGAAAGAGAGGGGAAACTGCTGTTGACTAGCAGACATGAAATCCCTCGATGATCTCATCAAGCTGTGCTAGCCTTAAAATCTGGGGATGATCACAGACGAGAACTAAAAACCCGTTTCAATCCGCAAATGACACCACCAGCTGCTCTATTGCACAGCCAATGAGAAACTGGCAGGCAGTTTCGGCCGAGATGTGGGTTGGTGACAATTGCTAACATCGGCCGAAGCCAACAGAGGCTTGTTTCAGCTGTGGAACCATTGGTCGGGGGATCAGGACTAGAAGTAGAAGGGAGCTGACTGCGCTACCAGGCTAGGTGCTGAAAACACTGCAACTTTGTGAAAGAAGATCTTGAGACCAACTCTCAGCCTCGTCCGAGGTTGTCCACAGGCAGCTGTCGACCTTCGGGGCGGGGCATTTGTTCGGCAAACTGAGGTGGAGAAGCCGCCGTCCCAGCGTAGCAAAATGGTATCTTGGCGGAACCTCCTAGCCCGTCGACAACGCTCTAGCTTCTGTACACAACCGCGGTGAGTAACATAGGACCAACGCCGGAGCAAATGCTGCTTAGGGTACTTGGTATTTTGAGCCTGAGCATGGTGTACGGTATGTGTGACTTCGGAATGAGCATTGTTGGACGAAGCCAATCGCGACACTTTGAGCAGGTGTCAGGAACCTGTAGACCATCATGTTGTTGTTTGTATTCCCAAGCCTGTACCTGTCTGTTTGTCTTGCCCCGAAGATCATGATTTGCTTTTGCTCTGTCCATTTTCGATCGGGCAGAATGTTTGCGCTCCGGATGATGCTGTAATATCGACGCCCTGCTGATCGGATGCTGACCAAGTATGTATTGTAGGGTAGAGGGTGTGTGTTGAGTGGCTGCGAGGGGGCAGAGTGCAGATGCAGGCAATGATGATTATGATGATGATGCGACAACGCTTTTGTTTGAGAGAAGAGGAGAGGTGAGGGGATGGTAGTGGGTAACTGCAAAGTTGTGCAGGAGAACAGCTCTTGCCTTATTAACTTCAGGCTCATAACGTTTCGCCTTGAGCGACCATGAATTCAGAAGGCGCATGAATTGGTTGTCGCGGTAGACGTTCCTTCCTCCAGGCAATTGAATTTCAGCCAGCATTTACTCATGGAAGGCGCTGATGGCTTTTCTGATGAGGGGTCACTACATGCATTTCTGCCCCTCTACGCCATCAATCAAAGGGCCTCAAATCTAAAATGGTAATCGGTCAGACCTCAAAGTCTACCTAAGTTAGCTTCGTGGGTATGGTGCAGACATGGAAGTGATGTGCAATATGGTAAGTTACGGCAAAGTCCTTGGTGTACATGGCTGTAGTGTATTGATATCGTGGAGCAAACCAATCCCTGGATGTCAAGTTAATCCCCATCTCATCCTGTCTGTGAACTTTGAGACATTGGTCTCTCTTAACGCTTGTATATACAATATCTCTGCAGTGTCATTCCGCAATGCAACTCTATGAACGGAACTTGTACAGTGCTATGTCCATGAAGTGGAGCTGAGATCCATTATCAGCTAGCCAACCCTGACAACATCCCTTGCTTGTCGACAGGGAACTTGACCATGTCTGGAAATAGGTAAAAGGATTGCTTCTAGAAGCCCTATGGTCAAGGGCGGTCTGGTCTAAAAACTACCGATCGGTTCCAGGGAGTTCTTCCTTGGCCAATTGCCAGCAACAGCTATTGTCTCACTCTCAAGCTGTCGAGACGCCTGAAAAAGGCTTTCAGCTGCAGACTGAGGTTACATTTAACTGCAAGCCAGGACGGTGATTGATTGCTGGCTCTTCCACAGATAGGCACATGCAAATCATGCATAATGAGTTGTTGGCCAGATTCACGCGGATGATCAAGCCAATAAGAACCCGTCAAATAGTGTAGTCTATGATGATTTCAAGATTGGTGGCCAGCCTAAAATCAATAGCCTGTAGCCGTGGAAAGTCTTTTGCGACAACACTACGTGCGCGTGACTCGCTGCACTGTACAGTACCTTGAAGGGTAACATCCCCTCGGCGAACGATGTGGTATTTCGGGCTTTTTTTCACTGATGCTATTCTCAACTCATGCCTTGCAGTCCCGCAATGGGTTGGCATGTCACTGATCCTGAACACTCATAAATCTTTTACAAGGGAATACCAGGTAAGGATGAACTCAAAACCACTTACATAATACTGGAAGTTGTTCCGGAGAGGTGGCATCCCGGCGTCTATCCCCGGCTACACCAACTTGGAGTTTTGTTTCTGTAGCCGATAGTTCATCAGTAGTCCTTCCAATCATACAGTGCTTTCTTTCTCAGGCCCAGCTCAAGATATCCTGATTGCCGTCACGTGAATGGTGCGTCTAATAGCCATGTGATGCTATCAATGAGTAAAGCCTTGGTCATGATTTTTATTTCCTTATGTGTGATGATCTGATGGTTCTAGACTCAACTTAATAAAGTGTAATATAGAACTCACTGACTTTACTCTGCAGGGCATGTTACCTAAGTAGTATAGCTTCCTATTCGTGCATTTATCCGCAGTCCTATCACTGTTAGAGATCAATGGAACTGCACCATGCTTCTGATTCGTCCGCAAAGCGACTTTGACAGAATCGCGACTATCACCAACTTTTGGAACTCAGAAAGATATCGTACGATGAACCAAGTATTCAATCGAAACCTCAATGCCTATGTCCCATGCCTACCCTGTCCTTGCCTAGCGCCCGAGCTTGCAAGACAAATGGCAGGTGAATGGACAGGGGCTATGGTTTGCGAGGAACAACAGGTTCCATTGTATCGTGAAATTCCCGAAGTCGAACTACCAGCGCATTGCTAATATAGCGTTGCAAATGTTACAATGATATCACTTACCGTGGACAAAGCGTCCCCAGAGGGAAACATGGTACAGGCCACCAAACAAAGGCAAAATTAGAGTCCGCCAAGGAGGAAGATTCATGGTCCACAAGTGAACCCGCCTTCAAGTATAATCGGACGATTGAGCACTCCGAACTCCCGTCGACACAAAAAAAAAGTGTAATAAGAGGGCAAGAGTCGCAGCCCTAGATAACCTCAATTTGCGGTCAAGGAAAATTCTTTCTGCAGTCATACATGACCATAGTAGCACTTCATATAATAAGCTAAGCCTTGGACCGCTATACTTGCGGCGCAAAAAATAAGAAGGTAAATTATCACGGGCTGCAATACGTTTCCCGACAGCCTGTGAAAGGCCCAAGTATTTGGTTGAGGGTTACACTAGATGAGGGAGCCCGAATACGCCGACACCCTAGGCACAGGATCTACGGGACAGCAGCATACCCGAAGTAATCCCGTTCAGGAATATTGAGTGCGGGAAGATCATGTCTATCAATAACCATATCCATGTCATTATGTGCTTCAGCTCACAGTGAGAAGACGATGACTTCGATGAAAGGATCATGTTGTCGGTGAAAGGTATTGGAATGATCAATGATGTAAACCTGAGTAAGACGGATGAAAGTTGAGATAGAATTGGGAACAGGCCGACTGCGCCCGTCTGTGATTGCTACTACTACTGCTACCTTTACTGCATAACAGATATGAATACAACATTGAGACCCTGAGACGGGTAAGCGACGTCATGCGTCATGGTGTTGAGATCTATCTGAGCAACGAGGCGCAGCTACAAGACAAGAGCTTCAACGGAGGTATCCGTGACTCTATCTCGAGTGCGAGATGATGGATGAGGCAAGGCGAGTTCAGGGCATGCCAGGCAACACGGACCAAACCTTTGGAAACGAACAAACATGAAGCGATGGAAGAGCTGCACATCCATTACAGCCTTTCCAGGTAGTGTTAGTGTTCTGTGAAAGCATTCGTGCGGCGGGCGTTTATCTTACGGTGGGCCGCAAGTAACGTTCCAGTGTTACTAATCTGGGAGCTAACCGACTACGGTTAAGCGCATGCCTTTTTTAGAACTTCTCCATATTCACATCTTGACCCTCAATCGAAAATGTGCCGTTTCTGGAGGCATATCGTCCCTACAGATTGCGCTTGTGATGCAGATGCAATGCACGGTAAGGAATTCGCTGTATGTTTGGCCAAGCCCATCTCAGTGTTCAACGTTGCTGGTAAAGCGGACTACAGTAGGGCTTTGCATTTTGCATGCTGGAAATGTCTCTTGAGTGGTTTTTGCAAGGGACCTACAGTACAGGCTTAGACTTTGAACCTTGACCCGAAGCTCAACTACCGGCCGCCCCGGTTCGTCCGTCTAAAGGGGACCATGCCATTATTCTCATCCCCCGCCGCTTGAGCGCGCTATCCCAAAAGACTGTTTCTGTACACCCAGCCCAATCAAGTGAGAAGGAGACTTGTCGAGTTCAAACGAACGAATAGAACTGAAGACCGCTACTTCAGCCAAGTGAAGCCTTGCAACCGGCGCCCCACGGGCACCGAAGCCCAGTCGAGTAGATAGAAGCCCTAGACAATCTGGGTTAGGCTATTGTACCTTGGACCTTACAGTTCCCAGCCCAGTCCAGCCCAGGCCATGCCAGCCAACCTCTCACACTCGCTCACACACAAACAAGGGTGACTAAAAAGCATCGTCTAGGTCAGGTTGAGCAAAATCAGCCGGCGGGTTTCTCAACAACAACTACCTCCCTAACTGGGTGATAAAGTACGGTGCTGTAAGAGCAACCATAGAGGGGCACGGACGCCCAAAGTTATTTTTACCCAGTTACGTAGTGTTTTTTGTCACCTCTCCGCTCGTTCCACCTGAACGTCTTGTCGAGTTCGGTTGCCAAGCGTTTAGTCAAGAGTCGTTCTGACTTTCTTGGCGATGACAGGCCCTTACTTCTTTTTTCTTCTTCTGGCTCTCGAGGGTCTTAGATACCTTTCCGAACACCGCGGAAAAGCGGAGGACGGACGCTAGTTCTCAACGATCTTTGGCACGCTAGTTTGACCTGCTTCTGCCCCTTGACCCTGGGCCATGTGCGTCATGTCCTCTGCGTGCAAGGTTTGTCACTCGGCCGCTGTTCACGGGCTCATGACTGGCTGGAGGGCTGGATGCTCAGCTCAGCTCCCCGTGGTGCACATACTATGCCGAGTTGCTACACACACTGTGTTATCGTCCGCCCTTTACTGCAAAAAGGGCGTCAACCCACCTGCTGGAAGAGCCCAGAGCCAGAGTGGCCAGGTGCTGGGCACCCTCTGTAGGTGCCACCATCCGCCACTATCTCTTGTTGTTGCTGTTTTTACCGTGCTGTACTGTACAGGTACTCGCACTCGCTCTTTGTCGTCTGCTGCCCTCGAGAGCTTGTTCTGAGCTGGACAGGGCAGGACTGGGCGTCAACCCGCCACCACCGCAGAAACTCATGATTTGAGGTTCATTCCGTTCAGGTCATGGAGTCATTACCAATACCATCTCGGTGGTCGTGCAGGACCATGGGACGAGCACAAGCCAGCGAGGTCGGCCATTTACCCAATGAAGCATCTCGAATCAACTGGCCCCCAAAATAGCACAGCAGAAGCACCTGGTATGTATGGATCGATGTTATCTTCAGGCATGGATCCGTCCAGCTACTGTACCTTTACCGAACGAAGCCTTGGCTTAGCATCTCCAATTCCATGCTTGCTAGGTGCTCCAGTACCCCTACATACTCCGCAGGCCTTCCCGCTTGGCACGTTTCTTTTTGCTAATGACCAATCCTTACTTAGATCTTCTGATCTGGTATGGACGTTTTGCTAAGGTTATGGTCTGTGGCCGACGCTCCTCGGGTCTTAGTCTCAAGATGAGGAGATGGATTTCTCAACTATGACAGATGCCCAGCCCAGGGATCTTTTGGAGACAGCGGCCCTATTACTGATGAGGCTGCAGGACGCCCCCCCTGGCGTCCCTGTGTGGCACCGGACCACCCCCCATTCTTAGCGTCTTGGGCTGGTACTGGTAAGTTGTGTTTCTCCAGCGCACCGCACCTCACATTCTGACTCTCATGCTCAGCGCAGATACCCATACCACAAAGGTCCATCCATGCTCGGGGTTCACGGCCAAGAGACAGCGTCCGATACATTGGGACTCATCCACTGCTGCCCGCTGCCGTAGTCCCGGGGCCCGCTCTCCACATCCCACAATTCCCTTAGTCTCAAGCCGAACTCGCCGCTTCTCTTTGACGTTCCCTCGGCCCATTTCTAGGTTTCTGAATGGTAGACAAGGTTGCATGTTTCGGGATTCTGATGATGCTCGCTCTGATTCTGGCTCAGGCTCAGGCCCAGGCCAAGGCCAAGGCTGGCTTGTGGTGGGTGCCCATCGGCTGCACCCTTTTAGCACTGATGAACTGGCACTGACGCTGATTGCTGCTGGCTCCTGCACTCTCACCCACACAGCACATGGCACATAGGCAAGGACCCTCTTACCCTCCCCATACCTTCCCAACTGTTTTATCACAGTACAACACGGTAGGTACCTACCGACCGACCTTACCTACCTTACACAGCCTTCCACCCGTTCCTTCCATCCCACTCTTTCTGACCTTACACTCCCACACTCACACTCACACTCCTCCTACCCCCCCGGTTACTCCTCCCCCATCTACTACCTACTCCGCTTGTATTTATGAAGGCAGCTGTCCCCAGCTCATTCCTAGATCCTCTCTTGATTCTCTTTTAGATATCTCCAACAATCATATCAAACTTTACAAGTTATCATCACGTTCGCTATCCTCCTCACCCTCCTCATCTCTCTCAACCTTTAGGAAGTCCTCGTCGACTCCTGTCACTCGCTTTAAAGTTACGGTGCCTTGCTTGATACTAGAAGAACGGTCCTCTGAACGATCCTCTTCTCTTCTCATAACTCTGGCCATTCAACCTATTCCATATTTTGGATTAATAGGGAACACTCGCTCTGTACAAAGACCCATCGCCATCTGAGATCGACAGCTTCACGCTAAAATCATCTGGACTCGACCCCCCGAAATTGTCAGAGATCGACTACTGCTCGAAATTGAATACGAGATCCGCCCACATGCTCATTTAGGCTTGAAACTGCTCGATATCTTCAATCTTTGCACATTTACATTCGCTTCCCGGACAAACGGCCTGAAAAGAAACTCAAATCAAGAACACCATATACGATCGCTACCCCCAAACAACTGGACAAGGACAACTTGGATATCTCTGCAACTTATCTAACTTTGATACTGTTGCCTCGTAGAATCTATCGAGCTTGCCAGCCGCATTAGTGTGAAGCCATCCGTGTTTAAGTCCCAATCCTCGACTTAGCTTCTCGACGCTTCACGCTGAATTGTCTATCACGAGACCACATTCACGATATCCTTAATTTGACCTCCTTGGATCAAATCCTGGAACCAATCGACTAGGTGAATCATTGATTGTCACCTTGTCTAACGCTCGCTATCAATCCACAAGCTTGCCTTTGTGGATCACTTCGCGTATGTGTCTTCCCTTCATATGATACTGTGCATATGCTTACTGAATAGTTCTCACCACACCTTCGCTTTTAATATCTCAAAATGGCCGGTCCCGGTGGTGGTCCTCCTCGCCGCAGCCATACCAAGTCCCGCAAGGGCTGTGATACCTGGTATGATTTACATCCTCCACGATGACCTCCCATCCAAATACTGACTCTGCTTCATAGCAAACGCCGACACATTCGCTGTGATGAAAACTTCCCTCAATGGTGAGACTTACATCCGTGTGATCGTCATTCCCTTCAAGCTAACATGACAACAGCCGCAACTGTACTAAGCACAAGATCCGATGTCCTTATAACGACGTGCAAGTTCCCGATTCTGAGCGCTCTACCACTCCCGACAAGCCCGACCTTATGTGGACGCCCCAAATCGAGGCCGCAATTGCTGAGTGGCAACGAACAGGCATTTTTCCGCTCCCTAGCCTTGGAATTTATCCTGCGCCCATGCCTCATCTGTACTCCGTCGAGGACCTCCGCCTGATCTATCACGTTGCTGCCCTGTACTACCAGCTGGCTACAATCGATGCGAACAACTTCACCCTCTGGACTCGCCATATTCCTACTCTGCTTCGAATCGGCGCTACAACCCCATATGTGATGCACGCCCTGCTCGCCTTCTCTGCCATGCACATTGCTTTCCTCACCGATTGTCCTTTGGTCGGCAGCATGGCCTATGAACACCGAGGCATCGCTCTCAAGGGTCTTCAAGAGGCCATTGGATCTTTCTCTCGTGAGACTTCAGATGCTATCTTGGCCGCTTCTCTCGTCCTTTCCTGGCAAGCCACCGATTGGTAAGTTTTGAACCTTCATATGTGTAATAACCTCGGCTGACCGAATCATCAGGCGCAGCTGGACTCAGTTGATGCAGGGAACCTCATCGGTAAGTTGATCAGATCATGATTCCTGAACCCCGCTAACCCACAGGTAGGTGATTGATGCCATGGACCCATGGAAGCATGAATCCCAGTTTGGAGACTTTATCGCCGAAAGCAGCACGTTCCCTACAGCTCCGCCATCCCCAGGAAAGGACCACCGTCCCAGCCAACCTCGCCCTGAGGACCTGGATGCTTACCAGCGCACCCTCGAGCAGATTCAGAAAGTCGAAGCCCACCTCAAGCATCACAAGGAAGACACTACTCAGATCCAGCATCTGATTGGTTTCCTTCGAGGCTCTCGTAAGATCAGCCCTACACTTTCCATTGCTCAGCAGTTCGAGCGTCTCCAGCCTCTCCGCAAATGGCTCTTCTGGATGCCCGTCGGATACTTGCAGAACTACCATGGCTCTCCTAACTCCCTAGTCATCATTGCTCACTTGTATACTGTGGCTCTTCTCATGGAACGACTCTTCCCCGAGATCGGTGCTGCCTACTTCGGAAGCTTGTCCATCTCTCCGGTTGAGGAAATCGCCCGTCGACTCATGTCTATCAATGTCTCGGGCGCTGGAAATGAGATGCAGACTCCTCTGACTCTCATGGAGTTCCCCATTGATACAGTTGGCCAGTTCCGCTCCCGCATGGGATGGATGCACCCCGAGAGAACTCCATCGTTCCCTCAGTTCAACCCTCGCAACTTCACCGTCCAAGAGGAGATGCCATCTGCTGAGACATATCTGTACGGGAACCCTGCTTTCAGTTACAGCACCGAGGAAATGCCAATGCTCAATGCCTCTGGCCCGCCACCTTCCGCAGTGAGCCCTCTGGTGCTTTCTCCTTACCCGACTCAACAGTACCTCAACGTCCCCTCTCCGGCTTACACAGGAGCCTACAGCCCTGCATCCTCAACATTCGAGGGCTCAGTTGCTTACAGCGACACCGAGGAATACGGCTCATGGGACATGAACACTCTACAAGGCGGACCCTCTTCCAACATTCAAGACTCCCCTCAAAATTATGGCGTCGGGTTCGTTACTCCTGTCCAGGCCGTGTGGATCTAGGCTCCTCGAGACGCCCACTGGCTCAATTTGCACGAAGAACTTAGGGGATTGACCGTTACCACCCAGGATGAATACGACACCTACCTACCCGACTCCAGAGGACCCAAGTTTTTACATGACCTCCATGACGAGCGCCCCGTCTCCGTATATCAGCTCGGAGCAATTCGGCATGCTTCCTTTACCCGAATCGCCCGTCGCATCGAACGCACCACTACCACGACACCGTCATACCTCGTCTATGTCTGCACCACATCCTCCGTCTCCTCTCACACGACCTCCTGTGATGCACCAGTTCGACGACAACGCCCGACGCAGAGCAACCTGATACCCACCCTGAGTTCGATTCATTGCCAATTTGGCTTAACCGTTATGCTTTGATTCATCTTTCTACTTTTTCCAAAAACGACGCCGGCGCCATGTATACCACATTCCTTCAACACTCGCTACAACCGAATCACACCGCGTTGCCATGCAATGCCGACACTCCTTAACTTCTCGATTATTACACGCTCTTGGAAGTGTTGTATTATATCTCACACTCATTATGATCTTCATCATAAAAAGAAACGACACTCCTTCGAACCATGATACCCCATAGACACTCCTTCTTAACGACTTTATGAAGATTCGATTGGCTATAGAATTCACTCCTTACGGTTTCTGCCTAGCATTATGGGAGAATCGTATGCGGAGAGCATAGCGACTGTTTTTGTTTTACTGCGCCTGGGAAAAGTTTGGCGTTGACTGGAGTTTAAGTTAGCATTTGTTTGGCGCTTTTGATCATGTTATGTGCTTCTTTTGGAATTGGTCATGCTTATCGCTCCCAACTCTTCGCAGAGCCTGGGGCAGCGACGGAATAACACGGGACAGAAGCACGATTGGATTTGAAGATTATACCTGGCCCTACAAGAGAGGCTGCAGGTGGACATGTATGTACGTTTTGGATCGGAAGGATATTGTGCAAGGATAGACTCTTTGTTTGCTGCTTGTCATGATTGTATCTATGATATGTAGGGAAGATTGATGTCTGATGGCAGTTTTTGCATGATTTACCTGGGGATTAATTATAATCTACGATTTTTGACTTCATAATTCGTCTACCCAACAATGATTGTGCTCCTGTGAAAGATCTACTAGTGAAAGTTGTGTGTTTGTGTCGCCCATGTTATGATGATACCATCTTTGTTCTGACTAACCCCATCTTGATACGTTGTTCTTGTACTGATGATGCCAACAGCTTAGAAGAATGATATCCTTTTATAGTACCCATCGATGTTAACTTCGTATAACTTACAATGTACCTAACTTTACCTCAAGCCTTGCTTCGCATAAGGTTCACAATTAGCATCAATGTGATCAAAGGTGCTAACTTGTTGAGTGTGCTTTGCGAATCTGGTATCTTCAAAACCCAGAATAAGTTGCTCCTTACTAAAGTTGCAAAGGCCATGCCTCTGTAAAAGCTCCTCTATATGGGGGATACCGCCCATTGCGGATACTCTGCTATCCATGTTCCAATCCATACTATATTGATCGAAGGGCCCGTCTCCTGTCACTGGGTCATTCACCTCTGGTTTGCTCAAGCCGTCACAAGCACTGACAGCAGAATTCGCAAGATATGGTTGTCGTTTCGGATAGCAGACGCTACATCTCGTGAATGTCGGCTGGATGGGCAATCAGCTGGCTCCGATACTATACAAGTCCAACAGTCATTTATGTTGTAGACTAGACCTTGAGTTGTAGTTGACTTCTGAATAGTTTCTTGATAATCCGCGCTGCAGTGAGCGATTCATGGGTGCACATAAACACGTTGCAATCCCTGATCTCCATGGTGACGATGGGGCTGTGGTGGTCTCTACCTATTGCCGTGTTGATAATGTACAGCCTTCCACGTCCTAAAGGGCAACAGAGAAATCGTGCCCCAAGGTTTCGAGGACGCGATAACAAAGCAGACCAAATACTCGTTTAAATTCGCATCAAGTGACCAAGTCATCTCGTCTCTTATGCTCTAGGCCGCCAATCCTTCCGACACCCGAACATTGTCACAGCTCAAGTTCATCATATTTCGTTATATCACTTCACGTTTCACAAATCGGATGCAGGATAAGTGGTTTGAATTTGAAGCCGAGGCTACTTTGCTCAACACCGTTCATACTCCAACGCCCCCTTTTCACGAAGCCATAAGCAGAGCCTCGCCACACATCAACGCCCTCAATGGCTACCAATCAATGAGCCACTATCCAAACATCCATCCATACGCACTCATGAAGACTCCCAAACAAGTGGTGGTGATGCAGCGCGTAAAAGGAAAAAGGAACAAAGTCTCGACAAAAAAAGAGCGCATAGCCATCCCGGTTATTGGTATCAATATTCCATTCCGGTTCCCCTGCCCGGGAACGTATATCCAGCCGGTATCACCTCCTCTTCAAAAGGGTCGACCGGTTTCCCATCTAAAAAATACATAAAAAAGAAGACAAGACCACAGTTTGGAGGCTCTGCTACCTCGGAAACGTGTGTCTGCCAATGCCTAAAACTCCAAGGCGCCTGTGCGAAAAAGAAAACGATCGAAATGGATCATGTATGGGCGACTTGGCCCAAGCCAACTCCGGTATCATGTGTTGTTGATGCTGCATCTCTTGAGCATCGTCGTTCTTCAATATCATGGTCTGATGTTCGTAAAACTGGGTATGTTGCCCATGCTGCTAGTCGCTGCAAAAAAGGTTATCGTCACTTGATGGAGCGATCGTTCTAACCGCGTGCTTCAAGCTGATGTACTGCTGCGAGGCCTGTTTGATGAAGTTCGGTTCGGTGGAGGCAGTCGCGCACTGTCGCTTCGATCCCGGCCAGCACCTTGTCGTACGGCATCACTGTAGCTGGGCACGGGTGGGTGACGCGGGCTGGAAGTTCGGCCAGGGGTAACAGTGGCTGATGAATTACCTCGACTGCGGTTCATTACTCGAATCAAAGGCGTATCTTCCTCGCTATCGCTGCCATATCGATCATCGTCACTGCTTGAATGGTCGGGACTTTGGTATTCGGGTGGTGGATTTGTTGCGTCCTCGAGGTGCAAGTGTAGGGGATTATGGTTGTGAGTCTCCTGTTGAGGGCCGGCATTGCCGCTAGCTTCGCCATCCTCCTCATTGGGTACAAAGTGAGCCAAAGAAATATCTGTTGAACTCCTGACCGGTCCAGGGCTTGTGGGAGGCAGCACGCGGAAGTTTCCGCTACGTGTTCGTCCATGTGAAGGGTTCAAGTCGTTAGATGGATTGCGGGTGTTGTATGAGCTTGCTGTAATGGAGTGACTGTGCTGCCTGCCTTGAGGATAAGTAGCGCCGTCCTTGGTACCAGCTTCCAACAGAATGCTACCCTGCTCAGATCCATAAGGGGGTGGAGGAGCCAGGCTTCCAGTGACGGGAGCGAGACCCCATTTCTTGACGTTGGCCTCGATGAAAACGAAGCCGGCCTGTCCGAGGTTGACGTGAATAGTAGCGGGACCGTTTGCTCCAATGGCGGGGAAGAAGTTCTGTGCCTTGAGACCGTGGACTACCTCCTCAAGTTTCTTACCGTTACGAGTGAAGAAGATAGCTCCAGTTCGAGGACGATAACCCACGCCGACAACATCGCCTTGGACCAAGGGGGGACCGTAAGGGGTCGCGCCAAATGGTTGGTTATAACGGCGAGCACCGGTGGATTGGTATCCAACAGAGTACTTGTGGTAACCTGAAAACATGTCAGCAAATAATCGTAAATGGAAGGTGTACAAGGGTATGACAAAACTCACCAGGTAGGCGGAAGAGAGGGTAAGGCTTGGTAGCCATGCCAATGCTCAGCAGAGTGCTTTCTGGCTTCTCATATATCTTGGCCTCCCAGTAATAAACGTCGTTTTGCTTGGGAACAGGGAGGTTGCTCATGACAGTGCATTCCGAGTCAAAGAATTCTATCTCGGTGCGAGCTTCGACAAAGCAGTTGGCGATTTCGAGTTCGGGTTCGAACTCCCATGCGGAGACACCCTTTTCCTGGATAGCGAGGTATTGCGATAGAGAGATATCAGTCTGCATTGATTCAGGAGGGTTTGCGGTGACCCAGGCTATTTCGAAATGTTAGTTGGTTTCTATTCCCCTGTAGCGAGAGCAAAAGTTTGAGAACGTACCCTTCGCACGAAGGTATTCCTGGCGAGCCATGTCGTCCATGACCTCAAGGGCCTCTGCCTCATCACGCGCGAATGCCTGTTCATCGTCATATTCGCCTGGTCGGCCAAGTCGATCGAGAATAATGCGACCAGTGCTCGCGCAGCCGGAAACCCAGAAGATAAAGATAACCAAAGCGATGAGGACGATGGATCCGAAGGATGACACGAGACCAATGACGACGCCCGTAAAGGCGGATGATGGGTTCGACGTGAGCCCCATGATGGGCGATAGTGAAGTTTCCTAGTGACTGTCTCTTTTATTTATTCTGCCTGAATTTGGAGGTTGATTGATTGTGAATTGCGGTTGATTCTCAGCGTATGGACCGTGTTGCGCGGGTTTATCGATCGATCGGTCGGTGGTGGACAATCAAGGCACGGTGCTTGGCGGACGGCGTCACCGCCGCAAATGGTACATGTAAGAATCAATCGCGCGGCGAGATAAGGGTAAGATGGAAGAGGGCCTGGGTAGAGAAATCGCTAGGCTATAGATAAAGAAAATTGGGAGAAGAGAAAGAAACGCCGAAAGAAGGTGGAACAAAACGGGCGAGATAGGACGGCGATTCAAGGCCAAAAGTTTTGGTGGTGATGAGGAAGGAGGAGGAATGACGAAGACGGGGAAGGGAGAGACAACCTAAGAGAGAGAGAGGCGAAGCCTAGCGTTTGGGTGGTTGGTGGGATCAGATGTGGAGGACACTCAGACAGAGCAGCCAAGCGTCCGTCTGGCCCACGCGATATCGCCACGCAAAGTGTCTTGAGAATTCTATGTACTGTATTTTACTAACAATAGTGGCAGAAGTTGATAGATTCATTATTCTATTTCGGAACTAGATAGAACTCAAAGATCTACAGTTGGTGCATCTGCTGTATTCGTTTCCTCTCTTCCATGTCTTCATGCCCGCGTCATGACTCTCAACAGAATGTAACATGTACATAATCATGCAGGTTGTCGAGGTAAGCGAATGCTCCCAGCGACGAGACCTTGTAACTTAGGTGGGGGCCTATGCCTAGACAGGCTATCATCACTGAACCCAGGGCCTAATGTTTGGAGGGGCTTAGGCGGGCAGTCAGCCTCGAAGCCAACCTACCTAAGCCAAAGCCAAAAGATCCGTGGAGAGAAAGCCCGCACTCGCTCCCGCCGGTTCCGTCCAAGAGTGGACATGATAGCGCTTGCATCGTGTTAGCGCAGACCACCTTGTTAGGCTGCATGTCACTAACAATCCATGTGGGGCATCATGTCTTTCAAGGCTGATCCAGTCAGTCGATCATGGAATGTCTACCTACCTAGGTACGGATGCAAGCCCAGGCACAAGCACAGGCACAGGAACAGGAACCAAAAGAGCCAGCCTCAAATTCCTGACGTTGTCGGTTTGATAATCCGCCGCATATAAGGGCCCCGTTCGCAGATATTTCCATTATCCCGCTGTCGCATAACACTAAGCAACTTCTTCAAGGCCATATTGTTTCGGCCCGGTGGCTCTAAGACGCCCCCAGGTTTCACATCCTTCATGGATCAGGCGCCTAGAAACCCAGCATTGCATGCCCAGATGGATCTACAGATTCTGCCTGAGTGCTATTTTGAGCTTTCGCGATACGCCTCGCGTTCAGGTGCATGGTACGGATACTATTGACCAACAATATTGCCCTTTAGCTCTCGACTTGGAATTAATTCAGGTTGCTGCTAGGATTCTGAAACAACCTGCCTGCCTATCGATATCCTACCGAGCATGGAGTATACTGATAATCTGCGTGCCTTGCACTTTCTTGACCGGACTGAGCAATCCGTCGCGTGATTGTTGTAGGATTGATTTGTCGTCCTTCTGAGTAGATGATTGATGCGATTGAGTCATCTCTTAACAATTCTGACAGTTCAGTTACTGTGTGTAACTTCTATTCTTTGACTTTCAGTTTCGAGTTACCTACGACAGCATTAAAGAAATGTTACCTTTTGTCTTGAGCCTACTTAAGATTCGCACCAAGAATTAAGAAATAGTAAATAAATATCGGACAGAGTTGGAGAGTTATAGTGAGAAGAATGACAAACTCTGCAACATATTGACGATGCATTGTTGAAACTCGCTTGCATTACGGTTGAAAGAACAACCAACATGCATACTCATGTCCAAGCGGACATGATAACGATAACAGATGGAAGAAGCATATTAAGTTACAGTATCTTGATTTATTTATAGTCTAGCAAACTCAGCATATCCATATCCATTCATGTCCGTGAGAATCCGTTACCGTGCCTATTTACATACATTACACATACTACATGAATCAAACCCAAACCCAAACCTTAAAAGCAATAACCGCAGTTTACTGTTTCCCTGATAAAACGTTTTTCATCGTCCCATATCTCAGTTCATCATCTCTACTCCTCTTCCTGGACAGTTCCAGTTCGTCCCCTTCGGGCCTCTCGCGCCGCCCTGCGCGCCCTTCTCTCCTCCCTAGCTCGCTCCCTCTCCAACTCCCTCAGCTCAGGCATCGGGTGGTGGTAACTCTTGGTTCCAATGTCGCCGCTATCGTCAGTGGTACGAGTCAACGCGGAGCTGACAAGACTCTCGCTCGCCTGCGAGTCAACCTGGCTGTCAGCGCGGGAGTAGCTTTCGGCACGCTGGTAGCTGAAGTCGCGGCGGGCGTTGCGGCCAGCTTCACGTAGACGACGGGCCTCGGCACGCATGCGTTCAGCCTCACGGTTCTCGCGACGATCAGCAGTAGAGTAAACTTTCCGGATACCGGCCTTGGACTTTTGAGGTGGGGTGGTCTGGTGCTCGGAGAGGAGGTTTGTTGAGACGTTGGATTCGGTGCCGTTGTTGGTAGAGCCGTCCCATTCGGAGCCTTCACTTTCCTTGTTCAGACCGCCAACGCGAGCAGCTCTTTCATGACGGTAGTTGCGGAGTTCCTTCTTGGCAGCACGTTCGGCATCTTCATCCTCGACACCTTCCTCACCGACATGTCGGCTGGTCTTCTTGCCCTTCTTCGCACGGTCGCGGTCTCGCTTTTCCTGCTTCTTGCGGCGCTTCTCACGGGCGTAGATGTCGCTGGCTCCGGCAGTAATACCAGTAAGTGTTGTGCTCTCAGTGACAACAGTCGTGTTATCATCATCGACATCCTTGTATACACTGCCACCACCGAGGTTTGTTGGTCGAGTTGCGTTGGAAAGAATAGTACCATTAGGTCCGGTGCGTCGAAGTACGGTAGATTTGTAGTCGTCCCAATCGTTCTCCTTGAATTGGAAACCACCGTTCTTGGCCCAAAAGAAGAACCAAATACCAGTGCATACGAACGCTACACCGATCAGGGCGAATAGAAAGAAGAAGCCGGCATTGCTAATATCATGAGGGTCGAAAGCTCCCGAACCGGGCTCGACTGATGGTCGGTGTCTATCGTTTTTGTCGTCGTCATCTCGAGCAACGAGTACTTTAGAGGACTCGATGAAACGAGTAGAGAGCGTTGAGAAAGCCTCTGCGGCACGAGGGGCGTGCTGTGTGAGCGTAGGCACACTGCGCAATGCGGGAGCCATGATGGAATGAGATGTAATGAAAAAGTTTCAGTGAAACAAAAGACAATCGCAAGCTAGGCTTCGGGTGCTGTAGCCCAGCCGAGCCCAACGGTGAAGGCGGTCAAGACGAATGGAACAGAACAAAGATGAAAATAAGTCCGGTATGCGGTATGTCGTTAAATGAGTCGTGTCAATTCGTGATGAGTATTGAGAGAAGTGATGATTTGAAGAATAAAGAGCGGTAAAACGATGAGAAGAAGAGGGACTTGCGTGGCTTTGCCAAGGTGATGGTGCTTGGTTAACCCAGAAACGATGCCTGTAAAAGACGTGGCTGGGACGTGTAAAGGGTGGTTGGGCACTTAAACGTACGCGTTCGAATCCTTACAACGCTTTCAACGTCCGTCAAACTAGAGTCGATTACCGAGGAAAATGATTGATTGGTGACATCAGATCCCTTTTGACTTGTATTACAGTCATTTAAGCCATGTTTGACTCCAATTAAAGTCATGATGGTCGTCAAGTTCAGCCACACCTTCAAATGACGTCGAAAGTAAACATCCCCTTCGCTGACCAGACAACCGCTCGCACAGAGAGCCCATTTAGTCAAGCACCAATCACAGCCGTCCACGACTTGATGCTCCAGATCTCAATGCACACGCCCCCTTCCAAGGTTTCATTTCTGGCCGCTTGGGAATGGGAACTGACGAGCTCTATTTTAGCCTGCATAAGTTGATGGAAGGTGAAGAAGCTTCTAGGGAGTAGCGCCGGACCTTTGCCAAACTCCCTACTGCGCGCATAATCCATCGTGATACTCTGAGTTTGGATTTGCTACAGACCCGAGACCCCCCTGAGACGGCGTCAGCAGTTGGTCTTATGGCCGCATGAATGATTATCAAGAGCGCTTAACTGGAATTGTTAGGTGTTGAGTCTTCAGCTATGATTGCAGAGATCTTCAATCTTTCACGCATCAAGTCAGATACCTGAGACACAGGCAGTTCCCGTAATTTGGTTCAGACGCTTTCATATCCACTATCTTGTTACTCCCACCATCCAATTCCCAAATGATAGCCAATTGCTGTTTCATCCCAATCCCTCATTGCCGTTCATCCACTCATTATCCCCTGATCAGCAGAACATGTCACAGAATTGCACAAGTAAAAAAGGAGATTGAAGAATCCAAACATGCATGCCATGCTGGTTGTAACATATGATTATTCTCTGCCGGGCAGCAGATAGAGGCGCGAACCTCATCTGCCCGTGCAATCTATCGTTCTGATAACAATGTTGCGTAGTCCTTCCAGCCATGCCTCAACTTCCTCCTCTTATAACATGCCAAGCAATACAAAAACCACATCAGTACTCATTCCTCACGCAGCTTCCCCAAGGTACATGCAAATCCGTCCGGAGCGATTGGAGATGGGACATGATAGTGAAATCGTAGTCCCAATCCCGCCAAATCGGTCTTGGCGAACAAGGGGCGACACCGGTTCGGGCAGCCTTCAACCATTGTCAGATGAAGACAATTTAGTCGATAGCCGCCCGAAGGTGAAACCCCTCGTCCCCCAAGACGCATTGGCGCTCTCCAATTGCTCCTACTAGAATCCAACACAAGCCCTATCATGGCATACATGATTTCCGAATAGAATAGCTGCTGCTTCTGAAACGTTTTTGGCATGAACGGCAGGCGACAGAGTACCAGATCCCTGAAGGAACTGGAACATTAACTGAAAGCTCCCACTGTCAACACTTTTTGGGGTATCAACTTTCTGCCATGAAACCAACAGGCGAGTTTGTCTCAAGAATAGAAGCATAAGGATACAAGTTTAGAGACAATTTCCACACAACTGAAAACTCAGCTTCGGTGCAGTACAAAATGTCCACCAAAATGCTCAATCAAATCGAAGATCCAAGATTAAACGTGAAACGCTGCCCATCCCGTAGACATCTGGATGCAAGAAATGTGAAGAAATATAATAAGTCAAAAACAAAATGCAAAAACGCGCTGATCATCAACTTTGTCGTCTCTCATAAGAAGAAGAATCATCAATAAATGTAGTCGTCCATAGCGAACGATGGGTCATACGGGGCATGATTTCCAGAATAGCCTCGATGATGCGAGTCAGAACGACTAGGAGTGTGTGGTCGGTAAGGAAGAGCCTTTCGTTCAACTCGAGGTTGAACATCTTCCAGCTGGTAATAACTGCTTGCACGGTCGCTACCAACACGAGAAGTGCCATTGTTGGGCCTGGAGAAGGTAATCTCTCCTCCGTCACCACACTCAATCTCGGCACCCGATACACGCACGACAGCCGAGCCTGATACTTTGATGGTAACATTGTCGGTGTCGCTGGAAGAAGATCGAGTAAGACCAGTAGTGTTACTTCGCTTGTACTCGCTGTCATCATGGCTACCACTGCTGCGACTGCTTCCACCACCCAATCTAGGGTTGCTGGCTTTGCGAAGGGCGTCAGCAGTCAAAGGCATAGCCGGACCACCATTAATATCGTCCTGGTACTTCATGGCATCCAAGTACTTGTCCTCGTCGAAGCTGCCATCCCCACTGTCCATTGATTGTTCATAATCGTAAAAGGAATCTCTTCTTGTGTTGCGTGCAGGCACAATGTCAATTCCACGCTGTTCATATGCAACAGACCCACGACGAGTGCTACGGGCGGGTATGATATCAGCACCGTAGTTGTCATATGCTACAGAGCTTCTTCGAGTGCGTGCCAAAGCTGTACGGCGGTCAAATTGGGCTTCAGGGGAGTCGGCAAATAGACCAGGGCTGTCCGCAAATTGCTCATCATCGTCATAACCATGTTGGTCTGCAAATCCAACACGGCTGCGACCAGATGGAGGAGGACGCGAAGGAGTTCTAGTCTTCTGACGAGTCACTGTTTGAGGTGGGGCACGGAATGGAGTGGTTGGAGGAGGCATCGCAGACTTGGGTCGGGGAATACTCTCAGGAGGAGGCATGCGTCGGCGATCCTCGTCGTTCTGCCCCGGTCTCTTAGAACGGGAGGCACGCCTTACAGGGCGAGGAGGAGCGGCTGGCTCCTCATACTCATCCTCGTCCTGAGGGTAGCCAATGGCGGAGGGAGAAGGCTGGTTCTGTCGGAACCCCATTGACGACGCAGGTCGCTCGAAGCGGTTCCTGAGATGAGCACTCGCTTGTGACGAAGGCATATCAAAGAAGCCGGGTGGTCCACCAGTAGCTGAGGGTGATGGGGGAATTCCCGACACAGAAGGGGATGATGCACCGGGGAAGTAGGGCGCTGGTCCTGGGAAAGATCCGACAGGGAAAGAGGGCTGGGATTGCTGGGAGTGATGCCATCCCATGTTAGAAATTGGAGGAGCTGGTTGTCCAGGATAGTAGCTATGAGGTCGAGTTTGAGCACGGGGACGCATGCCGGAGACTGCAGGCTGCTGGACACCATAGCATGAAGGATCCTCGACACGGCCTCTGCGATACTGTTGAATAACGGGTTCAGTCCTAGTGTGACTTAGAGAGGCGGGGCGGGCCCTTCTCGGTGGCTTAGCCTCATGATCTCTGGGATCTCTGGGGTCTCTGGGTTGTGGTGGTGGTGGTCCTTGAACTTGAGCTTGGTGCCTGGCGGCTTTAGCTCTGGCCTTTTGTTGTTGCTGCTCAGCAGCTTCTTTTTGTTTCCTCTCCTTGCGGCGTTGATCTTTGTCTCGTTGTTCACGTTCTCGCTCTCGCTCACGGTCGGCCCGACGGGGACGTTCTTCCCTGCGAGGTGGAGGAGGGGCAGGTTCCTCCTCTGAATAGTCATCGCTAGGAGGGGTGACCTGCCTCCGACTCGAGTGTCGTCGGTGATCGCCTCGAGACTTTCCAGTGTTGGGACGTTCCTTGGGAGGAGGGCTCGATGGTCCTGGAGCTTCTGAAACGGCATAGCGTCGTGTATCCCGGATGCCCTCGAGGACAGAGCTCTCTGAATCCTCCTCGGCATCCTCGACGTAGCAAACCTTGTTCTTGCTAGACATTTTTGTGGTATAATGGAAGAAGTGATTGAAGCCTGAGCGAATTCACTTCAAAGAAGTGTTGATTGGATGAGGGGTTCGACGGTTCGAACAGGGACCACGCTTGGTGGGACGGCACAGTGGTTGTATATGGTCGCAATGGCAGGCGGTGAGTAAGCCGGCGATGGTGGTGACCTTTTTGCAATCGCGAACGCAATGCTTTAACGTCCCCTTTCGTGAATCCGAACAAGCGACATGTGAAGGAACTCGAAGTCGTTGATCAAGACAGCTGGAGCCGGGAAAAAGTCGAGAATAAAATGTCGCTGGTGGATTGGATTGGGTGTTAAAAGCGGTGACGATAGTGGCATAGACCAGGGCGGTTTTTTTCGATGGAGACGCTAGTACCGTTGTTATAACTGATGGTATACTGTAGTAGTCGACCGATATGAATATAATGCTCTCAAGTTGAAGCAAGGAAGCGAAGTTATATGTATGTAGGATCGTTTTTCAAAAAAGAGACGGTTATCAAACTGTCATGGAGAAAAGACAAGACATGGAAGACAGGAAGGAGGGGAGGAGGGGAAGGAGCGATGGGCATGGATGGACGGGATGGTCTGTTTTTAATAAAAGTGCAGGTGCCCTGGTGGTAATTTCAGGGCCTGGGGGCGTCCAGCTTCCATTTTCTGTGGTTGATGTGTGTGGGGGCGTGCGCTCAGACTGTTACCGGTAGTTTTAGTGGAAAATGCAGCTGGAGACGCTGAGCTATTACCGCCGGGCCCCCCAGGGCGGACACGCAGCCACTGGCCGTTGTGGCCATAGACGTTGATTAATGGCCCAGTGATGGGGAAGCCACTTTATTCAAGCCCAACGTCTTTTTTTCTTGTCTACCCAAATAACACCGAAATATCGCGAGAGAACATCAACAGTAGAAGAAAAGGGAGACAGAGGTGTGGACTGGTCGGGTGTGTAAGGTGCAACCAGCAAAAACGCTTGAAGCACACACAAAGCACAGCGCAGAGAGAATGGAAGCAAGGGGGTTAGTCTCATCAGAAAACTATCGGGCGCTGGGGGGGCGTGTTCCTAGGTTAGCACCACGGGACGATCAATCAAGCGACTCGACGCTGGAGCCAGCACAGCAATTGAACTGCAGACTCACTCACACTGCAGTCGAAGGAGAAGCAAAGCAAATCAACCACGTCAAGTCGATGAGAGCAATGACGAAGGCACTGACACGAAAACAGAACAACACGCAGAAAGAGATTGGCTGCCGTTTGTTTTTACTCGCTCATTTACCCGTAAAACTTGATTCATCAGCAGTAAGACACCACCCGTCGAGTTTTCACTACGGCTCATTCTCGTTCATCCAGCAACCAAGCACCACTACAGACTACCTCCATACCTCTAGCTATTATTAACAGCCACAAACATTCTAAATCAAGCAATGACTCCCTACGTGAACGTGCTGTACGGATATCGATGCCTCCCTCTATTCTGGGTCTATTCCGATGTGGCAAGGGAGCCTTGAGAATTACTAGTATACCTAGTAAAACAGCTGCGTCGTGACGGCCCGCCTCACTCAATGCTGTGTTGGCATATTCTCAATGCTGAATTAAGCATTCCCTCACAGCTGCCCCTGAAAATTCCCCCCTTCTCTTGACTTTCCCATCTTCCATTCTTGCTCAAACTTTGATCTTCCCAAGAAATGCCATTGAAAACTATCATTCAGAAGTGGGGGTGGCTTCTGGAACCAGGGTCTGCGCTTTTGCTGTGCTGGTCAATTTATCGTGGTGAATGGAATGGAATGGATGGATAATGGATCCATCCCCATCCCGCTCAAGGCTTACCCATTAAGCAGCGAGCTGGCCGATGGAGTTTTTTTCACTAAGCTTCGACCTGCCCTCACCTTGTGCTGGGGTATGCCTGTCTCAATTCAATGGATAGAAAGATCATCAGTCGATTCGAGGTCTCGAGATAAAATCTCTGTTCTTTAGTTTTGTTGAACAATGCGTAGTGTCACGATATCAAAACCACCAGCGCTTTGTTTGATGGGCACCAAACTAGGTATTCTAGTCTAGGCCTCAGAGATGAAATTCTTGCCCTGGTCCTGTCGATTCAACCCCGTGTACAGACGAAAGACCCTGGCAATTGATGGAATTGTCATGTGAGTTGTTGCAGCTGGTGAAACACTTTGCAATAGGCAAAACACCAGCAAGCAATCACCAAACCATACTCAAACGAAGTGAGGCGGTTAAGCAAGCTGTCGCTGCTGCTGACGATGCAAACTGCCAGACCCCAGCAACCCAGCCTCTGTGACCCTCTCGCCTCTGCTCTGCCTGCGCCGCCGAGAATGGATCTGATCTGTCGAAGCGACCCCAGATGGTGCCCTGAAGCGAAGGGGACTGTTGAGAGACCCGACTTCTAAGCGGGTCAGGGTGGTTATCTGACAGGGAATCCCTTTGTATGACTGGCGCCAGATGCAAGCAGGCAGGCCCAACTGTGGATCTTGTTGGAGCGTTTTATCCAACGATTCTTTTGGAAGCTTTTTCGTCTTTTCAGTCTTCCAGTCACGACATTCGCTGCCAAAAAGTCTGCAGGCCTTGAGTTGAGTTGAGGCTGATGAAGACACACCCCTTCCACCGAAAGTGGCTCACTCTGGACAATCAGTCTTGCCTTTTTGCTACTATCAATCAAAACTGTTTTGGACACTGATGAACTCGTTTATCGATCGGCTACACTCAAACGAGCGAGAAACGGTCGCCTACAGGTTCTTTGTCTATCCGAACCTCGAGGAAGCCGGAAAGAAGCATGAGCAGGGCAGGGTTGTTCGCCGTTTGCCGGCCCGCTCCCCACGAGTGACAGATAAATTGGCTTGACAGGCCCAAACTTCAACTGCTTGGTCTTGGTATCTCTGGACTGGGCAGAAGCAGATCGGGTCTGTGATCACATGGCACAAATACTTAACAGAGTAGGACAGGGGACGGGTACACCAGACAAGGACAGCCAATGCAAGTGCTTCACTCGCCAAAACGGTTATTACTGTAGAAACATGGCGAAAGCTAAATTGGGTAGATTAGATGCCCGATGTCTAGTCAACTGTACTGTACCGTAGTCTACGTAAATGGCTGGGCTTAAAACTTAACGTTGTTTATCCGTCTGTCTCCATTGATCTACGCCTCCACCAAGTGCCGTTCTTGGCCTGTCCTGTCCACAGGGCTACTCTTCTTTACTTCGTGCCTAACTGGGTAGTGTAGAGCACTTTGCCCAAGCCTCCCCTCTCGTTCGGGTACCAACAAGTGAACCCGATCGACAGCAAAGTCCAAGCCAAAAGGTGAGTGCAGCGCGGGGTACACGTGGGATATCGAAGCACCCGCTGGTACGTCAACTATAAACCTGGTAGTGACAGGCTGTTCCGCCATCCATGTCCTCGTTTGTGACTGGTCGCTGCGATTTGAGTTGAGGCTCTGGGCTTGATTTGGAAGACGTTTGAGATTACCGCAGCGTTGACTCATAGCGAAGTTACTGTGAGTGATATTTTGTTGCATTCACCGGTGATAACATCTTTGTTCCGTATGTTTCTGTTTTCTCCTCAAAGAAGCCAAAGATGAACCGCTATTCGTGCCAATTGAATTTTGACGCGCTTGCGGCGTTGTCATTTCTATTCTATTCGGTATCGAGGCTCTAGAAAAGGTAGCGGCATCGATCTCGCTTGTCAATCCTGGCCGCTTTGCCGCAATGACCATGCTTGGATGCTTGCACAGGCCAGCCTAGATGCCCAACGTCAGCTACCAGTTCTACGGTGATCAATGATAGTCAAGAGGTTGGAGTTCCGTCTTCGGCCATACTGCAACGATTATGCCTTGCCCTGTGCTGGAGATCCGGGCCAAGCTCCGTCCCAGCATCACGTCGCACGATTCGTCACGACTGATACGTGTTCCGGCTTATGCTTGTGGGTCATCCTCCGAACCCCGGAGTGCGATGACTCCACTCTCGCCGGCTTGACCTCCGCACCCAGTCCGAAGATTGGCCTCCGCTCTCCTCCGTCCTTCTACCGACAGACAGCAGGTACGGCGCAGCTATGTGATGCGTTGTCTCGCGTTACATGACCTGCTTTGCCGATTACGACTTGCATTGACTTGTCAGTCATCGCCTGTTCGCCTCAGTATCGGACTATTCACAATTACTAATTACGAGGCGAGTCAATTTCCATGTCAAAACTGTCAGTATCGGTAGTGTTCGTATGGTATCAGCTGACTCTATGAGTCTTAATCGAGGAAGAACACGCCGCGGGTTCCTATTTGATCTAGTCGTCCAATACTGGATTGCCATCTGCCGTCCCACTCCACCCCCATCATTTGCATCCGTGAGACCCTTCAACCTTCAAGCATTACCGTTTTGCACTTTCGCCCACCAACTCTTCTTTCCCATTACTGTCGTCCGACCAGAGTTGCAATATTCGGTCAATTCAAGGTTCTTGATTGGGTTTTCCATTACTTGTATATGCCGCGTTGTCAGCCGTTGTGTTTCCTCAGATCTTTGGAATTGTCACGACGAGCTGTTGTGTTGCCCTCGCTCTCTTTTGACAGGTACAGAATCTGTTGAATGGTGTCGAGATGCTTCAATCGCTAAATTCTTTAACTAAACCAGACGGGGATATAAGCCAGCTGGGGTCTTGCGGATGGCTTGCTTTGGTCTCTTCTGATTGTGCGGGGATAGGCTAAACGTGCATCCAAGGCATTGACGCATCTACAGCGCCGTCAGCCAGCATGAGTGCCACACGATTCTTGACCATTCACTGAGATTATGTTCTAAATATCTGTGGCGGTGTCTGTAATCGGTGTTGTGATTGTGGCTTTGATGGACCACTCCAAACGATCTTGTCAGAGACGGCCGAGACAAATATGTAACTGCAACATCGTGAACCTCGAGGTAGCTGTGTGTTCAGAATGACGGACTGCTGTTCTATCAACGAGTCATCCTAGTCTCTAAACTACTGCAGCTAGCCTTGGCCTTCGAGATGACAAGCATAACTGCAACCATCATAGGCAGCGGGCATCCGGAACCAAAACCGCGGTCTATCGTGTCTGCTGGATCTTGGAATATCGGTCTGCTTGTAATATCTCCAGAACTAAAACTTGAGACAACAATGGTTCGCGTTCGGTTGCACATCGCTGCATGAGCATAACACCGCTTGAAGATCCGCGGATGTGGAGGCCCAAATTAGCTTGCACACCCATTCATTCATTCTTGTGATCAAAGTAGTCGTAGTCAGTCACCCTTTCATAGCACGACAACCACCATCGTGTTCCCGAACTCGACCGCCGGTGCTGATAACGGCCATACAAAGGTATTGGAGAAGCCCCAAAAACCCCCTCTTCTCCTCCACCATCTTCCACACACCGCTTTTTCCATTCGCCCCTCAATCCGACCAGACACAGGAATTCACGTTCGGCCTTTACCGGGCAGAGCCTCAACTTCTGGAGATTGACCATTGTCGATATGTCTTATTGGTATGATGCCTCGCGCAGGCAACCACCCACGGTTGCGTAGGTCTCACAATGATAGGCCGCTATCCTGCAGCTGGCCAAGAGCCCGTTAGTCTACAGCAAAAGAACTGTTTTTACTCGTCAATTTCCTATCTATAGACTACTCGGTGCTGATCAACGACGCGGTTTCTATGGCTATGCATGTTACATACCCGTTCTGCTAGCTTGCATAATACTGTTGTGGAAACGATCATTTTGAGAACGGGCGACAACCCAATCGTATCTGTTGCATGCGATGCTGTGATCTCTACGATCGATCTGGGATTCGCAGAAACGGACTTGATCTGGCTATACATTGACAGCGAGTTGCAACTTCACATGTTGTAGCAGTAGTGGTTGAGCTGCCACAGGAACGGTCACGGGAGAAACAACTGCCTATCGAACAACCTTGACCTGTCAAACTAGAACTGTGGCAATTGATTGTCATGATTTGTAACCACGGGTGTGTGCAACTGGGAGTGTAGTTATTCGAGAAAACGTGTCAGCTCTGTTTGTCCGATCTTCTGGATACCCCTGTCGGCAGTTCTCATGTTGTGAAGCCGGCTCTTCAGCATCACCCCATCGACCTTGTATGCATAACAATTAAGCTCAATTTCCAAACAACACTGGACATTATTAGAGAACAGCGTATGTCAACTTAGTCACAAGATGCACTCACGTTGGGCACGGTACAACCTTTATGCCCGATCAAACCACAATATCCAAGTCTGACACGACAGGTCGGTGATCCGAGATACGAACGCCATCATCGAAGCCATTCGCCAGCACGCCAAACGTCTTGACAACTGCCGTACGCGGCTCCTGGATAAACAAAAAGTCGATGCGCGAGGGTGGCCAGGAACCGCCGAAGCTCGTGTACGTCGTCTCGTTGCCGTAGTGCTTCTCCTTGGGTACCAGGTCCGACACGTCAGAGATGCCTGAGCCAGACGCCGTTATGGTCTTGTACGCCCCGTCATCGGGCTCGCTGTTGAAATCGCCGCCGATGAGCACCGCCGATGCTTTCTTGTTGCCGGCTTGTCCCCACTCACGGGCGAACTGGACGAGGAGCTTGGCGCTGTTCATTCTGGCTTCTACGCCGATGTGGTCGAAGTGGGTGCTGAAGACGACGACACGGGTGGCTGTTGCGCGGTGCTCAAACTCTGCCATCGTGACGATACGATTGAGTGCAGCGTCCCAGCCTCGAGACGGCTTCTCGGGTGTCTTACTCAACCAGCGGACTTCACTACGTACGTTTTTCCAGATGTCGTCGCGGTAGAAGATGGGAGAAAACTCGCCCTCTTCAGGTTTCTTACCGCGTCCACGGCCGATATGCTTCCACGGAGAACCCAAGTCCTCCTGGATCTCATTGACCTGATGGAAGAGACACTCCTGAAGACAGATGAAGGGGCTCTCTTGACCAGCGGTGATGAAATTCATTTGGTTGATGAGCTTGGGTCGGCGCTCAGCCCAAGGTCTTTCGTTCTTCTCAAACTTTGTCGTTGCGTATCGGACATTGTAAGTCATGATACGCAGAGGCATCTTCGATTTCTTGGCGGAGATATCCATTCTCAGCGTTGCGCTGGATGCTATGTCAAGTTGGGTCATGATGGGGCTGGGATGTGTTACGTCTTAGTAGTTGGTTGCTTAATAGGATAGGATGAGATTATCAGGTAAAAGGCAAGAGCGACGGCAAGCGAAAGTTGATTGTTTGAAGGAAGAGGGATGGAGTGAGGCTACAGAGCTATGAATGAAACGGCATGGAATGAGACGAGACGCGAAGCTCGACAAAACAGCTGAGCTTAGCTATCCAATGAGGTCATCACGTGGGGAAGGTTCCGTGTTATGCTGCGATAGGAATGGCGTCTCGTTTCCCCGGATTCGGATCTGCAGGGGGCTTCAGCCACGCTTGTCTACATTGAGATCTACCGAGATGCTGCGAATCCATTATTCCATCTAACAGCAATCAATGCCGATGTTCAATGCGACCAGGCTACATAGTCATCTTGGGTATTATCCTAGAGTAAACCAGCATGCCTTCAAGTCTGACCAAATGCCTTGGTCAACCAGCACTGGTGGGAACTTCTAGAGAACCCTCTCAACAAGCTTGATACCCTCGTCCTCAACCCTTGCTCGTATAGGATCGCAAAGCTTACGAGAATAGGGTGCCAGAACACCGGGTGTGTTAAAGGCTGGATTGCCATCCAACAAAAGCTGCGTAGCAATTCCACAGGTCAACCCAACACCCTTTGCCATCGCAGAGTAACCACCAGGACCACCAAAGAGCTCAAGGGTAGACGTGATCGTATCCTGTTGATGAGGTGTCAGTTATTTCCGTGATCTCCGAACTGAGATATGAATCACTAACCTTGGTGCCGTCCTTCCACTCTACTACAAACTTGTGCTGAAGCATCACCAAATCACGCTCGCCGGGCTGGTAGCTGCAGATCTGGTCGAGTTGAGCAGAAAGCGTGTCAAGGAGGTTACCATGTGTCTTGGGCACAAAGTCCGAGAACAGACCAATCCACCTAAGGCCAGAGAGGATCTGCTCGCGTTGTTCCGGTGATGAGAAGGAGCAAATCTCGTCCACCTTGGCCACGAGATCAGCCTCGCTCGTGGAAGCAGCACCAGTCATCTTCTGCTGGATCATGGCCCAAGTCATGCCATCCTGTAGCCAGTCCTTGCTGGTGAAGTCAAGCCACCCAAGTTCGATGAGAGCCTTGACCATGGCAGGGTTACCTTCGTATCGGAGCGTACCTCTGATGACGGTATGGGCTTCGGGGATCTTGTAGGCTTCACGGAATGAGGTAGAATCTCTGTTGGGATACGCGAGGAATGAGTATCCATCCATGATATGGTACGGGACTGCTGAGTTCATGAGATCCTTGTTAGGAACTTTGACGATCTTTCCATCCTTCAGAAAGGTGGCAGAATTCAATTGAGAAAGCAAAGCACCTCGGGGTGACCAGGAGAACTAACACATATAAAGTCAGCGGTGGTCTTCCACAGGATAGTTTGGGCTCACCTTGAAACTCAGTGGATTGTCAGATGCCTCAGGAGCAGGGAGACCGCCACAGTACGAGTAAAACTCCAGAACCTATACTAATTAGCATGGAAGAATAAGCGATGTGTTTGTGCCCTTACCTTTCCACCCTTTTCATTGACCTCATCAATGGTCTTGACGGCATACAAGTGGTCAATGCCAGGATCCATGCCAACCTCGTTCAGCACAGTGATACCAGCTTGCTTGGCCTCCTGCTCAAGCGAGCGGATTTCAGGAGACACATAGCTTGTGGTGACCACATTCGTCTTGCCCTTGATAGCTGATCGCACTACGCTGGCGTGGTAGGTGAATGGCACAAGCGATATCACGACATCGTGGTCTGCGATATTACGGTCGAGCTCTAGGGGGGAAACATCGAGCGTGATGGGATTGGTGCGAGCACGTCCTGCCGCGACCTATTGGGCGGTAGAGAGAGTACGACAGGCTGTTGAGTGACGGTTTAGTGCAAGGCTCCGAAGGAAAGCGGGAGAATGACATACCAATTGTGAGGTTGTTGGTGGGAGTTCGGAGCAAGTAATCGACACATGGCTTGGCGACCATGCCACTGCCGAGAATCAAGATCTTCTTCGCAGCCATTATGATGAGGGTGATCGTGAGTGATTATCACGAGGCGGTTTATCAACTTGGATAGCTAGCTATAATCCAGAGTATGGTGAATGGAGAAGAAGAAACCCCCGACGAGCTCTCTCAATCTCATATTTTAAATCCAATTGATTTAAAGTTGATTACATGTTGACTCTCTGCTTTATTTGCGATATCGGTCTGTTAAGGTTCCTCGCCGGTGAGTCAGCCAAACCGTTATCTGGAGAAGAGTGAGGGGTTCATCAGAGGTTCAGTGACTGATACCAACACAATCATCCATGGTAGTTCAAAAGCACATATACGATATTGAGCTACAAAAACGTTGAGAGCAGTGCATCAAGCCGGGTTGCGTTTGCGTGTTAGGCAGTACTGCGCAAGCCCGATCGAGTGTCTGAACTGGCTCAGAAGACCGTCAAAGCAGCTTCCCGCCTTCGATGTCAATTGGACAATCTCTTCGACAGAATAGAGCTTGGACGCCTAGAATTGTGCAATCATGTAGGGGTATTCCGGCGGGTATGTCTTCTGGATGGTCATCAGGAGAGCTTATTCATACTCAACCAACCATATCACATAGTCATGAGTTGAACGCCACCATACCTTAAGCTCGTACGACTGTCTCGCTCTGTCAACTATACGAAGGTGTCAAAGTGGTAGTGGTGGATCATGCGATATTCCCGCCTTGTTTGTCAATGGACATGTTTTGCTTGTCTCTTAAGCTCTGTACCATTCAATCGCAGCTGACGAGAAAAGATTGTCGCAACTGTCATTTCCCATCATTAGACTTTTGTCTCATCACTTTTCCGTTCAATGCATCGTAGCACAGGTTTGTGATCTCTATAAGCTCAGGCCATTGAGGGCTGGTACCCTCAAGCTTCAACATTGACCAACTCGAGCACAGCCCTACCCACGGAGGAAGAGATGTTTGCACGAAATGCACATCCATCAAGCAGATAAGCTCATAGCACTAATAGAAATGTCAAGCATGCATATTCGATCTATCTAGCACTTGCATTAGTGCGGTGCCCAAGCTCATTTCCAAGTTTGGGCATTAACTAGACTCCATCTTGCTATAGTCGGGCTAAGACACCGACTGTTCTGGACCGATAATGCCGCTACAAGGATCTAAAGCTCCAGCTTCACGATGCTAGACCGACACAAACACGAGCAGGGCATTGACCACTTGCTGGTACAAGTGGCGCTCGATTAGCGATAATCCTTGGTTGCGCTGCCAAGGTCCTGCTTGATAGCATTCAGAATTTTCTCCTCACCGTCGTTTCGCAAAGTCTCGGCTCCAGGAACGTGGCTCGGGTTGGGTTATCGAAGGCTCGCGCCATGGAAGACGCCAACTGTCAGTGCCTCATAGGAGATTCTGATGTCAGAAACACTAGCTTGCAGCCTTACGCTCGCTCACTGTCGGCTATCTAAGATATTGAAGGTTAGACTCATCCCTGACACTTGCAGGGTCCGGGTGTCCGAAGAGGAGTTCGAGGTTGTCCAGCCCAGCCCAGCCCAAGAAGCGAGGGACATGGGATCAGGTAGAGATGGGTCTGGTCTGTCCGCCGTTACATTGCGCAGGCGATTACAGATACAGCAACCCGTTTTTCAGCTGTAGAATTCTGGCTTGCATTAGCTGACACATTTTCAATGGGTCTACCGAATATGTCAACTGCGGCTGAGACCGGAACAGTCTGATCTCGGAAGAAGGGTGGGTCCATATCCGGAGGGTCGCCCGGTCCAGACCCATATTTGCGGCCCGTGGCCCGTTTCTGCCAACTGGAAAGGGAATCGTCTTCGGCGGGTGGACGTGATGACGGTAGAAACTATTGCTTTCTAGTGAAACTCTCTCTGCAGGTGAGATGTCTGTCTGTCTTGACGGGACGCGTCGACTGCGTTTCGGAACGGCGCATACCCGCAAGACCTGCTTCTAAACCAACCTCTGACTAGACCAACTATTTATCCGTTCATGGTGGAATCAAGGTTAATGAATCATGGTCCTATACCATGTGGTCTTGAAACTGAAGTCTAAAGCGCAAGAATGACGATACAAACATGTAACTTTTGGACATGGACAGCGGGAGATAATATCTTAATGCCGCATCTTCCAACTTGTAAGTTGTAAGTAAGAACAAAAGGCGGGTCCAGACCAGACCCCTGACCCTTGTTTGGTGTGGCTTGGGAGGGTCCATGGTGATCATGGGACATGGGGACCAGGGAGGGGGACCACAGGGTTGGATCAAAGCAGGATTGGAGGGACAGAGAAGAGGGAGGAATGGATGAATCTGGGGGAGGCTGGCGGAGGGGAAAGCCCATGATATGATGGGACAATTAGAAGTCGATATTTTGGGTTCTAAGGGCTCTCATCACACCCTTCTTTTCCCTTGATGGTATCCCCGAACTGGTGTAGTAACACACGTAATCTTCTGTGATCGTCGCAAGGGTCCATGTCCAACGCGGGAGAATTGCCCGTAAGTTATCGGTCGGCGACCCCAATAGTAAATGGGTTTGCACTGTAAAATGGGTGATTGATCACTCTCACTCTTACTATTACTCCCTACTGCTGAGTAACAGTACTACTCCTACACGAACTTGTTCACGAACGCATCTCGTGGCTTAGACGTGCGACCCTCCAAGTTTACGACGCCGAGCATTCTCATACCAACTTTACCAGCCCCTGGAAGTTGGCAGAAGAAGTAGAAGAAGCAGAGTTTTTAAAAAAGAACCTCATGCTTCCCCTCTCGCGTGCTTGACACCCGAAGCGTGATAACCCAAATATGGAGTCTTTGCGGATACGCTATTCGAAGCTGCAAGGCACCATGTACAACAGGCCTCATTTGCGGATCGATCTGGTAGGAAATGCCCGATCGCAAATTTGAATCATTGTTTGTCCCTGAGGGGTAAAGCATGACTCCTCTCGAGATATTCCGGCTTGGCCGGTGGAGCTGAGAGAGCAGGAGAGGCAGAGGCACAGTCAGATGAGAATATCTGGCTGTGGTGGTGGTGCCAACCATGTCTATCATGTCTCACTAGTACGGACGAGAACACCGACCCCGCGATGGACTTTTCTCTCTTTTCCAAGGAAATACCATTGCTAAAAGTCCATCACGAATCCAACCCCCATGTTCAGATGGACGAATGAGGGGTCATGATCTACCAAAACTAGTGCTGTAGTGTGTAGTGTGTAGTGAACATCACTCATTCTCTACCTCCATCCCAAGATTCACAGTAGATCCTTTTGTCGTATTACCTTTTTGCCTTTTTTTACTGGCGGCTGCAGCGCTAGACCCGTGGGCCCTATGTGCATTTGAACCTGTTTATCACTGCCAACTTGAGCCCGTGGCACCACCAATATTGACAGTTAGTAGACAGCCAAAGGGCAAAGGCGCTGAGTTATCGTCAGCCACCAACTCTTCTCAGCTCGTCTTCGTCCCTTGTTTGCTTATCAACCCGCTATTTTCAAACCCATGACTTCCATTTTCAGAGCCGGCGGCTCCCGACTATCCCATCCTCGGGCCGCGTGGCGTCGTCGTGCGCGCGACTCTACAGGTTCGTATCTCTCTTGGCTTCAACGACTTCACGTGCAGAGCCAGAGCCCCCGCCCTAAAAGAGATAGACCGATGACCACCCATTTTCCCAGTCATAGTGACCCTCTGCGCACACTCACGCTTACATGAATTCCAAGATATGACTGGGACTTGGGCCGCTTTTGGAGATACAGCCCTGTTTTTGTGAGTGGGTTCATGCAGCCATATTCTCCTTGGGGCCCTATTTCCAGCCATGTCCATGCCCATGCCTAGCAGCAGCATCAACCGGGCTGCCTACTGCACGGCTGATGCCTGTGTGATATGTCTCAGATAGTAGTAGCCTATGGAATGTGAGTGAAGTCGTCGAGAGAGGCTCGCTTGAATGAGTATATAGATGAGGCGTTCCTCGCCCGTTCACTGCTTGTTTCTTTGATCCTATTCGAGTACCGTTCATCAGCCTCAGCGTTCTTCGTGTTCACTCCCATAAAACACAAGAAACTGTCTGCGGTGAGTGACTTAAAAAAGGTTCTTCCATGGAAAAAGACGTCAGGGCATCCACTTTCTAGCCTTAAAACAATCCGTCTTTGTTTCGACCTTGTTTTAACACCCAAATCGCGGTGAAGCCTTTCAAGCCACCCACACCCACTTACACGAGGTCCCTGCATTTATATACCTCTGTCCTCCTCGATAGATACTCGATCAAATCAAAGCAACTTTACTCTACCCTACTACTACTGCTCTATCTACTGCTTACTCTCTACGAGTAACCAACAATATGACTACCGAAACTGAGATGCGCTCTCGTCGGGACTCCTGGCCTCCGACTCAGATGCGCCTCAAGCCTACCATCTCTACCAAGACAACTCCGCTCCCATCTCTGGACGACATCGACGATGATCCTCTTACATACTTTCTTACACCAGCTCCTCTCCTGGACCTCGATGACGATGCGGATGATGCCCTTTTCGACTTTGACGCAGGTATCGAAGACGCCAGTGCCCCTCGTCTCTTTATCCGCAGTGTAAGCCCATCCACCCTCGATGGACTCCGCAAGCCTGGCCTACGACCCATGTCTCCCGACTCCAGCTCCGAGATCTCAGAGTCCAACAACGAGGATGACGACGACTATGAGGAGGAGGAATACATCAGCTTCTCACCCAACAAGCACGGCCTACTTTCACTCCGGGATCTTTTCATCAACAGCCGCCCACCAGTCCGTCCCAAGACACCTGCCTTCAACCAAACCGCCAACAACACACTGCTTTCACCAAACACCCTATCAAGCAGCCCGAAGCTCCGTGGCAGGTCAAGGGGACGTGGTCGTCGTGGAGCCAGCTCAAGAGGTCACTCAGCATCTCGTCGACCTGGACAACTGTGGAGGGAGCCAAGCCCCGATGTATGGTCTATCGAGGAGGAGACCGAGGAGGAGTTGATGAGTGAGATTGGAAGCAGCTGTGGTGCTCACAGTGACACCAGCGATGATGAGGATGCCGAAGGTGAGAAGCGAAAGGAGAAGAAGACCAAGCCTACCAAGAAGGTTCGCTTTGTGCTTCCAGCTGTTGAGGTTTAAGCTCAAGGCTGTGAAGAGGAAAGAGGAGGAAACATCTTGCATAAGTCGGCGTTTCAGGTTCTGCATATCATTTCAAGTTTCATTTCTTTTCTAGCATCTATCTCAGGTAGCATCTGCATATAGGCGGCGTTTCAAGGCTTTGCATGGCGGGAGTGTTGGGATCAGGAAGCAATGGCTGGTCCAGGGAAAGGATACCTATTTGTTGGGCATGCATTCATTTGATGCATCATTTTTCATTTGTTGAGGAGGATGGGAACACACAAACTCATCAGGCATATACTCGTTCATAGTACATTTTTCCCGGAGCAATCCGTTTTCGATACCTATTTGGATTTCGGGGATACCGGTCTGCGCAATACATTGGAATTTAGTTTTGGGACAATATTTTTCGGACTCTTTTGATGATAATCTTGTGACACAATGAGTCTTTGTACCTCGTGAGACTGAAACTCTAGTAATTGTAATTAAGTTAAAGCGTGTATGTCCTCGTGATGTGCTCTTCTTTGTGCTGCCTTGGAACAGCTACTAGGTTGGTCATGTCTGAGATTAGGACGGACAAAGACTCTGTCAGGTGACACACGCTTAATTATTGTCTTCTTGATGGAAATTCGTTCCAATATTCGGGTACTCCGGGCTTTCATTTCTCTGCACTGAAACAGTCCACTTTGTTACATGCCATTCATATCGGCTATTTCTTGGACTTGATGATGGTACTCCGCAGAAGTGTTGACGTCACATTCAGTACTTATAACCAAATTACATTCAATATCACCAGCATTACTCTGAAGTTCGAATGGGTTCTCATATAACGTAACACCCTGGCTCTGTTATGTTGTGCAACTGTAGGATAGATCCTGTTACAGAGCATCTGGCGTTCTAGGGTAAGTTGTCTCTCAGCCCCAGATAAATAGGTTGAACACAACACGTTCTGGAACATAAGCTTAACCAGATTTCCGAAACACTAATCGTTCATGAGAGCTGAAATACCTAACTGTCTAACTTGACATGGTATGCGGGAAGTGGACGTTTAAGATCTCGGTTGTGGATTCCGGCGCCACAATTCTAGAAACTTGAGACTTTTCGGATCTCGAAATATTATTTTCGTTGATCGGGAGTATTTGCGGGTCGCATAAAGAGCGGTATACTTGTTCAATTCTCAATGGAACGTTCATGCTCGGCAACAAACAAAAAGCAGCGCTTACTTGTGTTCGCATCGAACCAGAAGGTAGTTGATCGTGATCTATGGATGCCCAACGGGCGAGATTGGCTCACTTGACTCCATGACCATGGTTCTTCTCCGCGGTTAGGAAAGTCTAAATGCACGAAACTTGGATATCTGTTATGTCTGTGGCTGAAACAATATAACTATTCTTGGCCTTAAGATTGGATGGCCTCCTCTTTGTTCTTTCTGCTTCTTTGGTCAGTCGTCGTCAGCAACGAAAACAAGGCGCTGTATGGCGTTTTGAGGCTAGCAGCTGTTTGGCCAAGATTTGGGAGGGACACCCATGTCAATGTTGTTATTGCTGTGTTGTTCGATGGATGGTAGTCTGCGTAGATTAATGGTAGTGCAGCATGTCGGTTATTGAATGGGCTTGGAGATGAGATTAATGTATAGTCGATAGCTAGGTATTGTCGTATATCGTCAATACGAATTGGGAAAATCGGAAAGACCCTGGAGATCAAGACATTCCACCTCGTAAATAAGGAAGCCCATCATTGTAGATCTTCAATGCCCAAAGCAATACCGGATTGGAGAAAATCGGAGATCGGGTACAGCCAGACACGGGAGGCTTGGATTTGTCGCAGTGGGCTTGGACAGATGATTGTCTTCAAGGGCCACGCTAGCCTATCATATGACAGACATCTACTGAAACCCACTAATCTATGGCCAAGGGGTTTGATAATTGACCCACTGAAGCCCTGGAATAGTCCCTGTCAATACGGCGCCACATCCCACTATCCCTGACCCTGATAGGTGGGATGGTAGCTTAAGTGTTGTTTACACTGAGCTCGAGGTGGGGCCCCATTTGGTTACCTGGGACACCCGCGACTCAAGTCAATGGTCAATGGTCCAGGACGCAACCTCCAAATTCAATGGAGGGCCCTCTCCAACAGCTCAGGGCATGAGTCTGAGTGGCATAACCATAACAATCTTACCTTATCGTCCTGTAACCTCTCACATCTTGGAGAACCCTCCATTATCCTATCATTTGCACAAGGCTTTTTGCCATCTCATTCATTGACTTTGTCACCCGGAAGTATTACGTTAACGTTGCCATCCGTCATCTTCCCCTCTTCATCTGCATACCTACCTACCCACTATCGCTCTTCATTCCTCTCCTTTGCGATTGCAACCAGTGTAGCTCAACGGCTGCTCCGCCTTTCTCCAAAGCTTCCTGTAAACTTTACCGGACGCTGCAATACCATAATCCGACAACGCATCATTGACGACATCAACGGTCGTTTATCGCCAAGCATCGAGAGAGCGACTTCAGCCTCGACTTGGACCCCGACCGTTTCTCTGCGACAGCTGCGCAGCATGTTACCGAGCTTCAGGTACGAATCTCATGAGCGCTGCTCCTCTGTGACGCATCATGCTTCCCCGCCACGTATGCGGCTAGGCCGAACAACAAGCTCACCACTTCCCATTTCTAGGTAACTGAGATCATGTCATCATCAAATCCGACTTCTCCAGAGGAAGCTGTAGAGGAAGCCGTCCTAGACCCCGAGACCCCGCAGAAGACCACCGAAGAAAACGATGGAAAAGAGACACCCAAGTCGGCGCCGCCAGCTGCGACTCGCGGCCGACCGCGTGCTAAGTCGACAAAAGAGCCCACACTTCTCCATGACTTTCTTCTAGGACGACCCTCGAGGTCGCGGCAGGCGCTCGAGCGCCAGAGGAGGATGAGCTTGGAGGCTGTCAAGGCTGAGTTGCGCCACGAAATGAAGCAGTCTCAAGTCAAGCGCGTTCCACCCCCTAATGGCGTCCGTGATCGAGTGAAGAAATGGCAAAAGGCCAATGCTGCGGCCATGGAGCAGACTCCAGACGACGCAGCCACCGAACCCCCCGACGTTGCATTCGAAGATGAGGACTTCATGAGTGTGACAGAGGAGGATCGGGTTCGCATCAAGATGAGGAAGAAGCCCAAAACACCAAACAATAAAACGAACGAGACTCTGCCCACAGAGACCACAGAGGCCACAGGAGACGCAGAGGCTATCCCTGATGAGGAGCCCGCCAAAACACCCATCAAGTCACCCGAACCGCCACCGCCAGTGACACCAATGACACCAACAACACCGACTCCGGGGAAACAAGTAAAACCACCGCCTAAGAAACGTGTTGTTAGCGACGAACATTGGAGAAAGAATCGGAAGCATGGAACGCATGGAACGCATGGAAACAAGAAGACCTCACCTTCTAAAGTCCCCGCCCCGGGAAAGATACCCAAAGACTTTGTCTTCCGCACCCAAGCTAATCCCAAGGTTGCCAACAGAGTCAAGGCTTGGGCAGAAATGGTCGAAATTCCAGATCCACCACCGCCGAGGAGTCATAAGTCGTCTAAATCGGTCGGCGCAAAACCATGGATGGACGATACAGACAGCGAGTTCATGAGTGATAGCGAATTGACAGTAAGCAATGTCAATAGCAGTCGAGTAACTGCGCAACGCTCTGCCAAGTCAACACCAGGACCCGATGACGGAATCCGAGTCAGACCCATGAACAAGAAGAGACAAAGCGGTGATGGCATCCGGGTGAGGGCCATGAGGACGCCACTCACTGACGACGAAGGAATTCGAGTAAGACCTATGAGCGAGGTCTCGTCCAATGCCGGAAGTACGGTGCGGAGTGTCAGGTTACGGCTGAAATCTGCTCCTAGCTCACGGAGACCTAGTATGAGCGACGTGAAAAAGGAGATGAAGAAGCAAATGACAGACACCAAGAGCGTTAACGGAGACAATTCATCTAAAATATCGTTAAGTAAATACGCCGAAACTTTCGAGGGTTCAGAATGGTCCAAGACAACAAGGACAAATACCGTACCCTTCAAACTTACGAAAGAGAATCCCACGGTTGATACTCCTACGAAGAAGAGAGTCCCGTCATCAGGCAAGCTAAAACCTCGACCCAAGAGCTACCAGCCTCCGACGACAAAGCAAAAGGGCAAGGAAACGTGGGTGCCTGATGATGATGATGAGTCCGCCATTGAGCCCTCTCAACTTGATGGATCAGACTTGTCTTCCAGTCTTCTGGCCAAGTCTATAGCAGACATCCCAGGAGAAATTCCATGGGGCAACTCTGCTTTTACTGAACTTGATCTACCTCTACGCGCTCGTGGAGGACCACTTCGAAGTCGTCCTATCCGTCCTGCTCGTCCTGCGAAGCCCGAGAGGAACACCAGCTTCAAGAACATGCCAAAGGTTTTCAAGAAGGTCATGGAGGGCGCCAGCAAGGTGATTCACGAAATCAACGAGCACCCTCCCCCAAGGGATGCTGTGCCTAATAAGCCTACCAGTATTGAGAAGTGGCTGAATACTACGGTTGATCCTTTTGTTGAGGGCGAGTCCAAAGGAAAGCCTTTGGACGACGATTTGTCAGATGAACCATCTTCTCCCGAGACAGTCAGGACTCGTCGCGTCGCATCTCGTACCGAGAAGAGGAAGGTGTCTTCCTCGACTATGAGCAAACCAGATACGGTAGACAAAGCTATTCATGAGCCATTGCCAGCGACGCCGGAGCCTGTGCAGGAGGCCCCGAAGAAACCCCAACCTACGCCTTCACCAAAGCCTGCACCTAAAGAGCCGTCACCAGAGCCTGAGCCTCCTAAGAAGGCAACACCAAAACCAGCAACCCCGAAACCAGAGCCCAAGGCCGAACCTAAGCCTGAACCTGAGCCAGCCCCCGCCAGAGAGCCTTCACCAGAGACAATCACGGAACTCTCAACAGACCTCTCAACAGAACTCACTCAAGAAGTATCGCCAGTGTCATCACCCGAACCTGAAGCCAAGGCGAAACCGAAGCGTCAAGACACAAAGTACCCGCCAAGGGGGGGTTCACCTCTCGCAGGCTTGAAGAGAACGAAGGCAACGCGAAACACAGCTTCTCCTGTCAAGTCTAGCCCCAAACACTCACTTTTTGGTATGCTCAAGGAAGCTTTCACGGGTGAATCAGGCAATTCTCTTCCCAAAGTGAAGCCCTACACAAGTCGAGAAGAGCGACCATACGACGATGAGCCTGAAACCTTGTATGCCGATTCTAGGTACAATGACTCTCGTTATGACGACTCCCGCTATGAAGATTCAAGGTACGAGGAGTCAAGATACGATGACTATCGACGTGAAGATGATCGTTACGATGACGAACGCACTTACGACGACTCCGAGGATGGGACCGAAACAGTATTGTCCAAGACTGAAAAATTGAGAAGCGTCAGATCCGCATCTCCCGAAGAGGCGCGCAAAACACCTCAACCTCAAAAGAAAACACCAGAGCCTCAGGAACCGCCTCAAGAGCAACCTCGAGAGAAGACTCCGGAACAGGAACAACAGCCAGAAGATGCTCGTATGTCACTACCGTCAGCGCGTATGATGGGTCCGCGTCTCCCACCGCCAACTAGGGGCCAGTATGAGTTGTCAACAATTCTTTCCGGGGAGGGTTCTAGCGCTGTCGAATCGGATCTGACGACTGATGTCACTCAATCCACTCTTACGCAATCCACCGGTTTCACTAAAGGAAGCCGACGTTCGAATTCTCGTTCGAATTCAAAGAACCAGGGTTCTGGTCTTAAGCGACGTCTGACACGTCACTCGGATCTTGTATCTGTGCTCTCACTGCCCGACGATAAAAACGTCCCCAGCGCCATCATAAGTAACCGCTCAAGACCCAGTATGCGAAAGAGCCGAGGTGGGGCCAACGATGTGACGAATGACGACCTGCTTAGGGAATTTCGCGAAGATGAAAGTCTCTATCTTAGAGAGTTGAAGACATTAGTCTCTGGTGTTATTCCAGTTCTTCTACAGCAGGTCGTTAACGGCGACAATGCGAACGAACTTTTCGGGTCTGGTGACCATGTCACCAAAGCCGACGCCCTATCGAAGTCTGTGGTGAACATGGGTGTCGCTCTTGAAAAGCTTCAGATGGCTCATCGCAAAGCTCCAATTCAAGATATCCGTCGACTTGCTTCATGGGGTCATGGTGTTGTACCCATCTACCACAAATACCTGGACGCCTGGAGACTGGGCTTCCAAGATCTCGTCGTCAATCTCGCACCGGTAGCGGGAGTGTTGGATGATGAAGACTCCCTTGTTGGTGCTATGCCACGAAACGATGCTGGCGATATCGTTGATGCCGCCGGAGAGCGAGTTGACGTGGCTCATTTGCTCAAGAGACCTTTGCTCCGACTCAAGCAAATCGCCAAGTTCTTCAAGTGTGTTGACTCTATACTTGGAACTAACGATACCTACGATCTTATGAACGACTTTGAGGATCTACAAGAAAAGGCCCGTCGTCGACACCGCGAGGAAACAGCCAGGTTGACAGATGAGGATGCGATCAACACCGACACTACCAGATCGCGCGACCTCCGAACGCTGACTGCTATGGATGAGGTGTACATCGAGCCGTCGCGTCAAGTCAGCGCAAAAGATTTCTTTTCCCTAGACCTTGCGCACTCCAATGGTCAACGTCTCGAGTGCCAGGTCGAGTTGGTACATCGAGACAATCAACGCTATCCTGAAGACAAGGGCGACCTTTTGATCCGCGAGAATGGTGTCAAGGGTCGATCATACCTTCTGTTCCCGCCAGTCCCCATTGAATTGATTTCGGCCAGGACAGGAGATGATAATTTTGATATGGTTGTCATGATACGGGGAACACACAACGACAGGCCATGGCACGAGCTACTCACACTCACGACCGATAACGAAGATCAGATTTTGGACTGGCTCGACATTCTCCCTGTCTCTCCCGTACCTCCCAGAGGCCCAGAACCTAGTGTGATCGATGACGATGAACCGTACTCACAATCCCGCATGCCCGATGTGCCAGTCGGTGTGCGAGGGTCTTCTCGCAAATACTCAGCTCAATCCCTGCGGAACTCACATTCCCGCCGCTCATCTGCCGCCGAGTCACCTCCAGCAAGCCCAACCACACCCAAGCAACTTCCAGCTAGATACCGCCCACGATCTGCCTCGCCAGTGACTCCTCCCCCTCCTGCAAAGTCGCCTGAATATTACGATCTCCAGGGTACAGCAAACCAGTACGACTACCAATACGATGAGCGACCTATGACCTCACAGAGCATGCAGCCTGATCCTCTCAATATCCGCAAGAGCGATGTATCCCAACGGGATGACGGCGCACCACCACCACCAGCTCACCGAACCTTTAGCCCTAGCCCTCAACCTCAAGCCAAGTCCAAGTATTCCAAGCCGCCTCCTCTTCAACCACCTACCAGCAGCGGAGTCAAGCGCCGCGGATCTTCTCCCCTCAAGCACGAGTACTTGCCTTCGGACCAGTCATCGATATCAGGCACATCTTACACTCGCAGCTACGAGAACTCCGAGGAGGAAGACTACACTGAATCAGACTATAGCTACGATTCTTCTGATGAGGACGATATCGAAAGCGTCGATCTACCTGAAACCGAGCTGGGAGTCAGCATTAGGGACAACTCCAGATCTCGAGACCACATCAGAGAGGAGCTTGATAGTCATCTGGAGACCCTGCATGAAGAAGAGTACGCTGACGACGAGCCTAAACGCCACCAACTTCATGAGTCCATCGTATCAGGCCCAGCAGACAGCTTGACACCTTCCAATTCCGCTTCTCAAGCTGGCCTGTACGGACAAAAGGTTGCACCAGAGGAGACCGTCCAGAGATACAGTGCTATGATTTCCAGGTGGTCCGATAAGGGCATGTGGAAGAACATCGCCGCTGAGAACCTTTCCGTCATTGTCAAAGCGGGTATCATTGAGGCCTACATCGCCAACAGTTCATCTGAGCAAGGGGACAAGCCAATACTTGCACTTGATCTCACTCCATTGGTGCTCATCCGTCAGAGCACAGCTGTTGATCTCGAAATCCGCTCTTCAGTTCGATCAGATTGCCAAATGGCCAACTCTCACGGTGGAGGTAACTTCCGCTTCCGATGCCACAACGGACCTGACTGCTACAACCTTTACATGTCTGTTCACCACTCCCGTCTCAACAACCAAAAGTTCATCCAACTCGAAAACGAAGCACGATTCAGAAGCTTCGGTGAGCAAAGGCCTCCTGTTGAGTATAATGATGATGCAAGTAGCCGACGACGAAGCTGGTTCGGCCGTAAGAACAGCTACCGTGGTTCCGTCCGTGCCCCTACTCTATCATATGACGGTGCAAGCACTACTCCCTCATCCACTCTCTCCGCCTCCAGCTTCCTCAAGAGACTTACAGGACGTGGACTGCCCTTCAGCTTGGCCCGCTCATCTGTCAAGCGCAACAGCCGTTACGGCGGCACCAACACTCCCGGATCTTCCTCTTACGGCGACACCACACCGCGATCACCTTCAATCAGCGTCGAGAACAGCGGCCGCGGACCCTCGAGCTTCGGTACAGAGGACCTTAAAATTCGACTGCATCTTCTCGTCGCCGCTGCCAAATGGGAGGACTTTGGCAACTGCAAGCTCTCCATTCAACGACCTCCTCCTGGTTGGCGCCAGGCTCTTCGTGCCGACCACGGTATGGAGAAGCGGGTTACTGTCACTACTATCCCTCGCAAGAACTCAGAAAAGCCAAAGGTGTTGCTGGATGCCGTCCTGGGCAGTGGTTGCTTCACGGCAATGGGCAGCCGTGGTATCGTGTGCGGCGTCTGGGAGGAGATGAAAGACGACAATGGTGTTGTCGGCGTTGTTCCAGCTACGGGCCCGACAGGCGGCAACATCAAGAAGTGGTGCTTCCAGTGCGCCAGTGTCGCAGAGGCAAGCTGGGTGCTGCGACTTGTTCATCAAGAAGTCATGACCATCTAATACTCTCAACCAAATTCCCTTGCATCACTTTTCTTGTCCTTATACAAGCACATTCACATCCCTGGGCTTTCCCAAATTATTGCGTTTTTATTATATCTTGATATCCCGGTGTTGCTCAGCACGCCATCATTTCTACATCTGTTTTTCTCCTCATCGCAAAGCGTGAGACTTAACGATACCACATCTTTCTTGAAGCCTTTTTTAATACCAATCTTGTTGTTCTGCATCTAGACATGGGCGGACGGCGTCTGGGCGGATTTGACCTGGAATTCCGGTGCAGTCTTGGACCCGGGAGAGTACATTATCAGCATGGATTTGTGGAGTCTTTACGAATGTGTTGGGGGTTACTCTTTTATTGAACATATGGGGAAGAAGAAGTGGTATATATGTAGTGGGTGACAATGGATTACGTTTTACAAGACAGTATCCTTGGATTTATGTGACGACCGTAGCATGTTTTCATTTCCTATATTCCGTCCATGTCGTTGCTTCTGTCTGCTTGATAGGACGCCCAACGCCCTGAGTTGGTTACCCTAAACTCAAAGGTCTCCAACTTTACAGCATAGTCCAACCAACTTTACAGCAACGCACCATGGGAAAGTCCCAAGCATGATAGAAACTCAGCCTACGGATCGTCATGATTCCAAACAACCAAAAAAACAACTCCATTCCCAATCCCGACGCTGTATACTATGCCGTCGTCAAACTCTGCTTTGTTGCTTTCCGCATCAAAGAGGTGGGATATTTTAACTGTTATACAAGAACCACCGATATCGATATGCTCCTCAATGCCATCCAGAGATAGACAGATATTTATCATAAACAAAAAAGAGGCCACCCTAGTCTATAGAGGCGTGGCAGCTAACCATCCTGAACTACAAATGCAAGAAAGCGATTGAGCATACCCTCAGGAAAAAAGCAATGTGTCATAAGCTCATGCAGGTGGAGGAAGGGGGTGTGGTTTGCCGCCATCGACAATAATCTGCTCGTGTATGCGAGAAGCTGTGTCGCCATATTCAAGACGTTTCCAAGTCTTGATACGGGCTTCGTTGGTGTCGACCTCGAATAGACGTACTCGACGATGGTAGCCACCATAACCGGCGTAGCCACCGAAGCCGGAACCACCAGCGTAGCACATCCACATGGCAGGGATCTTTGTCTCTCCCTCACCTGTCATAGATAGGGAGCAATAATCGTTGCAGTGGTCACTAGGAACTTGGTTAGCGGTTGCGATAGGCAAGGTAACTACGCCAAACTTACTGTCCTGCGCTGACCATGACGACGCCCTGTTCTACCAGAGCATCGCGGAAGCCAGAATTATAGACCGGAGCGGTAACTCCCTCCTTCCAGTCACCAACACGCGGTAGTGCTGGGTCAGCATATTCCGTCAGGGGAATATGTATAAAGGCGATGTCCATATGTCGACCGGTGTATTCATTATGGTTCTTCTTGAGACCCGCGGCTGTCTTTCTGAACCACTCTATCTGGTTAGGCTTAACCCAGTCATATCCGGGAAAGTTGCGCTCATCAGGTGTGTAAGCATGGGTATCTAGAAGGTAAATGGTTAAAGCAGAGTGATCGGTCTTCCCACGGGACAGGACTTCGACGTAGTAGTTGCCAACACCGTCGATTTCAGCTGGGCCGGCAGTGGAAAGCGAGTATGGAAGGTTCTCCATGATTGCCATCTGCGCCTCGCGAGACATGGTCTTTTCATCGTCGTGGTTACCGAAAATGGCAGCATAAGGAATCTTTCGCTCAATGAGAAGCGAAACGATCTTGAACATGGCCTAGATGATGTTAGTAGGCAACAATGTGACAAAGACATTGGGTGAAACACTAACAGTTGGTGCGTCTGGTGCTGTGTCACCGTTGACTTGGTCACCACTCAGTACTACGAGATCAGGTTTCTCATCATCAAGAATGCGGTTGACAAAGTCCAGTGTCCTGGGATCAGCCTCGCATTTACCACCATTGTAGGAATCAGGAACGGCCTCACGGCATGCGCCGACCCCGGTACTAAGATGCAGATCACCGATCTGCATAATCTTGTATCGTCCATCCTTGTTGATCCTGGGTTGAGGCTTCTTAACCTCGCGGGCCGGGCCTCGGCGCACAGTCAGTTGAACACAAAGCAAGTGTCCGCCTGTGTTCAATAGCAGGGGTGTCCCCGTGACCGCATATCCTTCTCTTGCCTCAACAGCATCATCTCCGAAGAGAACATCAAGGTCGGTCACAGCCTGCTTCGAGTCGCTAGCCTTCCTCTTGGCTGAACGCTTGATCCAGATACCCGCAGCGCGAGGCTCCCAAGGGTCATCAGATTCGCCTTTAGGCTGGGGTTGAAGTCTACCGACGGCAACGTCCACCACCACTCGGTCGTCTTCGGTGAGGTCCTCCTCATGCTTGCGCATGACATACAAGTAGGCGCTCGTAGTCCATGTTCTACCGAGATACAGATCTTTATCAACTCGGTGCCACTCTTTTCCTTGATCGCAGGAAGAAAATGGATTGACACTTGAACATGTGGCTATTGTAACATCGGTAACGATGAGTCCGGGATGGTGGGATGGCATGTAGCCATGAATCGAGTTGGGGAGGACACGATAGTTGCGGTCGAGGAAAGCGATGACGAGGAAGGTAAAGAGGGCAGCGCCAGCAAGCTGAGCAGCTGTTCGGACCTAATAATGTGAATATGGTCAGTCAAGCAGGCCTTTGTGTGCTCCCCATGCAAGGGAGTTTGGAGATCGAGACGTACAATTCGTCGAGTCATGATGCAAGGATTGACAAAGTATGGAGGTCAACACCTAGGCAAGAACCGCTCAAGAATGATTATAAGGTGCTGATCGTTTCAAGTGGAAATAGCCAGGCGCTGGCAATTGGAACGGGCATTCAGGGACTGGATGGTAGGCTGAGCTTTTCGCATCTTCTAAGGGGTCGGGCGATGGCTATTGCATGGTTCGAGGTCGAATCGAGAGTAGGAGTAACGGAAATGGATGCGCCCGAGTTTTCCGGTCGAGTTAAGACGGTCTTGAGGGTCGCAGGTGGTTATGTAGTAAAATCGAGGGTTTCGCAGGTCGTTGATGTCAAGGTTGATATCAGATGAAGCGATCGACAAATCGTGGGGACGGGAAGAGGGGGACGTGACGAGACGAAACCCAAGCAACCTAAGTTAAAGTTGGTTTGGTGAAGTTTAGACTTGGAGAGTGGCGAAGCTATTTCACTGGAGAGGAAAAAAAAAAGAAACGGTTACCGAAATGAGACTCTTTGACTGGATACAAATCTAAAATGAAAACAGGAGAATCTCAACTTCCTGACCGCAAAAAAGGGCCAAAAGCCAAGAAATTATTTCGAGTGATACTGTACGGATACCTGCTCGACGGTTTTGGTCTCCTCCTTCTCATTCCCCTGGTCTGGTATCTACCTTACTTTACGAGCTGTGGAGAAGCCGGACTGGGACCCGGAAGGTCAGGCTTGGGCCAGGGGGGAGATCTGTGGCAGCAAGCTTTTTAACCTCTGGATAGGGCAGTCTGGGGAACAAAATTCAGGGACCTAACTGTACTGTCAACGGTACGGTTATCGTTATCCACCAAATTCAGAGTCACAAATACTGTTAAGAGTATTAATACAAGTAAAGAAATGCTATATCTCGGACCCTTACATCCGGGACTCTTTCTGTACGATTCTTGCACAAGTACAAAAAGAGGTTGCTCAGCTGTACATGCCATTCTGGGGTTACATCGAACGGATGCACTCTACAGCCGGCCACGTGAGGCCCTCGACAACCATCCATTTCTAGATGTAATCATGTGGTAACCGTCATCTGAGGCTGCCGGTCCCTTATTCATGACCTGTTTGTACTAGGCAGCCAAACAATATTGTATCGACCCGTCGTTTGGTGAGGATGAAAAGAACAGCTTCTGTAACTGCTTGCATCTTCTTTGTTGCGCCGAGCATGGACCGTATTGCATTTGCTGAGTGTAGACTCACTGTGCGTAGAAGAACGACGCCTACCAAATAGCTTGTATGGAGCCTACGGACAAAGAGCTCTGCTAGCTCCCTGGGCTTCTTTGTGACGGGAGCTCGGATGGTCCGTGCGTCCATCTCTTTGCTAACAGAAAGGAATTTGTGTCCAATAGCTGACAATAATAGCTCCACCACTTAAAAATGCCATAGTGCCTTCCATTTATTGTCAGGCCTCGTTACCAAACAAAGGAAGGACCAGAGCGACCGTGGCGACCCACTAAAATCTAGAATTCATACACCAAGCGTCATCCCCAACCGCGCGTACCAAAGCTGAGCTTCCATTCTTCATCAACTTTCTTTCGAGTCATCAATCCCACGCGCATCATTATTGCTCGAAGCTACTATCCACAATCAGGATCGCCGTCACGTTTAGAACTCATCTAACGCTCTTTTAATCTCAATTTCTCACATAATGGCTGAATACGCCACGCTCAAGGTGCCTGAGCTGAAGAAGCTATTGGCCGAGAAGGGCCTTCCTCAGACTGGCAACAAAGCAGATCTGATCTCCAGACTCCAAGAGAACGAGAACAAGCAGCCCGAGCCAGAGGCGAAGCCCGGTACGTCCATCGAATCCTGATTCGCTCCTATTCCCTCGCGCGCAAAATTCGTCGCATCGAAGAAAACATCGACTAATTGTGTCTTTTTCAGCCGAGAACAAGGAGGACGAGATTAGTTACAGCGACGACGAAGCTCCCGCTGCACCTGCCGCTGCTGTTCCCGCTGCTACCTCTGCGCCCGCCGCCGAAGCTCCTGCCGACGAGGCTGCTCCTGCCGAATCTGCAAAGGCTGAGGAGGCTGCGGAAGAAAAGCCCGAGGAGACCGCAGAGGCCAAGGCTGCTGCTGAGTCCGAAAAGTACGCCGCTGGATTGTCATCCACTGCTGCCGATGAGGAGGCTAAGAAGCGACTCGAACGCGCTAAGCGTTTCGGCATTGAGGAGGACGATGACGCGAAGAAGCGCGCCGACCGTGCGAAGCGATTCGGTCTCGATGAGAAGGAGTTGGCTACTACCCTAGACTCCGCTCTTCCTGAGCGTTCGCGAAAGCGAGGCCGAGAGGCCAAGACTGAGACCGAAGGAGGCCGACCGGGTAAGCGACAGAGTATGGATCGACGAAACGGTCCTGGCGGCCGACGACGTCAAGGACGCGGTGGCCGCGACGGAGGTCGTGACGGCGGCGCTCGAAAAGAGGGTGCTGCAACCCGAAGCGGTAGCGGTATTCTCAACGACCCGGCTGAGAAGGCCAAGGCAGAGAAGCGCGCTGCTAGATTCGCTGGAAACTGATCCCTTGGACAACAACGTTACCAGAAGGGGGCAAAACATACTTACATGAATGGACTTCACTATTTGCACAACAACTTTATTTTTCGTTTCCCAGCGCAGGTTATCAAGGATACTAAATGAATAAAGAGGAACACGGCGTTTTCGGTCGGTCAATTTTTTTCTCCCATCACTCAAAGCCTTCAGGATCTCAAAGACTGGGCTGTTCGCACCGTAAGGCATCAAGTCAGTTTATTTGTGTTGGAAAGATTCATCTTCCCAGATCAAGGGTCAATCCCTTTGCTACCCCATGGACTTCCGGGTAATTCGTTGTCGATTTCATTAAGACTTCGCCACGAACAGCCTAGTGGTAGCTTGCTTTTGGGAAGGCCTTGTTGACGACGCCTTCGACTACCGGGAGAGTGATTCTTCAACGGATATCTCGCTACAGAAAAAAATGTTCTACGCTCCGAAATATCTCGGGTTAGTAGAACAAGACTAAGATACTAGCTACCTCAAATTTTTCCCCTATCTTGAGGTTATCCGGACACGGTGGCTTTGTATACGCGAGCTTTTTGTACTGGGATGATCCCTCGATATCGGAAGCAATCGCACGATCCGAATGGCTTCCCGTTCAAACTAAGGATTTAGCATCTCCGAACTTCTGGATTTTGATCAACAATATGGAGATCAAGAAACTTAACCTCATTTATGCTAGCCTCTTGGTAGGAGGCTTTTCGGATACGAACCGAAGATGGATACAGTACAAGTTGGGTCCAGGCTGACTTGAAGCTTCACATGCATATCCACTACACCTCAACACCATGACCTTGCCAGAGTTCCACAGAGGATACGGCGGGAGTGAGCTTCCAGGACGGGGAAGTCTCGTTTGAGCTTTAGCTCCCGTGACATTTGTGCGCCGTTGCACGACTGCCGGGGCCGCGATGCTGGTCTTGCGATACCCCTATTCCCAGGACCATCTGGACTCTCGATGCTACAATTCTGACTGATGGTGAATTATGTTGCACTAAGAGGGCTCAGCGGAAGTTCTGGATGGACAGGAAACAAAGTTTTCATGTTCCTGCAGGCACCGATCGTAACTTCGGGAATCAGCTGCACTAGAGCTCATGGCTGACGAAGTGACTGACAAAACAGAAAAGACAGTTCAGTAGTTTTCGTAGCTCAACTCTATATTGGCCGATTGTTTGCGTTATATTCTTACAGCTTGACCGAAATTCTGAAAAACAGCCCTGTAGGGATTCAAGAAATACACGAGTGCCAGCGATTCGTGAATACATCTAGCCATTAAGCAGATCGATGCCGGTGATGGAGAAAGGAGAAGGGGTAGTAGACCTTGGTCGCTGGGATCTTGTCTTGTACGATGATCGGAACAAGGAAGCACATGATGAATAGCTCCAATACGTCTGCAACCAACGAGAAAGACCAACCCGCGGCTGCGCTAATCCCACAGTTCCTAAAAGGTCTATTATCTGTTGGAAGACGCAAGCCACTATCTCCGTTGTCGGACGACTTTGTTGCGTGCTAGACAAACATGCCGCGACTACCATGTCCCAATGGCCAACATCTTTAATAAACAGGAGGAGCAGGCACTACACTATAAAGCGAGATAATACCGTGATCACCAACAACGTGATCCTCTGGCTGTCATGTTCCCAAACGCTTAGCTTCAAGACCAGTCTCAAACGATTAACCAATAGCAGCCCCAAAACCCCTGCTCATTCGATAAGGCAACCCTGATCGCCGAGCCGTCTGGCGGCTATGGTTGGCAGGAGGCGGCTAAGGCAATTGGACCACCCCGGACAGAGACTCCAGTGTCTCCAGTTGCCGTTGGACGTACCAGAGCCTGTTATTCCCTCCAAGTCGCACTCTCTATTTCGGTGGTGTCCCGCTGGATCATCCTCCAAGCGAAATAACGGATATTGGGCTGGCTGGAAATATTGCAGGTTCCTTGATGAGTTGTCAATGAGGCAAAGCTGCACTACGAGAAAGAACCGTCTTGCATTTGCAGTTTGCCATTCACCGCTGCCCAAAGTAGAGAGTACTTTGATCTTGAATTCGAGTGACTTTACAAGGGGCACCTCAAATTCAAGCATCAAGTTGCTTCTGATTGGCTCGGTCCACTGACAAGCCACACTGACAGGGGGGAGACTGCCGGAGTGGCCAGCCACGAGCCAACTGCCACGTCAGTGAAGCTCTCCCAGAAAGCAGGGACACCAGCCTTACCTGTGGCGGTCGACATGGGGGATTGGATTGTTCTTCTTTTTTTTTTTTTTTTGCTGTGGCGGAGCTGCATTCGCATAATGGGATGCCTCCTCTAGTAACCATTTTGGGTAACATGTTCCTCCATCGTGCAGCAAGATCTAAGACTGATCCAGGAACGACATGCTCGAAAGACCGGTTTATCGACGTCAAGACGCGTTTGCCGCCTTGCCAGCGCATTCGCCTTGCCACTATCCCGAGCTGTAGTAAATCTCTAATCGTGCTATTCTCAGCTAGCCAAGGACCCCATTGCGTACAGGGCCTAGTACCACACACCGATCGACCCAACTTGGCACCTCAATCTTTCACCGAACGTTTGGGACATTGATCTTGTGAGAAAGGCGCCATACCGATATAGAAAGATTCAAGACAAGAATGCCTTGTGTCTCTGAAAATGACGTGATTGTGCGTCCTTGTTCGACTGCCGACCGTTTCATACAGGTTTGCTTCTTTGGGTCTCGTGAGCGTTTTTGACGCTCAACGTCTATCACGGGACTGACACCAATGGCGGTGAACTCTGAGCGTCTAGCCAATACGTAAATTCAAGAATTTAATGCGTTGTATCGTGTAGTCACTCATGAGTCAAAATTGAGTACAGCACTTCGCTTCGCTGTAAAGATCCATCGACTAACAAAAGTTTTTGCTGTCAAGATGAGCTCCCTCTTTGCCGAAATATAGCATACCCTTGTCAATAAGGGTCTGGCCGAGATGCATCTCTGCTGCGAGGATTGGCGAACGGGTTGAGGGGCATTATGGATCAAACCCGTTCATAGTAATTATTTTTTGCTTGCTACATGCAGGAGAAGCGAAGGGATTCTTTGCTTCACATTACGACGTCTCCCTATCATGGAGTCCAATCTGACGGGTCTGGTTGCATCTTCATCATTGGTAGAAAGTCCTTGATCGTCAACCAATGGAATCTGTGAGTCCTTTGGCGATGGCGACTCCTGGGCGCTTTGCGTAGACAATTTTGACGAATGAGAAGAGGGCCAAAGAATGAAGCCCCGTGTCCGCGGTACGAAGCAAATTTTTGCTGGGCGCCAGGGCTGAATCAATGTTCAACTCCGTCGGTGTATTTGCTTCCCAAAAGTAAAGTTTCCTTGAACAAACTCTCACCGACTTTGATATCATGAGAAGAGGCCTACAAAAACTGCCATGGAAAAGCCCATTATTCCCGCGTCTATCTAAACGCCGCTCGACGCCAACGCCGATTCCGGTTACATGGAGAGCTCTGGCATGATGCTATTCTTATCCTGCCTACGACTGGAGTACGTAAGTTGGGCCATATATGGGCCATGGTCGTGCAGCTGCAACTGCATGAGTTGCAGCTGGTCTGGGGGGCTTGGAGGTCGGTCTTTCACTTACAGGACAGGGGGAGTATCTCGCCCCAGGATCTCGACCCTGGTCAAGGATGTGCACGGTAGTGTGTGTCATTTGAGGAGTTGATTCGAGGTTGGCTTTTTGTTCTTGTCACATTGCGAATGTAGAAAACACCAAATACAATCCCAGATGCTGCAGTCAGATCATCCTTCGTTGGATAGTTTTTACTTGGAGAGTAGGTAAGAGTAATAGACTTTTCCCCATGCGGGGCAGAACTCGCCCGTTGAAGCCGTTAGTCCAGGTCCCAACGGGCTTTTACTCTCTTAAAGTTCAAAGATGTCAGTGAAAGTCTCAACAAGACCCATGTCCACTCATGACTGGATCCGAAGGTCCATACAGTACATACATGCAGGTCTACCAAAGTATCATTGTTATTGTTCATGATCGTGATGAATCTATTTGATAGACACTCGAAAGCCTATCTCTGTGCCTGGCGTTGTTTGCTGACACCGGTCAATAGACTCGGAAGGTGAGGCTAGAAGTAGGAATTGGGGGCAAGACATGCATTTTAGATCGGCCTGTGAGAGAGCGCCAAAGTGAGACATTTTGATATGCATGTCTAAGACATGCAGATGCCTTTGCAACGACGTCGCATGTGCTGAAGAAGCGAGGAATGAGGAAGAAGCGCCCGTGGGTGACTGTCACCGTGACAGTGATGTCTCTCTCTCTTCTTTTACACACCCATAGAGTATGTATCTATGATGCTGGTGTTGACAACCCATGGGCTGGTCTTCGGCTCCGGAGTGATGGACAGATACATAGATTTACGTATCCTTGACTTTGGGATATGAGATGTCAACGAGAAAAGATAATCAGTCAGTTTGCGGATACACTTTGCCGCCCCCCTTCAAGGTCTTTCTATCTTCATCATCTCCAAAAGCGGACGCAACCAACATCTTCAACACCCACCAAAGAGCCGAGTCTTGTTCTTATCCCCTGCACCCGCATCAAATCTTGGTCAGGCTTTTTTTTTTGTCTTTTGGAGATATTGTATTTTGGTTGGATATTCAGTTTCTTACTGTTGTTTTTTCGTATTTCTACTTTGGGTTGTTGTTTCTTGTTGTTTGTCCATTCCTAGGTCAAGCTTACCAACACCATCCATAATCCCTCCCCTGAGCGGCCCATCCCTTTCAGGACCGCTCCGCCAAGTTTAACGGTGTAGACAAATCTAGTTCAGTTTCAACTATCCAGTGATCTTTCTCAGATACTACTAACAAAATTGTTATATCGTTTTGGGTTGTGAATGTCTTGTTTCTATTACCCCACTCCCCATCCAAGGGTCTTTGTCAATGAACCAGGATTTCAGACTTTCAGTGCAAATCGCTACCGGGATGTGATGCCCAATCATCTCGTCTAGATGGCATGAGGGCTTTCCTACTGGATAATAACGACATGCACCCCGAAGGAGGAACGCGGCGCAGTTGTAATGTATGGGCTCCGCTTGCTATTTTCTGGCTGACCAAACGGATGACTCACCCTCTTTTTTCTCTCTTTTCCAAGTGCCCGTGTCGATAGTACTAAGTACAGTATCGGCGACTCCACCACAAAAGATGCAATGCGATGCGATGCCAATTCTTAGGCCAGGCCAGGCTATGCCTGCAACCCAACTCACTGGGACAGGGGTTGAAGAGATTCAAGGGCATGGATGATCACGGTTGGGATAGAAAACGCCACAGTCATGGTCCAATGTACCCTCACCCTCTTTCTCAGGTACTCGTGTACCGCATGTCATCGACCACTCATGATACTACCTATGGCTATGGTCTGCCCCCCAGGAAACTCGTTCCATTGCCTAAATACTACATAGAGTATATGCTCCCGTCCGTCTCCGTCTCGGCCCTCCCCGCTATTCCTTACTTTACTTTACCTTGGATTCTATCTATATTCATTCTCTTTGCCACTCGTCTTGAATCTTTTCTTTTTCTCTTTTGTCTGTCTCAGGGTCAAGACCTGACTCTCACTGCTCTCTAATCTACACTCTCCACTTACACTCCCACGCTTTGAAGAAGACGCTACTACTTATCACATCAACCGAAGCGCCAACTCTCGACGACTACGAGTTTTAGACGCGGCTTTATCCCACCGTTCACACCATCACCCATCGAACTATACCTCTTCGAGTTGATACTTTACCCACACCATTAACGGTGGAAGCCAATTCCCCTCCACACTAATAACGACGACGACGCTGCCTTCGCTTTTACTTTTTGCTTTTTCGATTAACGGTTTTCCTTTTCTTATATACCTCTCATAGACAAATCGACTCTTCCTTCCCGGTAAAAATATGGTACTAGGTATACAAAGTCGATATTGAAGGTCGGAAGATGGAATCTCACAGATTGGGGTCTGGTCTGCCTGCCAGGCCCTCGGAACCATCTCGCATTAGACGGCCTGGACTTGGATATGGATACGGATCTGAGCCTGTGATCTCTACGACCGCTCAGAAGTCAATCAACAGATCAGGAAGGAGGGAAGAAGTTCCACGATCATTGCCGAAGCCCTCTTCCATTTCTCGCCCAGCCCCGGCTACCAGGGTGACTCAACCTACACCAACTACTTCTACTACTACTACACGAAGACCTTCTCTTCCTCAACCCATTCTACGGCCTAGCATTAATCATCCAGCGCAATCATGGGGGTCATCATCTACTTCAACTTCTGCCCGAACCGTCTCTAACCCTCATCATGGAGGTTCCGGATCATCATCATCAATCCCAACTCTGGACAACCCAAGACCTAACCCAAATGTCTTGAGAAGGAAGAAGTCATCGCTCTCTGGCGATGTTAACACTACCCGCAATGGCTCTTCTCGAACAGATTCTTCTTCATCGTCGGCTCAGCACAAGCGACAGGGCTCCTATGAACCCGCATTCGGCTTCCAATTTGACAGAGAACTCACTAGCAGCCCGGCCGAGATTCAAGTTGCTGAAGCCATCGAGGTAAAGAAGGCTTCTAAATCACCAGTCATTTACCCTGAACTGGACCGTTATCGAAACATTCGACGACCCTCGGATAGCTCAGATAACCGAATCGAGGTCCCATTTCGCTTAGCGACACACGACCTGCCGCCCCCAACTCCAGCCAGTCTACTATTCTCTGGGACTAGCGGAAGCCCATCCACTAGGTTTTCCGAGTCACCAGGACCGGGGTCTTACAGCCGTGACACCACGCCAACTTCAATTGCGTCTCAGTCACCTTGTCTTATTGCACCTGTTCGCAGCAACCAGAACAAGAACCGTCTTCAGAGTCCTGTCCTCAACAGACCTCCTGTAACCCGAAGGACAACCGGAAATGAAGTTGAGGCTATTCCCATCGACCCACATGGCCTAGCAGCCGTGAGGGAGTCTCTCACTTCCTCATCATCGAACTCGACTGTTCGAGAAGCCACTATCAAGAAGAAGACCAAGACCTTGCCTGCTCCTCCACCAAGCCCCCCACCACGCAAGTCATCTTCACATTTTCGAGAAGAGACCTCGTCGCCAAAGTCGGTGCGAAAGGTATCGAGACCTGTCTTGCGATCACCCTCTCCCGAGAGAAATGCTCAAGCCTCGGCCTCCCCTAGAGCTGTTCCCCCTTCGCGGCCTAGCAGAGATGGCACTCCTGACATGCAATCCCAATTGTTCAACCCCATGCCAATCATCCATAGCAACCTTTCTACCCAGTCCCTCCCCGCCACTGAGCGACGTGGAAGCGAGTCTGCCGTGTCGGGAGCCCTTTCGCCTCCTAAACCCCAGTTCACCCATTCGGGACGCACGGCATCGACATCCCAGCTTCCCATCAAAGGTGAGGTATATGCTCAACCAGCAGCTAAGCCTGCCGCCGAGTCGAAGAAGGGAAAGGGCCTCGAGCCACCTCGAGTGACACGCACTCCGAGTCCTCATGTGTCCAGCTCCTCTTTCTCACGCTTCTTCGGTCGCAGAAAGAACTCCAGCACAGCAGTTCCCGAGAAGCCTGAGAAGGAGAAGAAGCTTGTTCGCAAGGGTCCTGCGGCTGGTACTGGCCATGAAGGGTATGGACGCCTCGGTGGTGCTAAGAGACGCAGTGGCAGCATCAGCAATATGACTCGCAACGCACCCGCCCCGGAACCCCGTTCCAGCAACGATTCGTTCTTGTCGGACCGTGTCAACCCAGTGGTCATCGCCGGGGGTGCGATCATCGAGAACCGAAACGCCAGCTCTGAGATTTCCCGAAATGCAAGCTCCCAGAGTTTGGCAAGCGACGAGTCAAGACTGCCAGCTCCTCAACAGAAGCCTCGAAACACTCTCTGGCCTTCGCCCATGTCACGATCTGCTCATCCCGCTTTCGGCTCTCGTCGACCTTCTGAGAGTAGTGATTCCGAGGGCCCTACGATGAAGTCGACATTGGCTTTCCGAAGATCGGTTCAGCGCCTACGATCCTCCCCCGATGATCCTTTGAAGCTACCCCAGCCTATCAACACCTCTGGCTATGCATCTTCTCCCATGACTAGCTTCGACACTAGTGTCATGTCTGATGATTCTCACTTTGACCTCCAGCGGGAGATGTCTCACGAGGCAAAGTCGTCGCACCCTGCACCCAAGAAGCTTGTCAAGAGGCCTCGCTCGCCTCGCAAGTGGAACCTATTTGGCAGATCAACACGGAATCAGCAGTCTTCCAATGAGGATGAGCCGGTTTCAGCTACAGTCAAGGTGGTCGAGAAGAAGCCATTGGCTTATTATGCCATGATGGACTCCTCAGAACAAGAAGACAGTGAGCCAATGGATATCCAGGATGTCCTCAGGTTCGCCGAGGTTTATGGCAAGTCGCCTAGCGTTGGTGGTACTCCTGAGCTGTCTCAAGGTACACCCGAGATGCGATCAACAAGCAACTCTCCAGTACGACGTGCAGAGCCTGTGCAGCCCCCAAGAAGGCAGAGCATTGAAGCGAGAAGACAAAGCATCGAGAACAAGCTCAAGACTCGTGTGCCTGTCATTCAACAGGGATCTGCAATGAAGAAGCTTACTCTGCAGCCTAGCATGCAGCCAACCCCTTCTACCGCCAAGCGAAGCAGACTTCCTCAGGTCGGACGTATCCCCAAGGTGGTGAGCAATCGTCCTGAACATGAACATGTGTCGCCCATGAGTTTTTCTCGACCTTTCAGGGCTAGTATGCACTTGACCCACGAGAACCTCGACATGTATGACCCAGAGTCGATTGCCAAGGGCCCTTCACCTTCCAAACCATCCACTCCTGTTCCGGAACTTACCACCGATGGGTCAACAGCAGGAAGCACCAACAACCCTTCGTCGCGAGACTCTATCCCCCCTGAGTTGACTCGACCTGAGAAGGAGTTCTTGGCCTTTTCACCCCGCAAGGACTCTGAAAGCACCATCGGAACATCCAGTTCTAGCTGCTCCGGTATCCTCGCATTCTCTGGCTCTACTGCTGTCATCCCTCAGCCCCATGATCCACCTGTTGAGGATGAGGTGTGGGATGAGTACGACGACCTTCTTGAAGATGATGTCTCCAAGCCACTTCCCTCAGCGACGTCCTCAAGAGGTACACCGTTCCATCTCGAGACTTACCAGTCAAAGCTGGCTACCAAGGAGAAGCCATTGGAGTCGCCCACAATTGTCTTTGACAAGAAGGCAGTCCGACAATCCAAGGCGACGACCATCTCCAGCACCTGCAGCGCTGATATGACTGAGCGTCTTCGAGCAGCCTTCCAGCCTCACCCAAGCCCAACTACTCCCTTCCCGATCTCTAACATCGCCTCGGGTAATGAACACTGCAACGAGGATGCTGATCCATCCGCGGCTGTGGAGATGTCACGACGAAGCAGTCGATCATCTCGCAAGACAAGACGATCTGATGCAAGCTCCTCTTCTGAAGACGGATCGCCACTTGCACAGGTTAACCTTAGGGTTGGATCAATGACGGTAAGCAAGTGGTTGACCTTTGGACATGTTCTATTCAGCGATGTTCGTCATGAACTGGTTCCTGTTGAGGGTTCCCTGAAGCGACACTCCATTTTGGTCATCGATGGTCTTGGTAACGATGACTGGTCTTTCTACGCTGCCGAAACCTACCCGGCCGCTACCTTCTTCAACTTGTCTCCTCGCGCTCCCCTTCCTGAAGAGCTGAAGAGTTCATCTTCAAGCTTCCCACTTAGCCCTCCCAACCACCACCAGATTCAGTACAACTCTCATCTCGACAAATTCCCTTTCGCCCCTCAGAGCTTCACGGCTGTTGTGTACCGATTCCCTGTCGCAGCACCCGAAGCTTACTACCGCAGCATCCTCACCGAAGCTCGTCGTGTACTAAAGCCTGGAGGTTTCATTGAGTTGTCCATTCTTGATGTTGACCTCAACAACATGGGCAACCGGGGTCGACGAACTGTTCGTCGCCTCAAGGAGAGAATCAACGAGAAGACTCCCGATACCAGCCTTGGATCCACTGCAGACCTCATCGTGCGTCTGCTTGGTAAGGTTGGTTTCACCACAGTTAAGGCAGCGCGCGTGGGCGTGCCTGTGGCTACTACTGTCACCAGCAAGGGCAAAGGCAAAGCCACCGCGAAGGACCAGCCCAGTCTATCCGAGATGATGAGCGACAACAGCCCCTTGGCCGACGAGGGTATCACCAAGATGGTCAGCCGCGTCGGCCGATGGTGGTACACCCGCTGCTACGAGAACGCAGCAGAAAACACCACCGGCAAGAGCATCTGGAGCGACAAGTCTCTGCTCGCCGAGTCCGAAGAGCTTGGTACAAGCCTTAAGCTCATGGTCTGTTGCGCACGAGCTCCTCTCGAGCGCATCACCAGTGTCTAAAAACAACATTTCTTCTTTCCTTATCAGTCGCAAAATTGCAAAGCATTAAAGGTTGGGAAAGATTCCATGAGGCGCAAGCCCATTCACCCCTCACAAAGAGGCTGTACCATTCAAAGACCACAGCTCTATCGTGGCAATACCCATATTTCTTCTTCATCTCTCTTTATTCTTTATCTGTTTGTTTATTTAATCTTCAGTGCCGCAGGTCGGGGTTTGACTACGCACTGGATGCAATGGTATTTTTTATCTTGGGGCGGGAAAAGTTGTTTTTTTAAGTTAATTATTTGGGGGAAATGCTGGACATTTGACACTCCGCGAAAACTTGGGGAGAAGGAGTGCAAAGAGATGAGATTATGAAATCTTGATGATTGAATGTGTGGAGGATATGACCTTTTTTGATGTTTGAGCATGTTGCATAGAGATACCCATTCATGCTTTGGGAAACCAGAACGATATAGCAAGCGACATATTATTATTCTTTCACTTAAATCTTCTCTGCTTCTATTCGTTCTATGTGTAGTTCACATGTCTGATCTACTAATACAAGATTTGTGTAAATGCCGTTAAATATCTTTCACATATACGCTCTGTGAAGGCTTGATCTCGGCTTGGTCACCAGCCTCAGTGGTTTCCTGAGCATCAGAAGAACTCTCCTCGCGAATAAGCTCGGGGTTTTCCTGGGCATCAGAAACACTCTCTTCTTGAACGGGCTCGGATGTTTCCTCAGCATTGGAAACACTCTCTTCCAGAGTAGGCTCGGACGGCGCCTCAGCATCAGAAACAACCTCGCCAACAGATTCGACTTGGGTCATTGCCTGTTTGACGGGCCATCGTCTATGAACACCCACAAACCCACCGCCAGAGATACGATCACCGACCTTGGGTCGCATCACCTGAACAGGAGCCGCGTTAGGGTCGTTCTTTGGAGTAACCTGCTTGACATCCCATTCTCTACCACCACCAGTATCGAGCACACCGTCCGCTGTCGTAGATACGTCGAGCTCAATAACTCTTTCTTGTCGCACAGGCTGTTTCGTTTGCGATGCCCATGCTTGAAATCTGGCGATTTGACTAATGGAAGGCGCAAAGACAACAAGCAGACCGTTAGGGTGGAGAGCCTGGATTACAGGTGCTGCGTAGTCCTCTACTGAAGGGAGGTCGAGAATTGCATGGGAAAAGATAGGCTGTCCATCCGTCTCCTGAAGGCGAGGCGAAATGTAATCGCTAATAGAGCCTGTGTGGAAGTCCACGGTAGGATAATAGATAGAGCGGCGATATCGTCGCACTAGCTGGTTTGCAGCGCGTGAATGTCTGGTATTCTGATCTAGAGTATGGAGCACGGCGCGACGACTGGAGCGATAGGAATCATAGGCTGCTTGGACTTCTTCGGAGAGGTCGAGGCCACGGCCTTCGGGCTTGTAGCGAGCAGAGCAGAGACCATCACGCAGCATAGAAGGTACGGCTGGGTTGGCTGCAGTAAGGGCACGAGCTAGGTGCAGTGTCAAACTTCCCATTCCTGTGCCAGCCTCGAATATTTCTATCGGTGGAAGAAGTTCGTTTGTCTCTGGATCGTAATCTTCTTCATTGGGTTGAGAAAGATTCAAGTCGAGTAGTGATACGATGAAGTTTGCATGATGGGGGTAGATCTAGCCAAGAATTAGTTATAGCCCTTGTAAGTCAATTGACATTAGTCCATACCGGTGTAGCCATTCGTTCACTGTTGAGGATGTAGGAACCGAGAGTCGGTTCAAGTATATCAACTTTACGGTCGGAGCTGTCAACTACACTATCGAGTATACGACGTCCAATGAGGTCAGAAGCGTTGATAGAAGCGCCATATCCAAGACGTATACGAGCATCAGGGCGAAGAGGCGATGTGAGATGCCATTTTGGACCCTTGGTGCCCTTCTGGCGCAGAAACAGGACGTCGTTCTCTGGATGACCACAGAGTTAGCATGATGGGTCCATGACAGGTACCGATTGAGGTGATTGCTAACGTCGGATGATGCGAGAGGAAGAGTAGAGGCGCTGGAATGATATGGAAGGGCAGTCTGCAAAGACTGAAGGGCGGGTTAAGCGCATGATGGCGGGTTGGGGATGGTGGAGTTGCCATGATGAAAATCATGGAGGTTTAGGTTTGTACCGGGAATAGATCGGGGATAGTAGACCCTGGGAGGGGCAGTAATTGAACCTTCAGCACAGCAAAGATAAAGCAAGGACAGAATGTAAGTCATGGAGTTAATGTCTAAATGTAAGTTTAAGATGCCTAGTGTAATTACTATGAGTCACTATTGACAGTATTTTTTGGCCCAGGGTATCGCCTGCCCTCGTTTGGAGGGCTTTGTTCATATGCTTCCTTCCTTTCCTGATTGACGCACCGCACCGCGCAACCACGCCGCAGCCTCACCCACCTCACCTTCCCGATACAGTATCCATACCATCACCATCTTCATAACTCCTTCTTTGTTCTGTAAGCGCTGTCGTCTCGAATACCGTGCCTTATCCTTCCGAAACTCCGTCGTCTGCCCAATCTCATCTCATCAGCGCACATAGTTACTATTATACAAGGGGTGTCATTTCACACATCAACCAAAACCAAAATGTTTGAGGGTCCCGTGACCCTTTATTTCGTCCGTCCAGGAAACCCCCCCAAAATAAACGCCGGTCCATGAGACGTAAAAAAAGAAAAGAAAAGAAAAAAGCATGCTCGGTACCGAGACTCCAGGCTGTGTTCTCATCGTTGGGATCATGATTGAATCCAAAGGTGTCGTGTGCCTGAGCATGTGCTAGACGCACAGCATAATGGCATCACGTTAATATATCGTGCAATCGTTGAAGCCGCCTTCACCACCCGTACTTGTTGAAACATCGGCTTCGTCGAATTACATACGTTGGTTCCTGATGCGTCGGATAAACATCAAGAATTGAGAATAATAAACGGACTGAGAACCTGCTCAGAATAACGAATATCTTCCGTTTGAGATCTGCTGCCCCATTGCAGCTGCCCACGAGTCCTGTGCCTGCAATTCTTGTGGACGCTGCTGTTGTTGCTGCGACTGTCGCTGCTGGTGGCTCTGTTGATATTGGCGTTGCTGATGCTGATGTGGCATATGCTCCGGTGCATGTTCCGTTGTGTGGAAGTCTTCCTCGAAGTATACGATAACGCGGACCCCGACATGTTCTTGAAGGAACGTAATGCCCGACTCGTATCGACGCCGACATCGCTTTGTCCATGGATCCACCTTGACAGGACTGTGGTAGCAGAAGACATTTGGCTGCTGGCTGCGAACAGGGAAGATGAGATTCATTCCTCTCATGTGGTGCCAGAAATCGATGGTGGCCTGTTTTGTCTGATCGGATTGAGGATATGCCGCAAACATCAGCTGGAGGATTGTATATCGTAATACAAGAACCTCGGCACTTTCGTTACCCAGTCGTTGCTCCATCTGCCGCTGTAGGAGTCGGAGTTCTACCACCAGTTTCTCCAGTCGTTCCTGGTCAACATGGTTATGGAACATGGCCAGATCGACCCATGTTCGGGCCACATAAGGATGTTTACGCCCATAAATGGCTTCCAGTTCTTCAGCGATTGTGGGTATACTGCCCCATAGAAGCTCCGAAAGTGTCTGGGGGCCATGCTTCTGCTGAACTTCATACAGGCAGGCAAAGATCTGCCGCAAAGGATGCGATCGCTCAAAGTTGGTTGTCGAGTAAGCTGCGAGATACTTGCAGAGCGCAGTCATCATGCCTGGATCACGATGAACCATGCCCAGAAGCACCTCTATAATGCCTTGCGGAGAAAGCTTCTTCAAATCTGATTCGAGTTGTGTGAAGGCCTTCATCAAGAAGTGGCCGCCTTGATCGTGGTCCTTCATTTCAAAGTAGTGATTGGCTTCGAGGAGAAGATCACTGGAATCAGCCCCCCACACCATGATCGCCTGCCACCCAATTTGAGCATCGGTTTCCACCTCAAATTGTCGACATTGCAAAAAGGCTTTCCTCATATTTGTGACGATTGTTTCTTGAGCTCTAATGAGATCCGGTGATTGAAGATAACCTGGCGTGGGAGGCGGTGTTGGGGTTCGGCATCGGATATGTGCTGGCAGATCAGCTGTTAAATCGAAATCGACCAAGTCGTACTCAGTTACGCCTTTCCTCTTCAGATACGTGCTCAAATTGACCACTTTTCCGTTGCGGACGAATTCAGACACCTTTCCTTCGGCGTCACGCTGGAACTTCATAGACAGCAGGCGTTTGACTTCATCCTCGGTGTTATTCTTGACAAAACCCCATTGCGAGAACCTGGTCTTGTACATCTTCGGTCTAAAAGGCATCAGAGATTGGTCTGAAAACAACATTCTGGGAACTTACGTTGCTTGGAAACCATACTTATCGGCCATGACTGACATGACCTCTTTGAGCGGCTTCCTCTCTTCGAGGTAAAGAGTTCGGATTGTGTTTTTGAACGATTCCCAAGCCTCGGCAGGCACTTGCTCTCTCGAGGGACGACTTCCCATTTGTGACCGTTGAGATACCGAACTTCTTCGTTCATTCTGGTTTTGTGTTAGAGTCAGCAATTTCATGCTCGAGCTACACGAAACATACCGGTGAGACAAGGGAAGAGGCCGGGACCTGAGACAATTGCGGCGTGGAGGGTTCACGTTTGATAGTAGGGCTAAAGGGTGTCGGTGTTGATATTGATGATCGTGAGGGCTGGCGGGTAGGCCTGGGTGGTTTCGCAGGCGGCTTGGCGGGAGCTTTGCCTTTGACATTAAAGCTGGAATTGGTGTTGAAATCCAAAACCAGCTGGCTTCCAGCGTTCATCACGGGCTTAGGTGTCGAGGGAATTGGTGGCTTTGCAAAATAACCACCGGAGTTATTGCTACCTTGCTGATCCAAAGAAGGCTTAGAGGTCGTTGGCACGGGTGGTCGCCAGATCGCAAACCCAGGTGTGCCTGGAACGCCTGGAGTTGTTGAACTGGGTGAAGTAACTTTGTTACTCATTACTGGATTGTGCATCATTGATGAACCAGTCATAGCAGTTGATTCCATTGGGGTTTGTACTCTATTGTTGTTCATCATGAAGCCGTTCATACTTCCAAAGGACGATGGTCCAATACCTGGACTGTGGACTGGTGGGATATCATGATAACCGCCAAAAGCGAGTGCGGGCGGTGGGCTAACGAGAGGACTGGTGATTCGTGAGTGACCGCTCAAAAGTCCATAGTTGGGCTCTGCAGGACTGGCGAGAGGACTCGTAACGATGGGCGAAGCAACACTGAAGTTCCCAAACGGCGAGGATACGGGAGGATCCTGGTGTGCTGGGCTCGTTACGACATTCGATGGTCTCGGAGGCAATGGCGGCGCAAATGACTTGTTCTCGAATTGCGAAATCAGTCGACTGACGCCACCTCCTCCTCCATGAGAAGAACTTATATCGTCAAGTTCAACATCCTGGGACATGGAGTCCTGTTGATCGAATCGCATTCCATATTCCGCCGACGGTGTTGGCGCCCAGTCCATGCCGGACGAGTCGCCGTAAGATGCGCCAGATTCCTGATATGCTTGCGAGTGGCTCGTCGAGAAGCTGTTCGTGTTATTGTTGTTCATGCTGAACCGTTGCCAGCCTTCGTTAGCGAAACCATATGATGGATCTCCGTTGTTGTTATTGTTGTTGGAAGGGCGAGATCCGCCTGCTTGATGATTAAACATGGCGCTGGTGATGCCCAGGCCGGACGTGAGATGCCCGGTCTTTTGGCAGAGAGTCAGTCAATGACGGACTGAGGCGACTCGAAGGCCTCGGCTGTGTCCTCAGTCGCCAATGCGCGGATTCATAACTTGTTAATGTGGCGAGCGGGAGAGCTCAGATGGAGGTTGAAGAGCGGGAGGATGAATTGACGGGCAGACCTGCCCATGACTATCGGTACGTATAATAATAAGTGGAAGAAGCGTCCGAACAGTAACAGAGCCAGAGCAGGAGCAGAACAGAACAAAGCGCAATGACAGCCTAGCGGGCACTACCAGGACTGGGGTGTCTGCCGCTGTAGGACAATACCTGTGAGTCGCACCAAAGCAACGGCCAGGGCTTGCTAACGTTATCGTTCCCCAGACTTGACGCACCAGCTAGAGGAGATATGGGCGGTGATGTGATAGGACCGTCAATGCGACGAGAGCCAGAAAAAAGACGGGGAGCACCCACGGCCAGAACGCCAAGTAATGCGCGTGAGAGAGCGCCAGCAAAAGTTCCCTCGCCAAAGTTTCCCAGAAAGGCAACCCAATCTTCTGTCTAGAGGAGGCTGGAGCGGGTTCTTGAGGGAGATAAGAGGACCATCCCAAGTCCAGAAGTCGGGGCATTTACCATTAATAAAATAGATCTCCGACAAGAAACACCAGCCACAGATCACCACAACGACAATGGATTCTCGATCAACAAGATTTGAGTTATGGCAGTGCGGACGCGATTCTCGGAGAGGCTACACAATGCGCTCTACAAGACGGATTATGGATTTGGGCTTCAGCACCACACAAAAAGAAGGGCCGATGAGGCTGCACTAAATGGACAACGCCATCCCTGGGATCAATGAGACCTCGACCATTGAGCAGTCAGCTTTCAGGGGTGGGCTGGTGAGAGCATGCGACCATGATTGCCTGAAGCAGAAGGTGAACAAGACGGAGCCACCACTACGAGGTATAAGCACCAATCAGAGCGACTCGATACGGCTCTAAGGCCTCGTACCGAAGGGAAATCTACCGAGGATGTACATTCCTACCACTCCTACAGTTTGTCTGCAGGCTGAGAGGCCTGAACACACACCGATATGGATATTGAATTGTATGCATGTAAGCTGTCCCAAAGGGCTTCATCTTGATATCCTTTTCAGCTGGGCAATGCTCGTCAGAACAGATTCACAAGCATGTCTCTGATGATCGGGAGAATTTTACGGAAATTCCGAAATCGAGTATTAAGGACGGACGGGAAGAAGAATCAGGAAAGGCTTGGTGACTTAGAAACTCTACTGAGAGCCGGATCCCTTCGGACGTGGCGTCCGCCACGCTATTATTACCTGCTATTCCAGTCTCCAGAGACCAGATCAAGAATCGGTTTTAGTGGCCATTGCCAAACGCTGTCGCCTACTACGAGACCACGAATCAGGGTACCATAACAGAGGAGCTGAGTGCCTTGACGCGTTGTACTTTATCGATCTTCAATAGACATGGGCCAATCAAGTGAAACGGTTGTTGTGCTTTGACGCTGTTTATCTGGCTCTGGTAGAGGGAGGGAGACGGGACCGCAACCGTGTGGGGGATCGAAGACCGTGGTTCTCACTGGCTTTGTAGCCAAGCCGGCTCCCGCCGATAGCCTACAAAACCAATCGGTGTTTTCCCTCAGAGCCGTTGTCTCGCCTGCCTGGAATAGAGTGGACGAGGGCAAAATCATCAAGAGATGACGAGGCTTTGTTAAGTCTCAATGGCGCAAGAGAGGCCTCTCGAATGTGAACTCTTTACGATAACTTTGTTCAAAGTCAAGAGTCATGCATCGAGGGTAATTAGGCTCTCGCGTGCTGAGAGGGAGGGCGTCGGCATGTGCTGAAAATGGAACGTTCCATAGTTACTGGAGCCATGACATGCCACCCAACCCCTGGTCCGTCCGGCAACGGTTCCCATATGTCGAGATTGACTCGGCCGAGAGAGCGGCCGAATCACATCTGATATGCTTATATGGCGTTGAAAGATAAAGGCTTGATAAAGAGCTGTTCAATCATGTCTTTCAAGTTCATCATGATGCTCTATTACGGGCATGGCCGGTGATGTAACTCTCATGAGGATAAGTCTGTGCAATTCTATTTCGGGTTGCTCTGGTAGCGTAGCGTTCAGTCTCCATGCTTCAGAGCTCCTGCAAGACAGCGTAACCGAGCCTATGCGTGCATGTGCCTTTGGTCGATGCCGCCCACCCCTGTCCCCTGTCCCGTTCTCCTTGATACACGGAGATCAAGCCGCGATTCCCATCTCCATCTCACGCAATCGCGCCAGCTCGTCATTAGAGCCCTGGAAGCACTCATCGCGGGTTTTTAAACATATGGGTCCCTACCCGTTGTAATTCTATCAATATTCGCTCCGACTCGACTCGGGACCATCTAGAACAGCCGCTCGCCAAGTCTAGGATCAGCAATAAGGCAAGCCACATGCGCCGGCTCGACTCCGTATCCGCGTCTCAAGCTGAATGCTCCGAGACATAGCTTACAGCCCAGCCGGTGCATACTTCTTGATGCGGCATCACGTCTGACAACCTTTACAAGATTACTTGATCGACTACGTGTTCTATCCGGTCTTCTTTTCTTCCTTTGAGATAGGGGGTTCGGTCTGGGCAAGTAAGGCGGGAAACAAGCTGAATTAGCCTGAATGCCTGGCGTTAGATATTGAGTCAACATTCCATTGGCCAGATTTCATATCTCAACCCAGTCACTTAACGGTTCATCGTAGTCGGATAAGAATGGCCAGAGATCTTGTTTCGATCCCCCAAATCCACGAATGAGTATCAAATGTCTCAGCTGATAACAATACGGTCCTATTCCAGCAAATCGGCCAGAAGTGTTAGTTAGCGAGGAGGGGGTTGGAGCACAATATCCCCGAGCTCAGACACCGACGTCAAGATAAGCATGAGCACGTTCAGAATATGTGAGTGTAATACGTTAAATTTAAAGTGAAATTAGCTCCATCATGCGAGGACATGTAGTTAAAGTAACTTTGAGTCAAAACTGTTTTTCGCAGTGAATAGACCGGTAGCTGCACCAACGTTGAGGAGTAAATTTGGGGCAGACACGAGAAATATATAAATAAACATGGCACACGGCAACGGTCGGACAAGACTTATGAATGGCTCTTTAATCTGAGCTTAATTTATAGATGTAAACATACAGATTAATCTCAAAAACACCTTTCTATCCATTTTTGGTATAACCTTTTTCTACTCCCAAAGCCTACGAGTGGTATGATATAAAGTAACAACGATAGTAACCGAAGAGTAGAGAGAAACAAAACAAAGCAAAGAAAAGATCGAGGGCCAAAAGAAAGTGGCCGAGTAAAAAGGAGGGTGAGAAGAAGAGGAAGAGGAAGAAGCAAAAGAACAAAGGCAATGAAACAAATGCTAAAACTACACAATAACCGAACCCCATGATACTGTTACCCGTGAACCCAACACCTTTCCTTAATTCATTTACCGCTCCGTCGTTCTTCTTATTTGGGTAAATCCGTTATTCCATGTACCCCCGGTTCCGTCATGTAGTCGTTGTCAAAGAAACTCTGTCCCTTCGTTGTGTCTCAGTGATTCGAAACGGTCGTGATGCTATATTTAGACGAAATCTCTCTAAGTTCTCGTCGCTTGAAGAAGGTGTCCAAAAAGGATTGATTGTAAGTGTTAAAAGTAGAGGAAATTGTTGCAAGTCGCAGAAGCGCAGTCGGGTTTCGGTGAGTATCAAGTCAAACGTGGCTGGTGATTTGCATCAGAAAGCAGATTTCAAAGGGCAAGATCCGCTGACTTCAACGATTCATGATGGTCAAGTTCGTGTCAAGACACTTCTTCGCCGTCTTTCTCCTCTCGAAAGCGTATACCGCCTTCGACCTTAATGGCGTCCTGGACCCAAGGGGTTTTGGCCACCTTGTCAACAGTCCATCGACCCCTGGCACGTCTCAGCAATCCTTCCGTGATCTCCATGGCACCAAGCAGGCCCTTGGCCTTGAACTTGGCTTCATCGCCGTCGTGGTCGGTGTCATCACCGTAGTATTCTACCCACTTCCACTCGACTCTGGCAATTCGATGACTGGTGCGACTACGCATCCTATGCGCATCACTCATACCTGGGTGGGGATCGAATGGAAGTCGCGCCTCGAGGAGAGCGTAAAGGAGTACACCAAGTGACCAAGCATCAGTCGCTCGACCATCGTAGGGCTGACCCATGATGACCTCAGGTGCTGCATAGTCTTCGGATCCACATCGAGTTTCGAGCTTCTCATCATCTGCGATACGTCGTGAGAGTCCCAGATCACCCAGGTTGACAACTGAGTAGGGGTAGGTCGCCCAATCAATCGACGGGTCAGCAAGCTCAGATGGTGTGAGGTTGACAAGAACATTCTCAAGCTTAATGTCTCGGTGAACAATTCTCCTCTCGTGAAGATAGGCCACCGCACCAACCATCTCGGCGAATATTCTTCGCAGTAGAGGCTCTTTGAGCACAGCGCGATGCGTCGTGGCAATATCGAACATATCGCCTCCTGGGCAATAGCTCAGCACAAGAATGGCTCGGCTCGGCTCAATGCTCCAAGCCTTCAGATCGACTAGCGAGGGATGGTGTATTGAGAGCATGATCTCAAGCTCCCGCTTCAAGCTCATCTCAACACGCTCCTCACTAGCACCACCCTTTGGACCATGCTCACAAACCTTGACAGCGACCAAAGTCTTGCGGTCAAGACTTTGCTCAGGCTTAGGTGTAAGTCTCCCATGGTCAACCTCAGGGGAGTCCTCATCAGGTTCTATCTGACTTGTTGCCAGCATAACTCTGCTGAATGTGCCCTGACCAAGCATCCGCACAGCTCTCCATCGTCGGCGCTTCTTGTCATTGCGTCCGTTCGCTTCAAAGTATTCAAAGTTGGTTCCTCGAGGTTTACTACTTCCATCGGCAGAGTCTCGCGATGACTCACTAGGAGGAGGCGTAGGTGGCTTGACGACCGAAGGCGTAAGTCCCCGGGATTCAGCAAGGTTGGCTTCTCGTCGTATTGAGGGCTCCCGTGGAGCGACTTCGTTATTCGGTCGTGCAGAGACTGATATTTGTCTCTTGGGAATATTCATAGGATCAGGCTTGTACTCGCTAACGCTTCGGTTTCGTGTATGGTGCTTGGGCGGCTGGTTAACAGACGGCTGTGGCGGTATGTGGTCGCCGGGCTCGAGGGTTGAATATATTTTGCGTTTAGCACCATTTGTAAGTGCAGCATCAATCGATTCACCTGTGCTTGTGACCAGAACAGAGCCCTCTCCAACACTCGTGAGGCGCTGCTGAAGGGGTGACGAGGAACCCACACTCAGCCTCTTCCAGGGTCCTGGGGAATCACCCGTCATGAGCGGGCTCGGGAGAGGCGTCATATCTCCCATAGCAGAAATAATCGGGCTAGGTACGAGGCTACTCGTTCCACTGAAAGAGCCAAGGCTGTTATTCAAAGCCGCTTTCAGGCTCGGGGTCCTCGAAAGAGGGTGTAGGTTGTTAAATGAAGCCCTGTGGTTCAACGACGATGAGCCTCGCGAAGAGCCATTGCTGTTTCCGTTATTAAAAGACTCGCGACGGTCCGGTGTTTTCGGGCGTTGGATAAAATCAGTCGAGATGCGTAAACCGCCGACAGGACTGACAGAACGTCTCGGGATAGCCGGTGACCCAATAGTCAGTGTTTGTGGTTGCGCAGGGGGGAGTTCCCCGTCTTGTATGGAAGCCGGTGCTATTGTATCGGCGCGGAAATGAGCAAGTGGCGGCGTGGTGACAGAGACATCAGGAAGCGTGAAGGACGATAGAGGACTAGTGGACAGTGTAGCATAGGCGTGGTCGTGCCGACGGGGGTTTGGTGTAAGGGATGCACCAGCACGGCTATGGCCTGGAACTGGTATGGGACGAGAAGCTGAGCGAAGGGAGGTATCACGACCTCTAAAAGTGTTGTTTGCTGTGTCGTGAGAATTATCGTCGAGGGGCAGGGCCGTCGTTGTTCGGGGGGCGTGGGGCGTGTTCATGGCTCCGCGCTGTCGGGTCGTCGGGAGTCGCTTAGAACCAGATCTAGGTCTAGCGAATTGGAGAGAGGGGGAAGTTCGAATAGCCGTCGTTTATTTATGTCGCAGAGCTGTTGAAAGAAAATTGACCGTTAGCCTATTGTTCTGTTGTCGAAGATGAACAAGGGAGAAATTTGATATGATCGAGTCGAGTATTCGGAGTAGAGGTGGGGTGACGAGTGTTGAGATTGAATGCGTTCGGTGTTCTAACATTTCTCGAAGCTGTAGAAACGTACCTTGGCGCAAGGGGTCCTCTGAGAATGCGTCAAGGGAGAACGTGATAAAAGGAATGGTTTGTGTCTTGGCGATGGTCGAGGGAGTGTTGATCGAGTCGGAGAAGGTTCAAGGGGTTGGCGAGGAGAGGAAAAGAGAAATCGGCCAAAGGCTCTTCTATAACGCGGACATGAGAGGCAATTCGAATGTATTTGCGGATGTTGGATATATGGACAGTGTCGCTCCAAAGAGAGCGAACGAAAATGGAAGGGAGACAGGGAAAGGAAAAGAAGAAGAGGAGAAGGTCAAAGGAGAAAAAGGAAGCCAGAGGGAGTCAAGATCGACGTTGACAGCCAAGATTGTGGATGGTTGATCGTGGGTCCGAAAGGGCAGCAGCCAGACCTTCCTTCTTCTGCTGTGAACAGAGGAAGGTGGAAGTGGGAGGGAAGGAGCAATCAATGAAAACAGCAGGAGCAAAGCCGACCACAGTAGAGTGCTGGTGCTGCAGTCAGTGCAGTAGCGAGTTCAGTAGAGCAGAGCTGCAGAGGCAGAACAGCGAACGAAGTCCGCAAAAAGACCCAAAGCTAAAAGCCAAAGCCAAAGCAAAGACTAATAAAGCAAGGGCGTGACTGCCACTAGCTTCACCTAATTAAGTCGAGTAGGTACTAGTACAAGAGTCCAGAGATTGGGAAACCGGGGATCGGAGCGGGTCTTTCCTTCTCGTCACTGACTTTGACGAACTGTCTTGTCTTCTCTGACTCCTTCCGTCTGGGCGCTTGTCTCGTTGCTGTTTGGGAATCTGTTTTGTTTTCTGATTGACCTTTTTTGCTTCCATCCGCAATGGAGGTGATTTGATCAATTCGTCCTCCACCTTTTAGGGCTTCGTCCTTGAATCCCCTCGGTATCTTCCAGCGACTGACCTTGTTCTTTACAGCGGTATCCGTACCGGAGTCCACTAATTGAAGTTTCGATGGCGGGTGATAAAAAGCGATGGGGCGCAAGTTCGATAGCCTACTTTTCTAGTATCCGGTATCGTATCCCTGTAGCGCAGCCAGCCTTGAACACTTCCCAGCTGCTTGGCCAAGTCCAAAAGGGCGCTTTGTTATCTTTCGAGTCTGGGGAAAGAGGAGTGGAGAGGCTATTGACAGAGCAGAGGTTGGGTTTGAGTTTGAGTTTGCGTTTGCGTTGAATCGAGTTGTGAACCTTGTTTAGGCACTGAGTCGCTAAAGTGATGGTGATGCAATGCGATGAATGATGCGGAGAGCTACAGCTCCCTCTAAAGTACTGTATGTGGCCGTGGCAACAGACGCGGTTTGGTCTCGTGCACAGTAGCAAATAGAAATCGTCAAGTCAATATTAGAGTATATGGTCACTTTATGGTATGTTGTTTGGGGATGGCGTGGTGGAATATAGGTCACGTTGAGCTGTGCCCAGGTGTGCATGGGCTTTGTAATTTCCTTCAGGATGTCTGGGATAAGGATTGTTTCTCTGATGGAGCTCGTGGGTAGATAAGACAAGAACTACCTAGAAACTAAAGGGGAAGGATTGAGGATACGGAATGAATGATTCATGAATCAGGTGGGCAGAGAAACAGAAACAGGGTATGATGGTTGTCCATGATATTAACGTTGCGATAGGCACCATCCAAGACCAAGTGCAAGCCAAGCTCTGACTTTTTACTTGACGGTTACACTAATTAGCAAAGAATCACCACCGTACCATACCAGCCTCGTTGTATCCGTACAAAGACTGAAACCCAAAAACCCAACAAGGGATTGATTGACTCGGTTGAGTCAGGACAGAGACAATATCCAAGACTGGACATTCAAATCTCATTTCTTTTCAAGGTCTTTGATGAAGAGTATCTCGACTTTACAGGGGGCACAGCTGCAAAGTAACGTATGGCTGCCGCTGCTTCGTTACACTTGCATTGCATCGCCCCATAATTCTTCCATTGTCCTTGTCCATTTGTGGCATCCCGAAGCAGGTGAGCCAGGGATGTTTGTGATATCTACCTGGATACTGCACTGTACTCATTAAAGATTGAGAGAAAAAAAAGACAGGCTTCACTTGTTTGGAACGGACTCGCATTTTATCTTACTTGCGTTCTTTCTTGGCTGTATTGCCTAGAACGTCTGGGCTCTCACCAAGTATCACTCAGGTAGGTAGACATAGCAACACAGGACTATCTCAATATCATGTACTTCTAATTCTACTTCTATCGGTCCCTACCAATTTATTCATCACATTCAATTTCACACTTCTTCTTCTGCCCCTCCACTCTGTTTCTCGCTCTCCACTTCAATCCCCGCTGCCACGCCTCTCACTGCCGCTGCCGCCGCTGCAGAGTCCACCCAAGGCGGCCACTAAGAGCCCTACAGTCGCCCACTCGCTCCATTCCTGCGCATTTCTGCGATCGTCCCTTGATTTGAGTGCAAACTGGTCCCCTTTGCCCCTTGTCTTGTTGACTCTGACATGACGTCGATATACTTCATCACTCGTCACATGTTCCGCTGTCAAATCAGTCTGACAGCCAAATTCAAGGCTCTCCCCGGTCCTTCCGCTCCGGACCTCCGGCCTCACAACTACCGTACCCTCCGGGCTCCTCGGCGGCCGATTTCTAACTCACAAAATCAACCCTCGCTTACTGTTTCCCCCGCCTTTCATTGTGGAATGCTCCTCGTTTCGCCAAGTCTCAAGTGCGACTCGATCAGCAAAGCCATCCATGTCACCTCCCAAAGCTTCAAAGACTGACTGATTTGATGGCTTATTGCATCATGAAAGCCGTGCCGTGCCGTAGCCGTGAATCCTGTACGGACGGACCACTCGCGTCACCGAGCGTGCATCCATCATTTTTCGATGGCCAATTTTCTTTCATGTCTTGAAACTTCGATGGCCTTTGATCTCATCCTCTGTCTTGACCACATGGCCCGTCCACCAACTCTATTGGCTCCGTCGTCACATCTTACACTCTGATTCAGGTACGGCACAGTGTCATTGTGACGAATCGTGCCCAGAGCTTGAGCAAGTCTATGGACATGATCTCAGTCTGGCTCTACCGCTGGAAACGATACAATTGCCTCACTACACGAACAAATGATTGGCCCTTGATGGAGTCCTATGTAAAAATCCGTTACTGTCATGCGTCCAGGTAAGTACTAAGCATTGTCGACATGGAAAATGTGAAAGAGCATACCTAGGCGAGTATGTTCATTCCCAGGAAGAACACAATATTTGGGAACAGGATTCCGGTCCCTTTGCTGCAAAAATTCGCCGAACTTTGAGACTTGCATATTGGTGCCCACGGCTTGGAACATCATTGTTTTTTGCTCTAATATGCTGTCATGTTTGGCTTTTGGGCGGTTGCCCTTCGATATGGCCCAGCACAGTTTTAACAGGCGCCTAGTGAAACGTTTCAACGACGGCAAACAAATTGACAAGCAGCGACAGAAGGGAGCACAAAACAACAAACACCGGGATACTGGAAACTAAATGTCTAGGTTTGCTATTCTGGCACTGCCAAGAGGCCAAGGATACTGTTCGGTTGCGAGAAGACATTCCGGTTTGATTCAGGGTAGGATGCATGGCTAGAAGAACAACAGCAGCAAGTCTATCAAGGATGCAAGACTAAAGAAAAGGACTTTGAGTCAAGCTAATTCAATTTGGACATGGGAACAAGAACAAGGTGATGCATGATTGAACAAATCCAAGAGAGTGAGTGAGTGAGTGAGTGATTGGTCCAATGATGCATGTTAAAGAGGTCTCACTCACTATGATATCCCGGTTTACACGATGTGATGGGCTCAACAACGCTCTGAACGCTATCTCAAGCAGATTTAACCTTCCACTCTTGACAAAACTCAATACAACCTCTGCGGAACTGACAGATCTGCACAGAAGAACAAAAAGAAGATATTGAATAGTCGTCAACAAGAGCAAAAGAGAAACTCCGGTACAGGGAATCGAACCCTGGGCTCCGCGGTACTGATCTCTCAGGTTATGAGAGCGCGAAATGTTAGCCACTACACCATACCGGATTCAGGCTGTTTGATGCTGACAGGGACTGTAATTTTCGTCTCTGTAGTCTAGCCCGGGTCATTGAGAAAGATGTAGGAGAGCGGGAGTGTGTATGTCTTCCGTGAAGGATCTATGCCAAGTTTGAGGGTGATGGTGATGCTGGCTCCAAGAAAGAGAAGTCAATGTAAACCTTATTGCTTATAACCTTAAACAAGGCATGTCGTAGTATAAGGTTGTGAGAGTCCAATGGTTCCAACGGCCGAACGACCAATGATCCATCCATTGAATGGATATCTTCTCATTGCCTGACATACCCGATACAAAGCAATTGTATAGCTCATGAATACTAAAAATAGTCTTCTCACACTGCCGTGGTTCACTCTTAAACCACCCCAATCGGCCATAGTGACCAAATCGCGATGACCATAACGAAGACCACGATACACTCACGCCCAACGGCCACTAATGCAAGGGAATTATAATAATGCCCGATATGCTTATCGTGATACAGTCAAGCCATAAGCTGAGTGCAGTTCAAAAGTTCGTGGCTTCTAACATAAAGCCGATTCAGCTGCCATTCCTCGACACCACCGGCGATCGTAGTAACGGAGCAAAGTGACTTGAACCCTATGATATCACTCATAAGGGGTGCTATTAAAGATGCACTCGTGTAAATACACAGCCCCCTGGTACTCAATCGTTCCCTCGAAAAATGATACCACTTTCGTCTAAACGCGATGTCAATGCATCCAACGAAAGCTTCTAGAATGACCCTGTCAAGACCCAAGGCATTTTCCTTATCCTCCTTTCATTTCTTGTCTCCGTCATTATACGTAGATAGTTCGTAAAAGCATGATGATCCCAAAAAGGTTGCCCAATATATATACAAGAAACGCCGTCCCATCAAGTACGCCCCAAGTCAACCTTATGCACGATCGTGTTAATTTTGACCCCGGGACCAATCAAGATACCTGCTGACCATCCCAGCTGTAACTATCCATAGGGCTGACGGGCGCGGGAGACACATCCGGCAGATGACTCGCGCTTTCTATTGGACAAGACGAAGATGCAAATGTCCCCGACTCCCTGGCAAAGTCTGATAGGCGTGTGAGCCGCAGCTCATGCACCTGGGCTGCCTCATCGGTCTCCCCCTTCTTGCGCAGCGCAGACTCGAGATTGGCGAGGGAGCTGATCAGGATACGCTCATCTCCTTTGCAGGCGGTGATGAGATTTGAAGCTTCTCGGAAGCACTCGATTGCTAAAGATAGGTCGCCCATCTGATAGCTGTAGTTGCCCAATTGGACATTCATGCCGGCTTCTTGTTCCTCGTCTAGATCCCAATCTTTTAGTGTTTGGAGATATTCCATGGCTTCTTCGATCTTGTTCTCGGCGGTCTTTGCGTTGCAGACTATGCCAGTCTGTAGGATAGCGAGTTCTCGGAGCCAAGGATGTCGTAACTGTGTAGCTTCCGCTCTGGCTCGATATGTCGTAGAAACTTCAAGTGCTTCTGCTGTCTCATCATGATAGACGAGACAGTCAATATGATCGCAGTATAATATTGTTGTAAGTGCATTTGCCGGTCCAATTCGTTCTTCGAAGAGCGGCACAAGCGTAGAGTATAGGCGTGTAGATAGTTCATAATAGTCGGAAAAGTCTGGAGATCCAATAATTTCCCAGATTTGTGTCATTGGATGACTCTGGCCCAAAGCCATGGGTATCAGCACAGCCAGGTGCTTGATGACGATCTGGAGGAGGTCGTCCTTGTGGAATCGATGTAGAAACCACAGTAGAAATGGTATTCTGGTGGCAAAGACAGGACTCTCGGAGGCAACTACCTCCTTGAGTAACTCAAAGGCTGGAGTGAGCATGGTTCTGACCGATACTTCGTCCTTCCTCATCATTGATCTGTTGAACAAGCCAAAGCTCGACACCACGCGTTCAAATAACTCGACGCTTCGATCGCCAGTAATTGGACTGACGCAATCGCCGTTGTAATCGTATTTCCAGGTTCTTTTGGTGAAACATGTGTCGAAATAGCTCGTAAATAGTTCAAGGGCCTGATCTATACAAGATGTCTCCTTCAGTGGTGGCGGTAATGTACTGCTGGAAGCAGGTTCTGGCGTCCGACATTGAACCTCGAGTGTCGTCTGAATGCTAGGCACAACGCCAGCTCGAAACCGAGCGACAAGCTGTGGATTCCGTCGAACATATCTGTTGATGTTATCAAGATCGACCGGTTGTCCACGGATAGTAAACTCGGACATCTTTCCCTGAGCCTCACGCTCCGTTCTCAGGATGAGAATAGCAAGAACCTCATCGCTCTTGAGTTTCTTATCCAGGCCCCACTTCCAGATCCTCGACTTGTACATTTTAACGCTGTGCAGGATATGTCAATTATCCGTTAATATAGAGGGAGGGGGTGCTGTTACGCACGTCGCTGTGAAGCCATGCTCACGCTCGAGGACTTCCATGACCTCTTTGAGCGGGCGCTTTTCTTCCTGGTAGAGTCTTGTGATTATAGGACGCTTCTTCTCCCATACTGCGCTGGGGATGCGTCTTCCGGGGGCGCATCGCGGGAGGCTCAAGTCTGTGTCGTCTGAGTCGCCTGGGGTGCGTCGCCTGGCCGAGAAGACGCCCGAGGTAGCCATCATGACATTGCCTTTGCTGGTTTGTGATATGGTATGCTGACTTGTATGTTGATGACGCGGTGATGGACGAGTCGGGCTTATATCGTATCGTGGACTGAGTATAGGTATTGACTGATGATGATGAAAAGTACAAAAGACGTCACATTAAAGATGATGAGCAATTTGAACAAGAGCGGAACCACAAAGGATCCAAGGGCTAGTCTGTAATTTTGACTTCTCTGTAAGCCGGAACCCTGCCTGTTCTGATCCTTCCCCCCTCCCGTGCTCTCCACTCTTCACAGCACAGCGCAGCATCGGATGAGGCAGCCTTTGACTTAACACGCGCAGTTAACTTCAGCCCAGTAAGGCCGTTTCAACTTATTATACGTATGTAAGACGGAAGTGGTAGTAGAAGTGGAAAGGTCATGGCCGAAGGTGGGGGCCGTTTCTTGAATCACCCATGTCATGGATGGTCTGTCAATTATGCCTTGCGATGAGCTAACTAGGAGATGGATGCCTACTTGTGCTTATTTACCCGCTCAAGTGAAGACACGGCTCCAACTTAAATGAAGTTTTGATGAGTCTATTACTGCCTGAAGGATACTAGATACTAGATAGAGTAGTGGTACAAACCAACAAACAAGACGCAATGCAACACGACATTGTTATCGTCGATCATTGACAATGGATCTTTTTCAGCCTTATAGAGATTAAACGTCGGGTGCGCCCCATCAGTACCCGAACCCGACCCCTCTCCACTTCCAACGGCCGCTTGGGGGGCCTCACCCTCCATTCGCACTCCGGTACTGAGGGGGTTCAGCCACCGGCCGAGTCAAGTTTAACCCAGCTTGGTCTCTAGCCTTACTCGTTACAGTACAACCAGCACAATCAGGGTCCAACGGACAAGAGGACGCCCAAAGTGTTTGTTGCCAATTGGATTTGACCTTCAAGTAAAAGTCCAGTACTAAACTCACCAGCAAGGGTGCTTCTAACGAATAACAGCAAGTTCGCTTAAACAAATCGCAGAATCGCAAAGTTGTAACTCACAATACTAATAAGAATACTCTTCTTTTTCTTTTGCGCCAACGCGCAGTTCTACCAAATTCTGTCCTTTAGCCCAAACACGTTCAAAGACCTGTCATCTCAAATCATGATCCAGAATTATTCTAGAGTCACTTCTTGGTCTTCTTTCTTTTGACCTTGCCGCGTTTGGGGTTGAAACAGCACCAATTTCTCTCATGGGATTTTCGATTATCTTCAGTCTTGGGCGCCTTCAGGCATCCAAGATGAGCATACCGGCAGGGTAACCCTGGTATATCCTTATTCGGGCATGCCGATTTCTCGTGCTTGTTGCGGTTTGACAAATTGGAAAAGGCCTTTTTACAGTCCCTGCATTTGAGTGGCGAGCGTGGTGGTTTTCCTATTAGCTCAGTTTTGCTCGGTGTTGGGTGATCCTCTTTGCATTGAAGAGTCCCAGGTGGTATGTCCATCTGAAGCAGCACATATTCAACGTTTTCCGTTAGGGGTGTGGAAAACGCTGAAGGGGTGGGAAACGCCGAAGAGGCGATCGAGCCATCTGCATCGTATGTGAGGCCATTGATCATATTGCCGACACCGAAGCCTGTTGCCGGGCCATTGCCGTTGAAAGAGAGTAAGAAGGGACTCTGTATCATTTGATCCTGAGCATCTGTAGGATGAGCAAATGCATTGTCAAAATCTGAGACCGTTACTGGCAACGGGCGACTGTAGTCTTGGCTAGAAGGGGGCGTCTCTAGACTCGAGTGACCCGGAGTCTCTGTAGTCTGACTGGAGATAGCTTCGAAATTGAAGTTCATTGTCATCCTTGGGCACCTGCTATCCTGGGGAACAGGAGTTAAACTCGCTTGACCCGGAGTTTCTGTTGCATGACTAGAGATATCTTCAAAATTGAAGTCCATTTTCAGCCTTCGGCGTTTAACTTCCCGAGGGACTGGAGTTAAAACCGTTGGATCTAGAGTTTCCGTAGGTTGGCCGAAGAATTTCTCGAGACCAGAGCCTTCTGCCAGCAAAGAGTCATTGTCGCCCCAGGATGGAGGTATTGGAACTGAACTCAATTGACCAAGAGCTTCTGTAGGCTGGTCAATAGACTTGTGCGATGTATGATCATCTATCAGCAATTAGTCGGATGAACGCAACGTAGATTTGAACAACAATACCTTTTGTGGCTGAAGGCCATGGACTCGCCGGAAATTCGAAAGAAGTCTCCATACCAATCCCAGAATCGAAGGAACCAAGGTCCTTCCCTTCGAGGCTGGGATTAGTTAAGAGCTGAGATATCTCTGGTGATTGGGGGAAGAGCTCAGAGCCGCCCAGCGTCATTTGACCTTGAGACAAGTCCTGGAGCCCGTTGCTGATGCCAGACACATTGCTATTCCCATAGGGTGATGGAGTGATGGTTATAGAAGGCGCCAATCCTCCCATAATCTGTGATTGAGGGGCTTTTGGCCCCGGATATCTAGCGCTCTTGTGCGCAAGAGTAGATGCATTCTCTTCCGTCAGGTTTGCCAAGACGTCTAACATGCGATCGAATCCCGTCTCTTCTGCGAATTCGAAAGCTTGGGGTAGCATGGAATAGTACACGGGCGCTTCTCGTAGCAAAAGTCGGATCACGTCAACTTTTTGCCATCGGACAGCAGCCAAGAGGGGTGTAAAGAGACGGTCTGAGTAGTTGACAGCGCCTCTAATGTACCCTTCAAAATTCTTGTGTTTGTTTTGAATCAAGTATTGAACAGTAGGGCAGTGGCCGAGCTTGATAGCCATGTATAGGGGATCATATGTGATGTCGGAAGGATCGCGGCGTCGGACATTTCGTTCCAACAACCGCGAGCGTTCGATAACGTTCAGCATGTACTCATAGGTGTCCCAAAAACGCTTCTGAAGAATGTCATAGAGAAGTTCCTCGTCGTAAAAGATGCGGGTGTTTTTTGACCGCAGAAGAGGTTCGCAAAAGCCGTGAAGTAGATCCTCTCTACCCATTCGAGCAAACGTCCCAATCTGGGTATTCTGGACCCTCTCGTACTCCTCCTCCATCTCTTGAGTAAACGCTCCGAGTTCGAAGTATCCTTGAGGGTTGTCCAACCCAAAGTCATTGTAGCGGGGTTGGATCTCTTGGAAAAGATTGGCAGAAATGATGTTTTGGCGGCGCAGGTGGTCAATGTCAAGGCCATCGTAAAGAAATGATTCGGGCAAGATGTCGTTAACAAGCAGTCGTATCTCGTTGAATGTGTCGTCAAATCGTGAGCCATAATTCGCCCGCTCGCGTAAAAGGCAACAGAGTGCATCATAATGGCGGAGAACTTGTTCAATGTTGAGGGTAAGAGGCTCGGGGCCAACAGGGTTCAACGCAAGACTTTCGCTGAAGAACCGTTTGAGGTCTCTGCTTCCGAAGCCAATCGTGGTAACGCCTCTCGCATTGTGCTTGACGATGGTGAAAGAAAAGAAGGGCAATTTGAACTGCGATTGGACCTCGACGAATTTGCCAGACCCAGCTGACACTAGGTTGTGGACGAGGCCACTGAATTATTAGCAATGAGCATGGAACAAGATGCAGCTTAGTATACTTTTCAAAGATCTCAGTATATCCCATGTATGGCCCTTCATCTTCTGGGTATGGTGATAAGTCCGCTGCTGGAATCGGGCGATAGGACTGTTGCGCTGGGATGTCGATGGGATAAGTCATGATGGTGGTACAATGGGCGGTCTCCCAGAGAACACGCCCAGGAAAGTTGAAGTTGACCAGCCAAGAAAGTAACAACCAAAGACGATGAAACAGAAATGGATGAAGGAGACAAGTGCGAAAATTGTAACCTGAATTAAAAAATGAAAGGAAACCCTACCCCAAGGTTTTCGTAAAACAAGTCACAGGGAAGCCCGTTGAGATCCAAAAGTTAGGAATCTGAGGTTAGTGGGGGCGTGGCTGCACTTGACCTCTCTCCTGCAAGTAATCCATCATGAGACTGCCTTTTTAGTGGAAATAGACGACGGTTACAGAATGGCTTTAACAAACCACCTATAAAGATGCAGTCGCCTTAGCGCACCAAAGTCTATTAAACTACCTAAGGTATGGAAACAATTAACTCAAACCCCAAACTCACGCAGCCAGCAACGTGGACATTGCCTTTTGAGACCGCGACAGTACCAATCGATAGCCTGAGTAGCAGAGGCTAATTGCTCTTTAGACCAAGTCTTTTTCATCTTGTCAATCCACCATCCTCGTCTTGTCGGTCGATACATGCTGCAGTCAACACACCAACTCCAAGCACGGCGCGGTCTCCCATTCGCATCTCGAGGTTGAAACCGTCGAAGTAGTTCCTCCATGTGCATACACGAACATCTATCTACAGATTTATCCATGCTCCAAGGCGCACGATGATGTTTGCGATCAGGTACAGACAGATTGCACAGCCTCCCGATGTTGAGCATGCTCTTACAAGTCATGGCTAACACGGCCCTGTCCACCAGCGGGGCTTGATCGAAGATCATGGCAAGGATCTCGGGAGGGAGTGCAAGCAGTAAAGATGAGCTTGAGATGCACTCCATATTGAGCTGATTGTACGGATGGTGAGCACCCGGTCAGACAAGTTGCGCGGTATAAGAACTCACTGATGGCGGGGTTCTAAAAGGTACAGTACGAGAGCACTCTGTTGGCCCAGGCCTGCTTCTCAGCTGGACAGGCATGGTGGAAGAGCGACTACTGCAGCAATCTGACAATACCTAATACAAGAAGCTAAATATGTGTCGTCTGCATGAGGCACTTTTGAAAGATTAAAGATGGGATGGGATGGGATGGGATGGATGGGATGTGTAAGTTGAGGTCATCGATCTTTATTCTAGTGCGATACTGGAACCAAGTGGCACGCAAAGAACGATCGGGTAATTACTCATCCGTTCAGAATACCAATCCAAGCAAAGAAACTCGATTAATTGAACCGATTCGAACTATAGCCATTTTGCACATCATCCCAATAGATATCGAATGTGCTGCTAGGTACTCTATGGAGGTTCTCATCATCTAAGTGCTTGGTGGGCCTGAATGCTAGGGACCATCACCTGGGGAACAACCATCGCCATTCTGTGAAATATGATTGGCTCAAAGCCACTAAATTGCTTCCATCCGCCCCGCGACGCCAGTCGCGTCTTTACGCGTCTCCCACTTTACGCCTACCACTGACCATTCCACTCCTTGTCCATAATTTCGTCTTCACATTGCACAGAAACTATAACAATACCAACAACGACATCATGTTGCGGCAAGACTTCAACCGAATTGACCCTAAGCGGCGCAATGTCGTCGATCACCGCAAGAAGCAGTTTGCTACACCCACATACAAGGACCTCGATTACCCCCATCGTCTCAACTTTTACTCGGATCCTCCTACCGCAGACATCACCCTCGAACAGTTTGAACAATGGGCTATCGACCGACTTCGAGGTATGTACCGGGCCCTGGCATATCGAAACGCATCTAATATCCTACAGTTCTCGCCGAACTCGAAGCATGCTCCTTTCGCAACAAGACGCCCGCTGAGACAGCAATCCATATGAAGCCCATCCTCAAGAAGCACCTATTCCTCGAGGCCAACAGTTCCGGTTCCAAGAAGCTATTCGAGCAGCGCCAAAAAGACCACTACAGCCACTTTATTCTACGACTAGCCTTTTCGTCGACCGAGGACTTACGCCGTCGATTCACGCGTGTTGAGACGATGCTCTTCCGTCTGCGACTCAACGAAGACGATCTTGCGGAGCGATCAGCTTTTGTCAAGACTCTTGGTTTGGATTGGTGCGAAGATGTGACAGAGGAAGATAGGAGGGAATACGCTGCAGAGTTGGCTGCTTTTCACCGAAAGGGCGACAACGAGGACGACACTTGGTTCAAGGTGGACTGGATGCGAGTTCCTGACCTGATTGAGAGCCGAAGGGTGTTCCTCAAGGCTGGAATGGCATTCGTGCCCGGCCGCGAACAGGCTGGTATGGTTATCTCCGAGTTCACTTCGCGCTTGGAAAGACAACTTGAGGTACGACGAACTCGACTAGACAGGCGACCTGGATACTGACTATGTATAGTTGACTGCCCGCGCTCTTCCCCGACTCGACGAGGACGACCGACTTACACCCATTCTCAACCATCTTTCCAAGAACTTCATCACCCCTGATGCTTCTTACATGTCAAGCACAGCCGCAGTGCCCGGTGCCGAAATCAGCGCCAACAACGTCGACAATCTATCGCAACATTTCCCAGCCTGCATGTCCCACCTCCATCGCTCGCTGCGTCGCGATAACCATCTCAAGCACTTTGGTCGACTACAATACTCGCTCTTCCTCAAGGGTATCGGTCTGAACCTGGAAGAATGTTTAGTGTTCTGGAGAAAGAGCTTCAATAAGATGACAGACGACAAGTTCAACAAGGAGTACCGCTACAATATTCGTCACGTATACGGTGATGTTGGAGGCGATTCCAACCGAAGAGGAGGTGGTTACAGCCCGTTCAGTTGCCAAAAGATCCTTACCGAGCATCCTCCTGGACCCGGTGAGGCCCATGGATGCCCGTACCGACACTTTAACATGGAGAACCTGTCAGCCCTCGTACAAGCGATGGGTGTGAATGATCGCTCCGTTGTTCAGGGCGTCAAGGAAGATAAGGATAAGCAAAAGTTCCACATGGCATGCAATCGGTAAGTCATTCCCTGGTGACAATGCGTAGAGCTACATATACTAACAACGCCCCAGCGTATTTGAACATATACACAAGAAAGAGATTAAGAAGGGCAAGGACGAGGGCGTCATGACACAAGCACAACTCGAGACTATTGTCCACCCCAACGAATACTTCAAGCGCAGTTTCCTACTAAAGAACCTCGACAAGGAGACATCCGGAGACGTGCGAATGGAGGGTTGATATCTTTGACACTCTACCGTCGTCATTGGTTATGGGAACATAGGACTCGGATATAAGACGATTACACGTCCGTAGGGGTATCAGAGAACTTGTCGCCGAGTTCTACGAGACGAAATGACTTAGACACGTGATGCGGGTTCAGGCTAGTATTCGGGCTATTTTATTTGGTGCTCCAAGCCTCGATGGACAATTGTTCTGCTGCCCAGAAGACGTCTATCGCATTGTAATTATGAATTGTAGGTATTGGACCAGGAGTAAGGCGTTGGGATAAAGCCTTGGCATGGACATGTATGTATGTATGTACTGTACTGTATGAATGAAACCTCAGTATGTAATCGAGATGAAACGTATCTCGGTACAGTAAAACGGCAATGGAATATTCTTAGAAACAACGAAGAAGCTGACCGCCAGGTTGGCAAATCTCCAGCCCTATAACCACCGCAATTATACTCAAGACGACCGTATTATCCGTCAGAAAAAGGGTCCTTGATCAACATCTCGCATCTCACATCGCACACGCCTCATCGTTCTATTCCTTCTTGGTGCACCGTTTTGCTGCAAACCCTGGGCTGTCAGATACCACAAAACGGGGGGAAGGGCGTGACGTCGCCGACCTGACACCGTTTTGTTGTTTTTTATAGACCGCCCTGTTTTTGCGAACGCAACGCAACGTCGTGGTTTTGTTTGGTCGTGGGACTGCACGATGAGGTCAGTGGGCGGGATGACGAAAGAGGCTGTGGGGCCCCTTGTTTTTTTTGTTGCATGTACGCGCGTGAGAAAGAAAAAAAAAGAGTGAGGGCATTCGCAGGGTCTCTTCGGGAAGCCTGCATGGTGATGTGGTGTCTTGTCAGGGGTGGGAATTACGTGGAAGGGGGATCATTTGTTTCTTGTTGGTTTGGATACGTTGATATTACTATTTTTGACAGGAAACAGAATTGATCTTTTCTTTTCGAGATCTGAGGCTCAAACTGGAGAACCATATGTACGATGATCTCCCGTTTCCATCTCTCCACTAGGAAACCTCCTCGCGAACTCCATAAATTTCCAAGTCTGTGGTTCAACAATTCTTGACATGTCTCCTCCTCTTCTTTTCTTGTTGTATTATTCAGCCCTTTAGCATAATCTCCGGTGTGGTTCCTGTCACACAAACCCGCTTTGACATATGAAGGGACAGGAAAAAAACCCTTGACGCAGGAGAGAAAAACGTCATCCCTTGCGTGAAGGTAAGTTAAGTCTATACGGGCGTTGGCGTGCGTTATGACATGCTGTTCTACCAATAGCTTCTCGTGAATGCGACCGTTTTTTACAGGCCGGTTATTGTCTTACTGGCAGGTTTCGGGGGTGTAAGACTGACCGACCTGAAGCTGGGAAGAAAAAGACCTCAACTTGTTAGAGGCGGAGACTCAGAATTGAAGTGTGACGGTGATAATGACGGCAATAGCATCATCTTTCGGAAGCAATGGAACGGTCCACGGAAATTCGGCAGGCTATAGCACGATGGGCTGTGAACGGACTTGAGCTTATTTCGACTGTCGCTCTCTCTACGTCTTTATTCCCAATGCCGTGGTAGCCTGGGACGGGCCGGGCTCGGCATCTTGGGTTTATCGTATCTCACGAGATCCGGTGATAAGAAAGTCACCCGGACGGACAAAGATACCGACTTTACATCGGGGACTCGGGTCTAAACCGGCGAGCTTAGAAATGCTAGACTCCGCCCGTTAGCTACGGGTAGAAAGTGTTCCGTGCTGCTTGTCTTACAGCACGGTCTGTGTGTCTTATCGACAAGTCAAGTCAACTCTCTTTTTCTGCTTGTTCTAAGACATGCAGTGACAGATAGGCTTTTTGGCCAACTCCCCGGCTTTTCCCACAAAGGTCAGACAAGACAAGGGTTTATGTTATGTATCAGAATGTCGCCAAGCCAACGTAATCTCAAAAAGACGACATTATAGCCTCATTCTGTTCTGTTTTACACGCTGCAGCTCTTACTCGCAGAGACGAGACAGCGTTACAATGCGTGTCAGCATAGCAGTCGGACCTGAAAAGAGGTCGGAGGTCCGTCGAATTAAGACACAGAGCCCTGACTCGTACCATAGTAGCGTGGATAAGAAACACCCCGTTTGGCTGTAACCCCGCGGGCCGAAGAGATGCTGCTACTATTTCGAGCTTGGTTTACGTTCTCGCTGTAACTTAGGCAAGGAACGAGCAGCAGGGGGAAAAAACAAGCTTGGCACGGGGACTTGCCAAACTGTCACTATCGATTTGAAGTCTGACCGGTCTGAAGAGACATGCATACGATATCAGAATTGGAATTGGAATTGACAGCCAAGTTAGCGTGCAGCTCGTGGTCTCGGGTTCTTCGAATTCCGGCATTGGTGCCCAGTCTGTCAAGCCACCGCCGCCACCTTTTACTTTTCTATCTTATTTGTGACTGCCTGATGCTAAACTACAGTACCGGTCCACGAAGCCGTGAACAGAGGGGCGTTTCCTTTGCTCTCAAGTTCTAGACCTGCATCTTTTTAGTTGACAACCTTTATTTGAAGGATAACGGACGGGACGGCAGATGCCAGTCTGCATTTGCATTGCATTCCGTTGAACTTTTGTTGCGTTGCGTTGCGGCAAGCAAGAGTCTAAATCTAGACTGGTCCGGTCCGAGCCCCCCTCCCCTCAACTGCCGCGAAAGGACTCAAACTTTGTTTCCTTGCAGGCGCGTTGCGCGCATATTGAAGGATGCTGATGAGGGGCTGGGTTTGAGGGGGGAAAGGGAAGGGTGGTACATTAGCATCTCCATATTGCTGCTTTAGAGTGCCGTACTGGACTGGGACTGGGCTTGCAAGCCGGGGTAGGTAACAAAGGGTCGAGAGCGTCGTGAGTTTTAAGAAGCAAAAACAAAAGTTACACGGTGGTTACATGTCTTGCACAAGCGTCTGTAACACAGTGGGACATTGAATTGACTTTTGGTGGTTGCTCTGAATGCAGCTATCTGTTAGAGTTTCTCAACTGTCATTGTCACTACCGGACGGGTATAGGCAGGTATTACGTAGAGTTTATGCCATGGTCACATTTCCAATCAATCCAACAACAAGTGCAAGTCTTGAATCTGCATGTAAGTTGTGCAACAAATAGCATCTTCCTGTCTTAGCCTCAGATCCATGTCATGTCGTCGTAATCTTCCACGTATCTCCGAGACAATGAAAAGAGAGGCTGGACTGTTTTGAGTATAGCTGGCAGCACAATCCAAGTGGGGTTGGTCACTGGTGGGAATAGCCTCAAATGAAAGGACGAACAAAATAAAAACCAAGGCGGAAGAAGGAAAATGAAAATTTAATTCTAAGTATCCGTACGGATACTGCGCGAAAGTCTCCACTGGACAGAATGAAGCAAATAAACCGAAAAGATGTGGAGTTGTTGGTGAAGGAGAACCAAACCCTAACCGAGGGAAAATCTCCAGAGCTCCAGTTTCCATGCCAGGTTCAAGTGCCCGGGATAAAACCTGGAGAATCGAGACAGGAGTACAAGGGGGGATATTTTTGAACAAAAACAGTAAAAGCAGAAAGGGGGAGGCGAAAAAGAAAAGAGGATATCTAAGGATATTACCGTAAAAGTGAAATGAACTGATACGATACGATACAAGACATGTCTGTCTCCATTCCATTCCATTCTGTGATGGGAGGTCCAGACTCCTCAATATCGCGTTTAGCTCGGTACAAGGTCTTTTACGAAAATGAATGCAAATGACATTTTTTATCTGTCCATCTCCTCGGCTTGGCATGGAAATACCGTACGGTACGGTACTAGTACTACAGTAGGTAGCAACGAGATGGGGTCTTCAGACGTCAGTGGCTGGTATGCGAGCCTCGGCGCGCCAACATCGTCAAATTCGACATTTTGCAGTCTGGAATTTCGGTCTTATTGGGTCACAGCCAGGGCACATTATTTATGGAACATTTCAACGTTTGAATCCCAAAAAAGAGCCAATAGTTACATCTGTGACCCTTGTCAGACATTCAACCTAGCAATGCGAAGAGGCGGCTCGTGGGCGTAGCGCGGAGAGCGTGCGTTTTTGACGGACGGCCGATGCTTGATTGTAGCTTAGCTTGGATTATGTTAGTGGTCACCTGTTAAAACAGGACATGCAATGCACAGACAAGAGACAAGAGACAGAGACGATCATGATCTGATATGATATGATGATGGATGAAAGAGATGATAAAATTATCAAAGAATAAATAAAATAGCTGTCCAATCGGCGTTTGCCAGGCACCAGGCCGTGGTCTCTGCGTGTACTCAATCCACGACTATACATACATACATATAGGTAATACATAAAAAGAAGTCCAGTCCAGCCTTATCTCTTCCAAAGCGCCCGCCTAATGCAAACAAAGGGTATCCCTAGGTATAATAAGAAATTTGTTTCCCATGCCCAAAGAAACTCCATAACATGATGACATGAAAGTCGTGAGAGAAAATAAAATATAAAATAAAATAAAATAAAAAAGTGGTGGTCGGTTCATAAGAAGCGAAAAAAGCCAAGCCTTGAATTGGTAGGCTGTGGATAGTGCGCTTCTTTGGAGAAGGGGGTTGTTATGTTGATCTGATCTGATATGATCCAATCTGGATCTGCCAATTGCCCGCTGAGAGGCAGTGCTGATCCGGTAGCTAACGGGGGTCCCGTTGTTGATCCCGGACATGCCGCACCCAATCAATCACTCGAATGTCCTGAGTCTTTTCTTTCAGAGAAATAGCGACTCGCAGTGGTGAAAGTGAGAGGATCGTGACCGTTTATCGCGGGGATTTGACGTCTTTGTTGCCCAATTCCATATCGTCCAGTGTGCAAGTCGTGCATATATGTACAGCTGCGTTTAAGGCGATGCATGGGACTTTTTGATCTCTTGCTGTAGAGGGTGCTCCTTCAAAAGGTGCTGTGTCCTTTCCATGGCGGAGGAGGGAGGGGATGCTGATTTGATCTGATCCTATCCTTTGGGTCGCCCAAGAGATGGTGTTGTGCGAATGTTCGCTAGTTGTTGTTTTGTTTTCCCTCCACCAAGAAAGAAGAAGAAGAAAAAGCTGTGAATTTGGTAGTGTCGAAAGGTCGTATGTTGCATCTTCGAACTTTTGTTTTCAAGCTTGTTGTAGAACCCGTGGGTGAATCATTTATTTGTAGCCAACCATCTTTGCGCAACGTTCGCAGTAGTAGAGGTTGTGGGCGATGCGGACCATACCCATGGTGCTGACGTCGTCGGTGGAGGTGGCCTCTACGGAGCGAGCGCATCGCATGCAGCGAAGCACCTCGACCGAGGCGATGGGAAGAGCGATTGAGTCCATGCTGTATCTGTGGCCCGAGTCGGAAGAAGACGACGATGATGATGAGCGAGTTGGTGATGTTGAGCTGGTTGATCCAAAGTGGTGGCTTGAAGGTCTGGAAGACATGATGAGAGAGAGGAGAAAGAAGTGTGGTGGGTAGTTTGTGAGATATATGTAGTAGCAGTAAAAGAGATTTGTTCTTGGTTTAAAAGTAACAAGGGGAGCAGGAATATGGGAACAAGCAAGGAAGCTAAAGCCTTTTTTTACTGTTTGTTTCAAGTGGATGGGGATGCGCTGGCGCTTTGTACTCTGAGTGCTGGTTTACTTCGCCCGGGCTCTTTTTCCAAGGGGGACGGTGCTCTGGTTAAGAAGGATTGCAGAGGTTGACTAGGGCGCAGGGGTGGCCTTTGGGGCTAGGCTCTGAACTCTGGAGCCTTGAAAAAAAGAGACTTGGTCCGGGGGTGTGCACCTCAATAAACCTGGTCTGATGGGGTGTGTGGTAAAGAGTAGAGGTGTCTGTCTTGTCTTGTGTCGTTCAATACGGTACGGTACAGATAACGGTACGGTAACACGGCAAGGTCAAGGTGGCTGATGGCTTAGTCTGGTCGGTTGCAGAAGAGAGAGCTGGAGCTGGGAACTTCGGAGGTCTATGGGCCGGATAGTTCTAGAGCGTTGTCGTCGGATCGTTCGCTGTCTTTAATATCCGTTGAGCCGATGGAAATATCTGGATGGTGCAGAGGTAGGTTCTGGATTGAAGCAGTAGAATTGGGGGGTGACACGACCTTTTTATCAAAATATCTACCTAGTGAAATCGAAAACTCATCGAAACTGATTGATACTGGTCTGGTCATGCAACTGGACATCCACTACTTGGTAGTGAATGAGAAACAGGGCATCGCACACGTCTCAGTTCAGTGTGTGTGCGATACAGTACGCTACGTAAGTTACATTAGTGCTTTGCTTCTCAGCAATGCTAGCAGCTAGATCGACGATGTGCTATTCTGGCACCACCACCGAGTGTCTTGCTAGACGGCGTTTGTTCGTGGAGTAAGGATCGGCGACAGAATCCAAAATCTCAGCCAGACCAGGGCCCAGGGCATGCCAAGCACGCGAAACGGAACACGCCCCGAAAAAACAAAAACTGTCGTACTGTAGGCAGACCATACAAAATGAGACGGCACGGCACGGCACGGCATATGCCAGTGAGTTACTCTGTAGTCACTATAAGACAGTGGTATCTGTAGGCGGGCGTTGAATGTCTCTGAGGGGATTGTCCAAGCAACCCGTCGTAACTTTCATGGCTTGGCACCTGTACGTGCTGCAGCCTGCAAGTTGCAGTTGCAGTCGCAGCAAGCACCTCCATTCAGTTCAGTCCAAAACGGAGGACTCTTCTAGGGGTGGGTGTGTGGACTGGGCTTCGCTGGGCTGGGCAGGACTGGCCTGATGCAACGTCAGTCCTCTAGGCCAGGCGAAGCCCGTAAGACTCCATCTTGATCCCCAGTTTTGGGCCGTCTCTCCGTTACCCCCGTTCGATTGGGTTTTTTTCCTGCTCGCTTCCGTTTTCTCTCTCTCCGTTTATGCGATGAACCGGGGGTTTTGTTTACACACACATTGTAAGACAGGACTTTGTGTGTGTTTTTGGCTTGTGATTTTACGTAGCAAGCAGATGTTCTGGTGAGAGCATCATGCCGGCAGATTAATATAACTGATAACTGAGACGTTTCTGATACTGTGACTTTATTTCCCTGTAAAGTAACGCCCGTGATCATGTTGGCTGTTCCCAATTCGTCGTCAGGGAGGCTGGCTGAAGCCATCTGCCTGTCTCGGACATTGCGCGCTGTAATATCTGACGGGAGAAGCCTCTCTCTGCTGACGACGACGACGGGGGGCACAGCGTACAAAGTTACAGTACAGGTGTCACGTTGTTTTACAGTACAGTAATACGCTACGGTACAAGCCAGCCAGCCCTGTAGTAACGAAAAAGCAAAACTTTATTCTTTGTGTTTGTTGTCAACTGCACTGTTGCTGTTGCTCAGGGCTCCCTTCCGAGGCGGGCGTTTAACGGGGGGATCCCTTGCTTTCCGAAAGTTCTCGTCTTCAAGCTTGTGCAAATTAGATTGCAGAGTTAAAGCTTGTTCAAAAGACCCTGTATCACTGCTTTCCCGTGGCTTGGGCCAATTGATGAGTTGTCCTAGCAAAAAAGGTGAGTCAAACTCTACGGAGTCCGGGGACTGTCAATTAGGAGTCCGTCGTCGTCCGCCTCACGCTTTATTGCTTGTAAGTTGGGATTCACCGTTAAAACAAACCCCGGAATCAGATCAGCCAGCTCAGCCCAGCCAGGTTCAAGGGCACAGGGGTCAAAGTTCAAGTTCAAACGTTAATCGGATTTTACGGTACGGTACTAATATTAATTAGCACTAAACCTGAGCGGGCTGCTTATACGCGCCCGTCCGTAAAACAGGTGCCTGATTGTAGTATCAAAAGTGCATGAGTCTTTGTAAGAGCGAAAGCGAGGAAATGGACTTTTCGGCTTTTACGGCATGGGACTTTAGATCCATCCCATCTCATCCCATGATTGATAATGGCGCGCGCCGAGAAGCCGCGCAACAAATTACTCTGTTGAGAATTAACTCCATTATGAGGCATCGGCATCGGCATCTTATCTGTCACATTTGGAAACAAAGAAAAGGCGTTCGCTTCTGGCGGTGGCAGCGGCAGGCATAAAGAAACAAAACAATGGTGCATCTGCAGTCTGCACGAGTTGATTAATTAATTTAATTAATTCATCCTCTGTAAGAAAGAAAAAAGAGCGGATCCGTTGATGCGGAGTTTTGAGCCTCAAGCGGGTTTCACGCAGATGGCGCCAACAGAAGCAGCTTCAACCAACGGAACCAACATTGAAGATTCTCAGCTTCTGGCGGTGATAGATGCCAAGAATTGTAAATTGAGCAAATTTGCTCGTATGGGAACCCGCTTCAAGCGCCATTGGACAATTGTCACTTACAAGCCTCAATGCCAATGCTACGCCATGAAGAACAACAAACCCCATCTGCCCATATCCCAGCATGTCCGTGGTGGGAAAGGAGGCTGAGCAGCAGTCGATCCAAAAACACCCACAGCGATTACCACGTTCTAGACGAAGCTGACAATAGAATACCCGACAATTCGGGTCATTTTGTGTTCTTTGCAGATAATTGCGACGCTGGTCTTACGCCTGTTCTGTGCAGGTTCCCCAATATTATCTGGATGAATTGCCCATTATTCAACGAACAATGGAAGAGAAACCTATGGACCCTTAATTTTTGAAGAGGTCTGACCGACGAACATGAGCGAAGACCCTGTCCCTGCATTGATGAGCCTGAACCGTTGGATTGGGCTCTGAGCAACAAGAGCTAGAGAATACTAGCGTCAAGGACAGAAATAGAGCAGTAGCAATGGCTTGTTACAAATGTAAATGTTACAAAGAGTTATACAGACCGCAAACAAAAACAAACGGTCAAGAATTTTCTCGCATGGTTTCTCTTTGTTGTCTGTTTCATCGTACGGGACACGTTGAGAGAGTATCGAGTTGCTGGCTCCGGTGTCACTGTCATCTCTGCCGCTGTACAGGGTGCCCTGTCCCGTGAGTCACAACCGCTGAGAGACCTAGAGACTCTGACATGTGGTAAGACAGAGTGTAAGACTTCAGTATAAGCATACCCCTTAAACGGAGTCACCAAAACGGAGTTTCGTGAGGACATCCCGTTCCGGCGTTTTGAAAGTTGACAGCAAAACGGGGCTAGTTCAATCGGGGACTCCTTTGATGACACACCCAATTTCCGATCTTCAGGGCCCAACGACAAGAGTCTTGGTCTCTTGGTCGCACCACAAGCTTAGGGATCGGGAGTTGGATCAAAAAAAAAAGGAACAAGCTTCATAATAGTCAAGTCTCATGATCAATTGGCCATTAGGGGAGCTGCTCCGGATCTACTCCGTCGATATGGAGAAATCTGATCGATTCGATCCGTTAGTATCTAGCCCTGTAAACTTCCATCACTGTGACTGTGCTGTAATGTATGATGTTTTTGTTTGGATATCGCATCATGCTGAACGCGTGGCCCTGGACGACACCTCTATTTCTCACCTGCATGGCTCGGCATACCGTGGCCTCTCTTTTTCTTACTCCTGAGCTGAGACGTGCAAAAGCAAGACAAGACAATAAAAGCTATGGTATAAAGTTTAGAGCATCGCATGGGTATAGCCCTGCACCGGCAGGGCAGAGGCACGCAGTATCTCGATGTCGTCCAAGGGACGGACTTGAAGGATTGGCTCTCAAACGAAATAAGTGGTTTGCCAAGACCATTAAAAAGGTGTCAAAGCTATCACGAACCGGCCGAGTCGTCCGTTAGGCTGTACTTCTCGCTCGGTACAGTAACACCCGGCATTGCACTTGACAAGACACGGCATGAGACGAGGTTAGGAAATGGCATCGGCATCGGAGCATAGGCTTCGGCATCGCGAAAAGCCTCGGGGTGGATGGTTTGATTGTAATATCGTTTATTGAGGGGGCCATGAAACCCGGAGCAACTCCGTTTCTATCTAGGGTAGATGATAGTGTAAATGTCTTGATACAGTACGGATGCTTGCTCCCTCACGTACAAACCCTGCAGCTCATCATGATCCCTCAAAAGTCAAATGTTGATCGATTGACATGGCATGATAGACAGGACAGGGATGAGCTCTCCTTTCGATCGTAAGAGCTTATCGTCGTCCGGTGAGTGAGTCTACGCATCGACAACGACGGGTCTCTACATCATATTATAAATGCAGCTGTCAATCAAAACATTGCAGACCGTTGAACAATGATGCAACATCCAAAGGCTAACGAATGTCTATCCGTTCCGTGACTCATCTATCTATCTACTTGACGTCGATAGTTACGCAGCTCCCACGTGGAATTTTGGAACCCTTCGATGGCCAGAACCTGTCTTTGTCAGAGGATCAGCCAGTGATGAACCCTAGAACATGATCGGCGGATGTCCGTGACGGGAAGCGCTTATCACATATCCATAACCGTAAACTTGTAGTGTTGATTGACGGACCTCCGCGTCTATCATTGTCTATCAATCAAGATAAAATTCGCCTCTCAAACGGACACGATGTTACCAATGCGCAGCACGGATATGTGGGGTTTACTGTACATCTCATCGAAACACAAGACATGACATTAGTCAGGTTCAAAGAAAAAGAGATTGGCGACCACTGGGTGTGGGATTGTAAAAAAAGGAAAAACAACACATTCGTGGGATTTTTGTTTCCTTTACTCGTCAGCTCGTTTGATCGTCGCAGCAGAATTAAGCATCGAGATGGATGCAAGTGTTAATTAGAAGCTAGGTATGTTGTGCTGTAGATTAATTAGTGATCGATCTCACTACATCGAGATGCGACGGGAGGGTTTTTATTTTAATCAACTAGAGACAACACCAAGTTTCTCCGTTCATGCCTTGTGAAACGAACCGTTTTAAACTGGGACTGAGAATTAGTCAAGGGGTAAAAAAAAGGGAGAGAAACACAGCAGAGAGATGGAGGTTCAGACTAAAAGACATAAAACGGTCGCCAATTGATAGCTGACTGACAATGACATTTGGGAGGGGGATTGACATGAGATGGGATGGGAGATGGATGCGACAATCCACAATTACCCATGGGATGGATGGGAATTACCATGTGCACGCCCACGTCTGTACATCAATACATGTACTGTACCATACCGTATTGTACGTGAGCCGTTACATACCGTAAATTGAGTCTTGTCTCAATCAATATCACGATCAAAAGAAATGGATATTCATCAAAATCAAGCTACTGTGGCTAAAAAAGACCCTTTACCTCTGCCCTCTTGTTGTAGATCGATCTGGAACACCTTTTCTCATGCAGCCTGGCCCTTCTAGTCAAGTGATGGGGAGCCACATCGAGATGCGACGCCACCGGCCGAGATCCTCCCCCCAACCTTCGATGCCCATCCGTTATGTCTCTGCGCCGGAGGAGCTCCTGTTGGACCAATTGAATCTCGCCACTGCCGTACGGTACAGGTACAGTACTATACAGTACTGTATCGAGATGGTCTTTTCTAATTCTTCGATGCTCCACATGGTCGAAAAGATTCAAGATGGGCATTTTTGACGGTACTGTACTGTACTACTCCGTACGCGTACTTTGAAACCTCATCAGTCATGTAAGGGATCGAGACACGTCTATTCTCATCGGAGCATTTTCCACTAATGTGCTTGATCTTCATGCCGCGGCATCCTCACTTTCAATATGGCGTTTTCTTACAGTACGATACTGGACTCGTAACGTTATTTCACTTGCTAGTCTCCCCGGACGGAAGCGACGGCTTGGACCTTTTATTAATTCTCTATTTTCTTTGTCAGACGACCACCACTCTGCTTGGCAATCCCGTTATCTTCTTACTGGGCTGAGTCTACTGCTTACTGATCTTTCTCTTCCTTCATTTCCGCCCTTGCGAGGAACCAAAGCCGCAGAGGCGGAGTTCTAGACCGTTCTCCTCTTGGCAAGGTTGGTCCCTTATTTTTTTAAGGAGAGGGGTGGAACTCTGATCGACCCGCTTGGACATCTAGATGAGACGAGCACACGTGTGTTTTGCATACGATGGATGAGGTGCTTCGCTTTCGTGTTACATACCGTCTACGTCTAATCTTCTTCATCCTGGCTCAAGTGCTTACGACAATTAATTACCGAGAACGAGCACGAAACGGATGTTGCATTGCAGTATGAGGGAAATTAAGAAAGCCTCAAACCATCCGAGGCTTTTCACTATTCCATATCGTGAGACGTAGAAGCCTTCCAGAACATACCGAGTTTATGCGCTCGGATCTCAATTTGGACATAACATCTTGCGCGAAACAGGGTCCGGTGATCTCAGGGCTGAAGCTGGCTTGACATGAAGGGAGAAAAATATTTATGGAGCGAGTAAGCTTTTTGTTTACTTGTATCTGTAAATTAAGGGTCCTTTCATCCTCCATTTCAGCCTCCTCCCACTAATTTAGTTCGCAAGGGGTCCTTTTGAAGAGCTTTGTCAGACCTGGAATGTAAGCTGTCTATTCATAGCTAGGTAGAGAAGAACATGTACTGTATTACAGAGCACTAAAAGCTTCTCTCTTCAAGGGTCCAATGGTCAAAGCTCGGCCAAATTGGATCTGTTCTGTTTCTGTCCAACGTCCGTGTCTTGTTTGGGTAGGTTGCTGCTTGATGCATTGTAACTGAGCATTATGCACCTGATTCCTTTTGATTCGAGTGCATTCTGAGACAAGGACATGCCTCCAGACACGATCTCTCTCTCTCTCTCTTTGAGTAAGCGGGTTTATCCCCGCGTGATGAATTTCCCTCAGACACTTGATCAGTTATTCCATCAGTGACTTCCCTCAGATCATGAAGCCCCCGGTAATGCCGGTACGTAGAATACGCTTGGCGCACCTGAGTTTCATTTTCCGCGTACCTGAGCACAGGCATTTCCGTACGACTTCATTCCCTTTCAACCACGATACCTGTCTAGGCTCTCTATACGGCATCAACCAGACTCCGGTCGCCGGCCCAAGCTACGCCTCCGGAAAAGACCGTTATCAATAGCTTGAGACATGATACAACGTTACTCGAATTAAGGCCCTGCCGATTGCCGGCTGTTCCTGGCTAATTCGAGAGGCTATCGCCATAACGCCAACGTGCTATGCCCATTTCCCGTGAGGCCATCTCCCTTGGCCATCCAATTACAACAACCAGAGAACACGGGAACTTCCATGCTAGGTATGAACGTCCTCATTGGCGTGTTACAATACCGTCCCTTGTAGGAAACTGCTCGGAAATACCCTTGATCACCACGACCACAACGTTCTAGACCGCGCGAGCCAAGAGCTGTTGTGGCTCAGGGCACGAGGACACGCAAACCCACGGTCTAGAACGGGCTGTGGCGCTGGTGGTCCGGATGCTGCGGGAGGTGCCAGAACTTCGACGGTTTTCTGTCTAAACTCAATTTAACTTGTTCACAACTTTATTTGACTCAGAGCGGGCCGTTTGTGAAGCCCGTCTGTCCGCGCAAGGGGAGGAGGTGTGAGGATGAGGGAGGGAGGCTTTGTTGTTTTGTGATTTGGGCAGTCACACGAGTTTAGGCCTGGGCTTGGCTGGGCTGGGCACTGTTTCTACCTCGAATGAGGTTCTGCCTCGGTGATTGGGGGCTGTAGGAGAAATGTGAATGTAAATGACTGATTGTTGCGTTTACGATAGGCCTTGTGACCTAAAATCGTCTAGGGTATGTGTTTCGAAGATGTTGTGGCTGGGGTGATTCGTCGTCGTGGGTGATGTTGTCTTTTGCACGCCCTTGAACCGTTTGTTACGATGCACAATCTGGGCTGTTTGGTTACAGTTACCCTCTGTGACATTCGGGCTGTAATTTGAATCAGTTATCGTGAGAGTAAGCGCTTGGTGTTTGTTCGTCCGAAGCCTGAGAGGATACAACAGACAAGCTCTTGGCACCCCGTCCAGGGCAATGAAATACAACTGGACGACACAATCTGATTGGATTCGCGAATCAAACTGCAACAGCATATTGGGCATCTATATACATTACAGGCGCTTATACCACAGAGTTACTGGCTGTCATTGCAGTTTTAATTGGGTATTGATGTTTTAATCTGTACTTGGCTTTTGACTACCCTAGACATTTCCAAACAGTAAATTCCCCACATGTTGAGGGCATTTCAAACAAACCGATTTATCTCTCCGTTTGCTATGTACCATCAGCTTTCTCATTCAATGAAAAGATAGTGGTCTCTGGCAGTTAATTCCTCATCGCTTAAATAGTCGCCACAGCGCTTGTCAAGGCCTCTGACTGGTCGGCCTCCCGCAGCTGGCGGATGACGTGTAAAGTGGAGGTATCAACTCCATCTCACTCCAACACCGACACTCACTCATACAACATCAACTCAATCAAAATGGCCAAAGAGTTCGAGCTGATAGACAACGTACTATCCATCGCATCAACCATGGACGGAGCCGCTACCCCAACCCATTCATCCATGACCGAAACTCTCTCAGATCACATCGAGTCTGTCCCCTACCCCGGCGCTGATTTCATCATCCGTCTCCGCGACACCAACAAATACATCACTCTCGTCAACGGTAATCTCGAACTTGCCGAGGGTCTGAATCCCAAGGGTGGATATCACTGGGAATGTATTGAAAAGGATAGATGGCTGGGTTTCCGCAACTGTGTGTCCGGGACTATCATCGGGCATAATGATCGGAAGAAATTTCATGCTCAAGCAAGCAAGCATCAGTCTTATGAGTTCTTTACGCTGCGACCGAGTCCTCAGGGTGGTTACGAGCTTTTGACCAAGCACAATTATGAGTTGTGGAGTATGGCTGTTGGGGAGGATGGGAAGACGCTGGTTGAGATCAAGGAACAAGGTGCTTTGTGGGACTTTTTGAAAGTTTGATGATCTTGTTTGGGTTGGATCGTTCGGCCATGCCATTCTTTTGTATTTGAGGGTTATTGCTATGGTAGCTGTTTGGCCTGAGGCTTGTGTTTCGTCATGATATTGGATTTACGGCTGTCAGCACACGGGCATAAGAGAAATGCACGATAGGTATTTTGAGACAAATATCAGACCACCATCAAGAACGTCCTTGCTTGGGTTATCGAGACATATTGAAAGAAGACAAAGAGATGGTGTGATTATGTGAAGTCTTTATTCCTGGTCTAGTACTGACCTGTGCAGTTGCACTCCCGCTGCTGTGCGTTATCTCTGAAAAGAGAAACCCTTTGTAACAACCATATGGCGAAGAAGCCTAATCTCTTCCTAACATGACCTAAATCCTGACCGCTAAGACCCTAAGGGATGAAATATTATATCCACTTTATGTGAGTTTAGACCAACATTAGGCTAGGCACTCTCTAATCGAAGCCTCCTGCATCTCACGATACAGCTCAAACTCCTTCTTAACAACACATCCAAGACTCTTTTCAAAAGAACCCTGATCAGCACCAACACTGTGACTCATACCACCATCATCTCCCAGATTCGAGTGGAAAATGCCTGCCGCACTAACAGGTAGAAAGTCTTCATACGTGATAGGTTCGACCTTCACAGCTCCGGAGCTAACAAGAGCTTCAATATCGTCCCCTTCAGCGCTGGAGATGGGTTTGTATGTAAAGTATGCCAGTTTCTCTTTTCGAAGAGTCTCCATGTCGTCGGGAAACCTTTCAAAGATCTTGGCTAGAAGCTTTTTTTTTGACTCATCGCCAACATTGCCTCTCCACTCGTTGATGAGGTCGTCATACAACTGTCGTCCTTTAGGTGTCAAAGCCATTCCACGCTGTTCAATCTCTCCAAATCTCGCTTTATGGCTTCCTCCAGCTTCTTCGCCTTCAGAAAAGGCAATAGCTTCATCGATAGCTAAGAAGCTCGTCTGACGGAGTAAAATGGGGCATGATCGCGGTGGCGGTCCTTCAATGGCGTCTTTTGCTTGTAGTCCGTACCGCAACATGCGAATCTGAGCTGTCTCGATATCTAGCACTCGAGGCGTGAGATGGTTGATGTGAGGGCCCTTGAAGCAGACAACATCTGCAATAAGAGGATGTGCTTTTCGGAGGGCTTTGTAGGTTTTTAGATCGACTGTTGAGGTCTTGTGCCAGCGGAATGTCTCTAGAGCTTCTTTTATGAATTCCTCTGCTGTGCTTTCTGAGAAAGATGTTTGTGATTCAAAGAGCTCGATTAACTTGATGCATCGAGATGTGAAGATCTGGCGCTTGCTCAAAATCTCAGCTGCTTTTGATCGAAGATCCTCATCCTCAATGAGCTCCAGTCTCAACAACGAAGTAAACACCCGAAATGGATTATAAGCGAGTGCTTCTTGCGTAAGAGGCCGAAAGCAAGTAGCATGCACCGGAAGACTGGCAACAGTGAGATCGTAGTAGCCGACGGGGTGCATTCCCATGACTGAGAACAAACGTCGCATCATGGATAGTTCTTCAGGTGTGCCGAGTCTGATGGCGCCGTGTCTCTCGACTTCGATGCGAGGTTCTATGTGTTGATTGTTCTTGTGGTTGATGTCTGATACGAGTTTGAGGAGGGTGCCGTATTGGGGGACTTCGCGACGGTACATGCTTGATAAGGCGGACGCGAACATGGCCCTGATGGCGTCTGGGCTGACTGAGGTAGTTGCAGTCATGTTGACGATTTACTATTAGAATGTGATAAAAAGTTGAAAGTAGTAGGGAAAGAATAAAGCAAGTATCATTTGATATGTCTTATCACTCAACAAAACACGAGTATCTTATCCTTTATACTTATCATGATCTCAACCAAGACTCGATATCTCTTGGTATCTGACGCCCTTTTCTATGTAATTCAATCCACTTACAAGGGCTACAGCGAATCAAGTTACACCATCTCGTCAATTAAGCGGAGATGGAATGATAGCGTTGACAGAAACAAGTCCGTTATCTGGGGATGTGGGACCAGAAACAAGGTCACGGGGCAGTCGGTCCCGACGATACGGGAAACAGAACCCGAGCGTCGGCAAAGGGTTCATGATACTCGGCAAGTGTTGTATAAAGCCGAGACTGGCCATCATGTTTAACTCATTGGTATCATATCTTCAAAATATACATCTATAGCTCAAATCCCAGGTTGACGTGGATAGCCTTGGACTGGGTATACGCATCCAGAGCATACTGTCCCAGCTCACGACCAATACCTGAAGACTTGTATCCGCCGAAGGGAATACCGAAGTGCGAGTCTCCAGAGGAGTTGATCCAGACCATACCGGCCTGAAGCTTGCGAGCGACCTTGTGTGCTCGGGAGACCTTTTCTGTGAAGAGGGCGGCGGCGAGACCGTAGGAGGTGTCATTAGCCTTGCGGATGGCTTCCTCGTCAGTAGAGAACTTGGCGATAGAAACGACGGGACCGAAGATCTCTTCCTTCATGATCTTCATGTCCTCGGTGGTCTGTTCGAGTTAGTATGAGCGCTGTGCAATTGAGGGCTGGGGACTTACGTCGGCGAAGACGGTGGGCTGGAGGAAGTATCCCTTGTCGCCGTACTTGCTACCTCCATAGAGAAGCTTAGCACCGGACTTACGGCCCTCCTCGATGTAGGATAGGACGCGCTCGTATTGTGTCTTGGAGACTTGGGGACCTTGGACAGTTGACTCGTCGAAGGGAGAGCCAAGCTTGTCGTTCTCTTTTGTGACTTCGACGAACTTCTCGAGGAACTTGTCGTAGATATCCTCGTGGACGTAAATTCTTGAGGTAGATGTGCAGACCTATAGCAATGCGATTAGCAAGTGTCAATGCTGGGATTGTTAACGATGGACCTCACCTCTCCCTTGTTATCCATGATACCAAAATGGCACCACTTAACAGCCTGCTCAAGCTCTGCATCGGCAAAGACAATAGAGGGACTCTTACCACCACACTCAAGCGTGATGTTCTTCAAGTTATTCGCAGCATCCTTCATAATAGCCCGACCAGTATTGGTACTACCAGTAAAAGCAACCTTGTCAATGTCCATATGACCAGCAATAGCCTTTCCAGTAGAAGGTCCAAGACCGGGAAGAACATTGACGACACCAGCAGGAAGACCAGCCTCCTTGACAAGGTTTCCAAAGTATAGCGCAGACAGGGGAGTCTGCTCAGCGGGCTTGAGGATGACTGTGTTACCGCAGGCCAGAGCGGGCGCCACCTTCCAGGCGAGCATCATGAAGGGGAAGTTCCATGGAATGATCTGACCGCAGACTCCGAGAGGTTCTTGCAGGACGTATGCGAGCTTGGCGGGGGAGGTCTCGATTGTCTTGCCGCTGATCTTGTCGGCGGCGCCGGCGTAGTAGCGGAAGACATTGTAGGACTCGTCGAGATCGCCAGCGAGACAAGCGCTGAAGGGCTAGAGACGTAGTTAGAATGGCAGTCAATTGAAGTTGATGCAAGTTGCTTACCTTGCCGTTGTCGAAGGCATCGATGGCGGCGATGAGCTCACGGTCGCGATCAATAAGCTCGGCGAGCTTGTAAAGGAACGCGCCTCGCTCGACGGCGGCAATCTCGGACCATTCGCCCTCAAAGGCCTTGCGCGCAGCTTGAACAGCCTTGTCGACGTCCTCTTTTGAGGCGCCCTTGAGCTTGATGACCTCTTCCTCGGTGCTGGATTTGTATGAGTGCTCGCCCTACAGGGGAACTCTGCAGGGTGGGGTGCTTACTGAGGGTTTGTCACGACAAACTCATCGCCTGAAGCTGCGACAAACTCGTTGTTGATGAAGAGACCAGTGGGCTGATCATACTTCTTGCCGTTGGGCAATGAGATTTGTGTAGTTGATGCCATTTTGAAGGATTATTTGAGGATAAAGAAGGTTAGAGAACTTGAGTGTAAGCAGTCTGACGACGAGTTGGGGGCATCATCTTTATATGAGTGCGACACTCCAGAGACCGGTTTTCCTCGGGCGCATTAAAGTGAAGCAAACAATTGAACTCCAATCAATTATCAAGATTGTAAGCTTCCTATCATGAGACCGCTATGATTTACCATAAACGGTGTAAGTAGACGAAATGTTCAAGATTGGCAAGTTTCTCGGCCAGGGCTGCGGGCATGAGGGGAAGCTTCGACCCCACGATTGCGGGGGAATATCGCGACCATTCTTGTTTGGGCAACTTTTTGGACCGCTACCAACCCACAGTTTCTATCAAAGCCACGCTTTGGCCTTATCTCATGCTTGATTGGGGAATGTTTCTGGACAAATGTTTTGCGGGGAAGGTTATGAGTATCAGGTACCGTCTTTTCAGCTTGCTGGATTAGGAATGTTGGCTGACCACTCGGTGCCGCAGACCAAACATGATGACGCCGGGCTCGTCTTTCGGTTCATGATAGCCAGAGATTCATGATTGTTGGATGCGCCAAGCTTCTAAAGAGTTGTTGTGTGTGTGTCATGCTCTGCAGTGGGTGCAGTACATAAGAGGCGAGGTTGCCTCTTATGAGCATTCATACCTACCGACAAAGTCTACCAATCTGTCAGCCAACATATCTTATCACTCAACGTAAGGCCTCTCTTTCTCCATCTTGACAACCACTCTAAAACATACATCTTTAGTCCAAGTCATCACCATGTCTCACCTCACATACTACAACTACGAAGGCGTCGGCAAGACCAACAACAAAGAATACTCCTACTCCCAAGCCGTCCGCGTCGGCAACACCATCAAGTGCTCCGGCCAAGGCGGTTGGGACGACCAAGGCAACATCGACAAGGAAGATCTCAAAGGCCAAATCGACCTTGCCTTCAAGAACGTCGAGAAGAACCTCAAAGATGCTGGCTCCAGAGGTTGGGCTGACGTCCACTCTGTCAGAAGCTACCATATCTCGCTCTCTAGCTCTTTTGACTTGATGGTTGAGGCGTTTCGCAAGTGGATGCCTGATCACCAGCCTACGTGGACGTGTGTTGGTGTTACTGAGTTGGGTATTCCCGGTATGATTGTTGAGATTGAGGCGGAAGCCAATATTGAGCAATAGGGCGATTGATAGGATAATAAAGCGTTCTTTTGTTCCATGAATTTCAGCACACATTTTCCCTAGTTTGACGATCTTGTCTCTAGTCTATCGTGTGCCATGCTGTGAACAAAGTCAGTTTCTGCCCTTATGTGATAGCATCTATTGAAATTTCGAGATGCAGATTTCCAAAGGTGTACCGCGACAAAGCAGCACATTAATAAAGTCATCTTTCTCATGGAGGAAAACGATGAGCTGAGGCGCCTCACGGTCCTGTGTGATGACCAGAAGAATGAGCTCGAGGACATCAGTATTTGACAGAGGGCAATGTCTGCTGCCTAGTAGTCTTTAGATGATTTATCCAAGCCTCTGGATCTTTATCTTCACTCTGATATATATGATCGTGCTTTCAACTGGTAGAGCCTTTGCCAAAGATACCATCCATAAACATTCCCTGGGAGTAAGGGAAGAGATGGGTAGCCTTGACCTCAGTCGGAAGATACACTCGTCTCGGAACTTGTGCAAAGTTTTCTAAGCACGAAAGTGAAACAGACAGCTCAATTTACCGGTCTAGGAATCAAATATCCGCTGAGAAATCTAAGACGAATAGAAGTCAATATCATTTCAACTTTGCACAAATTGCTTTTCAAGTCGAGAGATTCGCTCTTCCCCGAGGGCAGAAGCATACTACATATTCATCTGAATTGACCTAGATCATGCTTCAGGTCAACTGGATGGATTCAGAATATATCAGCTATTTCCCGGTCTTTCACCTCAGACGAAAAATAAGAATAATGTGAATGTCAGTTCCTGTCCTTTGAGATCTCAGTGGATACCTGAATGGAATCATTCTGGAAACACTAGCTCAAAAGCCATCTAGCCGCGCACAGAGCAAGCGTCAAAATATATTTATAGACAGAGAAAGTCCATAATTCAGCTGCCTCCGAGCTCGGCGTTGCTTGATACGATAATCCTCCAATATGAGAAGCTCAAATCCGAGGTCAGTCAGCCTTGGCGTTTGGAATCAGCTTCGACGCATGAGGTTGCCAGAAAAGATGGTGACTAAGAGACTAGGAGACGAAATTACTTACCCACTTTATCGACATGCAGACGGGATGGTTTGTCTAATTTATTTTGACGCATCCAAGCTCTGGAGGACAATTCTTCTGTCACTCATATGTTTGCGGCTGAAGAGGCTTGGCGCCCCCTCACCTGAATGGCCAAGATGGTGTTGAACGCTGAATGAACCTCTTTTTGGCATCCGGGCTTATTCAGCTCAGGCTTACTGCGTTGGACACGTCATAACGACTGAAACTGTTTGGATTAGAATCTGATGTATAAATAGGTATCTTCCCGTCTTCTTGAGTGTTAGAGTAAGCATCTTAACTCGATCGCAACTTCATACAAACGACATACACCAAAACTACATCTGACCATCATGGCCTTCACATACGTCACCCCTCCTTCTGAATTCCTCCAATTCCTCACCAATGCAAACCACTACTCCCAAGCTGTCGACCTAGGCAACGGCTTCTTCAAGATCTCGGGCCAAGGTGGCTTCAACGATAAGGGCGAGATGCCATCCGAGGTGAAAGACGAAGTTGAGCAGGCTGTGCAAAATGTTGAGCTTATGCTCAAGGCAGCGGGCCTACGCGGATGGGAGGACGTTTACTATGTTCGACACTATCATCTTGATATTGACGTCACGTTGCCGCTTGTGACAGAGGCCATGAAGAAACGAATTCCTGATAATCGACCTGGGTCTGTCGCGACTGGGGTTCCGAGATTGGCTTTGCCAAGTATGAGGTTTGAGATTGAGGTTGATGCTAAGAAGCATACTGCCTGAGATGTACTGGGAGAGGGTCGCGTTCAGTTGAAGAAGGTTTAGGTTGGGGAATTCATGAGTTTAGTAAGCAAATTGCGAGGGCAGCGAGTGAGTCTATATACAGGGCTGGAGACCAAATTCAAACGTTAATGGCGGAGTTGATCAAGACAAAGCTGGGTTTACAAGTTTCCTCTTAAATGTAGAACCTCGACCATTCAAATGCGACTTTCGGAAGTGTAAGACCAAACCGTTTAAAGAAAACCATCATCTGCAACGGCACACCAAGGATATCCATGAAAGCGAGAGGTCCTTCAAATGCGACTTCACGGACTGTTAATGGCTTTTGCGGAGAAACGCGACTTGGAATCACATGACAGGGGTAAACTTGGTCCGAACTCCCTGCAGGAACCGCTTCGAGCTCCCAACACAGGCTGGGAAGGTGGCCGCTATAGGGTTGGGAGGAGAGGCTCATCAGAAAATGACTGAAAGTCTTAAGTGACCCAGTAAGCACGATCAGGATATGGCTTCTATCAAGGAATTGCACATTTCATGTTTACACGATATTCGGTAGGCGGGAAAATCTGATTGCGTTATCGCGTGAGTTCATCCTTCGTCTGGCGACAGTTGATACACCAGTTCTCATCGAGAGTGATGTTGATAGCGACAATGATGTTGGCAATGCGACCTCGAAACTGGAATCAATACAGGCTCCTGACGAAGACCACCCGACGACGCAATGCCTAGAACAAGGGACCAAGGATCAGGAAGATCGACTTGAAGAAGCGCCCACCACATCTCGCCTGGAGGACCAAAGCCTATGGGGAAGTGTTGGACTGCTAACCCTGGAGGAGGATGAGCTTTATGGTACTCATTGTGATACTAACTTTGTATAAGTCACGATACACAACTTGAGACCTGGACGTTGATGGCGTTTAGATTCGCAATCTGCGACTGTTATCGTGATTTCTGATCGCATCGATGTTGTCCATCTGGGCAATGGCGAAATTCATCAGTTATCACGGTTGCGGTCGCAGTTTGGATAACGCATCGGAATCCAACACCACGGGTCGTCGGAGCACATTCCGATTCTGTTCCATGAACTCACTTATGCTGGAAGCATCTGATACCGAAGGCTCCCAGGTGTATCAACCTTACCCTCAACCCATCTGAATCCGGAGTAATATCTGTATACTTTGCAGGATCTGCTCCTAGAAAAGCTTAGACTAAAGAACCAAAGCCCATCATCGGCGATCCCATAAGCACAATGATATTGGTAAGTCTACCAGATATGTTGCCATTGATACGGTACAAGCTACCTGCCGTTTGGTTAGGGGATTGTCACTCGTCAGGATCAATTGAAGTCACTGAATTATTGCCAAGAATTCGTCATCCCCAGGATTCTAAGCTTTGGTACGGAGTAGCTCCCATAAAAATACTCATTTCGCGAGACGAGTGGTATCTCTTCAGGTGTACTCGTGGTATGCAAAAGTAGAGCATTAATATCACGATAAATCCAATTCAATCCAACTCACTACAAATATGAGGAAACCTTTGTTACATGTACTTACAGTAAAGGAGAATGTGGCTTCTGTGCCAGTCCTTCACATGTGAGCCTGTTTAAAGCTCTAAAACGACGTTGATTTTGGAAAAGTAGGTACTAACGCTACATCGGCTACTTCCCAAGAATCATGCAGGAAATGCCAAGGGAAAGTATGCCGCATTACCGAGACAGGTGTGATGCCCAGCCGGCAGAATAATCGATAGTGCTCGCGTGCATACGTTGGCACAGAGTGAGCATGGCTCGGGGAAGGGTGGCGGGCGGGATATGGGAGTGTCAACGTGGAATGCTTGGTAGGAGGCCAGGCTGGAATCCAATCAAAGTAGTGGGAAACTGACCTTTGCTCAGGGATCGGATGGTGACATGTCTAGACCGAGAAGGTTATGCATACTCCCCGATACTACACAAACCCATGCAACCCGACAACAAGGATAGCTTAGATTCCACGCTTAAAACGAGAGGGAGGGAAGGGTCATGGTGGCGTCCTTTAGCCTTAACTTGGCGATGAGATTCGGAAATCATCGTCTGCAGTATGGATCGACTCCAAAGTGCAAAGTCGTGATGAAGTTTTCGCACATTCGCAAACACAATGGCAAATGGCACCATTGAAAACCAGTAATGAAGCGTCAGGTTAACAATGTCTCTCCCTGGTCTAGATTAACTAGGTCATAGCCCTTTTCTAACAGAGACCAACACTTCATGATACCAAGCATGGGTTCCCGGTGAAGGCGCTTTGAGGCGTTTTCTGACGTGGGGGCCAAGCCGGATGGCTTTCTGGATATTCACTCTCCCGAGCGGGATTGATAACGGTGTCTTGGCTGCATATTAACTTCTGGATCAAGACATCTGCCCAGCCTGGACCGTCGGCGCTCGTCCGAGGGTCCGCGGCTGGGATATGATATTAAACATCAGGTATAATGGGGTTATGTGGCCTTGTAAAGAGGAGACAGTCAGGGTAGCAACCTGGTTATCCGCGGGATGAAGAGGAGCGATGTCGGGCTGAGACAAATTCTACCCAATACTTGTGATTCTATCGCGTAAGAGTCGTTGGAATTAAGAGCTTCGGGGAGATGATCTGCTATCCGGTGCGAGTAACGCGGTCATTCCTCGGTTCAGATTGGTGGATCATACCCCTTTGTTTCTCGGTATAATTAGAGTAATGTTGAAACTTTGACGGGGGGCCAATATCAGGGATCGTTGGGTCAAATTGGCGTCGATTGCACCATGCGTGGCCGTGAATTGTGAACACAATCTTTCAGCTACAGTTGATCAAACCGGAAGATCGGCATGTTAGCCTCAAAACTGTCACATTTGGCGTTCTGATTTAATTGAGTCTAGAACTGATGAGTTCAGCCCTGACAGACTATCGACTGTCTCAGTGTGAATGCATGGAAAGCTACATGGGTGGGCAGTAGTCTCACGGGGAGCTGAAGCCATTGACGAATAGATGGAAAGATGTGCCAACTCGTATACCTGAAGGGGTCCATGTTACCGAGAATCGCCTGTATGTACGTCTAATCTCAACTCAAAGTTAAGTGCATGAACAGGGAAGTTAAGTTGTTCAGGTATAGCGTCGTGGGATTCTGGACCATCGGCCAGGCCATAGGACGTGCATCGGAAACGCAATTGTAAACGAAAATGAGCATCAATTTGTCCATCGTGAGATTGAGTCTAATGTGTTCTTATTGGGTTCGAGGTCCTTTGAGGCTGGAGACGTTGATAAACGGTAGCGCATGTGGTCCAGGATGTTCTGAGGGGAAAGTGGGGCCGTAGTGGGAGGAACGGGGAGTTGATAGATGGGTCTGGATGAGGCCATCATGATGAATTCATTGTCTATTGCAGAGATTTAACAAGGAAGGAGTTTGCCTTAACAACATGTTCTTTCAATGGATTGCATATTATCGTGATACCAAACAGAGAAGGGAAACCGTGTTTATTTGAGCTTTACTCGTATTGCGGCCTCTGCATTTCCGTATGCCCGGCCCATTTCATCTCCCCGAGAAAAAAAAAGAAGCCTGCATGGAACAAGAGCTCCAGGGCGGCATCGGCAGTGAAAAAACTCTCAACTCCCCGAAGTCCCCTGTAGCAACTGAAGGATCTTGATCTGTGCCCTCACCCATTTTTAATACCAATCTATTAACACAATAAAAAAGAATTACAGCGTGTTCATTCGATTCTCCTCCTCTTTCTACCATATGATATGCGTTCATTGACCATTTCTAATCCAATTGATGATCTCACTCCAACATCAAAGCTCCGCGCCTTCACATCAAAGCCTTGCCTTCGCTAAGCCACAACGGGTATAGCGCTATCCGCCCGCAGAGCAATCCAAGGCTGCAATTGGCTTTAGATCGATGGCGCAATCGCAGTCGATATCGTCGTGAGTTCGATCTAACAGGGATTTTCACTCTTTCCAAACCTAGAATCCCATAATTTGCAAATCTTTGTGCAACAGCCAGACGTTGTATTCTTGTCGCCCAAATTCATGAAGTGACTCTCTTACTGTTCAGTCAATTCTCTTGACTCCAGACCCTTATACACCCCGCAATAAAGAATCTTCATTCTTACGGAGACGACACGAATGGTGGTGGAGAACTTTGGCGGAGCTGTTTTGGCATAGCGACAATGACATGCTCAGATCCTGGTCAGCACGCAATGGTTCTAATGGGGCCCGCGCAGGCACACCAGCTTCTGTAGCTGCAGCGCCAGCGCCAGCAACAGCTTTTGCCGCCGCCAAAACTCCAACTCCCCACGCTTTTTCGACCAGGGCAGCTTGGCGCGGGAAGCAGAGCTCAGGGTGTGAGAAAGGGCAATGACCGAGACACATGAGCAGCCCCGAGGAGACACATGAACTGGTCCATGCAGAATCTGGCACAGGACAGAACACACACACGTTTTGCTTTTTGGAGGTGACCAGAGATTGGTGCGCGTTGATCCTGGTACGCCTGATCATTAACGTCCTGTGATGGGTGTACCCTTAGCACAACTCCCCGTCAGAAGATGCGATTGTCGCACCTAAAGGCTGAAGGGTACAGTAATCAATCAATGGCATGGCAGACTGGGATGGGATGGGATGGGATGATCCACCTCGGCTTAACCAGGTAAATCACCGTCAATCCAGTCGCCAGTCCAGTCCAGGCCACTCCAGCTCACTCAGCAATTGACGTGACATTATCCTCATTCGGGTTGCCCTTGAACGAAATCTTAATTTATACCCCATCTCTCTCGCCTTCTGCCTCTTGTTTCCTCGTCCCATCATCCCCTCAACTCGACAGGACTCAACCGGACGTTTACGTCGCATCCGTTCTTCAATCCTTCCACAAAACCGGGTCAAGGAACGAACTCCCCATAAGATCGATTCGATCTGCTCGGTTTTTACCTCAACTTTACTCCGTACCAAGCATTGAGTCGTCATACCTCCCTCGACTACTTGCCCCAACTAGGAGAAAGTCCTGCTAGCGCTGCAGCATACCCCGACGCACCGAGCGACAGTCCGAACGACGGTCCGCTATCGCCTGCATTTCGCATTTCAAAGCCCGCCAAAAGACCCCGTTTCCAGTGGCCGACCACCCTCAACGACTCAAATACCCACGTTAATCTTCCTTTTTTGATCTCCCCGTTCTTGCATACACTCTTCCCAACTCCCCTTCTCCTCTTCATCCATCCTTATTTTATCTCCGTCTCCGTCTTCGTCTTCAATTTTTATTTCGAGCGTTGTCCTTTTTTCCTCCCACATAGTCACACCCTCAGCAAACATGTCGCAACAACCCAAAAATTCGGCCAAGACGGCCTTGGAAAAGTTCATCGGCGCCGATCACACAGAACCTGAAGAGAGAGCGCCCTCAATCACGAATGCCGACCTATACATCGAGGAGGAGCCTACGGTTGGAGAATTCCTCAGAGAAATCACTCCTACCGCTCATCAAGTTGGCGAATACTTCTACAACCTCTTTCCCTTCCTATCATGGGTTGGTAAATACAATTGGATCTGGTTTGTTGGTGACATGGTCGCTGGTAAGTAACTCCCCGTGCCGTTACATTGAGATATCTGCTGACACCACCTCCCCGCACAGGTATCACTGTTGGTGCTGTCGTGGTTCCCCAATCCATGGCATATGCCCAGCTGGCTCAGCTTCCCGTCGAGTATGGTCTGTACTCATCATTCATGGGTGTCTTGATCTATTGGTTCTTTGCTACGTCCAAGGATATCACCATTGGTCCCGTCGCTGTCATGTCTCAAGTCACAGGTAACATTGTTCTGCACGCTGCAGATGTCCTACCCGATGTTGAGGGTCATGTTGTCGCTTCTGCCTTGGCTGTCATTGTCGGTGGTATCGTCACCTTCCTCGGTCTCGCTCGACTTGGATGGCTCGTTGAGTTCATCCCTCTACCTTCAATCTGCGCTTTCATGACTGGTTCCGGTGTCAACATTATCGCTGGCCAAGTCCCCAAGCTTATGGGTATCAAGGGTGTCAACACACGCCAGGCTACTTACATGGTCATCATTGACACCCTCAAGAACTTGGGTGGTTCCAAGCTCGATGCTGCCATTGGTCTTTCAGCCTTGGTCTTGCTCTATGCCATCCGCATCTTTTGCGGTACCATGGCCAAGAAGCAACCTCATCGCGCCAAGCTGTACTTCTTCATCTCCACTCTCCGAACCGCCTTTGTCATTCTGCTCTACGTCGGCATCAGTGCTGGAATTAACATCAAGCATCGCGACAACCCTCGTATCAGCATCGTCGGCGACGTTCCCAGTGGCTTCACCCACGCTGCTGTTCCCGAGATCAACAGCTCCATCATCAGCGCCTTCGCCTCCGAGCTCCCCGCCGCCGTCATCGTTGTCCTGATTGAGCATATCTCTATCTCCAAGTCCTTCGGCCGTGTCAACAACTATGTTATCGATCCCTCTCAAGAGCTTGTCGCTATCGGTGTCAGCAACCTTCTCGGTCCTTTCCTGGGTGCCTACCCCGCCACCGGATCCTTCTCTCGTACTGCTATCAAGTCCAAGGCTGGTGTTCGCACTCCCTTCGCCGGTGTCATTACCGCCATCGTTGTCTTGCTTGCTCTCTACGCCTTGACTGCCGTTTTCTTCTACATCCCCAACGCTGGTCTTGCTGGTGTCATCATCCACGCTGTCGGAGATGTCATCACTCCTCCTAAGGTCGTCTACCAGTTCTGGCGTGTCTCTCCCATTGAGGTCATCATCTTCTTTGCCGGTGTCCTCGTTACCATCTTCAGCTCTATCGAGAACGGTATCTACACCACAATCGCCATGTCCGCTGCCGTCGTTGTGTTCCGTCTCTTCAAGGCTCGCGGTCGCTTCCTCGGTGTCGTCCGTGTCCGAACCATGAAGGCCAACGTTAGCGACGGTACTGCCAGCCCTGGCTCTGTTGATGAGGGTGAAGGTTCTCTTCGCGCTGGCTTCCTTCCCCTTGACCACGGCAATGGTTCCAACCCCAAGGTCATCGTTCGAACTCCTTACCCCGGTGTCTTTATCTACCGATTCGCCGAAGGCTTCAACTATCCTAACGCTTCTCACTACCTCAACCAACTTACCGAGACCATCTTCGCCGAATGCCGACGAACCAACCCTGCTCTGTTGGGTAAGCTCGGAGACCGTCCCTGGAACGATCGCGAGCCCCGTCACATCAAGGTTGTCGAGAACGACGAGCGACCCATTCTCAAGGCTGTTATCCTCGACTTTTCCAGTGTCAACAACGTCGATGTTACTTCTATCCAGGCCTTGATTGATGTCCGAAACCAACTCGACAAGTTCGCTGCCCCCGAGGTCGTCGACTGGCACTTTGCCAACATTGAGAACCGATGGACGAAGCGTGCTTTGGCTGCTGCTGGCTTTGGCTTCCGTACTCCCCGCGCTGGAAATGATGCCGCCGGTCACTGGAAGGCCATCTTCTCCATTGCCGACCTCGGTGGTGATGACAGCGCCGCTACCGCCGCCGCTATCGACGAGAAGGCCAAGAACACACCCATGCGCCAGGACATCGAAGCCGTCGAAGACTCCATTAACAGTGGATCATTGGAGAAGCTCCCAAGAGAACACACCAGCACCCGCCTCGTCGCCGTCGGTGGTCTCAACCGACCTTACTTCCACCTCGATCTTCAAGAAGCTGTCGACGCGGCCGTGTCTGCCGCCGAGCTCAAGCAGCACTAAAAAATGTTATGATATCTTAATATTTAGTCATTGGCGTTTTTCTGGGAGTTGAATTTATGTCACATTTGTATTGGAGAAGTTTATGATCGGCCAGCTGGGCAATGTCATGTCTATACCCGATTTAGTTTGATGGTTTACATTGATGGATGGAGATTTAGGGCCCTGCTGTAGGCGGTGGCATATGAATAACAATGATGACTTTACTTCAAATACTTGCTCTTCCTGTGAATGTGAATGTATCCGCAGTTCTTCAGCCACATCCTACTCAGCAAGGCATCCTATGGATAAGCCGCTAAAAGCCTAAGAGACGAAAGGATTTGATCACTTTAGGATATCTTAGAGGAGCGTTTAGGAAACCTTATTTTAGCGCCCCAAGCTTTAGAGGACAATCTTCCTCTTATCAACCTGATACGTAAAGGATGTGATCTGCTGCAGGGTTGCGTAGTGGTGTAAAGCTGGCCCGATCGCATGAGCTCCCGGTTTGTATCCATAGGCGCGGCAGTGATGAGGCAGGAGATTTGAGAAAAGGGGAGAATGAACTATTTGCAATGATACCCAACCATCGAGGGCAATCCTGAAGCACAAGTAGCACAATTGATACAGATGATTCACTAGAACTTGATACTTGATCAGTAGTGCCTTGGTAGATACCAAGCACAGCCGCGCCCGTGTTCTTCTTCTTTTTGTTCTTGGCTCCCTCTGTCCTTCTTTTCGGCGCCTCTTCTCGTTCTTCTTCTTCTTGTTCTTCTTCATGGTCTTTTTCTTGATCCTCTCCCCCTTCTTGTTCTTCATCTTCTTGGTAACCTCGGAGGGGTTGTTGGGGAAGGCGTTGGAACTGCCCTGTAAGAAACCGTTAGTCAGTACTCACAGTCTTCGAGAAGGTCAGATGATAACTAACCGTTAAGGTTCGTCCTCGAAACCCCATCCAAGGTTACCAAGCAGGCTAGCTTGATGCTTTTGCTGGTCAGGGTTGGCTCTAGTACAGTTGTTGGTCGGAACGAACAGACCCGGAATGGACCACCATCCTCCACGATGGTCATCATGCCAGCTAAAAGGATTAGTCGTCGTGTTCAGAAGGGGGCAGAATGAACTCACGGCCATTTCGGTAGTCGCGCGAGAGGTGCACACTGCGGACGCTTGCTTCTTTGGCCTTATGGCCTCAGGTTCAGTCTCATTCGACACAAGGCCCCATCTGGGGCCTGCTTTGAAGTTAGTAAATGGGTAAGTCAATATGCAGAATGGGTGAGGCTGCTGGGTAACAGAAGAATTATCCTCTAAGGTTTAGGATGTCAAAATAAAGCAGCCTAAATGCTAGTCTAAGATAGCATAAAGAAACTAAATTATCTCGCCCCTTAGGCCTTCGGGGCTAATTCGTCTGTTTGGCGGTGAGGTCAAGTATTTGAGTCGATCGATACGTACCGCATGGATTGGAAGCTACCTTAGGTAGTATGAACCACAAGTCAGCTTCTGAAAGTGATCAGAATATGGATCGCAATATGTACTTACAGTTGAAGTCATGAAGAAAAAAAAAGAATGAATGAAAGATGGTATGGCATCTTATCTACAAAGGTTAGCAGTTGAAAACAATTGTAGTATTGTGATACGTACTTCTCAACGCTGCCGCTGTGCTTGAGCGTGTACTTTGGCTTGCATCGCAAGAGTATCACAGCTATCTCACCAGCTAGTCGAATGACTGCCAAAAGCAAGTGTCTCTGTTACAGAGGTAGCGATGACCTCGGGCTATCAGGCATTGCGACCGAAGCAAAAAGGAAGGTCGCGAAATTGGTTGGTGAGGATGAGAAGGAAGAGATTTTCTTTGAGGAAGGAAAGTCAAGAAAAGAGAGAAAGAGAGACAAACGGGCTCAGCGGCAAGAGGTGCACGCAGGTGGCGGCTGGAAGCTGGTGACGGTCGGCAGGCAGTGACAGCTAGGCAGGTATCTATCTTTGCACTTTCCTAAGATACCATAACGTGACCCTATCCTTTAGGTGATGCTTCTACTAATACCATCAGGCATTATTACGCAAACAAAACAACAAAACAACAGTATAACGTTTCCATCGCATAAGCCATCATTCATCATGACGAAGATCATCGACGTCGATGAGTTCAGAAAGGCCTTCGATAGATATTTGAAGCGAACTGTGGAAGGATCCTACTGGCCGCACATGTGCTTCCTGCAGAACAGGCCTCCGAAGTACTCGCATCAAGATCTGCCTTGCATATACCCAGGTTGCACAAAGAAAGATAAAGACAATTGGGGCATTCAATACTGCGTCAGTATCCGCCCGCCAATGTTTGGCAGTGACATACATAAGCCAAGTAGGTCATTGATGTCTAATCCTTTCACCATTGCCAACTAACCAATGCAGATCTATTCCATCTTTCGTGTTTCGGCAAGGTTGCCGACCTTTCCTACCTCCCGCATCTCCATCGACTTTGGCCACTGACACACTTGACATATCAACGAGCAGATATGTCACTGGAGGGAGACAATATCAGACAGTTCCTTAAACCAGATGCTCAGTGTCTGTTGCAGGCTTTCAAGGCGACGTACTACGATTGGAGCGCGGAACAGGCCGGAGTGCCACGCAAACCCGAAGGCTCGAGCCATCCTGATGAAGTTGCTCTTAAGCTCGAAAACCCTTTCAGCGATATATTCCCCAAGAATCCAGAAAGCCCGCGAGAATTCGACCTGATTTCCGTCATGCTGGAATAGACTCTACAGCAGGTGAGCTCAAATCCATCATAGCATCGCAAGTACTAACCCAAGTGCCTAGGACCAGACCTGGGTTTTCCAAGTCAACTTTGCCCACTGGAAGACTGTCAATGTCGATTTCGACCCCGAGAAGCCATTGCCGGAGAAAATGGAAACATTGGTCTCTCTCAGCTTTGTTAGACTACTTGATATGATGAAAATGGCACGTTAGTCTTCAAGTTGTAGTGTTACTGCAAAAAGATGGAATAAACCATTGATTAGCGCTTGTATTTTATTGGTAAAAGAAACCGACAAGAATACACTAAAGTTACTATGATCAACGCAGCCCAAACACCAATCCATGCATAAATGCACGCCGATGAACAACACTCAGGTACTAACAATATTACATAGCTTGGATAAGACTTGGGTCGAGTGAAAGATGCGCATAAATATCTTCCCATTCCTGGGCTGTTGGCAGGAGCATCGTTGCCGGATCCCCAGAAGCGTCCTCAGTTGACAAGTCTGTTGTCAACTCCATTAATCCATTATCGACTGGGAAGATGGTTGTTGACTCCTCAGCGGTGCTCCCAACAGGAAATGTTGTCGCTAGCCCTTCTGAGCCACTACCTGCTGCCGAACTCTCCATCACACTGGTTCCATCATTTACAGACCCGTTGTCTGGCTGCTCACTTGTTGAATGACCAATTTCTTCCAGGAATGAGTTGTGCAATTGAGGAACAACTTGCCTGACTAATTGCACAATCTCAGTTTGGATTGAATCAGGTATTGGGAGCCCCCGCGTTGCTAGGTGTCTAGCGACAAGTGGCGGGAGCTCCCTCGATAAAAAACGGCCGTAAACTTGACAAAGATTGAGTTCACTCTCCGAATTACTTTGCTCTGGATCATGGAGATCTTGCAATAAGTTAGATGCAGAAAGGATGAGGAGGGCAAGTTTTGACATACATGGACTGGGAATATCGCCATCATCGTGCGGGAAAGTAATTACGTATGCGTCTTTCCATTTCCCAACTTCTGTCTTTTGTTTCGCCGTTCTTTTCTTGTCTCTTAAGCATTTTTCTTGGTCCTGGTTTATCCCATCTTGAATCACGCCGGTGCGCGGAGTGCAGGCTATTTCTTGCTGTGAATGCGCCTGAAGGGCTGCCCAAGTTTCGAGGTCAGCGTAACAGCGCTGACACTGATACCGTGGCAATAAGTGTTTGCGATACAAATGCTCCCTGTGCATTTCTGTTAGCTGGTTTGACCTTGGATATCTCCTGTACAACTCACTTGACGCGGCGTACGTCTTTGTAGCCGGGATGCGCGCAACTTTTCCACTTTGGCTGGCCGTACTTTCGTGGATTGCGCTTGTAAAATGGACATGCAAATCGCTGTAGACTGGAAGGGCCATTGTAACACTGGGTCTTCGGACTTTCCTCGTTGCCGTCGCCTTCCTCTTCGCTGCTTCGCTTTCGTTTGGGTTCACCACGTTGTTGACGCTCTCTCCTCTGATCCTGAGTACCTGTGTTAGAACTAGAACCTGAGGTTTGATCTTGGCTCGTAGGTTGAGTGCTTGTAGTTTGGCCAGTTCCACCTTCATCGCCCTGAGGTCGTGTCAAGGGCGCGAGCCATTCCCTTAGCCACCCGTGAAACCATTCTATTACAGCTGCATTTTCTTGCGTAGCTGGTGTTGTCTCATTAGCCTCTTCTTCGGAACTAACGACGGTCGTATTGAAAGAAGACGTAGCGGAGCTTTTTCGCATGGTAAGTATCGGATGCAGAGAAAGTATCGTCGGGGATAGAATCTTGGGTGGCAGAATCCTGGTCGTCCAACGCAGAAGAATCCTGCCGGAAAAGAACACTCTCATCCGCACTGTCAAAATAGGACCTCTTGGACTTCCTGGACCTCGATAAGCTCGCAGGCCTCAAGGGCACTATGGTTGGCCATGATTCCAGCGATTGCACAAGATTAGGAGATCTCGCAATTATCTTGAGGAATTCGGGCCAGGCGGAGGGGATACCGGTATCCTGAGCCATGTGCGAGGGAGCCGTGCTGTGCATACTCCCGTACCCGCTGTCGGCCATCGACTTGGCACAATCTTCCACGAGGGGTGCCTGAGCGATCACAGGCCCTTCTTTCTGGACAATGGCAACCTTGTCGCTTGACGCCCATTGCACAAATTCCCTGTCTTCATCACCTCCGAACACCCCCAGGCACTGGGGCTCAGCACGGAAATGTTCAGCAGCATGGTTGAGACGTAGATCCCAGGCCCTAGGACCTGAGAAATGCATCGATTTGCATTTGGGCATAGGACACCCGAGCTTCTGGGGTAGTCCGCTGAATGTTCTGATCGAGGAGTCTTGCAGACGTAGGAGCCACTCAGTATGTTTATTGGTATCTTCCGGAGCGTCCGATAGGTGGTCCACAATCAGGTGTGTTCGGAAATCATGTTTGTTCTCGAAGATACTTCCGTAGTAAGCATCTTCCGGCACCTCAGCAGCCCAATCCTCATGGTGGTCGCCTTGAGGTGATGAAGCGGTGCTGTTAACGACGCATTTCGCATCTGCACAATCACCTGTAGTGCATTCCCAAAAGGTACGACCCAAGTGCCGTGACACCATGTGGTCCTTCCAATCTCTTTTATTCTCGAACTTTTGGTCACAGCCCGCGAAGTGGAAGACACAAAGGAAGGGGAACTGCCCAGGAGAGGTTGTTTCTCGATGGGAAGCCTCTTCTTGAACTGTGCTAAGCTGCGTTTTCTTGGATGCGTAGTGCTTCTTCCGATCGACTAAACCGATTGTCACAGGGCTCCATGGCTCTTCTCCAGGGTGTGCGTCGAGCCATCGGCGTATTGCTGGCGACTCTGACGATGGGCCGGAGGGTTGAGAACGGTGCGTCATGGTGGAGCTGACGCTGCAGGTGGAGTTGAAGACAGTATGTGGCTTATCCAGCCCAGGTAAATTCTCAAATAACGAGAAATCAGTGATGACAGTAACAATACAATATCCAGAAAATCAAGAAAACCGATTTTAGATGCGCTGAGAGAAAACTATGATCTCGCGGGGGTTGCGGTCTAAAATATGCATCCTCGACAACGACTTTGGGGCAGCGCGCAATTGCGCGCTGGCCTGGTCGAGTACTTGCATACATCCTGCAGGACTCAACCCAGGGAACGCACGCCACTCCGCCTACATACGGAGACAGTTAATTGATGGTTTATAACGCGCAATGCATTCTAGCATTACACCTGGTAGTATCTTGGTGAACAAGCCGATCGCAATGTGTGATCTGTCACGGATGGCCTTGACATAGCTGGGAGCATCGCAACGGCACTCGGTTTGGTGATATCTAGTGGCAAGCGTGCTAGCGCGCCTCTTTTTTTTTTAAAAAAAAAAAAAAAAAAAAAAAAAAAATATGTGCATTTGTTGAACAACGTTCCGATGAAACGATGGCTCTTTGGTGGAACCAACGGAAGGAATTATCTACATTGAGCTTTACAAAGATTTAACGCGCTGAAGAGCTAAAACTAGCCCTTTTTACAAAGCTAATCTATGCATAGCGCCAGGATGGATGGCATGTAGGCTAGGGACCTTATTCTCATGCTCTCAAATGCACCACTCCTCTGGTGGAGCATGCACCTATCCTACAACAAGAAGCAGATAGCTAGCGAGCAACATCGTAGAGGAGACGAAAAGAGTTTTTTGAATACGAAAACTAATAAACAAAGATCAGATTTACTATAAGCAACCCAGCCCAAACACCAAATCCATGCAGAAATGCAACGTCGTAAGCCATTTCCATCACATCATTTACAGAATTACCAGACTTCCCAGCATGCCCGAGACAAGCACCATGCCTAGGCTAGCAGCGATCTTGAAAGCATCCGACTGCGCGGCATCAGAAGACGAGTCTTCATCATCTGAGGCTGAGCTTGCATCAGTCTCCTCAGCGTCGTCAGAGTCTGTACTCTGAGGTCGGAAGGGCTTGACGGCGCGGGTGCTACCGCTGCGAGAAGTACCGGTTTCTTCGGTGTCGTCGGTGTCGGAGGGAGAGCCAGAGTCCGTGGCGAGTATTTCCTCGGTTTCTGTGGGCTTAGACTTGCCGGTACGGTTGGCGCTTCCTTGACCTGAGCAGGCAGGGTCGTTGGAAGCATCGTCGCCTTCGCATGCTGCGCCGGTGTTGGCTGGAGCGTCGTTATCGGCGGGTGAAGCGCCGGGCTTGGAGTCATCGCTTGAACCAGCCGACTCGCCATCATCGTTGGAGTCGCCGCTGGAGCCACCATCACTACCCTCATCGCCGTCACCGCTACTCGAGGCACCACTGCCAGCCTCGTCGCCACTACCAGCTTCATCACCAGCAGGCTTGTCACCCTCACCAGGCTTATCACCCTCACCAGGCTTATCACCCTCACCAGGCTTATCACCCTCACCAGGCTTATCACCCTCACCAGGCTGGTTCTGAGGCTGAACAGCAGGAGGAGCAGGTGGCGCAGTAGTAGGAACCGCAAGCTTGCCATCCGAGACCTGACTGACAGGAGGAGCAGTGATAATAGGAAGTTCCATATCATCGCAAGGTGTCGTGCGAACTTGAACTTGTCCATCACCAATCTGACACATCGGCACAGCAATCGTGGTAGGAACTTCCTTGGTCGTACCATCCGAGACAACAGTCACGACAGTAGTAGCGACAACACTGCTTCCAACGATTCTCTTCTTGGGCGCAGACTTGGACTCGCTTCCTTTACCGCAGGGCATGACACCGAACTCGACGGGCTCGCATTGCTCCGCCCAGTTGCGGTCGTACAGGTTGTAGAAGTCGCCGGATTGGCATTGCCAGAAGATAGCTGAGCCACCGAGCGCGAGAGTACCATTGGAGCAGACTGAGAAGCCGGAGGTGTAGATGGCGCCCGATTGAGCGGGCTTGTCGAACTGGAATTGGTAGCTGTCGGAAATATAACCTGTGCGACCTTGGGCATCTTTGAGGACACCATCATCGAGGCTGAGGACGAGGACGCCTTCGCCGTTGCATGAACGCTTCTACGGCTAGTCAGTTGATGTTATCTGGTCTGGAGTTGTACGGACTTACTTCACTGAGACCGCGCTTTTCGTTACCGGGTTTGAAGATTGTTACTTCGAACTTGCCGCTGTATGATGATGTACATCCTTTTGGAGGGCCTTCTTTAGGACTGATGTCTTCTGTTACGGCTTGGGGGACTGCGAAGGCTGTGGCGGCCAGAGCCAGGAAGGCGAGAGATGATCGCATTGTGTCAATATATGTGATTGTGCAATGACAGACTGAGATTAAAGGTAGGTAGTAACCTTTGCTGTGTGAATGAAGGTTGTGTAGTGATGATGAGTTCGATCAATGATGAGAGGATACCTGCTTGATATACATGTCAACCACCCTGCAACGAAGTTCTGGAACGCCATATTCTGCTCCTTGTGCCTATTGACACTCTGCAGAATCTGCATTGTTCGCTTAGCAAGACACGTCAACCCGTGTGGCTGGGACTATTCCCCAGGTCCAGCAAACAATGCGATAACCATTAAAACGCTTTCCCGGGAGTCGCGCATGCCAGCGGGTATGCAGGGAGAGAGATATCGTGCTGAAGTGTGGTTAGAACTGCAGAGGACAGCTGATGAAACGCACTAAATTGTGAAAAGTTGGTAGGAACTGGAATTTGAATGTATCGATTTATAAGACATCATGTTTGAGGGGGGCGAAATGGGTTGAGAGGAATGAAGGAGTTTAAGAGGTCGTGATGTCTCACTTTAATGGGTTAATGTCTTAAGGGATGGCCCAGATTGAGAAGTGTTCGCCTTGCAGAGCAATGCTGTAGACGAGCATTGAGGCAGTAGTTGATAGTATCTATCAATAGATTCCTACCTTAAGGTCGCTACTGAGTTCAAAATTCAATAATACATAAGTGAGTTCCCTTGAAAGGGCCAGCATGCAAACGAAGTCATAGCAACGCTTGTACGTTCCGCATCAGGCAAAACTATCCGCGGCGGCAGAATGGGGCAAATGATTTTTACCTTTTTATTTTTATTTTTTTAGTGATAGCATGGTGTTCCTGTGCGATGAATCGAGAACCTGCCGAAATCCGAGTTGAGGTTGTCGCGATGCTCTGATCTTCAGGGGTGATGCAAGGGAGTGGCGCTGAGACATACCCAACCCTCGCGACAAGGGCCAAACACGACTTCCCGCCATCTTACAGGGTAACTTAGGAATGTGGCGATTTAACAAAGAGGTTTGCGAATTGCATTGTTCAGCTGAGTACCTGGATTGGCTGACGCAACTAAGGTTGGGAGTGGGCTGGATGCTCAAATAGACATTAAGGCATACAACACAACGAACCCTTTCTACGACAAAAAAAGAGAAAAGAATAGAAATACCAAACCAAGGATTCGAACCAAGATCTGCCCTCCCCCCAAGGGCTCGCCGTAGACGAGTGATACCACAGCTGTGTTTCCAATTACACCAGTTTGGCTTTGTCTTTACTGTTTATTCGTAGAAACTATCTTATATACCCAAATCTGCACAGTCTTACAGTTCATACGTCCTCGAGGATCTTGTCTAAAGTCTCCATCAACAGTGATGGGCTCGTCTGATGAGGCGAATGGCCTGTATCAAGCTCGAAGACTGGCACACTTCGACCACTATGCCCCTCGAGCTGCGATATAAACTTCCTTTGTGCTGCTTCTGGTACAAGAATATCTTTCTTGGTGAGTATCCAGCTTGATGGGATAAGCTTGTGAAACCCGTCATATGTCTGTTCATCGCCGAACACCCGTACGGCCTGATAGAGTTTAGATGCGGCCTGAGCTAGTGGTAGGCCTTGCTCTTTGGTGAGGTCACTGTAGAAGCACATTGCTGTATCTTCATCGCACACTAGATAATCGCCCTGAAGTAGTACAGTTAGCCTTTATCCATATCTTTCGGCGATGTTGACTTACCTCTTTCCGGGGATAGCGACCTGGATTAGCATCATACAACCCCCTAGTACTTCTCCCCGGTGGCGCAAAGATAGAAGCCAAAAACACCATCCGGACAATGTCTCCCTTCAAACCATCTTTTTCACGCTCAACCCGGCTCAAACCACGTGTAGCTTCAGTCCCAACCATTCCTCCATAAGAGTGCATAAGAAGCACAACGTCATTCCCCCGATCAATGTGTTTGTTCAGTACTGACGAAGCTTCTTTCACATCATCAGCTAAACCTGGGGCTGGGTCGATAGGTTCTTCCCGTGAAGATTTGAGACCGACTACTTCGACGGGATAACCCTTGTCTTGAACTGATTTTTGGATTGTGCTCCAGAAGCGTGGGAGGCTGAAGTTGCCGGGGATGATTATCAAAGAGGGCTTTACAGCTGTGCGTAAGGCAGCCATGATTGAAATTTGGTGAGTTATAGAAAGAAGTTGAGATATGGAGAGGGGAAGTGTATGTTTTGCATGCTTGAAGGATTCTTGACGACCCAGCTTATGCGAGGAAGTGCCCGACATCACGTCAGCACTTGCAAGGTCTAATAGGCTGACGAGGACTATTCCAGGATGGCACAGCTTTACAAACCCAATTATATTGATCATTCCACTTGTCCAGATCAATTCTCTGCAAAGCACAAAAATAAGAAGGAAGATGATCATCTCCCGTATCTGGCGCATTAATTACAATATGTAAAAAAGGAGAGGAAACACTAATAAAAGAAGCGAAAAATGCAAAAAGAGAAGGTATAACAGCGGGATTTAACCGCCTAAGATGGACGAACAGGGAATCGAACCCTGGACCACTCCCAGAATATTCGGATGAATTATGCTAAGGGAGTATTATACCACTAAACCATTCGCCCGATTTTAGATATTATGTGCTCTGCAACTGCTGTACAGAAGCCGCCGGCTGACGCTCGCATTGCATTGTAACATTGAACCGGAACAATTCGCCCGGAGTTGCTTCGTAATTGGCTGACCACATTTTTTGCAATTGAACCCCGAATACCAACCAAACGATCATGTCACGGTATGCGATAGCCTTCAGGTTTCAAATATTTCTCATTCATAACTTCGCCTTAATAGCAGATGATCGTTCGCTTCTAGCGACATCCCACATCAGCCCTGTCAATCATTCCCAATCCCTCAACGCCGCCGCTTATCATCAACATTCATTCATTCGCAAACTTACTCCACATCCTTCATGAGCTCACTGTCCTTGTCAAGTTTCGTCCACTTATCCTTTCCATCAGGGATATCGACTACTCGTGATTTGTAAAAGATGTGGCATCTATACTATGTTAGAACAGAACACGTGTGAAAATCAATTGCGAGATGACTTACTGAGGCTGAAAGTTCTCTCGAAGTCGAGGAGTGTCGAGGTTTAGAAGCGTGGGGAAAAGAAGAACCATGTTTCGTCCTTCATCCATGATCCAGCTTCCGCACTCGGCGCAGCCGACTTTGCAGGGGAGAACGTGCTCGTTCTTCTTGGAGGAGGTCTTGTAGAAACGGAGGTTCTTGACACCATTTTCGAACGCTGGAGTAGTCAGTATATGCCATGAGGTATTCCCAGTGAAGAACAATCATACCAAGGTCGGTTTTCTTGAAAATAGCAGCCCACTGGAAAGGAGCACCTGAGATCTATTAGCCTGCCGATCGGTGTTGAAGCTAGTGGAGTTCGATCTGAGATCGATAAAGTGGATCAATCTTACCGTGGATCTTCTTGCAGTCGATGCAATGACAATACTTGGAAGCAAGTGGTTTGTCGCTGTTCAGCCAGTACTGAACTCGTCCGCAGTGACAAGACCCATGAACTTTCTTTTCAAAGTTCTCTCGCTTCTCGGTAGCTTCGTCGGGTCTCATGTATGGAGGCTGAGTCTCCCAACCGTCATGGTTATCATGAGCGAACTCATGCTGGTGGTTTTCCATGTGCTTCTTGTCATCTTCTTCGGAACCCATTTTTGCGGTTTTCTTGGCAATGAATAGTAAACAAAGTGTAAAAGTCAGATAGAGTTGTATAATTAATTAGAGATTCAGAAATAATCTGGGGTCTTTGTAGTGTCGCGTGCCTTCTGTGGCGCATCCTGTCGTCATAGATCTATCAACATGACAACTCCTAAGTTAAATGACCCTCATATTCTCGTCCCCTGCATCGCAATCGCAGTTCAACATGTCATTGATCATCTCGGCCCACTTCCACGGCTCGGAGCTTTGCTCCGTCCTCGCATTATAGTACTCCCAGCCCATGACGCCTCCAATCCGGGGATACCTCCTCACCAACTCTGCGAGACACTGTCGCAGTTTTGCTTCTTTGACATGCCCTGAACAATTCGATGGGTTGGTTACGAGCCCGATGACCACTTTTTCCTGCGGCCATCCGCGCGCGATGATTCTGTCGTAATCGTGTGGTTTGCTCATGTCGCCCCAGCCGCAGTAGAATTGCGTGTTATACCATGCTATGCGCGATCCCAGACCTTTTTCCAACTCCTCCATGTTGAAGCCGCCTAGGTTTTGTTCATTGCGGAGTGCTGGTGCGACGGGTGCGAGGGTTACGAGGAAGGATTGACCAAAGTCGGTTTTTAGATGGTCAATCAGACGGATTACACCGCCGAGGGACATTGCTTCTTCGATATCGAGGTCCAACCCGTCGAAACCTGCCCATGCGATCATCTTACGCAGTGGCTGGTACCATCTGTGGAAGCCTTCAAGAGACCCGTCGAGTTTTGTGTACGAGCCTTGTGCTGCGCCTCCTAGCATGCCCAAGACTTTTATACCTGCTGCTTGAAGCTGTTTGACTTCATCCCAGAGAGGGATGAATTTATCTGAATTGTAGAGATCATCGTTAAGGGTGATGCGCGTGGGCGAGTTGAGATGAATGGCCGCGATGATGACGTGGGTGACGCCTACACCCGGGAGAATAGTGGGCTGAAGGGAGATATATCTATCCTCTTTGTAATGAGTCTGATGATAAAAAATGATTCGCTTATAGGGCTTTTCTTCAGCGCCAGATTCATTTCCTTTGACGAGCATTTTGTCTATGGTTTAATTGATGATGAGTCGGAAAAGGCGGAGGTTGGTCGTGAGTTGGCGACAAGGATTATAGCTCGGCATCGCCTTAGTCACCAGCCTCGTCAACATTCCAAAAGAAAACTCTCAGAACCAAGTTGAGTTTCATGAAGGCTTATTTCTTCCAGATAGAGATCAAAAAGACTCTTACTAAGTTTAGGCCGATAAAGGTAAATGGTCTAAGAGCTGTATAAAATAAGTAAAGTCTTTCGTCTCTTATTTCCTAAAATCAGGTTTCTATATCTTGTGAATCTATATACAAGAATTTGATATCTCCAAAGTCCCCTTTGAGCAGAGAGACTATTCCAGAACTCGGTAAACAGGATACTCATCACCGACCTCCAAAGGAATAATGTTAGCACTGGCATAAGAATCAATATTCTCAGGCTCAAGCGCAACAAACGCCAATCCAGCATTCTTCTGACGCGTGCTAACAAGGAAACTTCCAGAGGGAACCTTGACCTCCTTCTTCTTGACCTCTGTAGTGATAGTAGCCAACACAACACCCTCGTAGTAAGCGTTGCTAAGCTCAGAAGAAGTAACGTTCAGAGCCTCGACGGTGCCGCTCCAGGGTTTGTTCAGCTTCTCAACTTCGAGACCAGAAGTTCTGAGACGCTCGGCAAGACCTGACCACGCTACGGGGATGAGGTAGGATTCGGGACGAGATCGGGTCAGGTTGGCGGTGACGGGTGTTGTGGAAGCGAATTGGATGGGGACTTCGACGACAGAGCCGTTGGTTGCGTCAACCATTGTGAAAAGACGCTCGCTGACTTCAGTGTAGTCGGTGATGATAATATCCTCTTTGGAATCGATAAAGTCATTGATACCGCCCTCAATTGTCTTGAACACCTTCTCTGCGTTGAAAGCAGCTGTCTCGATGATTGAGTTGGCCATGGTCAAGGCAGAGGCCGTTCGGCGTTGGAATTCCTGGTCAGCCAGACCAATGCCTCGTGTTTCGCAGAGGAAAGTGATGCATTGAGTCAAACCCATGGCATTACGGCCGATCTTGGCATCTGAGCCAGCCTCGTTGAATCTGAAAATCTGTTAGCAAAGTCTCTCAGTAACTTCAGAGGGAATTTACAGAGGAACATAGCCAGGTGTAGAGTTGGTTCTGCCAGTAACATAAGGCTCCCACCTCAAACCCGCCTTCTCCAAATCATCACCAATATTCTTAGCAAACAACTCCTCCGAAAGTTTTCGAATATCCTCATTGATATTCAAATTCTTCGCCGCAGAAAAAAGTCCATCAGAAGCTTGAACATAATTTCCATATCTCGATGAAGATCCATACTCATGCATATCAATGGCAACATGCGGCGCAAACTCGGTAAAGAACTTCTTAATCTCACGAGTCTGCTGACGCGCAAGTTTGATGTGATCACGGTTAGGATCGTAGTTGGTAGCCAACGTGCGCTGGAAGTAGTACACGCCGTCGGGGTTGTAGCGTGGCATGAGAACAATGTCGGCATCTTTGAGAACCTTGGATGCCCAGTCTGGATGTTTGTCGAATTTGCCGAGGAGGGCCATGAGGGATTCGTCGCCGGCTGGTTCATTCCCGTGGACGGCGCCTTGGACAAAGATGCGAACTTTGTTTGATCTTGCGCGAGTCCTGGCTGTTGAGAGTCTTATGTAGGGGAATGAGCGGGCTTCTTCTGAGGTGAAGTTTGCTGTGTGGTAGGTCATGTAATCGTTCTTGGAAGCGATTTTCTCCATGTATGCCTCTGTTTATGATCAGTAAATGATTCCAACCGGTTTCTTGGGTTGAGAAACATACCCATATCCTCATGAGAGGTCGGTCCCTGGGTGCCATTGCTGAACCCAGCCTGTCTGTTATCCGGGGTTAAGAAAGCAGGCGACAGCAACTCAATGTCAACATCCTCAAAGTTGGCGGCTATCAACTCCGAGTCAGGCCGAACAGTAACATGATTATATCCGTACTGAACAGCGTTGACAGCTGATACGGCGGACAAGCCGACGAGGCAGACGGTTTTGGTCAACATCTTGGAGTACTTGGTATAAGATTGCCTGCAGATCTAAATGAGCTGGAGGGAAGAGTCCTCTTTATAGTTATCATGGTGGGAAGGTAGTAACGGTCTCTATTTGTTGACTCCGCCACGCAGATATTCCTTGATCGTCGGAGGGAACTTTGTTTAAGCATGATATTAAGCTCTTGGCGCTGGGGAGAGTAGCTTGATGAGGAAGCTGGCAAGACGAAGATAGTGGGGCATCGCAACGGTGTTGAGCGGGGTTACAGAGCATTTATCTCATCCTTATTCCCAGACATCATAATAATTGTAGGATAAAAAAGAATGCAGAAACAAAAGTAAGTCTGGAATATGCTGATATCGTGATATCCGTGTCTTGGGTCGTGCCTGTTGGGTTGTTGTTGGATCTGTTTGACTGTGGCCAAGAGGCAACAACCTCGGTCATCTGCAGTGATCGACAAGATAACACAGGTTACCAACAAACAAGGTTCCAAGAGCTTGGGATCCGCAACATACAATCCCCGCAAAGATAGGCATCCATGGTCGGCAAAGTCCAGGTGGTTGGGTTCCCAATTGCTGAAGTATACCGATCATTGTGAGAGATAACGGGGTAGTCTAATTGGTCAGTTTTTACGAAGGCAATGATAGAAACCCTGCGAGACGAGATACGTCATAAGGGAATGTTCTTTCTGAGAATGTATTCACATAAACTGACTGCGAATCGTAATAAGGAACAATGAATGATTGTTGCCTTCTTTCGGATGCAGATAGCTGGAGCCTTAGACTCAGGATAGCCACTTTTCATGTCACATGTACGGATCAGTTCATAGAAACAGATATATAACTCAAGAGCACATCCTTGTAAACAGAATTTGGATCATTTATTATAGTGATAACTAGTCCAACAGATTGGTTGTTCCCAGTAGTATTTGCAATACATAATATAGCAACCGTTGAACCGCTCTTACCCTATCCTACCCTTGACTTTCCCCAGACACATGCACTATTCCAAATAGAGTAGGCTGAAGGAGACGCAGATCTCGCGAAACCTTGTTGGGTAAGTCTTTCATTAGCATATCATGAACTTCAATATCATTGGGCGCTTCTCCTCACTTTGCCTGCCATATGTGCTGTGCAAGTGATACAAGTATAGATAGGACCCGATATCGCAATTCCAATACAGATGCATCTTTGTCTTTCACATTTCATATTCCAGTCTTAAACATGAGATTACTAACCCGGACACTCGCAAGAGCCAAAGCGCCTGCTATCATCTCCCGCGCAAGCGTCTCAACTCTTCACGCCAAAATCAACAGCCCACCACCCCGAATCGTTAAAAGCCAAGGACTGTGGCTCGAAACACACGAAGGACACAGAATTCTCGATGCATCGTCCGGTGCAGCTGTCGTATCCATCGGCCACAATGATTCTAGAGTTAAACAAGCTATCGCTGCGCAGTTGGATCAAGTAGCGTATTGCTATAACCCTTTCTTCACGACTGAAGCTGCGGAGAAGATATCTCGTTTTTTGACGGATTCTACGGATGGGCATATGTCGAAAGTCTTTGTTGTTAGCTCAGGTTAGTGTTGCTTTATCGATGAGGGGATGAGTGTTGTTGACAGGTTTTAGGTACCGAGGCTGTGGAAGCAGCTTTGAAAATCGCACGGCAGTACTTTACGGAATTGCCAACGCCACAACCGAATCGAACAAAGTTTATTGCGCGTAAGCAATCGTATCATGGAAATACGCTGGGTTCCCTGGCGGTTGGAGGTCATAAAGCTCGACGAGGTGTCTACGAGCCTATCCTCGCCACAAATGTGTCTCACGTTTCACCATGTTATCCTTATCGTGAGATGAAGGAGGGTGAGACTGAAGAGCAGTATGTTGGTCGTTTAGCGAAAGAGCTGGACGATGAGTTCCAGCGTTTGGGGCCTGATACTGTGTGTGCATTTATTGCGGAAACAGTTTCCGGAACAGTAAGTCAATGCCTCAGATTGATGAATTTCGCTGACGATAGAAGTCACTAGGTTGTGCACCACCAGTACCTGGGTACTTCAAAGCCATGCGAGAAGTCTGTGATCGTCACGGTGCCCTGTTAATCATGGACGAAGTCATGTCCGGTATGGGCAGAACAGGCACGCTTCACGCTTGGGAACAAGAAGGTGTCGTACCAGACCTACAGACCGTCGCTAAAGGCCTCGGAGCAGGCTATATGCCAGTTGGCGCTTTACTAGTCGGGAATAAGGTGGCAGACACTTTGACAAAAGGGTCTGGTGCTTTCTCACATAGTCAGACGTATCAAGGCCATCCTGTTGCGTGTGCTGCTGCATTTGCTGTGCAGACTGCTATGAAAGAGGATAACATGTTGCAGAATGTGCAGGAGATGGGTAAAGTACTAGGTGAGAAGTTGAGAGAAAGATTGGCGGGACATAAGAATATTGGTAATATCAGAGGAAGGGGGCTTTACTGGGGTGTAAGTGAAACTCTATCCTTGGAGGATGTCGCTAACAAGATGAAGATGGAATTTGTCCAAGACAAGGAAACCAAAGAGCCATTCCCTTTGAGCGAACAAATCGCTGGAAAACTGCACAAGACTGGTCTGGGTGCTGACCACGGCGTTTCACTTATCCCCGCGACTGGAAACATCGACGGCATAAGAGGTGACATGCTCATCGTCTCACCACCCTTCACCATCACAAGAGAGGAAATCGACATGATAGTGGACAGGGTAGAGAAGGTAATCACATCTGTACTTGGATCTTAGCCAACTCGAATTCAAGTCTCGCATTCATCACATTATAAAAGCCTGCGTAGGTCCACCCAGCAAACTTGTCCACCTAACCACCCCCTGCGAAGCCCAAATCTCCTTAACCTGCTCCACAGCCCTCAACAAATTCCAACATCCCGTCTTACTATGCAACGAAACCAACTTCTCCAAAAAGAAGTTCCTATGATCCTCCGTCGAACTTTCCGCCGCGATAATAAAATACGGCCACGCAAGTAGATGCCGTCCTACAATATCAACGTAGGCGTTTATTTCGTTTAGGGACTGTTTAAACTCTTCTATCCGGTGGACAGTTGCTTCAGGCGGTGGGTTGAAGATGGCGCGTTGGACGTAGATGTCGCAGGCGAGGGTTGTTAGGTTTGCGAGTTGGGACAGGAGGGGTTTTAGTTCCGGGTGGACGCTTTCGCACCATGTTATGAATTCGAGACAGGCTCTTTGTTGCGCTTGGATGAAGTGGACGCCGTTCGTTTCGTTGAAAAGGGATTCTCCAAAAAGACAGACTCTGTTATACGTTAGTATGAAAATCATCTTCAGTCTGTAGAACATACCTGAGAATTTGCATCTGAAGAAACCTTCTAAGATCAGATGTCCTTCTATCTCCCTTCGTAGCAAGTGCATTAACAACAACCCTCAAAGATCCATATATCAGTTTAAAATTATCGCTTCCACTGATCATCTCGCGAATATGCAAGAGCAGTAAAGCCGTGAGAGCAGAGTCATCATCTTGAGGTGCACATTGATTCGACCGTGAAATAAGCTCTCTCACTATCGAACCGTATGCTGCTGGATCGAGAGATACTGTTGTCCCGTTTTGTAAAGAGAGGTGCTGTTCAACGACGAGAAGAACTGCCTTGCGGACTAGAGGATCTGTTTCTGCTCTTGGGAGAACGAGATCGCGGTAGCCGTTGAAGCCCATGTTTATGACGGCGATGAGTTGGGCTATGTTATTCGAGACTGTGGTTTGTTAGATGATGTGAGGAGGGAGGTTTGGGGACGTACAGTATCCCAGACAGAATCTGGACTTTGGATCAACATGATCTAAACCCCAGTCAACTGAGAGCGGCTTTTGATATGTTACAGCCAACTCTGTTGTTTCAGTGATATCCTCCACTGTCTCGTCCATTTCATCCTCGCGGTGATTTGTCTCTTCGTAGCCACTTTCTCTGAAAGGATCGTCCTTTCTTCGTTTCTCGGGTGCATCACCCTTCTTTGCCGACTTCATCGGTCCATCGACAATCGGCACCGTCTTGCCAACAAATCTTCCCCTTGCAGCAATACCATCATTAAAACGGTACCGTAGTCCCAGACCGCTACATTTGACTCCCTTGGCAACGCACTTTGCGCACTCCGGTTCTTTGCGATCACAGTCTATACGTCGACGAGAGCATTGATAGCACCCTGCAAAATTGTTAGCCGTGTTGGAAATAACGCGCCAATAGTGATTGGGTATTACCTCTAACTTTGGGTCTCTTCTTTACTTTGTCCGAGTTCGGACATGTGCTTGGGGACATTTCTGATTGGAGTTGGTGAGTGGCGTAGTCGTAGTCGCAATCTGCAATTCGTGATCCTTGTGCATGCAATCAGTGCCGGAACAAGCAGTACTTGAGCTTTGTGAATGACGCTATCAGGTGGTGAGAGAGATTGCAGACAAATGAGTTCTGCTATCTCGCAATCAGTAAATTTGTTATCGCGTCGCGGAATGAATGGAAGGCAATCGCAAACCTGGTCTCGCCCCATGTCATGATCCAAGATCCGGCTTCGCAAAGGCGGGGTAAGCTAGTCCATAAATGGAAGTTCGACACGAGCTGGTGATAAGCGACGACGGAGTTGAGGTCCGAACATGACTTGAGAGTAGATATTTTTAACCAAAGCTGATTCAATTCTAACTAAGAAAGAAAGTGAGACACCTGTTAATACTGGCTAATGCTAGTCTCCAGAGAAACTACTTTCCTCTTATGTTACTCACGATATGATCTTTGGCCTCGCAACTTCTCAAAGTCTATCGTCTTAACTGTGTTGTTCTGTCAAGTACACAGAACCTAAGTGTATCATAAAAGTTAGGATAGTTCACCCTAAGCTTAGTACCTAAGAAAGTCTAAATTATTTGGTTAGTAAACTTCTATATCCTGGTTATTCTTTTGACCGCCTGCCTCCACAACCTACCTGTTCGTAACCACCTCAGATTTTGCTGTGATAAGCTTTTTACCTGCCAACCGAGCAATCTTGCGCTTTCCCTTACTAATCGTCGAAGCTGCTAGATCCAATGTCTTCCTGATAATCCCTCCCTGTCCATCCTCCACAGGTCTGGCCTTTTCCTGCCGCTTCATCATTGACTCATCCTCGGGATCGTCACCTGACAAGAGCCAAGGGCGTCCAGCAGCACCACAGACGGCCGTGAAGACGATGGAAGCCCAATGCACATTGACTGCATTCTTGAACTACGCAATGTCGTCTTCCGGCAGGATTACCTTGACGGTATGACCTGATAGTACCAGCGCTTTCGCTTCAGTGCGTAACTTGCCGTACCGGAAAGACTCTTGAGAACAGTTCTCGAACCTGGCAAATTCGCCACACAGCGTAGGCCAATCCTTCTCCAAATCTATCAACTGACCGAACCGTCCTTTCAGCCTGGGCATCCAGTGGAACTCCAAGGTTACCTGGACGCGGCCGTTGTCAAGCGATTGTTCCTGGCCTTCCGCATACCTGAATGCACATAGACCATCTTTAAGGTAGCTGTATAGAACCGAGTCGATAGAGAGCATATTCCATGCCATATGAGTTGCGCCAAGCTTCCTCACGCTGACGGCAGGGTTCGGCCATGTCTGGAGGTGAGTGTTCGCTAAGATAGCTCCTGTGCAAATGGAGCCTGTAGCGTTCATGTGCTCGACGGTATTGTTCCAGGTAAAAGGGACAAAGTAGAGGACCCGAGGGGAACTCTTGCCCGTTGCTACACACTTGTGGCCATCACGGTCGAGACACTTAGCCTCCTCGGCCGTGTTGCGATGAACGGGTGGGAGGTCGGGATCGGCCCTGAAACCCGTATGGTACTTCATAGCCTTCTCCCACGTTCGCCAGTCCTCAAAAGGTATATCTTCGAGAACCGGCTGGGGGGCAGGAGTCTCGTAGACGGCATGCTGCCATTTTGGATCTCTCAGGCTGTCTTCGTCGAGGTGGAGCATATCTTCGAATTATTAGCTATCCATTGCTAATGCCAGGAAAGGGCACGGGAAATAGTGAGTGACTTACAGTGCCTGCAAAAAAGCGACGTGTCGCTCAAAAGTCCCTTGTGAAAGCTTGGTGGCATGAGGTTCGAAGGGTCTGCCCATAGGCAACCGTCCTTCTGAAGCTCATGCAAGGGTACCAATAAAATGGTCACAACAATTTCGCAGTAGAAGCGAAACTCAGGATTCGTTGACTGGATGTACAACTCGATTTCCTTGGCGCATCGAAGCCGCTCCTTGGCCTCGTCGCTCCCGCCAAAAAAGACAGGACCGGTAGAAACAGGGGCATATGAAATAGGGCTGGCGGTATCCGTGATAGGATCTGTGATCGGAACGTCGTGCTCGGTACTGAAGCGACCTCCGGCGTGAGTGGCCATGTTGAAAGATGTGTGTAGAGAAATAGAATCAAATCTGATGTGGGCAATGTGCCTGTATTTATTTCAAAGTGTAGACGGGAGTGAAGGTTTTCGGCAACTCTGATTAGGCCGATAATGAATTCAACAATAGATAAGCAAAGTAGAGTTACGACTTAGCTGAAGTGTAAGTTTCGTTGTGGATTCAGCGGATATACCCAATCAATATCGGTATCTAGGCAGCCCGGTAGGTCAAAGAAAAAGCAAGACTTAGCTAAGTATCATAAATGTTAGGATAGTCTACTCTAAGCTTAGTGCCTAAACAAGTCTAAGTTAGCCTACATGTAGAAACGATGTTGCATTATACTAAGTAGGTTTATGTACATCTCTGATATAGATAGCAGAGTTGAGGTTCCAAACATGACCTGAAACAATAAATAATTATTATACCGATAGTTCGATTCCAACTAGAGAGAAGTATGAGCATAATCTGAAGTGAAACCACTTTCCTCAACGTCCTGTGGTGCCAGCATCTCCATCGCCTCCTCATCAATTACAACCTCCGCCGGCGCAGGAATGAGATCAAGAAGGTCCAATATCGTATAAATCAAGGTGGCAATCCCAACAATCAACGTCGCCAGTTGATCTCGCTCGGTAATTCGAATCGCCAAGTCGGGGATATTACTCATATCCAGGTAAAATATCACCCAAATCGATGGCCCTATAATTACTGTCATCAGAAGACCACCATCCTTGATATTTTTCAGAGCCTCTTGCGCCGTAACCTCTTTTCCCTTTCTCCGAGCTGATATGAAAGTAATGATAGATGCAGGTATAACTGCCAATACTAAGGCCATGAGTATACAGGTTCCCATAAGCATCAGTTGGTTGAATATTTCGAAGATGACTAGAAAGTATGCTTGCCCAAGATCGCCTATGCTGAAATAGAAGACGACAAGAGATAGGCAGATGTAACCAAATGTTGCAAATACTATCAGGTAACATAGTGGCATATTTCGCCATTTTGGAGCCGGAACATTGTACAGTCTGATAAATGAAAGGATCAAGAGGCACAAGAACATCCCCGCCGTCCAGGATACCTTGCAAGGTCCCAGAATATCAATGATACGCTGTCCCAAATCGAGTACCTCTGGAGGGATCTTGTTCATGTCCAGTGGTTCAGTGCTGAAATAATAATTCCCGGGAGTAGGACGGCTGTCGAATGCGACGCAGGCAATAGCCACAGCCCGATCTTTAAATCCAATCATGCGTATCGATTGTATTAGGAGATCAGTAGCAGCAAAAGCTGGATATGCCAAAGCGCCTACAAGATCACTCGAGAGAGTTGGTCTCTTCTCGTTGGCATAACCGTAAAACCAAGTCGCGAGAACGGAGGCGAGGAGCATGTACCAGCAGTAAAGTGCGCCTGGGCCGTATAGTCCTGTGGCGGTGTCGTAAAATTCTGGATTGTATGGGAAGAGGATGCCTGTATCCTGACGAGTAAGGTTTTCGGTGATTTGAAGTTCTGGGTGCGTGTAGTTGCAAAGTGAAGCCATCATGTGCACGGTTAAGTCATCTGGACTGAACTTGTGGGAAAGGTAGAAGGACGAGTCTTGATGCGGAGCGCCAATACTAAAGAATAGAAGATCATTTTGCCCTGAAAATGCCTTGTTGCATTTTCTGCGGAATCTCTCCAATGAGCAACCCTGTATCTATTAGCGCCGTGGCTGTACAGCTTCCAGCTTGCATGGAGCTGAGACAGGTGAATCATCAGACCAGACCCAGCCCCAGCATCAGAAGAAACAAAAGGACCTGGTCACTTTCCCTCAGACTAATACTTAGGCCATTTTATCATAGTAACCTAACATTTAGAGAATAATTCTTCTGTTACATACCTGCCCAATACATCTTGAATTGATATTTCGGTGGAAGAAGTGAACTTGACATCGTTGTTGTTATAAAGCCAAATCCCTCCTATTTTCCCCAAGGATCCTGCACAGCTGTGATATACGTATTCGTACCATACGAAGGCGCTCTCAATGTCCTCTGAGACCCTTCACTAACACTATCCTGACCCTGACTTGCAACCTTTGTCGTATCCATATTAACTCCAATCTCATCGTCGCTGCGCTGATGTCGAACACCTGACGCTGTGCTCTTCTTTCCACAACGAGGCATCTTTGCGTTCAGACGAACGAGTAATGGCTTGTAAGTAGGCACACATGCGCATATCAATGCGGATGTGACCTCCGCAAGACCCCAAAGCTGAGGTCCGACGATATTCCAGGTGGAGAGTGACCATGTATTAACCCACGTCACCCTTATAATCGACAAGACTATCGAGCTTTGAAAGTGTCAGTAGAGAGGAGTTCATGGCATTTAGGCGACTTACAAGCATGCCAGCAAGAAGATTCCCGATAGCGCAATCTTTTGCGAACGCCGAAGATTTAATTTCCAAATGACCGGCAAAGGCAAAATAGCCACAACAAAATCTGTAAAGATACTTATCCCAGAAAACAGATACCCAAGCTCCATATGATGAGGTACACACTTTCCCACGACGGTTGGATCCCATATAGTCGCCATAGAAGTGCATTGTAGGAAAAAGAACAAAACGACGGAGACATTCCAGAGGATGAGAAAGGTTATCGCGGCGATGTAGGTCCATCTCCAGTGGGATAGCGATACAATGCGGTAGTAGAGAAGGACGAAGGCCATTTTGGCACAGAATAGGGCCTGGCTGTAGAGGAATATTATGATGTATGAGCACTGAGAGTCGTTAGTCGGGGATGGCGAGACTTTGCGAGTGTGCTACCTTGTAGAAGTTGCTTATCTTTTGGGATGGTAACATCCCGCTAGGATCGCTAAGGCCGAGAGGAATTACTGCAAGCTGTTAGCTTTTGAGTAACTCGGTCGATAGAATTGACATACAAGCAAGGATCGCAGATCCGTACATGACGATACACAACTACAGAATGTCAGCAAAACCCACGATACATCCAGGTGACTTACACAAGTCATAGCCGCAGCGAAATCATCCCACCCCAGCGCACGAATCTTTCTTCGACACCATATCCTCAGTCCAACAGCCAGCAACGATATCATGACCGCAAAAACGACGACCAAGAGAACGATGATAAGGCGGTCCCCCGTGGTCTGAGCATCTTGCTCTGATGGATCAACCATGTCGACAGCAAATAGCACAGGTCTAAGGATCAAGCATCAAACTGGGGCGTTTCGGGTTATGTATGATGTACTAGCGTCGGGGCAAGATTTTGAGTTTTGTGGTGCAGGAATGCTGGCGTGGTCTGGATGGGCGATTATGCAGGAACGGATCGATCTTGGCTTGGAACTTAGCCCTATGGTAACTGTTTGGGGAGTAGAATTTGTAATCTTGGTAGAGGTTGAGATGCCTCATTGTTGGGATCGAGTGCAAATTGGAGGTGATCAAGCTTGCATCAAAGGGGTCTGAAAGGATGTCGTTTAACACCACCATGATGATAATTCTTCCCATATCTTCATCTCTTCACCTACATGTTTCTCACCGTGATAAATACATGATCTTCAATAATAAAGAGACCAAGGTTTCGGAACAGATGGCGACATCTCCCCTGGTTCCATTCCAGACATATCTTATACCCGCTAGACCATCTCTATAGCGCAATCTGAATAACGTCAGACATCTTCAACAACATTAGAAACCCTGAAGATCTGCAAACTCGAGTAATCAGCTTCCGATCTCCGACAAGGTTTTATACCAAATTCGAATGATTACCGGGAAGTACAATTCGATTCAGATCTTACTAGGGGATCTTGTGAGGAACGATACACTACGATGCGGCGACGTTGATCCGGACGCCGCAAAACTGTATCTTGGACGCTTTCGGTCTGCCGCTATTCCCGGAGGCGTTTACATTTGTTTGAGGCTCCCAAGTGTGTTTTTATCGACTGTCATTGTTATTTCATTTGGGGAGTTAGCATCGCCCAACTTACTGCGCATATATCTCGGGCGTGGTCTAACCTTGATCTGGGGACCGAGCCGGTTGAACTATTGCCCGTCGTGGGTGTGATGTTTCAGCTCGATGATGGTGGCTGATTTCTGGTGTTGTCTCATTGGCTGTGTTGTCAGAATGCGAAATACGAGCATCAACTGATGTGGTACTCCAGGCATCGGTGAATGCTGCTTACTGATTGGGCGGAGGTCAAAAGGGATGCCAATACAGAATTCATATATCTTGATGGGATTTCGAGTTCTCCGAGACTGGTGGACTGCTTCATCTTTAAGCTTCATCGCCAAAATGACAACTACTTCAAAACAAAGACTTTCTTCTCCATTCTATGAGGACTCCGAGAACGACAATAATAAAATCGAATTATTTCCTCTCCCTCAAACTCATGAAGAGAACGATATCACGGCATTCAATACCATCTCGCCTTCCAACGTCGTACCTCTTCGCAAGTTGAAGCAATGGCCCAGGGCGATTATCTGCCCTGCTTGTCGGGAGCTATCACTCACGCGCATTGAGCGCAAGATCACCGGTGGAACCCAGTGAGTCTATCACCTCAACTGATGCTATGTGTAGGATACTGACCATATCTCAGCGCCATGGCAGCGTTGATGTTTGTGTGCACCATTGTCGGTGGTCCGCTTGCATATACCGGAAAGCAATGGAAGAATGTTGAGCATTATTGTTGTAGATGTAATCGGAGACTGGCTACCTGGCACTTTAGCACAGGAACGGAAATTCATGTATGGTAGATTGGCTCTAATCATCAGTCACATCTCGATTCACAATCACAGTGCAGCATGGCAAGACTTCGCAATTGCAGCAAATCATGGGGGCCCAAGGATGTTGTTCAAGTGGTATATTCTATCATTTCTATTTTCGCTTTTCCTAATAATCAACAAACCGCCAACTCCGCATCCAATGCTTTTACACGTTTTCTAACCTTTACTCCTTGATAAGAACAGCCCTGTATCGGACCTTGCCGTCCTTAAGATCATGCAGAGCCTTCTCAATACCATCCTCGTTGAGAGAGTATGTCATGATAGTAGGAGTAATGTTCTTGCGAGCGGCAAACTCGAGGAGCTTGCGAACGCTGTCGCGAGAACCGACCAGAGAACCCTGAATACGGATGCCCTTGATGGAGAGCTCGGTCAGGGGAACGGGAGTGGACTCCAGAGAGGCGGTGAGAGGGTAGATGGTGCCGTCATAGTCGACGATGGAGGCAAGACTGTGGCTTGTTAGTTTTGATATCCGAGAGAATTGGGGGGGGAGACATACCCGCTGTAGTCGATGTTCCCACTGCCGCAGAGGAGGAGGTGCTTGACGGGCTTGAGACCCTCGGGAGCCTTGTCACCGGACTTGTAGACGTGGAACTCAGAAGCACCGTATTCCATGGCCTCTTGGCGCTTGTTCTCGGAGCTGGAGAAGACAACGACGTGGTTGCCCATGGCAGCAGCCAACTTGATGGCGAGATGGCCCAGACCACCAATTCCGATGATGCCTACTGACTCGTGGGACTGGAGACCGTACTTGTTAAGACATGTCCAGACAGTAGATCCAGCGCAGAGCCTGCAATAGTTAGCAATGAATTTCTGGTGAAGGATTCAAGAGAACTTACAGAGGAGCAGCGTTGGCGGAATCATATCCATCAGGAATTGGGCAAACAGTCTTAGAATCCCAAACAGCACCGTAAGAGAAAGAGCCATTGGTGAAATCAGAGAAACCGTAAATCTGTCGCTCACGGCAGTACTGATCACGGTCGGTGCAGCAGTTATCGCAGTGGCCGCAGATCTGGTGCGTATATCCGAATCCAACTCTATCGCCAACCTTGACGTTCTCGACACCGGATCCAACAGCCTTGATGATACCAACACCCTCGTGGCCCAGAACGACACCACTGGTCGCGTACAGCTTGTCGGTGCCGCAGACGCCAGAGTGTGTTGTCTCGATGAAGACTTCGTGGGTCTCGAGCTCGCGCTCGATTTCGGCAGAGACGATCTTGCCCTCTGGGGTGCCGCGGAAGACCTTGTAAGAAACCATTTTGAATATGTGAGATAGTATGGGTTTAATTATATGGGATAGTAGGTAGGATTTATTTCAACGGCACTGAATTGCAGGTTGGGGCTTTATATAGATGGATGTCGTCGGTAGATAAGGTTGCAGCCGGGGGAGTCTTCCTCATTTAGCTGACTCGTAAACATGGGCAATGGGTTGATGTATGAAACGTAGCTCCCCTGACCCTGGTCTTGCAAGTCAATGGCATGCCCGGACTGACGAAACCGTTAAGAAAGTGGGTAAAGCTAGTATCTTATTCCATGATGCCGTGACATGAGAAGAGCCTAAAACATATCCTGAGACTACCTGCGACACAACAGACGACCCTGTAGCGCCTACAATACTGTGTCTTTATTCCCCGTACGCCATGCTCCTCTCCCTTTCCCATTTCGACTGCTCTCCGAACCGTTGAGATTCATATTTTCGATCGGCTTCGGTGGACTCCATCTCGTCCCGTCGGTTCCGTCCAAAAGTGGATACACCTCGGTCCGGCAGTACTCCCCCAATTGACAGCGCTAAAAAAAGGTGGCGTGGGACCGCTGCCAGCGGGGAAAAAAGTTTCTAGACCACCCCTGGAAGAAAAATAGAAAAGATCAAGCACTTGAACCTCGGTGATCGACGGTGCGAATGATGTCACTTCAGGGTCTGACTTTTTCTTCATCCTCGATTACTCAGACTTTATCTCTCGGGGAACAATTCATCGTTAGAATGTCGCATTAGATCGCATTAAATTCGTCGTCGACGTTCAATTTGGCCACGCCTGAAACTTTGGCTGGTAGTGGCCATTAGGCCCGGTCCATCATGGCCGTATCAGTTAGGGGCTCCGAGCAGGACGGCTTCGGCAGTGCCGTGTGATAAGGCTTCGCTATCACTGCTGATTAATCCATAACTTTTCGCTTCCGCAGCCGCAAGTCTTTTGAGGGCGTCAGTTACAGCCTTACCTTTAGCTGTGGAGAGCTCTAATAATACACGAAAAAGCCCCTCAACACAGACAAGCGAGTGTCGGTGAAATCTACGCCGAGTTACTCACTGGGCGGGTCTTGCGCGTCACCCAGTGGGACACTTCCTGATCTCATCCCGAAACTTTATATTGTGATCTGATTGGAATGCCTTGATTTATGTAAAAACCACATGGTAGCTACTGAAATTGGCACAAGGGATTTTCTCTTTGTTCGGCAGTTCGAAAACGCAATTGCTTGACCAAGGTACAGTAAGCACATCTCAAGATCTGACAAAGGACCCGACCCAAGATCCACAAACTGTCAACGTAGGATTGTGGATCCTGGTGTCCACGTGGCAGCCCCAACTGCCATCCAAGGATGTTTCGTATAAATCTATGTCCCGTCTTTAGGGTATCTTTAAAACCCTCCGCGGCATCGGAGTTCAAAATCTCCGTCTAGATGCTCGGGATTGTGAAGAAAGTCCCGTAACGATCAAGTCCTGTGTTATCTTGCCATTGACATCAAAACTACCAGTCGATTCACTCCTCCCTTGATTCATCTTCAGCCTCAGCCGCCAATAACCAAGGTCTACCAGCGGCACCACACAAGGCTGTGTACACAACACAAGCCCAATGTACCTTGACCGCATCTCTGCACTGCTCAACATCCTGTTTCGACATCGTGATATGGATGAGCTGTCCCGATCGAAGTGGCTTCCCGTATTTGTCCATCACTGTGCCGTACTTGTGAGTTACCTGAGGGCCTTGGTCAAAGTTTTTGATATCTTCGACCAACTTTCGAAAGTCATTTCGAGCTCCACGACGGTTGATATTCGTCTTTTGACCCCATCGTAACTCAAGTAGCGGCATCCAGTGAAACTGCAAAGTTGCCCAAACCTCACCATGGGGCGCTGGATCGGTAGTCAACCACTTGAACGCACAGAGACCATCTTTAAGATAGCGGTGAAGGACCAAGTCAACATAGAGCATGTTCCATGCTTTGTGACTCCCACCAAGCGCGCTTACGTTGCAGGGAGGTGTTGAACCGTCAAAAAGGTCTACGCCCAAGTCAAAGATTCCTGGTACGATCTTACCCGTGGCGTTCATATGCTCCATGCTATTATTCCAAGTAAATGGGATGAAGTAGAAAGTGTAAGGCGAGGGCTTGCCTGTTACCACACATGTGCCCTTATCGCGACTCCAGCATTTGGCCTCCTCCGCCTTTACCGTGATGTGACTTCGACGAACTGGTCTGAGAAACTCCGAGGTTTTGAAACGATTACGGTATGTAATCGCTTTATTGAGAGCTTCAGGGTCAACCTCATCTTGGTCATATAATTCAGCGACTTCCGGTTGTTCTTCGAGGGGCACAGGGACAGCGTGCTGCCAGCGTGGATCTTCCAGATTGTATGGATTGAGATGTAGCATATCTAGATGAATTGTTAGCCCGTCGCAATTCCTTAGTAATGGTAGGGCTCTTACAGTGTATGCAGGACTGAGCAATGTTCTTCAAATTTTCCGTTTGCGACGGTATACACGGAAAGTCAGAATCATCATCCCCTGAGAATGGACCATCGTTCTCAAGGTCTTCCCGAGCCACCATAAGAATCGTTACGAGTTCTTCGCCGCGCATATAAGGTTTATGATTTTGCCATAATTCTTCTTCCAGTAACTTCAAGAGGATCTGGGCGCGATCAAGTCGATACTCACTTTCGGATACGAGTATGAGGGTAGCTGGCGGCTGAAAGTCGTCAGGCGAAGACTCGTAATGTGGGCTTTCTTTGGAAGGGTTCGTGTCGGTTGGGGATGATGATACTGGAGGATGAGATTGATGGGAGAAAGAAGACAGAAGGGTACCTCGCTTTACTTCTTTTGACAAATTTCTGCCTAATGGCCTGCCTATTAGATGAATGAGCTGTCAAGAGTTTAGGACATAAAGTTTTACTCGTGTGATGCCAGTTTATATTATACTTTAGGCATTGCACTTTAGCATTTCGAGGCTGAAAGTGTAAACCTTTGTTGCCATATGCTGCCTGTATTTGTTCGAATCAAATGCGAAGTGCAGAAGCACCAAGTCCTATAGTCTTTCTAAGTCAATGGTTTATATATAAAATGGAAACATGAACGAAGCAACTTGATCGTTCTATCTACTGAAGTTGTAACAAGACAGAGCTTTTACAGTTCTGCTCAACTTCCAGAGGTTTCCTTGAATCGGCTCAATAAGCCAACTTTGCCAATGAGAAGAGAACAAACAGCGAATAGGTAGATAAGCAGATAACCAAATAGCTACTAAAGGAGCAATTTCATCAAACAGATATCAGCCGTTTTACCTGGGGAAGCATTTGTGAGGGAGCCTAAGCTTTGGTATCCAACTTCTGTTCAATGGCACGAACAAGGGGCCGGCCTCTTATTGTGAGATACTTAGAATCGGTTTTAGAAACAGTGAACCAGGACAGTTTTAAGACTCATGGTAAATGTACCTAATAAGTATTCCAGAATTGAGTTGATCCCAAATCGACCATTGCTTGGCCAATCAGAGCGCCGCAATTGCTGACAGATCATGAATATCTGGACTGCCCGGTCTCGGCCTGGCTTTGGATCCTTCCCGAGGAGTCAGTCACGACCGTCATCACTGCTGCTTTTTATTCCTTCAACTTCTTTTTCTTTTGTTTTTTTCTCTTTCATCTGAGTTTGTTTTCCTTGGGTGCATCTTATATCAATATCTCCTTGGAGACCTGTCAAATCATCGCTGCTGCGTACCTTGCTTGTCTGGTAGCGAGATACCATGGCCAACGACATCATTCCAGCTCTGGCAATCGCCATAGTACTCGGCACACCCATTCTTATAGCCTTGTGCCTTCAAAATGGCAATCGAATACCAAGAGAGCTGCGCAACCTGCAGCGACAAGGTATCGAGAGGAGCAACATGCAAGATCAGTCGGATTCCCAATACGATCTTCCCGCGGGCGCATCGAGCAAGGCTTCCATCAGGATCAAAGCCATCTTCATCCATCCCATTAAGTCTTGCGCACCGGTCGAATTGAATCGTGCTCAGCTCCTCAAGAGTGGCTTCTTTCTGGACCGCTTCTTTGCTCTTGCGACGGAAGTCAATCGGCCGGCATCAGAAGGCGGTCCCATTTGGCGGTTCATTAGCCAGCGTACTAAACCGTTGATGGCTCAAATCAAGACTGAGGTTTGGCTTCCCCGTGAGGGCAGCGATGAGAGCGATCCGTTGGTCAAATCCCATGGGTGTGTCGTCTTCAGGTTTCCAGATCTCGATCCCATCGGTTGGCCCGGCCGACTCAAATCAGCATTTTGGAGAAGCCAGAAGGAAGTTGTCGGGATTGCGCCAATATCTTCATACGAGGGATTTGAGGAAGAGCATGGATTGGCGATGAAGCCCTTCACAATTCATTCCAGAGAGGCAAGGGGTTTAGATCTCGGCGGCCTACCGTCTGTCGCAGATACACTGCCCCAATTGAAACGCTTCCTCAAGATCTCAGACCAACAAAAGCTTACGCTGCTACGACTTGCTCCGGATAGTCTCGTACGCACTGAAAAGAATCTTGCACCTCTTCAGCACATTGGAACACCAGCTATTCACGGCTACACCGACCAGCAGCCTATCAACATCAACAACTTGGCCTCCGTCCACGCAGTATCAGCACTTCTTCCCAAGGAGAACCAACCGCTCAACGCGCTTCGCTTTCGTGCAAACATCTGGGTCACGGGCGCTTCAGCATTCGACGAAGATACATGGAAACGGTACCGCATTGTACCAAGTGCAGGCGCATCGCCGACATTATCCGTTGTATGTCGTACGTCACGCTGTACCTTGCCCAACGTCAATCCTCTTACCGGCAAGCCGGACACCGATACTCCCGTCAATGGCAAGACACGGGGGAAGCCTCAGCCCAGTTCGACATTGATTGAGCATCGTACTATCGACGATGGAAACCCGAAAGCTCTTGGTTATATAGGCATGCATTGCGTCCCTGAGGACTCTTGCTTTGAAGACATGTCTGGGGAGCAAGAGGGCGTATATGTGCAAGTCAGCGATGAAGTTGAAGTTCTGGAACGCGGAGCGCACCTCTATGGATCTACTGGCGACGACTATTGAAGCATATTCGAAGGGGGTATTGTCATTCAGCAGTGGTTTTGACGCCCCGAGCCCTGAATACGATGTGCGGAGGGCGCCTTTTGACCATACCGAGAACATGTTGATAGGGAAGACACATACTTACATACAAACCGTTTGAAGATATAGGAATACGATTAATTCTGTTCGCTTTGTGCGTAGATACCTGGTGTTCAAACACTAGCTTAACGGCAAGAGCGCATGAGGGAAAGTCTATTCATACTAAGCTTTTCCCCAGGCATGAGCGCTTGCCTTTACGTGCATGAAACTCTCAGGGACTAAACTTCACAAATTGATACTCTCAACTCTAAATATCACGTATATAAAAGAGACTCACTCAAGTATTCGCACTTGCATCTCTTTCAGAAATACCATCATGAAGACCGAAAGCAACGCAGACACCAACACTACCATGACAGCCAAAAAGATCAAGGAGACCAAGACTACCAACAAGCCCAAGACTACCAAGGGGCTCAAGACTGTCAACAAGAGCAAGACTAAGAGTGCTAAGGAGATCAAGACAGTTGAGGCGCCCAATACCGACAAGGCGCAGACCAACGGCAACATGGAGACCAGAAGCACTACGACCCTGAAGCCATGGCAGCAAAAGGCCATCGATAATGGAAGAAAACCTCTTCCTGAGTATCCTGAAGATAAACCTGGGGCATAGAGGCCTCGGGGTTGCCCGACTCCTCCACCTTCCAAGGACGGTTCCCATTCGCCCAAAGACGTAAGTGAGAGCGCTGGGATATAGTATAGCTATACTGACGGGCTCTAGACTCTCAGATATGCTTCATCAATTATTTGAGCAAACGACAGAAGCGCGCGACCGGAGAGATCATTTGGGTAAGGTTTGTGGGTAGTGAAAACTTTGATGTGTTCGGGCTCGGGGACAACAATGAGCAAGACCACGCACAATATTGAAGGGCTGGAGGTTGGATACTGCTTGCGATTCCTGTTTAAGCATAAATAAAAGCTCAATACAACTTCCACTGGATAGTGGCTACACTGTTCATTAAACAAGACTGCGACTGTCAATAAGAACCGGTGACGCCTTGGCTTTCACTAGTATTAGAAGCTGGAAGCTTGGAGCAATGAAGCTGTTCTAAAACGATGCAAAACAATAAGAACAATAAGATTCTGTTACTGACTCGTATAATCTCGCGACATCACTCTCATGGTACTCTTCAGCCATCTGTGTTGTCCTCCTCCTCTGCCTCGGCGGCTTCAATCTCCATCTTCTTCTCGACGGCGTGTCGACGCTTGTGATAAGCCTGTCTGATCGCTTCCCTCGTACGATCTGGTAAAGCTATAGTTAGGGCATCCCATGTCCAACCGCTCTTCTTGAGTGTTATCAGGCGTCGCATCTCCTCTTCAGGCCAGAACTTGTAGCTGGCTGGGGTGCGCTTGCTGTTTTTTAGTATTTGAGGTGAGAGAGGAGTAGAGAGAGGCTTGGAACGCAGCCAAGGCCTTTCTCCTGGTGCCTCGGGCAGAGGAGTGCGGCCGTTATCCAGGGCGCGCTGTTGCCATGGTTGGATGAGGCTGGGAGGTTTGTTGCTTCTAGCTCTAGCCATTTTGACGATGGTTTGATGACAAGGCTTGTGGGTAGATAAATGAAAATGATAAGACTTGATATAAAAGCTAGTCAATTGATACAATAATGGAAGTGTATAAGTGATTGTAGATCAGCCAAGTGATGTGGATAATGGTACTCTTTTGTGCTTCGAGACCATGAACTCGTGCAGCGTCGCTGGAGTGAACAATAACATATCCCGCTGAACAATAAGTTAATTCATGGAATATCAAGTAGCATTTCTTTGTGGTCATTATGATGAGAAACAAGTGAAGTTCAATTGTGAAAGAAGAGAACAAAGGTTATCCAGCGGTGTCTGGAACAAGCTTGGGTCCTTTCACATCGCATCTTCTTCTCACACTTGGCGAGAAAAGAGACATTGTTGCTATAAGGGTCCTGCTACTTTCCAAAGAAATGGAGCGAATCGTGTTCTTGCATGTCGGTGACCAGCATGATCGTGTTGATGTCCAGTATTGATGGAGTGACATACCTGCCCAAGTCGTCAAGCTCAAATTGAGGACAATTGACTGCAAAACCATTGCACGATTACCCTTGGGTCGGACTGCTTTACTCTCTAACAGTAGCTTCGTTTGCTCTGGAACAATGCGCTCAAAGGTCATGTCACTGTATCACGTGCAGATGAGTAACAAAAGACTTCTCTCCTAAAGCTCAAGGAACCAAGATAAAGATGACTTGATTCAGGACTAGGTAGGCTGGATTCAATGTAACTAATCCCTCTGCTGTTCTCAACACTGGCTGTTCATTCAACACCCTGCCATCATCAGCAATACCATACACTCCCATTGCAAAAGGACGATATCAGCACACTTGTAAGCATCATCCGGTTCCTCGTGGCAAATATAGCAGATGCTTCCACTCTTAACACGCTCGCCGCTCGGGAAAAATGTACCAATATATCCAGGCCCATCAAATTCTCTAGCGGGAAGGCCTTGCTGCTGCTGGTCGTAAAGGTGCGAGTTGATGGCTGATAGGGTGGCCTCGATCTGCTCGCTTGTCTCCGCATTGCCTTCGAATTGGCATTTGGGCAAGTAGTTGAACTTGAGCCGCGTCTTGTAGCTGGTCCTGTAGCCCTGGGTTTCCACGTCGACACCCATCGACTAGAATGCCACTAGGCCCTCATCGAGCCAAGAGTGAACCTTTCGGTCCAGGCCAAAGATATTCCATTTCGCTTCGTTCCCTCGAAGCTTGACGATAGACTTGTTTCTCTCAATGAACGGGGATCCCATAATCCAGTGCATGATATCGAAAAGTCCCTGAGTAGTCGAAACTGCCGTAGGCCTGGAGGTAGCAGAAAACGGAAAAACATGGGCCATCTCAACGATGGCAGCGCGTGTGAGAACGCATGTGTTCTCGTCGCGTTTTCTCGCATGATCTGCGTGGCTCTGAAGTCTTCCCTTGCTTTCATCTTTGGCTTTACCTTTCCCCTTCTTACTCTTGAGGAACATGGTAGCCATCTGATAAGAGTCTTCCAGGATCCCCTTGATCAAGGGGTGAAGGGCTGATCTATCGATGAAATCTTGGAGAGAATGGATCGGCATTTTCATAAGCGATGCAAAATGACGTTTCTCAAGTTTTTTGAAGGTAGTGTCTGCTCGACGCATAATTAAGAAAATGCGTTTGATGGCATCCATTCGCTTGGGGTCAACCTGTTAATTGTAAGCGAATTGTTCTCCAAGGCTTAGGGTACAGAAATAAAGTAGCCTAAACCCCAGCCTAGGTCGGCATAAGGTGACCAAAACATTTCGTCTCTTATGCTCTCGACGGCCACTTCTCCTGACACCCTGACGCCTGGCAAGGGAGAGACCTACCTTTTTCTTTTCCACAAACTTGGCTGGGATACCAATCTCTTGGGCTAGAGGGTCAAAGCCCCCGATCGTACGTCGAAAGTGTTCCTTGCTTCTTTCGTCTGTTGTGTTGCGCACTCGATCCGCCAACGCCGCCATCTCGGGGTCAGGGTCAGGGCCAGGGCCAGTATCCATTTCCATGGGAGTTGACATATTGTGAATCATGAAAGAAAAGTCGGATGATGAAAAAGGAGGGAATCTATCAACAACGAGAATATTCCCTTTATAGCTACCTAGGTACGTACATTGGGTAGATCAAGTCAACTAACCTAAGTCATAATAGAATGAAGGGCCGGTTTGCAGCTGCCTGACACTGCGCGGAAATCATATCACTTTGGCTCGAGTAGTTTGCTGCCAGCTTCTTGACAACGCGGACGTTGTGTTACTCGGAGCCTTTGATACATACAACAGCTGCATGAGCTGGTGAGCTGGTGAGCTGGTGAGCTGGTGAGCTGGTGAGCTGGTGAGCTGGTGAGCTGGTGAGCTGGTGAGCTGGTGAGCTGGTGAGCTGGTGAGCATAAGAGACGAAATAATTTGTTAACCTTATGTTGACTTAGCTAACATTTAGGACATACTATTTTAGCGCCCTCTAAGACTTAGATTGGAGGATAGGTAGGTACCTAGGCAATTGTTCTGCTGTCTGTCTCCCTATGTCACTTGTTCCTTTGCAAGATATCGATCAAGCAATCTCGGAGTTGCGCTTCAGTGCTCAACAACTGGACGTTAAACCTTCGACAGACAGCCTCCACGTTCCCTCTCTTTCTGTACTCGTTCTGGGCACAAACAACAACTGTCTTCGTCCTGACAGCCAATCCAAGCTCCAAAAGACTGATCGGCGCATCCGTGGATTTGTGGAAAAAGAAAACAATAACGTCCGCGGTATCCTGCATATCCAGCTCCCATGACACCTGCTCCTCCCAACGTTTGTCGGAGAAATCTTCCTTCCAAGTGCCATCCCAATCAGGTCGATTCGGGTTGAAGATTGTGACTGGGTGGTCAAACAGTGCATTTGTGAGTGTTTGGCGCCAATCTGCTTCGTCTGTGCTTGTTGTAATGCCTGCGAGGAAAACCGACATGGTCTTGTCATTTAGTTTGGGCTTTTCGGGCGCCATGACGACCACTGCTTGAGAGGTCATGTTGGTAATGGATCCTTTTGCTTCCCGTTTTGTTACTCTGCTGTTGATGCTTTGCAAATAATAGAATAACGCAGCCCGACCCCCGCCTTACCATGCACGCCAGACAATATCCAGTGAAGGTTTTGTGATTGGCCTGCTGCTTGAGACCATTGCTGAGCCAAAGCCATTCTCGGGTATATGCTTCTACCTATCGTCACCAATTGATTCGTAGCTGTGAACACGCCCGCATCCCATGCCAGAACCTCAATATCACCTCCAAATAAAAGTTCAGACCCTCTCCTTTTCCAGAGCGCTCCTTAAGCAAGAGCTTTCAGATACAAAATGCTTCCTGGATTCCTAACCAAAGGCTGTTAAATTTCCATTCCCAATAGTGCGATAGTTGGAGGCTCAATTAACATCAAACACCCATGGCTAGGTAAGGACCTCCTCATATCTAGCCGCAACCCGGAGTGGCGGCTGGGTCTCGTGTCGGCGGGGTCCCGTGTCCGTGTCAAACTTGCCGGCGAGAGGATTCACATTAGGCGTAGTGCAGTGGGACATACGGCGGACACCAGACAACATCCCGTCCATGTCGGAGATGTGCCTAAACCCACTTGGGACGATGCGACATTGTTTACATGTATATTTATCGAATGCTGAAGCGCCCGTAACCCGGATATTTGTTTGCACGGAAACAAAGCGCATTCACGCGGCCGATTAGCCACAGGAAAGTGACGATACTTCAGGGCCAGCGCATGGGAAAAACTCAAAATAGTTGTGGGTGCATATTCCGCCCGAGGCTGGTAGCCTACCGACATTTACCTCCGCAATCATCCTTACGCATGATTGGGATTGCAAACCTAGGTACTCTATTCATTTACTGTTTTCCTACCCAATCCTGCATTTCTAAAAGCCGAATTGCAGCCGTTGCCGTTGCCCCTCAATTGCGTCACTGAACAATGGAAGTTTCGCATCTGCTGCCTAAAGGCTGTCAGTAGTACTGACACGGAGCCTTTCATGATTTGGTGCTTCCCCAGGTAACAAGGCTGATAGGTCTTGTGGGCTACAAACTCTCCTTCACAAAACTAAATCCAGTCACACGCAAGAGTTTACAGGTGCAAGCCAACTTAAGCTCTCGTCCTTTTCGTTTCCTTTCTTTCTTCTTCCCTCTGGAGATCAATCAGGTTCTCTTCCTTCAACATCTCTTCCATCAACGAAATGGCTCTTTTTACTGAACATTACGAGCTTCCGGAGGATGGATCTGCTGGCTTCGCGCCTACTGATCTTGCTCGTTTATCTCTTTCTGAGAGTCCTGTGCGTCTTTCGACCAGTCAACCTGCTACCGTTGCCTTTGTTTTCCCTGGCCCGGCTTCCCGGCCTGAGATGCCCGACACGCGCCTTGTACGTACCAAGCAGCTCGAAAAGCACATCAAGGAATGGGATTCCGACTTTCATCTCTGCTGCGAACACATCGTGACGACTCTGATGGTGCGTACGAGTGAACTTGGACCAAAAGGTGGACTATGGGCAGGCCCTCCCGATCCACTTCCCGCAAGCATCTTGAAGAAGCTTTTTCATTCTGTCTCTCCGTTGTGCAGACATTGTAAGTGCCGTTCATACTATCTTCAACTCTGGCTGTCTGGCAATGCAAATGACTAACAGCTCTTAGACATGCTCCATTTTGACCCAAACAACCTGACTCTGCCGCAATGGAAGCACGCCATTCCTGTGCCTCACGAGTGGCAACCAGAAGTCGAAGACTTGTCCGACGAAGATGATTGGGAGGCTTATCAGAAGTCTGTAGCGTATCACAGGCGTTTCAAGACCAATCCCGATCTCCGACCTGTTCTTCACGACGCAAATGAGGAAGCCGAATGCAAGCGTCGCGACAAAGGCGAGTGTGTGGTGACTGGCAAGCCCACTAATCGAAGACTTTGGTTCATCCCCTTTACTTGGAATGACACCGTTGATCACATGAACGCAACAGGTGACCTCCATGTGGGAAGTACGATCCTAACAGGAATCAATCTTGCGGAAGGGCCCAACCCTGCCTGTAGCGCACACACTCTCGGCGCAACCCATCGAGTCTGGAACATGGTCTCCATTGATGAGACTCTCTATCGCTACTTCAACGACGGCTTTTGTGCGTTGAAGTACCAGGAAGGCAAGAACGAGGACCTTGACAACGACGAAGTTAAAGTCACCCTCAAATTCTATTGGATGCCCAAACTCAAGGCGCGATTCGGGCTGGTAATGGACATCCATTCACAGCCAACGAATGATTGGACTATGATGTTGAAGGAGTCCGACGCCTTCCAAAACTGTCCACCGCCTGATCACTACGGTAAAGTCTTTACCCAATCTGGAGTCCTACTGGAATCGGGACACACTGTCAACATAACAATGGCGAAAAAGGATGTTCTGTTCTTTCACGATGCAATCGAGGTACACTGGGCTTGTATCATGTTCACAGCCTTTTGTGGTGCCGCTGGGCGCCCTTGGTTGTTATCGGGCAAGGATCCCGAGGATCAATCAATGCAGAACCTGCAGGACAAAGCCAGACTGGAAGGCGATGCCAGTCCGGAAGATGATGCCAGTCCAGAAGATGATGCAACAATTGGCGAGTCGTTGCAGATGAACAAATTCGATCGGCTCAAGACGAAGGTTAAGGGTGGTTTCAAGGATGGAACCCAAAGTCTCAGGGCTATAGGCCGCAAAACGCTTCGTCGTCAGCCTATCCCTACTGACAAGAATCCCCAAGGTGTCTCAAGTGCCACAGCTGACCCAGGTGCCCCAGGTAGCTCTTAATACGGTGGCTAGACAGACAGAATTGGCAGGACGGATGTGCGCTTTGTCAAGTACCTAGAAAATATGAATTCACATTGTGCTAATTTTGGATCCCATCCTCATCGTGCTTTCAAGTTTGACAATGATTCAGTGATTAAATGAAGAGATGAGTAAACTGTTGAACTACTGAGGAGATCACTTGGAACGAGCGATCATATTCTTTGTGTTGCACACAGCACAGAAGAGGGCGCTTAGACTTGTGCTCCCACCAGCTAATTATTCTGGAACCACTATCGGGGAACACAGCTTGAACAATACGAGATGGATGTCTGCAGGAACGGCATCACGATCTGGAAGCGACATAACCTCCGCACAGTGTCAAACAGCTGACAGCAAAGCGGTCCTGCCATTGTAGAAGAGCTTATGATGACCTGAGCTATAAAGGGGGATAGCTTCTGCTTTTCTCCTTAGACTCATACCTTCCTACCTGCCTTAGTACTTTCCGTTACTGTCGTTTACTCAAGTCTTACGAACTTTCAGCAATCGCAAACCTCAATCAATAAAGCTTCCAATATGGGCCTCCCTCAGCGCAAAGAAGATGTAAGCTTACGCCTCTCCCCATGTCTCCATATCTCCATCTCATCGTCTCATCGTCTCATCGTCTCTTGCTCTGAAGGTCTCAGGGTATCAATCTTTCTCATCATCCCACCCTGTCATCCTTTAACAAGATGCCTAGACTTACAATTAATAGGATGGCAATGTCCCCAAATCTAAACAGGATGAGTCTGTTGAGGCGTCTCTCAAGGCCGGACAATCCACCACCGTGTCCCAAAATGCCAACGGACAGTATAGCCCTATTTGCATCATCTCGGACAAAAGTCCAGAGGTTGCGCACTTGCCTCTATTCGAGAGGAAGCCCTCGAACTAATGAGTGTCGGCAACGGCCATTGGGGGTATCAGAAGGATTGGCCGCCGGAATATTAAGAGGTGGGATAGCTTAGTTACCTCTAGACCCATATGAGTTCCGATTTGAGTCTACTTTGACTAGGCAGGCGTCCCAAGTTTTATATGACAATTCTTCTGTTGTTGACCCGACCGCATAGTATGAGACAAATACTTTAACTCAACGGCTGCGCGGTGAAGTACCTTGTCTTGCAATAGATTAGACAGATCGGGGGCTTACTTGCTACAGTAATACTAACAAGTGTTATCTCCCAGGCTGCTCGATGCTCTTAGTTCAAGCAACGTCTGGTTCTGGAGACATCTTCAACTACCAAGGTAGGTAGGCTACTTTATTACAATAGCCTAAACCTGAAAAGGGAGTTCTTCTGTTCATTTGTGTCACTCAATAAACTTTGCATCTGTTGCCTAATTTTTGAGTTAACAGAATAAAGGTTTGCGTTTTGACTAAATTCTTTTGCCTCTTATGCTTTCGGTTATTTCTCTAGGCACTCTACAGAAAAGTACTGCAAATCCACCTTCCACACTTCCACCTTACACAACACCCTCCTCTCACTTTTCTCCTGCTTTTTTTGCCTGTCAAGATATCGACCTGTGCCAACATGAATACGTCCACCGAACGCTTGTCCTTCGCTCTGCCTCATCGTCCGGCTCCCTCCCTCGGTTCTGGCCCCCTTGGTATTGGTGCTAGTTTCCCTGGGCCTGATCCTGAGAACGAGAAGCGACTCGAATATGCCAAGGACCTCGAGAAATACGTTCAAGAGTCTCTCGCGGGATTCATCCTCCGCTGTGAGCATGCAGCGGCTATTCTGCTGGCACCCATGGATCAGTTCAAGGAGAGAGGCGGTGCGCTATGGACAGGTTCAGACTCCCTTGATACACCCGACTTTATGAAGGAAAGGCTAAACGGTATCTCACCGTTCTGCAGACATTGTAATAAAGCCATCTTGACTTTGTTATCACAACTGACTAATAATTAATAGATATGCTGCATCTTGACCGCCAACCTAATCCTCACGTCTTTTGGGTCTTCCCTTCTACTTGGAACGATACCGTCGATCACATGGACGCAACAGGTAATCTCTGTTCCGGATGTCGAGCCTTGACGGGCATAAGCCTCCTCAGAGGGTCCGACCCTCCGTGCAGCCCGAGGGAACTCGGCACAACGCACATATCATGTTACATGATGTGTATCGACCCGATTCTGTACAAGTACCTCAAGAACGGCTGGTGTGCGCTCAAGTACCTGTTTCATAGGGACGATAACAACGACAACGTCAAGGTGACCTTGGAGTTCCATTGGATGCCCAAGCTCCTTCCACTATTCGGCGAGCTAATTGACGACATCAACGAATTTTGGGCCCTGTTGTCCGAACAGATGGGACAGTTCGACAATTGCATCCCGCCGCCTGGTCTTGAATACGGTAAAGTAAGGGAAAAATCTGGAGAGCTACTCAAAACCGGATATCGCTTCGACGTCCTGGTACCGAAACATCATGTCGCTCGGTTTCAGTCTGGGATTGAGGTGCTTTGGGCTTGTGCTCGGTTTACAGCCCTAAGCGGTGCCGCTGGGCGTCCTTGGCTATTGTCGGGCAAGGATCCTGAGGATGCATCGATGCGGGAGCGACAGAAAAAGGCCGCTTCGCAGGACAATCAGAAACTAGGATGGGGGAGTAAGGCATTCGGTAAGCTCAAGGATACCGGTAAACAGGCTCTGTCTGAACTCTTCGCTGCCGCCAGTGACTCGACTACCCAACGTGGCAGAGGTGGCTCTGAAAACTAGACAGACAGGATTGGCAGGATAGATGAGTAGGTGATACGAAGAAGTGATTGATCCGGGCCGCTGGGATCATAAGAAACGAAATGGTTTTAGTCAGGTACCTTGGGATAAGAATCTTATGCTGAGACTCAGCCTACTTTACTCCTACGGGTCAACTCTTCTAACCGCGTTTGAATACAGACGCCAATATCGCGATACCTTTGCCAACTCCCATTGCGATTTGTCGTGTTTTGTCTTGCCCATCATTGCCTCATTCACCGACTACTCCAGCGTCAGCGAGCCATAACCATCGTAGCTGGGGCGATCAACGGCTGCGGGTAGTTGTTTGAGTACCCCGTAGTGGGCAATAATGGGAGATGATATACTGTAGAACTTCCAATGACTATTGTGTTCTTAATTGCTGTGCTTTGTATTTTGCTGCATTGTCCCCATAGACTCTATAGGGTAGCTGAGAGTACCACGAAGTTAATACTGGATACTTTAGGTGACAATGATTACGTTTTGAACGTGATAAAGACTCAGTGATAAAGTGAGGAAATAAACTTCTAGACTGCTGAAGAAATGAGACCGCCTTCTGATTCCACCATTTGACTTCTGGCGCGGTAGCAAGAAAGCAGCTCAGACAACTCGTCTGGAGGGGCTGAGCACGCTTCAATTTCAACAGGCGGTAAAGTAGTCTGAAAACAGAGCAGACACACTTAGGGCCTACATACTATAGAATTTTTTACGAGTCTTGCCTCACCAGTGGCTCGATGATCTCAGTTCAAGCAGCGTCTGGTTCTGGAGGTTCTGGAGATACCTTCAACTGCGGAGGCACTGTGGTTGGGTTCACCGAGCTCACCGAAGCCGGCATGGAAAGGGAATCGACCCAGGGGGGTGACAGAAGGATTATCTTCTAAGGCTTAGGCTACAATAACAAAGTGGTCTAAATGCTGGCCTAAGCCGTCATAAAGTGATCAAATAATTTCGTCTCTTATGCCTCCAGGGGCCAATTCTTCTGATACTGTACACTGTACCAGCTCCACTTATTGCCGTCGCTCGCTCCTCCCCCACATTAGAATGTGCCTTTGAATTCCGCGCTATGAGTAGCGGGGTATTGTTTCAACGAAAGCTTCATCCATTACCATTTGTCGAATCCTAGGACCTCCTTTGACTTTTTGACCAAGCATAATACCGATACTCACCTTCGGAGTCAAATATCTTTCGGAATATAGTTGCAATAACTTACATCACTCCATCCAACTACAATCGCAACACCCTCGTCATGGATGACCAATTTGGAGGGCGCACCGACGACGATCTCTTCTACGATGATTTCGAGCCCGTCGAGAGCGAGACTATAGTGACCACCGAAGTAGTCTCTCCTGCACCTGAGCCCGCGCCGGTAGCGCCAGCTCAACCGCCTCCTGTTACTCAAGAGAAGCCTGCGCCCGCGCCAGCGACCGCACCCCCAGCACCTGCCTCTAAACCCGCAGGCCTCTCCTCTTCCCGATACGCCGACAAGCCAACCCCAGCCCCAGCGCCGGCGCCGGCGCCCGCTCCAGCTCCTGCCCCCAAGCCCGCGAAGCAGCCTCCTCAACCAACATCCAACGCTCCTCCCAATGCGCCCACTGCCCCTCGCGAAAAGACTCCCCATGGCTCTCACATCAACTCCGCAGCTCGTCTCGGATCCGGCGCAAACCCGCGCCAGAAGCTTACCGAAGCGGAACTCGCCGAGAAGATGGAAAAGATGAAGCTCATCAACGCCGAGAAGACGCGCGAGTTCGAGAAAGCTGAGAAGGATCAGAAAGACTACGCCGCCGCATATGCTCGTGGTATGGAAGAGGCCAAGAAACGACGTGCGGAGGAAGCTGAGCGACGTAAGCGCAATGACGAGGATCGGCGCAAGCTAGAGGATGAGCGCGCTAAGAACAGAGAGCGAAAACTGAAGGCTATGGGCATGAAGGAAGGTGGATGGGACGAGGGCAAAGAGGCACGGGAAGAGGAGGAGAACAGACGCTTCCGTGGCGCAAACGGCGGTATTCGAGGGTCGAAGACCGGTGGTCTCGGTGGAAGTCGGTATGCGACCCGGGACAATGAAGAACACGACGTGGATCGTTTCCTTGACGATAGACAACGCGGTGGCAGGGGCAGAGGTCGTGGGCGCGGAGGTCGAGGAGGCAGAGGCGGTCGTGGTGGTCATGAAAGCGCGGCGCCTGCACCACCCAAACAAGCTGTTCCAGCAGCTGAAGATTTCCCAGCTCTCCCTGGTGAGGTCAAGAAGAGCGCAGCTGCGCCAGCCAACGACAAGCCAGCTTTTGCCGCAGCAGCAGCAGGGCTACCGCCCCCGTTGCCGCCACTCGCTGGTGGAAAGTGGGACGAAGAGATGGATGAGTATGATGAGCTAAACAAGAAGTCATAAGAATTCGGGTAAATGAAAGAGCTGGAATACGAGGCACGGCTGGATAGCGGAGTGAGGAAGATTGGGAAAATACCATACATAGGCAGCATTGTTAGACAGCATCAATAGTCCAAGCGAGATTGCACAAATTCTCCTCCATTTTCGTTCGCTCTCTATCGCTGAGCTGCTAGGTCTAAAAAGGGTATTGCCATCCATGCTTAAGTTCTTAAAGTCAACTCTTTCAGTCTCAATTTCCATCCCTTTTAAGCAGCGCCCCAACGCCTTTGTATAGCCCTTTAAACAAATATTACTCATAATCTACCATCCACCTCCTCTGTAACCCCTTCCACCGCGACCGCTCCTGTATCCTCCTGAGCCGCGTGGTCCTCTAGGTCCGCCCATGCCAGGGCCATCGTCGTCCATCGGTGCCCTGGAGCGACCCTTCATTTCTTTGGGGAACGCATCGTAAGTCTTTCGCATTTGCGCATATCCTAGATGCATCTTTCCGTAAAAGTGATCCGCCAGGCGACGGTCGTTGTCCAGCCGGCTGAGGTACGCACCGCAGACGTCGCAGACCTGGAGTTTCTGATGTCCCGAGGGACCCGACGTGTCGGAGAGCGCTTTGAGCTCCTTCTCACGGTCAGCTTTGGATTGAGAGGCTTGGCGAACGCGGAAGAGCTCGTCTTGGGCACGGGAGACTTCGCCCATGGAACCGAGGATTTCGACTTCGAGGAGACCGTTGTTAATGGACGCTGTGAGATCGGAGATACTTTTGAGCTGCGCAAGTTAGCATTCCTGCAGTAAAAAGGTAGTAGAAGACGTACTAGAACATTAGTCTGACGAATCTCATCGGGTGTCTTCTCCAGTCGTCTCTGCGCAGCATCGATTCGTCGGTTACAATCGTCGATATACTTTTGCAGATCGCGCATATAATCGTACTCGAACCCATATTTCTGCTTTTCTCTATCCGACAAAGCCTCATATTCTGTCTTCAATCCTTCGCTGTGCACTTTTGGGCACTGACCAATGTCTTGCTTTGTGTTCGTGAAAAGGTCGTGCGGACAGGTGCCTGCCAGGTAGGAGCGGCAGACTTTGGGATCTGTGAGGGAGAGCTGAGCGGCGCGTGACGTCGAGGAAGCCCCCATTAGCTGCTCGAGCAGCTTTCTCTGTTCAGCGGCCATTGTGTGTTCGTCGTTCAAATATGCTGTTTGAAGATGTTGAAAGTTGGCGGGGCCTTGAAGATCCAAGATGCGATCGCATGTGGAGGAAGCGCGCGCCGGAGAGCTAAGTTTCTGCCTGTCCCCACCGCTTACTGCATCGAACCTTCCACGTCGCAACTGGAGCTCTCCAAGCTACGACTCCAAGTCGATTTCCCAAGGGCAAAGGTGCGATGTGAAGTTTTGAACGACTTCCTCCCTCTTTAACCCACTTCACGATGCGCCAATTTCTGGCCTATCTCCTACTTGCCATCGCAAATGGCTTCGCACTCACTTCGGCCGCGGCATCCGGCTACCATGAGCAATTGACGCTTCGACCTTTACCCCTGTCCCAGCTTCTAGCGAGCTTCAACTTCCGAGCCAATACTTCAATCGCCGACTTCGAAGCGCACAACTTCCGACTCTTTCCTCGATCACTAGCGCAGATTCTTCAGTATGCCGGAACAAGAGAGTTGCATCTCCGATTTACGCTGGGACGATGGGATGCCCAGTCATGGGGTGCCCGACCCTGGGATGGGACCCGTGAGGGAGGCACTGGTGTTGAGCTGTGGGCGTGGCTGGATGCTGAGACGGATGCCGAAGCCGATGAGAAATGGTTGATCTTGACCAACGCTTTATCTGGATTGTTCTGCGCCAGTTTGAACTTTATCGATGAGACGAGGACCATTCGACCCGTTATGTCTTTCCAGCCCGATGGCCACCATTCAAATTCGTCACTGGCCAACACAAGACTTCTGCATGGTGTTTTGCCGCACGAAGTCGTGTGTACAGAAAACCTGACACCTTTCCTCAAGTTGCTGCCGTGCAAGGGCAAGGCTGGAATTGCCACCCTGTTGGATGGGCACAAGCTCTTTGATGCCTCTTACCAGAGCATGGCAATCGACGTCAGGCCCAAGTGTGATGCCGACGGTGAATGCTTTTTGGAGATGGAAGAGACTGTGGATATGGTTCTCGATATCAATCGATCCAAGCGACCTCAGAGTATGTACCTCGATCTAATCTTTTGAATTCTCTAACAACCACTAGACAACCCCATTCCGAGACCCCCTCCTGCTCACGAGCTTCTCTGCGATACTTCCAAGTCATACAACTCGGAGCACGCTTGCTTCCCCGCCGACAGTCTCGATGGTCAAGACTGGACGCTAGCTCAAGTCTTCGGTCGACCTATGAAGGGAACGTGTCCGCTAACCGACCCTGACGTTCCTCCTGTCTGTGTCCAGATCCCCCAATCCCGCGATATCTACACTACCGAAGGCGCCCGCGAAATCAGATCTCAAGACGGAAACTCTCGATGCTACAGCCTGGACTCCAATTCTGAGCTTGCCCTCATGCTCGTCAAGCCCGAATCCCAGGACGAAGACAAGATCCTTAACAAGCCAGAAACGCCCCTCCTCTATGCTGATCGCAGTTTCAACGGCCACGGTCAGGAACATGGTGGCGTACAAGCTATTCTGAGCAACCCCAGCGATACCGATGTCGAGTTTGTCTACATGGAATCCCTTCCTTGGTTCATGCGTATCTACCTACACACCCTCTCGGCTCGCATCGCCGATACTCCCTCGTCAAACTCGCCCGATCTGATCAAGGAGATCTACTACCGTCCTGCCCTGGACCGCGCCCGGGGTACACAGCTCGAACTACTCATGCGTATTCCTCCACACTGCACCGTTTTCCTCACCTACGATTTCGAGAAGTCCATCCTGCGCTACACCGAGTATCCTCCTGACGCCAACCGCGGCTTCGACGTCGCTGCCGCAGTTATTACAACACTTGAGCCCAAGGTCCTCAACATCCGCACTACAACACTGCTATTGTACCTTCCAACGCCAGATTTCAGCATGCCATACAATGTTATCATTTTTACATCGACTGCTATCGCCCTTGCATTCGGAGGACTGTACAACATCCTCGTCAGAAGATTTGTCGGCGCTGATGAGGCCCAGGGAATGGCTTTGAAGGCGAAGATATTGGGGCTTATTAATAGACTAAAGGGCAATGTCGGAAAGAAATAGATATGATGTATGAGTTATTTTTCTGAGTATAATACACAAACATGTTCAATACCGTCACCGCACACTTCATTCAGCTGGACTGGGATCACCTGTCGGGTTACTCTGGTCAGGGTCGAAGTGCATCTTGCATTCGGTCTGACCGTTCTTCAAATGTTGCATGCAACGGCCCTGCATATCTTTCCAAGCATAATCGGGCCGCGTAATTCGATCTGGGAAACATGGGCACGAGCTTATCGCATCTCTGGGTCGAGCGGTCTTAGAGTTGCAGATGACGAGGGAGGACGCACATGTGTTCAGGGTCTTGCACAAGCATGGCTGAGCGCGCTCTGACGATGAACACACTTCACAGGACTGCGCGGCTAATGAAAAAGAAGACAATCGAAACACTTGATCGTGCTCGTTCAACAAGACCTATTTATATCATCTCTTAACATGTCTTCTCGTTCGAGGCATCTGCGCGAGATGTAACCACAATAACGAGGCATCAACTAGAAAAGGCCCGCGCCTTCCTTCCTCCGTTCCTTCCTCGACTTTCCCTTTCGTCCAATTTCTCAACAAGCCACCACCCGCTGAAACCCTCCATGCGCATCAACATCACACCTTCCATCTCATGCCACCACCCTCGCCATCATGAAGCTCGCCCTTTTGCTTCTTATCATGGCTTATGCCATGGTGAACGCCTACTACACTCTCAGCGTGTTCTCTCCAAAGGTCCCCCAGATTCATGCCCGCGTGATCAACGCTCGAAATAGGGCTTTCATTATTGGTGCTGCGCAGCCAAGTACCTTGTGCGATCTGAACAATGCGACGGAGTGTCCTGATGGGACTTCTACCCAAGTCAATGCGAACATGACCGGTCTTGCAGTAAGGCACCCGCCCTTCATCAAGTTCCTTTCCGCTGATCTCCATAGGCCGCAGTTCCAGGTGGCCAACTCATCTTCGTCGCGCCCGACGGCATCATCTCGTATCCATCCGCCCACTCTGCACTGCGTCCACCAGGCTCCCAAATGGGAGGCTTTCACCCGGTGCATATCATCTCTGAGTGCCAGATGCCCGTCACGATACTCATGTGGTCACCCGAGAACGGCAATTCTGGACTCTGGGCTTGTCCGACAGCGAGGAACATGCCTGTCTCGAAGGAAGCGGTTCTTAAGGCTACGACGGGATTTTTCAAGGGGAAGGGATGCTTGGAGGTGGATGGAGTTGAGATACAGACTGCCGGTGACAAGTTTGCGGCTTGGGCTTATACATAAGGGATGGACTGAGAGTGAATGTTATGGGACGATGTGATTGCGAGTTCAAGGAGGATGTGTCTGCTTTGTTTCGAGATGATTGTAGTTGAGGCCTTTGTGTGGGTTCATATCTATGTAATTGAAGAGGATCTCGAAGCTTAACGTCACTTTGCAATATTCCTTGTCTTTCCTGTACATTCAGGTGAGTGACAGATGAACTGCCCAAGGCATAGGCCGCCGAAATAGAGTCCCTAGGTAGACTATGTGTTGGTCTAAGCCAGCACCAAGTGAGCAAGGTATTTCGTCTCTCAACTTTCGTTGCTTCCCTCCTGGCTCACTCCCAGCACTGAGCGAAACCAAGGGCCTTACCTAATGGGTTAGAGAAGCCTTCTAGCTGTGATTCAGACGGGAGCCATCCAAGCAGGCTATCAGGTACTGCTAAGCGGTTACTGAGCCCGAGTGATTGGCGGCTATTGGCAGCTGGCAGGTGCCTGCCACTGCCATCGGGCTGTCAGGTCGCACAGATGGAAGCCAGTGGAAGCGCACATCAGGGCTTCTACAAAATTCTCTTCTTTCTCCTTCTGCTTCTTCTTCCTTCATCCGCCGCATAATTTGCCCTCGGCGTTCATACACATATTCAGCTCTTTACACTTCTTGTCCCGACCAAGCATCTGTTCGCACACACAATGGGCGCACAGGAGTATCAGCCCCCGGCAGAATTGCTGTCAATCGCTGAGGTAAGTACCTGTCTGCTGCTTCCTGTCCTCTCCTTCCCATCGCATCGAGTTCCAGCCAAGCAACTGAAAAGGAAGTCCTCTAAGGCTTAGGGTGCCTAATGCAAAGGGCCCTAAAAGCAAGTCCAAGCTGGCATAAAGTCTCCTAAACATTTCATCTCTTAGGCTTCATTTACTAAAATGGGTACTCACAGATTGAGGAGCGCCGACCGTTGGTGCACAAGATCGAGCAGGCCATCCGACGCCACAACGATGAATTCAGGATGCAACAGAAGCATCTAGGACCTGCTTTCTACCTCCCTCGATCGGTCCTTGACGCTTACATCGACAACAAGCCCCGCGAGCTACAGGAGCTTCTAGAGAGCAACTATCATCTCTCTTCTTCGGTCCAAGTCTGGGAGCCAGTTAAAGATGAAGAAACCCGGGCCGCTTCGTCTCGCGACCGACATGCCTGCATCATCTCTCGTGTTGCCGACCCGGCAATTATGTATGTTTTTCCAGGCTCCAAGGCAGCAGACCCTCAAGCCTGTGAGCAAATGATGTCGATGATGGGGTATGAGTTGAACCCCAAGCATGAATTCGGCAGTCGTGGTAACATGTTCGCCATACACCGAGGGCTGGCCGTGTGGCGACGCATGGGCTTCTGGACTTTTGAAAGCATCCAGGAGCCTCAGAAGGCTGACAAGGGCTGGGAGAACGCCTTGAAGTTCTATTGGCTCCCTGATTGCAGCAAGAAACTCGAACCTGGTGAGAACATCGAATCTATCGAAGCTACCATTGATCGAGTCATCCAATGTTTGACTGTGGCCCAATCCAATGGACTGCCGGCTCGCTCTCCTGCCGAAGGCAGCGGCGTCATGCGACATTGGCTTGATACTGAGCAGATGCTGCGCAGCGGCCACATCTTCAGGGTCCAACACAAGACCAAGGAAGAAGCTGTCGTGTTCAGCAACATGATCAACAAGCACTGGGTGTACTCACGTGTGTCGATGATCAGTTGCTAGACTGTCACCTTGGGTTTCGAGGGGACGACGCATATGGTAACCGCGTTGATCCTCGCAATTAGAAGGCTGAGTTCTTCTTCTTTCCAACATCGCCATTCGCAGCAGAAACAGGTAAGCACCACATCGGGACCCGGCCTAGGGATTAAGTCTTCTGACCAATACTCAATGTAGACGTCCATATCCCGGTACTTTCGTCGATTCCCACTGCGATCTTCCGTATTCCGTCTCGCCCATTGTCGCCTCACTCGCCTACTGCCTCCAGGGTCAGGGTGGGATTGGCCGCCTCGAACATGAGAGATGGGTAATTTAGTCACCTGGTGCTGGCTTGGACTCGTACTGAGCATTGGGGTGTAAAGATCAAAAGGCCTGGCATATGAGAACGTAGAGCTTAGGTACTTATGGAATTGATTCTGCTATGGCAATTGCGATCCCCTACTGTGACAAGTATGACGATCAAACCTAGACGAATGTCAGCCATGTTCATCACGACCTTCTCAGTTCAACACGTACCTCCTGCACCGGATTCACCTTGACGACCTTGGTCTTCTTCATCTTCCCACCTCGATAACTGTACGTAAACTCCCATCCACTCCCCGCAGCACCATGGTTTCCGTACCGATCCACCACGACGATACCGCTCTTGAGATCAGAGAACTTGCGGACCATGCGAAGAACCGCATCTTCGGCTGCTTCCTTGGGAGATAAACCCCGACTCAGACTGTCGAGCGCTTGGTAGCAGGGGAGGAAGCGCAGCATGATGTCGCCATCACCTGTCGCGCCACAGCCGCCGAGAGAACTGTCGGCGTAGGAGCCGCTTCCTACGATGGGACCGTCGCCGACTCGTCCGGGGATCTTGTGCGATGCGCCGTTTGTGGTTGTTCCTGCAGCCAGGCTTCCGTCTTTGGTGATGGCAATAAGGGAAAGGGTGTCGTGTGAGGATTGAGCCTTCTGCTGGGCTTGCTTGTTCTTTGCCAATGGACGGTAAGGACCACAGAAGTGTTCAGGGTTGGGACTGACGTTGACTCGGTAGTTGGGTTGGCATTTGCTAGCCTGCCATTCCTTGCACTTCTTTGCCGATGCTTTGGTGGCGAGGTTCGTCGTCTTGAAGCCGTTCTGGACAGCGAATTGGGTAGCTTGATCGCCTGCAAGGAGCGAATGACTGGTATACTCAAGAACATGTCTCGCCACGGAAATAGCATCTTTGACGCGACGCAGAGCAGCCACAGCGCCTGTGTTCATGGTATCGCCATCAATGATGAGAGCATCAAGTGTCGTCTCACAATTCTCGTCGGGAGAGCCCCCGTATCCAACACTTCCATCGCATTGGTTGCGCTCGCATGTCAAACCGCCAATCTCAACAGCGTCGACAGCTGAGGTCTTGGACTTTTGCAGAGCATTGAATGCGGCGTCTGTAGCAGCCGTGAAGTCGCCACCCCAAGTGTTGATGACGAAGGGGAGACCTGGCGAATTACCCGCTTGGGCAAACGTCGCGAAGGAAGCGATTCCCAATAAGAGGGAAACAGGAGTCATTGTTGAATGAGGAGTTGTTGATGGTAGGAAGTTGGTAAATTTGGAGGATGGAGTGGCGTATCTTATACGACTTTCCGAAACCGACGGTTTCTGATAAGCCTTCCAGGGGTATTAAAGCTTAAGGTCGCCAAAAAATACATGGTCTAAGACTTGGGCTGAAGTGGTGTAGTAATTTCGTTGTCTCGAGGAACGTGATACAGGACTGTCAAAGTCAAACGTTGTAAGACGATACGATACGGTAGTTGTTGACCAGTAAACTTGAGGTGTTGATGATGGCAGGGATTCTCTGACGCGTTATTAAGTGTGATACGAGTGCTTATTTAAACCCCTCATTCCAAGCATCATTCCTCTTCTTTCTCTTCTCTTACATTCTCTGTTTAGCAGAAGTACATACACTACATACACTGATAACTACCGTGACTGAATCGATATCGCACTGCACCATGAATGAAATGGCCGTAGCTGCATCTGACACTGTATCCTCAGCCCTGACGTCCTGTCTGTCCAATGCCATCGACGTCTACAATGCTGTACCACGTCAAAGTGACACAAATCTTGCTCGCTTATTCGAGGTCTTGGCGTCTTCGGTACAGTGTGTCAAGGATCTAGGACCCGTTCCGGAGAATGTCTCGTTGATCAAGTTTGCGTGCATTCAGATCGCTGATGATCTCTTGGTGCACTTTCAGCGCCTTGATGGTGGGCCAGTTCAAGTTGACGTTTGCGGGGTCTGGGGAAGGGACGATCTTAGCGCGCTACGGGGCAGGCTTGGGGAGGTTCTTGGGCTGTGCCAAGATGTTTTGCCGAATTTACAGTATGTTTTGTTTCGTTTCGTTTCGCCAGCTACTGATGATCTCAGTGATATTTGTCTACCTGTGCTTGCTGGTTCACAGATCGATGAACCTGAATATGCATCCCTTCAACCAACTGAGAACGCGATTGACCAAGGTCCGGAGGTTCAAAATGTTGAAATCACGGTCGCCGCACCTGCCAAGAAAGCGCCCAGGCTCGCTCCTGCCGGTCTCATCAACGACTTCATCCTCGAGAATTTAGCCTACAAGAGCATGCACGACCGCGAAAGCCAAGTCACTGAAGCACACGCTAAAACTCTCGACTGGATCTTCGACAACTCATTCATCGATCAATCTCTTCGCCAAAAGTTCAGAGACTCTTTCACCACATGGCTCAGCGGTTCGGAACTGGGTCCCATCTATTGGATCACTGGCAAGCCTGGCTCGGGCAAATCGACGTTGGTCCGATACCTTTCGCAGCACCCGGTTGCGCTGCATCATCTTCGAAAATGGGCCGGCAAAAAGACTATCAGTACTGCCGGGTTCTTTTTCTGGACGAGTGGTTCAAGGCAGCAGCGGTCGCAGACTGGCTTGTTGCGGTACCTGCTGCATCAGCTGTTGTCTTCCGATCCAGATCTTGTCGAAAAGGCATTCCCGAGCCTTTGGGCGCATTTACGACAAATGACTACCAAGGAAAGAGTCAAGTTTGCGCTGGACTGGACCGTTGGAGAACTGCAGGCTGCATTTTACTCTCTCCTGGATGCGGCCTTGTCTCAGACCAACATTTGCCTCTTTATCGATGGCCTGGATGAGTTCGAAGGAGATCATATGCAGATTATTGACTTTCTCAAAGGCTTAACAATGAAACAAGTTGGCTCTCTTAAGCTCTGCCTGTCATCCCGGCCGTGGGATGTGTTCGAAAAGGCATTTGGAAGCTCCGTCCCAAACGCGAGGCTGCAGGATCTCAGTTATGGAGATATGTACCGCTATACACTGGATACGCTCAAGACTGATTCGCGACTCCGACGACTACTGAAGCAAGATCAGGGTCAGGAAGCCACTCATGACTTGCTCACGTCGCTTGTTGAGCACGCCGATGGTGTGTTTCTGTGGGTCAGACTGGCTGTTGAAAGAATGCTTGCAGCGTTTCAGGATGTTGGAAGAACCGACCGTCCTGAGCATAAGATACGAGATGACTTGGCTACATTATGTAAGTTTAGACCAGCATTTAGGCTACTTTATTTTGGCACCCTAAGCCTTAGGATAATTCTTCTAACACGCATCTGCAGCGGAGGCGAACAGATTTGAGATTCTTGAAACAACTCTGGAGAGCCTTCCGACCGAACTTGATGATCTCTTCGCGAAGCTACTACTTCAAGATCAAACGTCTTCCAAGATCACGCAGACTGCAACACTGTACCAACTCATACAAGCTAGGGAGATCGTCACAGACTTTATTAAAGACGAGTCCGCCAATTCCCTGACCGTATGGGAGCTCGCGTTTGCGCTGTTCGATGACGACGGGCTTGCATTGAGTCGTGAAGTCGCGGAAGCAACAGACGAGGAGGTTGAGACTCGTTGCCAGGCGACCATCAAATACATCAAGGAACGGTTCGCTGGTCTGCTCAATGTCCACGTCGTCAAACCAGTAGGCAACATGCGCTTCGCTGACAAGAGACAGAGTGTCGCAGGCCTTTTCACTACCAGCAAAGTGGTCTACGTCCACCGCACAGTCCGCGACTGGCTCGTTCAAACCGGCGCATCTCGTCTCTCCTCCTTCCAAGATTCACGCTTTGATCCCCATCTTCGACTTCTTCGGTCTTACGTCCTCCGACTCAAACATCCCCTCGAAGAAATTGAACACCATCGTCGATTAGATGAGTGGTACCCCGACATTGCTCTCGCCATGACGCATGCTCGATGCATCGTTAACGATGATGAGGGGCTTCAACGGAAGTTTCTGAATGAGATGGACAAGGCGATATCGTGGCTTTGGAAGACAAAAGAGTCGGACGAGACTGATCATTGGGCGAAGAGCACGTTCGGGTCTTATGAATTGAGGATGAAGGCGCCGCCTATTCATAACCCGTTCTTGTGTCTTGCTGTCAAATTTGGCTTGACGTGGTATGTCTGTGCAGAACTTGCAGACATGTGCAAAGACGTCGCAGAGGGAGACGATGGGTCTACGCCATTGTTGGCATATGCTACAGAGTTCCTCTGCTCGCGCAACAAGACCATCTTCCCCACGTCGTCGCCCACTCTCGTCACGTACTTGCTCTCGCACCCAGCGCCGATCAACCCTGGGCCCAATCACAAATACAAACACTTCGAAACTCACCAATCATTGACTCCATGGGTCGCTGTCCTTCGTCATCTGCGTGACGCGAAACGACGAGGGTGGATAGAGTACTATGACATTAACGCAGAGGGCACTGCGCGCTGGGCCGAGATCGTGAGGGAGTTCGTCAAGTACGCTGATGTTGAGGCTGTTGTGCCGAGAGATGTTTGGGATCCTGAGATCACGGCTTTGGGCATTGTTGAGATGTTGGTTCAGACGTACGGATCTGCTGAGGTGAAGAGTATTGAGATGGCGATGAAGAAGTCAATTGAGTCTCACGAGAAAGATACTTAGGTTAGTGCGTCGTGCCATGAGTCTGAATTGAAGATGTTGGCTAACGAGTCTTAGGGGCGAAACACGGAAGGAAATGAGCATGACCGCGGGGTAGAATAAGAATTGACCCCGAAGGCATAAAAGATGAACCAAATGTGCTACTTCATGTTAACTAAGACTAGGACTTGGGCTACTTTATCATTATAGCCTAAGCCTTAGAGGGCAATTCCCATAACAGCCACTTGGGCGGCAAAACAAATGGTTGGGACGAGGCGAGTAATTCTAGCATTCACAAGAGACAAAGACAATCACAATGGAACAATTATTGATTCAGAAAGGGTTTTATTAATCAGACTCAGGGTCATAATATACAGCAGAATATTGAAGGTTCATCCCATGTGTCGGGGTGGACAGGACACAATGATCCTTAAAAGGTTTTTTACACAATCACGCTCAGCGTGTTGCTAAGTCAACTTGAAGCTCGGGAAAGGAGCTTAGTTGAGCATGTCACGGGCGTGACGGCGGGCCTTCTTGGCCTTGCAGCCAGTCTTGGTGGGCTGGGGAGCAGCAGGGGCGGTCTCGACGGGAGCGGAACCACCGTTGTTGTTCTGGTTGTCGTTGCCGGCAGCGGGGGCAGACTCGACGGGGGCAGCAGACTCAGCGGGAGCCTGGGTAGCGGAGGGAGCGGGAGAGTCAGAGCCGGAGCCGGTGCTGGGAGTAGCGGGGGTGGAAGGAGCAGAGCCGGAAGAGCCACCGGACATCAGCTTGGGACCGGGGATGGGGTAGCTGGTGGGGTTGCTGTAGAGGTCGAACTTGATACCGGCATCGTCAGCCTTGTAGAGGCTGGTACCAGCAACACCCTCGGGCACTGCGGAGCCGGAAGACTCAACCTCGAGGTTGAAGCACTGGGGGTAGTTCTGGGCACCGTTCTCCTGGCCAGCGGAGTGGAGAGCGATGATCTCGTGACGGAGGACGTAGTTACCGGCCTTGATGGAGGTAGGAACGGTAACCTCCCAGGAGTTGCCAGCAGCAATGAGGTCGTCGGAGGCGAAGTTGCCATCGGACTTCATACCGGCCTCGGCGATCTTGAAGAACTTGAGGCTCTCCTTGTCAACCTTGGCGCAGCCATCAGCACCGCAAGAAGCGAGGTAGTCAATGACGGGACCCTTGTGGGACTCGGGCCAGGTGTCCCACTTGATGGTGATCTTCTCACCGGCCTTGACCTTGGCGGACTTGACGGCGTTCTCGGAGCCACGGTGGCAGATGATGTCGGCATCACCGTAGGCGGAAGGCTCAACGAAACCGTTGTCGGTGTTGGTGGCGAACCAGGCGGCGAGCTCCTTGCGGGGGTTCTCGTAGGCAGCGGCACCGGGGTTGAGACCCTCGTACTCAGTGCCACCGACGGAGATGGACTCGACGTGACCGTGAGCACTGACACCGACAGCGGCGACGAGAGCGGCGAAAAGGGACTTGGTGAGGAAAGACATTTTGATTGTGTAAAAAAGTTGAAGTGGTTGGTTGGTAAAGAAAGTGGTTGTGATAAATTGATCCGACTGGCGGTGATATCAAGTTTGGATAGATAAAAGAATGAATTGAACTACTTCTGTCAAAGAAGAGTGAAAGAATGTGCAAAGATCAAAGTGAATGGAATGAACTGCTGTATGAGACTGAGTGAGTGAAGAAGAAAGACTGACTTGAAGCGGGATGAAAGACGATACTTATATCGAAATCGAGCTCATGGTTCGACGGGGTAGTTTCCCGCCTTGGACTGAGTCGAGTGACCGGGATGTCTTGTTCGGCCGATATGCCATCAAGGATCTGACGCCTCAAGGTTGCATTGCTCGTGGCCCCGGCCAGTTTCAGGGTACCAGGGTTTGTCCTCTGGGGGCCCAGCCGTTGAGGAGACACGGTTAATGGGGATCGAGATATTAGCAGATCATGCAACGATTGACTTTGACTACTGCGATGCATTGTTTAACAAGCGAGAGTATAGCACAGGCTAGTTTACGAGTATTCTATTCAACATGAAAATAAGCTTAAGCTTGTACTTGACAGTTTGTGTCTCTATCCCAAGCTAGTGTCTCTTTCTCCCCATGCCATGTCATGTCAACGGTGGTGGTTCCTTCAGTTGACAACGGTCAAACCATCTCCATAGAGAGTTATCTAGGCGAGCTGCCAACCTCACCCGAGCGCTTCCATCTCCCTTTCTCGCATGGTGGATCTCTTCTGGGCTTGGCTGTACCTGAAACTCCCCAAAAAGACAAGATGGATGGAAAAACAACAACCTCGTGGGTCTGTAAGTGCCTCGCTTATTCTGGTTCCTGCTTTAGCGCCGGAACAACGGTCACGGTGTTTATTTTTCCGCAAGTCTTGTTAGATCCCGCTGTGGAGACTCCAATCTTCCTGAGACTGTTTTCTCTTCTTGGCTTTTCTAGACGCTTGACCTTCTACCGCTTGACCCCTAGACTAGGTGAGCTGGAGCCTGGGTGAGATGAACAAGGCAGGGCAGCAGGCAAAACTTCAGATGACGCGAAGCCTTATCCAGATTAAAATTAAACATTGAGTTTTTCTTTTTTGAGGTCAAGCGGATGTCAGGACCGAAAATACCTACAGGCGTTAATCATTGCCACGAGGGGATGTCGTAATCCAAACTCTGTTGGCCTTTGACCCGCTGGATCGGTGTCGCATTTGCTGGTGAAACGCTTTGAGCTTCAAGATATCCCTTTCCAACCGAAAATTAGGCCAGACACCCAAAGAGACAGTCAGCCTAAACTACATGCAGCTTTTACAGTCTGTTAATGTTTATGTATGTTTCTATGAACTGTCAATCGTGTATCAGATTGCAGAACATTGTTTTGTCTATCAACGAGTGACTCAGTAAACAATCGCGTGATGCTACCTCATGCTCTTAAGATAGCGGTGTAAAATGGTACCATGTGAACAATAACAACCTCAACAAAAAACTCACCCTATAGTCCCATAAAGATGCTGATCTGGAAGGTGAACGGATTCTCGCCCTCGCTTAAAGTCCAAGCCTTTTTCTTTTTCTCTTGATCCAAGCTTTTTCTCCCACCACTTTAATTCCGGGTTGTTAATTTCCCAAGACCCAAGACCCCTTTTCTCCCACCGCTTGTCTCCAACTTTTGGCATACGGAGAAACAAAACGACCCAAGGAAATAATTCCACGCTCCTTCCTGCCTTGGTTTTTTTTCTTTCGCATCTGAATAAGATTTATGGATTCTGACAGGTCGAATGCAATGGCGGCGCAACTTGAGACACAGGGGCTTACGGAGCAGGGATCTCTGAAACCTGACATGCTGCAGGAACAGGAACAGGAGGAGGGGCGGATGAGACCAAGCTTACAATTTACTGGTCATCAACTCTTTTACGTCTTTGGTTTGGATGGTGTGGGTGCCATGCTTTTATCCGGCGGCGTTAATTTTGCATTGGCTTACCGTGAGTACCACTCTATGATCTGACGAATTGAGATAAGATATGCTAACTGATGCTATAGCCATGTACACCACTCAAGACACAGTCAACAACCCAATACGCTTGTTTCAACTGCCGAACACTCTATCGGGCGATGCCGCTGTCACCATCATCATTCAGTGCATCCTTACCTGGTTTGTCGAGATGGGTCTTGTAAGCTACGATCTCTCCAAGCGGTCCGTCCAACCCGTCGGCTTCATGCCTGAGCCAACATCCCAGTGGATGCGATGGTTATTCTTCCTACCACCCAAGACCGAGAAAGCGCCACCGCCTGAGGAGTCTTCATTGATCAACACTATCGTGCAAGGAGCACTGCGAGGCTTCATGTTTGCCGTCGCAGGCTTTGTACTCCTCTGGCCAATCTCTGTTGGTGTCTTGACCACGGTCGGTGAGCGCGACGGCGGAGACTGGCGGTATGAAGACCACTGGACACCGCAGGCTTTCAAGGCTATTCTTGGTGGAGTTCTGAGTTTGCTTACGACGCCTTTGATGGCTTTGTTCTGGCTTGTAAAGGCGGGTTGGGAAGGGAATGATGAGCGGTCTGATGCTCGAGAGTCGAGGCGGATTCAGTATGCGAATGCGCCCGTCTCCGCTGTTTAAAGGCCAAGACGTGCACTGGGCGAGATGTGCTCATTGTTACGGGCGGATGAATTCATGACTTGACGGAATATTGGGCTGCGCAATAATAAACTTAATGTTAATAACTGGGATGGAATGGAGGATTGTGGAGGACAAGACGTGCGTCAACAATTGGACGTGGCGGGGACAATGAGGTGGACAAAGTGGAACAGCGGTTGACGGAGAGAGGAAGCTCAAAGCCCATGCTTAATGAGATATGAGTAGCCAATCATATATAGATCATATAGAATATTCGTAATAATAGCAATTGCCGTATTGAACCCACCCCACATTGCCGTGAGTGTGATGATGAGAGGTGTAGGGTGAGTTGTCTTCAATTGAGCCTCATCTCACTCAACATCACGAGTCGCTGAGGTGAGAGAATAGAGGAGGACAAGCGATGTACGATATAAATTACGAATAAAATAATTACCGATGAAAAGATGAGATATAAGAGTCATGCCTGGACGTATGGATATGGTGAGGAACAGGATGCGATCGTCCTTTTTGCATCCAACCAGGTGGGTAACAGAAAACTCGTACTCTAAGGCTTAGGCTACCAAAACAAAGAAGTCTAGTCTGAATGCTCATCTAAATTAGCATAAGATGACTAAACGATTTTGTCTCTGATGCTTATGATGGCTAAGTCTTTGACGCACTGCGAGTTATCTTCAATTAGGCCTCATCTCGCTCAAGCTCAAAGGTTGCGCGACTGTAGGATGAACAATAAGATAAGTGAATAGAATACGCTCAAAATTATCGATGAATATCTAGAACTGAAAACTACATACATGAGTAATCGTTGAAGACCAATACTCAATTGTCCTCTACCGACGCCATCTTCAAACCGGCCCATTGGGGCCATTGTACTTGATGGGCCTACACTTATAATTATCCAGCATAATATAATTCTCACCCCCATTTTCCTCTTGCGGACTAGCAGCCTGAACCCATAATGTATCCATCTTTCCAGACGTCGTGAACTCGATGTTAGCAGAGTACCAATAGCCAGGGTTGTAGCCTTCACCAGGCTGATTAAACCGGTTCCCCAGATAATTTCCAGTATTATAAAAAACATCATCATTCCAATATGTGCGGATGAAGGGGACCCAGGTGATCCATTCCTTAGTCTTGGAATCTTTCACTCGACGCTCGTAGTGTTTGTCGATGTAGTAGTCGTAGCTGCACTTGAAGGTTACGCCTGCGCAGGACTGTATGTCTTGGTAGATCAGGAGACTCTTATATTCGTTCAATTTGTCGCTCTTGAGGACTTTGCCGTGGCCGTCGACGACTGCTTTGTTCCAGTCGAACTTGGAGTATTTACTCACACCCCACGGGCTGGTGTAGGGTGCGTACTCGAAGTCGCCGTCCCTGATGGGCATCTGACAGACCTTGGTCTCGACGGGACGCGCTGTAACGGTTACCTGGGTGGAGAGGACAGTGGTAATAGTCGATGTAACTCCATTGGCGGCAGTGGTGAGGGTCGTAAGCGTTGTAGTGGCGATTGTGCCAACGGTGTTGGTAGCTTCAATTGAGTAGACAGATGTCGCGTCCGTGAAGATCGTCTTCGTGTAGGTAAACTTCTTCACGTCTGTAACAGCAACTGGCACAACGCTGGTAAACGCATCGTAGACAGTCTCGTCAGCAGTAGATAGCGCAGTAGAGGTAACTTCCACAGTAGTCTCAACAGTGGTAGTAGGCAGAGTGGAGGTGGACGTCTCAGCGATGTCAATTGTTTGAATGACAGGGAATAATTTACTGCGAAGGTCGTAAATGTCCTGTGTGCGGGTAACTTCCATCCATGTGTATCCAGTCGCAATACCGTAAAGAGTAATCGTGTCAATGACAGCGATTTCCTTGGTGACCTGCTTCACATCATCATTGGTGACAATCTTGGTGATAAGAGACTGAGCGGTAGGCGTCGAAAGAATAGTCTCGGTGACATCCTCATAAACGGTACGCTTTGCAATAGAAGTAGTCCCATCTACGACAGTCGTATCCGTGACAGTCTTATGCGTTGTGACAGTCGCAGCTGTGGTGAGAGTCAACGTAACAGTCTCCCCATAGATCTTGTCAATTGTGGTGGATTTCTCAACAATCGTTTCGAGACCCGCTGAAGCGTAAACGGTTCGCGTGGGCAGGTCGGGCAAAAAGCATGAACATGCGCTGTGGTAGTGAGAATCGCCGAATTCGTTGATCCAATGTTCTTCAAGGCTTTCAAGTCGAGGGATACGGGCCTCGACGGCGGCGCGTTTCTTGTTATTCAACCAGGGGAACTCATGCTGAGTATACGTTTTGCCCTTGATCTTGGTACTGGTCGAAGTAGAAACAGCTATCCGATGTTAGTATATGTTTGTATGCGTCAGGATGTCAGAAGAATTGGCCGCCAAGAGCATAAAAGACGAAATAATTTGGTCACCTTAGACCAACATCTAGGCCACTTTGTTTCCGTAGCCTCAGTCTCAGAAGACATTGCTTCTAACACCCATATAGATAGGATAGAGTGAAGATACTCACAAGTCTCGGTAGTCTCAGTCGTCCACCCAACCGTCGTAATAGTGCTTGTGGCAAAATCCGTGTCAGTGCTAGTAGCGATCGTTTCCTCCACGGTGTTCGTCGTGGTAGTGATGTCGATGGTTGTCGTAGGAACAGTAGTGTAGTCAGAGTCCGTGGACGCGAGGGTAACTGTAGTCCAAGTCGAAGTAAGGTAATTGGTGGTCGTGTACAAAACATGCGTGCGTGTAGACGGGATGGAGTAAACGACAAATGTACGTGAGTTGGTAACGTGAATAGTCATCCCGGGAGCGAACTTGATGGTTGTACCGGTGACTACATACTCCGTAGACGTGGTAGGGATGCTTTCAATGCTAGTGATAGTCTCAGTGACAACATCCGTAGATGTAGCAGTTGTGATCTCAGTAGTGTCAGTGATCACAACGCTAGTTTCGGTACCGGTTACATCGTAGACTGTATCAACGCTAGTAGTACCGACATAGTCAACATTAGTCGTGTAGACCGTCTCGTAAGCAGTCGGGAGCTCAATAACCGTGCGAGCGACAGTATTGTAAATGGTCTTTGGCTCAATGATCTCAATGCTTCCATCGCGACGAACAGCCGTGACAGTTATGTCCTCTCCAGCGACATAGTTGGTAGAAGGCGCGTCCAAAACGATCTTTGTCTCGTCGGGGAGATCTTCAATGACAGTGTCAAGCTCAGTCACGGTCGTCTCTGCTGCAGTTGTAGCTGCGACAGTAGTGACAGGCTCGATGGCGGTGGTGCAGACACTACTGGCGTATGCCATCTCGACCTCGAAGGACGCGATGAGAGGATCATTTTGCCATTCTGCATTTGTGCCTTTGGAAAGGTGAGTATATAGACGTCTGAGTTCAGAGGGAAGACCTACAGTAATCGGCTGAAGTGGTAGTAGTAGGGCCGGTGGTCGTACTGGTCTCGGACTCACTCGTCGTTTGAGTGGTCGTATCTGTGGTGGCACCTGTAGTGGCAGGGTCTGTAGTGCCGCTGGAAACATCACTTGTAAAGCTACTGGTGGTATAGTAAGTATCTGTGGTCGCAGAGTCGGTAGTCAAGCTGGAAGTATCGGTTGTAGTTCCAGAGGTTGTGTACGAAGAAGTGTCAGTGGTGGCAGAGCCCGTAGTAACGCTAGAAGTATCTGTCGTGAAGCCAGTAGTCTCATCGGTAGTGGCAGTCGTAGAGCCACTAGTCATGGACGAGGAAGTGTCAGTGGTGGAAGAGTCTGTAGTGACGCTAGAAGTATCTGTCGTGAAGCCAGTGGTCTCCTCGGTAGTCGCAGTCGTAGAGCCACTAGTCATGGACGAGGAAGTGTCAGTGGTGGAAGAGTCTGTAGTCATGCTCGAGACGTTGGTAGTAACACCCTCCGTCGCGTGGGAGGAAGTTTCGGTGGTAGCAGAACTGGCGATGGAGCCGGACGTATCCGTCGCAAGACTGGAGGTTTGCTCATCGCTAGTCTCACTCGTAGCAATGCTGACCGTGTGAGACGAGGTATCGGTGGTGGCAGAGGTCGAAGTGAGACTGGAGGCGATCAGGGTGGTATCACTGGTTGCGTAAGAGGAAGAATCCGTAGTGCCCGAAGTTGCAAGGAGAGTAGATGTATCAGTCGCAAAGTCAGTGGCCTCGTTAGAAGTCGCAGTCGTAGTAAGACTGCTAGTCGCAACTGCCTCATCATCATCGGTGGTTGAAGTGGTCGCAGAACCGGCAGTCGCAGTTGCCTCATTAGTCGTCTCAGTCGTAGCAAAACCGGAAGTCGCAGCTGACTCTTCCCCAGTTGAAGCAGTTACCGTCGTAGCAGGGCTGGTAGTCGTGACTGCCTCTTTGTCTGTCGTTGCTGTGGTCGCAGTGGTTGACAAACTCAGCGACAAACCATCACTGCTTGTCTGCGTCTCACTACCCGCCGAGCTCTTTGTTGAGATACCAGTAGAGACGCTCAGTGAAAGCTCAGTGGTAAAGCTCTCGAGCGCAGAGGTGAGACTAGACAAATCCGTAGAGGTCTCACTCGTCGCAATCGAGACAGCATGAGAAGTAATAGGCTTCGGCTTACAAGGACTGGCGAAAACATCAAACGAATGCAAGGCCGAAGCCAAACAGAACGAAAGGACAAGACGGCGAGCCATCTCTAGTCACAAAACTCGCAAACACAAACACATAAAATGCCCACACAACCCCCAACAACCGAGTGGGAAACACACATCTTTATTCCCGTCACCTCTTCTTCTGCTTCGTAATCGCCATCATCTAGAACGCAGGATTAATTGCTTCGGTGCTGAACTGCCAAACTATTGATCCTCTAAAAAGACTCAACCAGGGGTAGCAGTGGTTGATTGGTTAGTCGGTGGGGACAATGTAGAAACTATCGATTTGACGATAGCTTCATTAAGCAAACGAGCCCGACCAACGCTTCTGACTGATGGGCGCTTGTCGGAGGCTTTATTCCCCCTTTTATTTACGATTTGCGAAAGACCCTGTGGCGTTGTTAGTGTCCGTTGGTGCAGTTTCACGAGGTGTTGGTCTTGCGATGTAGCGGTTCGACCAACTGACATATTCATCATGGCGCAAGATCTGTTGGTTCTTGTAAGTGTAATTTCCACATTATTTAAATCTGTCGTATCAATCTGTCTGGGGTATTAATTGATTCAAATGTCAGGCTTCTTTCAAGAAACACCATCACCCATGCCCGTGGCTCAATCCGCCCCGCTCATTAACAAAAGAACCACCCAAGCTCACATTCTCTTCGGATTCACGAACACCAGAATTTCCTCCCAAGCCTTAACCAGGGACGTACCCATCGCTTCAATTATAGTCCATATCTTTTGCGGAATATACTTGATCAGCCAAAGTATAGAGTGCCCAACCCACCAAATACATTCCCCAAGAGTGCCAAAGAGCGCTTTGAGCACATCGTAGATCGTCCTGCCGAACGACACAATGAACCGGCCGATCGCTTTGGGCGCATCTATGAAGATGGCGCGAACAAGGGAGCAGAAGCCGTTCCATATATCTCGTAATGTGATGCCACGTAGGAATGTGACGATTGCCATTAATGTTGTGTGGAGGAAGGAGAAGAACTTCATGAAGATGTTGGAGATCGCTTCGCCGATGTTCTTCAATCCACGACCGATCCAGTTCAGAACCTTCATTATAGCACCGGGTATTTCCTTCAGCACTCTCCAAAGCGATTGGAAGACGTACTTGACGAACGATGGAATCTCCTTGATGCCCTTCCAGATCGCCTTTCCGGCACTCTTGACGTGTCCAGGTATTGCGATGATCCCCCTCTTGATCTTCCCAGGCAATTCCTTGACGAAGTTCTTAATCTTGTGGCGACGTCTCCAAACCGCACAACAGAGCTCCTTCGGTGCCTCGTACAGAAGAAGTTTGGGAAAGTCCCATACCAGTATCCTGATAAAATTGAAGAGCTTCTCTGCAGCGCGTCGCGCCCTTTCCATCTGCTTGCGATGCACATGCATCCACCTTTTCCACGAACCACCACGAATACGAGGTAGATATTGTACGATTTCGCGATGCTTGTTGATTGCTGCTAGTCGCAATGCGATTGCGCCATCCGGTGCGATAAGGTCGTGTTTCGCGCCGTAGTCTTCAATCAGGACTTTGACCAGCGCCAGATGACCGCTCTCAGCAGCGACCATCAAAGGGGTTCGCTCCGGTAAGTCGTCGACCTTGATGCTCTTGTCCTCGCTATTGACGCGACCGTATTCGTTGACGCTTGCGCCGAGCGCGACGAGGCGACTGACCATGGGTAGTTTACCCGCGCGCACAGCAGCAATCAATGGCGTCTCTCGATATCGACTCGTTGTATCGGGCGAAACCCATCCGCGGGATATAAAGTCGGCGACGACATCATCGTGTCCGTTTTCGATGGCGCGGAAGAATGCGTCGACGATGTCGGTCTCGATACGGTAGGTTTCATGGTACGTGTTCCAATCCGCGTCAATGGTAAGACGCTGTATATCTGTCGAGCGACCGGTGGGTGAATGAAGGATCGGAAACTCTACACCGGAGGAAGCTTCGATGCGATTGAGGAGATCGTCATTGTTGGTGGCCGAGTATGTCGGCAGGGGAATATCTTCAGATGGTGATGTCATTTGCGGTGATGGATGAACGATGAACAGATGTCAATCCCGTTGGGGGCGGGCCATTATTTGAATGCATATTTGATGTCGTGGCATTGGAATTTGGTGTTTGTTGGCGTCGGGCTGTGTAAAGCAAGTTGAAGCCATACCGACATTGTGGGAAGGGTTGCTCAGCTGGCTGTCCTGCCACCGCCAATGATGTAGTTGCAGGGGTGCGTGGATTAGCGCGGGCTGTTCATAGGGCTGATCGTATCAAGCAGGTTCCAGTGGAGTTGTCATTGCTGCGCTTGGAGGGGGTTAAAATTGCAGTGAAGGGACAAGAGGCTCTGCTGTACAGTATGGTCAATTGCAGGTGGGATACGCTCCTTGCTGGGATAAGGTGCTTTCGGAGGGTGCTAAGATTGCAGTGAAGCAAGTGGAAAAACTCGGCTGACACTTTCACTGCAATTTTGGTATCGGGTACCCTAGTTTCCAGATTCCTTTGAAGGAGGCTAAAAGTGCAGTGAAGGGAGGAAGCACGAGTGGAATAGACACTGAATTCCAGCCCAGGTATCCTGCCTTTGAACTACTGTTTGCGCTATTCCTACTTCTAAGCTATTGAATGGGGTTCGAATTGTGGTGAAGATTCTTATTCCTCTATCATCACCCTGCCAGTCCTGCAGGTTGAAGTTATCATTGCTTAAAGTCAGAGAGAGCTAGAATTGCAATGTAAAAGTGCCCTCTCCGGTCACCCTGAACACCCTCACTGCAATTTTAGGTAGCTTCATCTACCTCCATTCCCAAACAAGACAACTCCTTCACAGTCCTTCACGTTAACTCTGAGAGGACCATTTATTCTGACCAGGACTTTATGTCAGGGCGAACCAAAAAGAACGGTTCTATACAAGCGGAAAGGTTGTGACACTTTAATAAAAATTGAAATTCATCAAGAAGGGTGAATCCTGACCATAAGATTCCAATAACCTAAACTAACTGATGCCATCACAAGATCCAGTCAACAGTCAACAACCATAGCCTTAAGCAGAAGCGACACGCCGTCAGAACGACCCTGTGCCGTCGACTCGTTCACTCTGTGATGCAATTTGAATAATCTGACAACAGATTTAAAAAGGGCAGCTGCTGACTTGATGCCTGATCTACAGCAGTGACTGCCTTGCAGACGATTTCCCGTGAATTGAGTCTACCATCGGCACATTGCGTAGTGCCCGGGTACTCTTTGAGCCCTCCATCAAGACGTTTGGTGTCGGAGAGGATCCGGGGCTTCGGAAGCGCCATGCCTGGATAACTGGGCGATGCAGATCGATTCCCTCGATAACGTCCACAACATAATTACCGACATTGGGTAAGAACTTGAAAGCATGCCCGCTTCCACCAGTCACAACCATCAGTCCCTCTTTATTAGGCACGTGATCGATGACAAAGTGGTTGTCAAAAGTGTCGGTATACCAGCACAGTCTTGTGAAGGAAACATCCTTGGCCTCGTGCAGAACCTCGGGGAGGTGCTGGGATACGAAGGATGCAATGGTGTCCATGGCCTGTCTTGGGATTTTGGTAATTTTGGGCCCTTCTGACCAACGAGTCACTGGGACACTTCTCTCCTTGCCATCTGCCTGAACTTGGGGATTGGTATATTTTGTACCTCTGTAGCCGATTTTCAAGTGACCGTCATTATCGACTGGAAAGCCATAAAGCCCCCCGGTAGCTCCCTGCCGCATGTTATACATCCAAGTTGGGAAGTTCCTTGGCGAGAGACGGTCGAATAGTGGTGAAGTTTTGGGGATCTTGAAGACGGCAACAGAGCCTGCTGTTGCCTCGCAGATACCGTCAAGCTCAGGAACGAGAAGTGCCGTCTGAGGGCCACAGGCCATGATAGTTAACTTGGCATGATGTGCTTTCCCGTCCTTGGTGCGAATGCCGATGACCTTTTCCCCGCTTCGTAGAAACGAGTCGAATGCCCCAGACGTCTCATCAAGAAGAAACTTGACCCCATATTTGCGACATTTATAGAGTGCAAGTCGACAGGCCTTGTCAGCAGCAACATGTCCGCCACTCGTGTCAAGGATTCCCACCATCGACTTTCCGTTGATTTCAGAGTGAAACTGGTCGGTTTCGAATCCGAGTGACCTGCAAGTCTGGATATCTTCAGGATCGTTGGTGACAAGCTGATTCGAAACTCCCAACATCTTGGCATTCTCGACCGTGGTTATTTCAAACGGGAGCAGGGTCTCTCCCGCATTGAAAGATATAGCTCCATTGTTGTAAAAGACTTTGTCGCTGGATTTCATACCAGGCGGTACCTCGCCGTCCGCTATATCCTTGTTCCATTCGTTCCATAGAGCGATAGCTTCGAGCGAAAGCTCTTGATACTCGGTCTGAGTTCCATAGGATGATCTGATGATCTTGTTCAAGTCTTGGAATTTGTCAGAGCTGGTGCATGCTTGATAGACATGGTTGTAGGATATTACTGACCTGCAGAGGCAGCATCACAGCCTTTCTGGTAGGAATAAAGTCCCGCGTCGTAGTTTGTCCTATCATACACCGTTACGTTACTGTACCCTCTCTTGGCAAGGTTCAAGGCCGTGCTTAGCCCGAAAACACCAGCGCCAACAATAGCGATAGGATCTTGCTTGAGCATTATGGTCGTCCTCTTTTGCAGTGCAGTTATCTTGTTGGTATCTATGGGTGCAGTATCGTGCCAACGTACTACTGTCTTGTTTTGATCGTGCTCGTTCAGCTAACACAATGTTGGATGAAACGGCCGGACATCAGCCTCCATTCGCACCGGGACTTTGCGAAGAACAAGACTAGCCTTTCGGTTTTTCGCGGAACGACGATAAGCCAATTGTGCATCTCAAATTCGCTATCGTGATTGGAGAACAAGATCCATGCCGGTTCGGAATCCACCGATATCGCTTAGGTTCGCCGTAGTCTATTTTATCAATAGTGTCGGAAGAATCCAGGCGGGCTTGATTGCTCACAATTGTGGACTTGTCCCGCATTTTGAGATAAGCAACCTGGGGTAACTGGGGACACCCGGCCCCATGACTACAACGTCGTTCGTTGTTATGTTATAGGCAAGATTGAAAGTAGTGAAATACCCCCGATTGATCGCTGCGATGGTACGCACCAACGAGCAAGACTATTCATTATATTCTTGCGTCGACCTCATCCAAGCTTGTTGGTCATCTATTCTGTCTGACAACATCTTCGTACGCAACAGTGTTATTCACAATGGGTTTCAATCAATTACTGTCCCAGTCGTCTCTGGGCAAACATTATCGCAGCATCCGCAACTCACCACCGGAGGTCATTTACAATAAGAAACTCCTGACATCCGCCGCTCTCTATGCTATGTCGGGATTATGTATCAGTCCGTCACGGTGGCCCTGCGTTCACCATTGATTCTCTTGAAGACTAACAAGTCGCAGCGTGGGACCAAGGGTCCAGTTCAGTCATCCCATCCCTCCCAGGCTTTTCCAAAACCTTCGGTATCACATCTGCCGCCAATCCGAAGGAGGTTGCCAACTTCATCTCGTTTGTCTACCTCACGGCCGGTGTCGGATCGGGCCTCTCCTTTTTTATAAACGATCGAATCGGACGTCTTTGGTCTCTGCGCTTATACTTTTGTATATGGATCATCGGACAGTTGATTGCAACCTTCTCCTGTGGCAACAAAACCACTCTCTATGCCGCTCGCTTTGTTTCTGGTCTCGGAATAGGTCCCCTGACCGTAACGGGCCCCATGTCGATCGTTGAAATTGCACCCACCGAAATCCGGGGACTTCTTACCGTGTGGTTCAGCGTTGTCATGTTGCTGAGTTTAACCATCAGTACATTGACTGTTTATGCTTGTTTCTTACACCTTGAAGCCTCACACCTTCAGTACCAATTGGTTTGGTTTGTCCCTATCATCATCTGTGTAATCATCATTGTCGCGAGCTTTTTCTTCGCCTGCGAATCCCCGAGGTGGCTGATGCTGGTTGGGCGTAAAGAAGAGGCCATACAAACACTCGTTACTCTTCGAGGACTACCTGCTGATCATCCACGTGTTGCTACGGAAATCGCAGACATTGAGCAGCAGATTCAAGCCGAGCAGTCCCACTACGGGTCCAACGGTGGAATCAAGGACATTCTACGAGAAACGTTCATGGTACCTGGCAACCTTAGACGAGTTCAACAATCTCTGATATCCTACTTATTGGCCCAACTATCTGGCGCCAATTCCGTCACCAGTTACCTGGTGCCCATACTATCCCTCATGGGAGTTGACAGTGCGAACGGCAACAATCTCTTCTTGTCCAGCATGTACTCTTTGTCAAAGTTCTTCTACACCCTTATTGCTTCTTTCTTCTTTATTGACGCCTTGGGTCGCCGGAAGTCACTGTTCGTAGGCATTATCATCCAGCTGATCTCTGATGTCTACATTGGTGTTTACATCAAAGCCCATAATGAAGGCTCAGTTGCGCCTGGTGCTTCGACTGCAGCCATCGCAGCCATCTTCATCCATGGGTTTGGCTACGCTGTTGGTATGACACGCTTGCATCTTCTTCATAAAGAAGAAAAGAAACAGTTAGAGAGCTCAGCTAACATCTAACAATAGGTCTTCTCGTGCTTCCATACGTTTTTGGGGCAGAGCTTTGGCCAAACAGCATCCGTTCCTTTGGCTCCGCGCTCTCTCAGACTTTCCATTGGCTTTTCTACTTTGGACTTAACCGAGCAACACCTTCGATCCTCAGCAGCATGGACAATTGGGGAGCGTTCCTGTTCTTTGCTGGTTGGTGTTTTATCGCATTGGTCTATGTCTTTTTCGCTGTCCCAGAGACTGCCGGATTGCCTCTCGAGCATATCGACAGTCTTTTCGAATGTCCCTGGTGGCAGATTCGCTCCAAGGCCAAATCTCTCCATATCGGCACAATTTCTGGACGCCCGGTCGACGAAGAAAAGTAAGTGCTTGGCCCAAGACGGGACTTGGCGGATCACCATGACTTACTGTTAAAACCTTTTAGTCCGGACAGCGACTCTCACAAGGACCAGCAAATTACATTTAGGGGTAAGCAGATCGATAGCTAAGGCACAAGGCTGTTTCTTGGTATATACACGGAACCACCTAGTATGGAGATAGCATAAGTTAAGGTTTGGAAGAGCAATGGGCAGAATTTGAGAGAGCTGGAGCAAGTGTAGTGAAATCTAGAAGTCCTTCAAGCTATTCAGACTCTGCTCGTGACAAATCTGGCGACAAGATACCCGGCAATGCGTGTTGATAAAACTACACAAACTGTCATTTGACAGTTATCTTTTATAATGAAATCTGAACTCCTTCAAGAAACCTTTCCCGTTGACAGACCATTGTTTCTTCTTCGTATTTTACTATCATCCTGTAAAACTAACAAGTTTCATTTTTCCAGCGTTCCCTCCTTACTCTTCATTTCCTCAAAGGAGATTTCCAGCGCGAGAGGCTGCACATAGATGCTACGTCCTTTAGGTTAGGTTTCATCATGTGGCCTTTGACAATTTCATTTTAGAGTCTTATTTGGTGTCCTTTTCAATCGTTCTGAAGACCAAAGCTGCGAAAGTGGACAGACCTGGTAATGTTTGCGATAAGTAAAGATATTGAGAGGAATCAGCGTTACTGTACAAAATTCGCGTACAGTTCACAACACTCCTGCTTGGATTTTTCAAAACTACTGGAGAGATTTATCAAATATCAGTGAAATAGCGAGAATTGTTAATTTTCAGTTTCTTGGATACTAAAAACTACAAATTGGGTTTTAGACGGTCTGCATTGACAGGACTGTTGGCTTTGCCTGTTTGGAAATAAGCCCTGATATTCTCAAAACACTCCCGCTCCGCTTTTTGAAAAGCGACATCTGTCAGACCTCCCAGATGAGGCTGAACAATGACGTTGTCCTGCTCTAGAAACCACGGGTCGACATTTGGTTCGTTGACCAGTACGTCAAGCCCTGCCCTAGCAATCTTGCCAGTATCGAGGGCCACCTTCAAAGCAGCCTCGTCTATGACTGCTCCGCGTGCTGTGTTGACGAGGAAGCTTCCGTCCTTCATGGCGGCAAACTCGGCTGTGCTCATCAGGTTGGTTGTCTTGTCGTTGAGCGGGCAGTTGAGGGAGACTACGTCGGATTGTGATAGTAAATCGTGTAGAGAGGAGCAATAGCTAGCGCTGTACTGGCTTTCCACATCGCTAGGTAGCTGCCGCCTGTTGTAATACTTGATTTTCATATTGAATACAGCGGCCTTCTTGGCCAGATACTGTGAAAGGTTGGTTAGCATGGAAATCATGACCCGAATACAGATGGTTTGGCGCTCTCCATACCTTGCCAATGGAACCCATGCCAACTATGCCCAGAGTCATGCCTGTAGGATCCCGCGCAGGAACCAGACTGCCGGGCTTTCCCCGCCACTTCGCAGCCTTGGCTGATCGCTCAGCATTAGAAGTGTTTCTCAAGGTAGCCAGGATCAAGAAGATAGCCATGTCTGCAGTGGCTTCAGCAACGGCGTCTACCGAATTACAGAAAAGAATATTGTTCTTGGTCATCCATTCGACATCGAACTCGTTGTACCCAGCAGAAGCCGAAGTAATTATACGACAGTCTGGAGCTAACGACCGCAAAAGATGCTCGTCAAATGGTTCGAAAGGCGGGGTCCCCATGCGGATGACGAAGGCATCGACTGGTCCCTTTTCCTTGATCAATTCAGGAAGACGCTTTTGGGTCTCTTGGCGATTTGTTGCGTCAAGAACATCAAAATCATGATCCTGACCAAAAGCCTCGAGGTACTCTGCACCTGCGAACTTTGGCGCACCCAAGCTCACAACGTGGGGCTTTTTCGAAACGCGGCTTGGAGACATTGTATTGTATTATGCGTGCAAGACAGTGCAATGCAAAGTGGGGAGTTGACGAATAATGAAGAAATGAAATGAGTTGAAATGAGATATGGAATACGATGTTTTTATGTGTTTATCTATATGAATAATTAATTAATTGTTTTGGTCTCGATGGATACCCTTTCTCTCCTGTCCTCTCCTCTCGTGTTCTCTTGTTTGGCTTGCTGGACAAAGATCGGCGAACCGGACTCGTGATACTGATCCGGCCCCACAGAATTGGCAAGGAACCCTCCGGATGTCCCCACATGAGTCGGATTCCTCCGGCATTGGATGGATTGCAGTCAAACAGAATCCAATGTTAATCATAACAAGAAAGCATTACGTAAAATACACTATGCGGGTACAGGACTTACATTGCCATGTCTTGTCTTGTCTGGAGTTACAACAAAACCCCCGAGACTGTCACTGAACGCTGGACGGCACTTGGATCAAGAGACGACCAGACCAAGCTATGGAACACACCTCGGAAGCACCATTAGGCTTTCTCGCCGTCCAAGTCGACATCCATCGTCCCCCGGGCGACCCTTTCAACGAGCACACATGGCCGTTTCCTCTAATTCGCGAAAAAGTATCAGGTACACGTGAATCGCAACTTGTCACCAACGGCGCCTACGATGATGCCTTCATCAATCAGTTCGTGGAAGCAGGGCTCAAACTTGCTGAGAGGGGCGCTGTAGGTATCATCACCAGTTGCGGTTTCTTGGCGGCGGCTCAGACCAGGTATCTATCTCCATTCTTCTTACTCTACCTACTCTACGCTTCAAGTCAATCAATCATGCTAAACCAACCAGGTTGGCATCACGATTGCCTATCCCCGTGGCTACCTCAGCTCTGATTCAGATTCCAAGCCTCCAGGCCATATTCCCTGCCAATCGACCCATCGGGGTTTTGACGTATGACAGTGCTAGATTGGGCCATGTGCATCTACGTGAGCTCAACATCGACCCCGATAGCGTCCGCGTATGGGGACTTGCAGACGACAGCCATCTTAGAGACATTTGCGCTCGGGGCGCTGATTACGACGCCGCGGTACTGGAAAAGGAGCTTGTCCATGAAGCAAAAGCTCTTGTTGCTCGGCATCCTGAAGTTGTCGCTATCGTATTGGAATGCACAAATATGCCACCGTACGCGGACAAGATACAAGAAGCGGTTCAATTGCCCGTCTATGATGTTTACACAATGGGAAAATGGTTTTACTCAGGACTGCAAAGGCGAAACCCAAGGAATTGGACTTTGTAACTAACTATCAAACCCAGGATTTACTGGCTAATTCAAAAACTCCCCTGCAGTCTCTGCTATTATAAGGTCGTATTCTGGCTTGAACTGCATGTACATGACCTCTGGGCTGCCCGTTCCATCCTTCGTGTATTGAGCCTCTTGATCGCCCACAAAAGTCTTTTCAAGTCCAGAAGCCGTAGCAGCCTCGACCAATAGCTGCGTCTGGCATGCTCGTTCCAAAGCAATAAAAAAGGCTGCTGCTTCTGCGACAGTACCGCCTGATGTCAGGACTCCGTGGTTTTGCAAGATGAGGTTCTTCATGGTCGGACCCATAGTGTCAGCCAACCGGTTGCCTTCTTCTTTAGCAAAGACGACGCCGCCAAAGTTTGCATAAACGGCAAGATCGTTATAGAACATGCAACTATCCTGATTTAACATGTCGATCGGACGACCGAAGGTAGACCAAGCACGCGCGTAAGGGCTGTGAAGGTGACATGCGGCGTTGATATCAGGTCGACGCTTATGTATAGCGGCGTGGATGATAAAACCGGCTGTGTTAACGGGCTTATCCGCGCCGCCGATCCGCTCACCCTCTTCGTTGACATGGACCATATCAGAAACCTTCAACAGGCCGAAATGTACGCCATAAGGGTTCAGCCAGAAGGTGTCTGGTTGGACTGGGTCTGCAAAGCAACAGCAGAAGCGTCAGTTTCGAAATTCCGCATGGATCACGTACGGGCAAAGATGAAAGATAGAACGTCTTACCTCTCAAACTGATGTGCCCGCTTCCACCATCAGCGAAGCCCAACTTCGCAAAAATGCGAAATGCTCCCGCCATTTGTCCAAGCTGCCATGTTCTGACTGCTTCTGGACTGTCGAATTGTGGGATCTTGTGGAGCCTTTTTTTGGGCTGTGAGGTTGACAATGAGGTTGAGGCTGGCTCAGCCGCCATTGTGGGTGTCGTGGTTGTGATTGTGGAAGACATGATGGACTTTGGTGTTGATGAGTGCCTATGGGGCTTACTATTAGTGTCACGACAGCTTTCCAGTCCATTTGGTATCTTATAACCATCGAGACAATTCCAGTCATATGTGACTGGGCATTGTGACGACTCGGTAGCCCCCGTGATTGGTCGACAAGACCTGTCTCACATACTCCAAGGGTGACTGTATCACTAGACATGGTCGTCGGTAGCACCCGATATGCCATACAGCCCAACAACTTTGATGCTGAGTATGGACATAGAGATGGCGTTCATATATTGCCAAGTTGATCCAAGCATTTATATAGTTATCGTATATGCCTTTCTGACGTGTTTAATCACATAGCAACATTCATTGTTCTTCATCTCCTCGTCAAAATGTCTGCCCTGCATCTCAATTCTTCAACAATCACTGCCTCCATCAGGTCTTGGGACAGCGGTTTCGCAAGTCCCGAGGATGTTCGCACCGCTTTCACATGGGCCATGTCCACCATGTACCGAAATGAGGTACCTCTCTACGGTGACTTGGTCCGGATAGTTCATGGTGCAAATGAGTCTATACTTTCCGAGCAACCCGGTTCAACGAAAGAACGTCTCCTGTCTCAGAGACTAGATGTGGAGAGGCACGGGGCAATTCGACTAGGAACTCCCTATGAACTTAGAACCGTCGCTCGCATCTTTTCTATCCTCGGGCTCAAGGCTGTGGGTTACTATGACCTTTCTGTTGCCGGACTGCCAATGCATGCCACATGCTTCCGCCCAGTCGACTACAAATCGCTGGACCAGAATCCTTTCAGGATGTTTACGACCTTACTGAGACTTGACTTGATCACGAATCCAGAAACCCGTGAGCTTGCTGCCAGACTGCTGTCAAAACGCGATATTTTCACCCCGAAGCTGCTGGATTACATCAGTGAAGCGGAGAAGAACAACGGGCTTCTGAAGATAGCCGACGTGAGCGATTTCATTGTGGAAGCGGTCAAAACGTTTAGCTGGAAACCAGAAGCGTTTGCATCAGATGAAGAATATAAACAGCTAGCCCGAAGCCACCCCATCTTGGCGGACATCGCCTCTTTTAAGAGTGCCCACATAAACCATCTGACGCCTCGGACGTTGGATATCACCAGAAGCCAGCAACAGATGAAAGATGAAGGACTTCGGGTCAAGCATCGAATCGAAGGACCTCCATTGCGCCAATGCCCGATTCTTCTCCGCCAGACAAGCTTCTTAGCATTGGAAGAGAAAATCAAGTTTCACAACAGCCTAGGATCTCAGGTAGAGGGAACCCACAAGGCTCGATTTGGAGAAATTGAAGAACGAGGAGCTGCGGTGACCCCGGCTGGCAGAAAGCTTTATGACGACCTGCTGAGTAAAGCAATGAAGAGAGTCGGCCAGAAACCAGGTTCACAGAGCCCCGAAACAATCGATGGTGAAATAGCCGAAGTGTTCAGTGATTATCCTGATTCCTGGTCCGAGCTGCGGAAACAGGATTTAATCTACCGAACTTACCATCGCACAAGCAAACAAGACTGCAGCCTGTCTGGTTCTGAGTCGCTCGAAGACTTGGTGGAACAGGGTTACCTTACAGCTAAACCTATCACGTACGAAGACTTTTTGCCTTTCTCGGCAGCAGGTATCTTTGCGTCAAATCTCGGCGATTCTCATCAACACCATCCTCACGAAAATCCACGTTCTGACCAAGCGGGGTTTGAAAAGGCTTTGGGATGTGTTACACTGGATGCTGATAAACTCTACTTGGATATTCAAAACGAGAGTATAAGGAGATGCGGTCTGCACAGCGAAACTTCTTCTTGATCTGTCTGTATTTAGTCCAAGGGATGCATTATTGCTTCCCGCCACGCCGCCGTTTGAATATAGTGTATGGAATATCTGCCCATTAGCTTAACTGTTTGTGTATAATCTCTTTCTCGTCCACTAAACATAACATACTGCCAATAGTGCCAGCATACAGTTGCTGGCTAGTTCCCTTCGGTCCTTGTCCCTTGCAATAGCTCTTGTATCAACCACTCCGAATCAAGCGGCATTCCGTCGGCCCCAATTTCCATCATCCATTCCTCGAGTGGTTGAGTGCCAGTGAATTGATTTTGACCAAAATCTCGCGACTCTTCATTTCCATCGATCGAATGGATGCCATCCCCGCAGATAAGGCTGATTGTCTTTTCTGACAAAACTTCAAATATGTCCCTATAGGCTGCAGCCTTTCCCCAACGTTCAGCAATGATGACCAGCGCGGTATTGCAAGCCATGCATGTGTTGATGATGTCCATCTTTCTAGCAGCGTCTCTGACTCTGTGTGATTTCCAGATACAGTATAGGTAGGTCAGCCCTCCCAGAAACAGTATGTGAAGCGATCCCCACGTGAATTGCAGAGACTGACGTTGAAACAGTCTCCGGTAGAGGACGCAAACTTCTTTCGCTTTGTCTGCGCAGCTTACCAAAGCCTCCTCGACCGATTCCTCTTCCCCAGGGGGAGGCTTATGAGTGATCCAGTGCCTATAAAGTAGGAGAATGGAATGATTGTAGGCGAGGCGAAACCATTCGCGGGAGGCGAAAACAGAGAGAGGGTCGAGTCCGGGTGCATCTGGTGCATGGGGCACCTCGCCGTGCCATGCCTCCAGCTCCGCCCTCAGCTGTTGAATTAGAGGCTTTTTGGCAACTTCCTGGCTCATGGAAGACTCAGTGATGGCTGGGTAAATATTGTTTCCAATTTTGGACCACAGCTGACGTAGTTTGATGACATGGATGGCACCCGTCATGCTTGTTGGTGGTTCGTCCGTCGACGTACGCGGACTTTGCAACAGGCCTAGTGCGTTGATCTTGTCATCGTCGATATCTAATGGCAGCTGACAATCGGTCTCTTAGTGGAATGCACCATAGTTCACATGCTAAAGACACATACCTCAGCATCAATACAGTCATCGGGGATGCCAACGGGACGGCCCAGGATGAAGGATGCTACCCGATCAATATCATAAGCGACCCAGAAACACCTCTTGGAAATCTCGGCAATAAGAGGGTTAACATTCTTTCGATACTTGGAGGCGTTTCGGTGATAGCCGAGCTCTATGCAATATCTGATAGCGAGGCCGGAGGATTTCCTACAAGGTCAGATTCGACGGTCATGCCATAGAGCTACAGAGACATACCAAAGGCTCCCTCCGGCGGGAGAACGTATCGAGTAAACTGCGCAGGCCAGCAGACTCTGTATGGACTCAATACTGTCAAGCTCAAGAACTGTTGGCTGATGCACAAGGGCCATGTTGTAATATGATTCGGCTTCATCATAGTGGGCAGGACCCAAAGCCAGAGAAGCGATTGCGTAGACCTATAATCTGATGAGAAATAAAAGAAAAGGATTTCAAGGGTGCAAGAGTTGGTACCGTACCATCCATACGAAGAACTGTGCCATATCCCCTGCCATTGATAGATTTCCGGCAAGATTGGCCTTGAAGCATAGGTCCTCCCAAAACTGAAATGTTGGTTGGTGAAGAAATGGATACTGAGGATGAATGTTATTAAAGTATGCTTGGGATAAAGCAGCACCTGACTGCGGTGAGGGAAAGCTGATAAGAAACGGCTGAGGAAAATCCCATGTCGACGACCCGTGTTCAAACTGGACAGAGCTTTCTTGATTCGATGCCCTGGCCTTTTTGGGAAGATCCATAGCGGCGCTCACAATTCTTGAAAACGATACCGCTGATGATGGGCCGAAATAATGAGGCTCCTTGCTGGCGGCAGTCAAACACAGTAGCGCAACATCGGTAGACAGCTGATCAGTTGCGTCTTCCATCCCAGCGGGTGCTTCTCGCTGACGATTACCATTACCATTACCATTACCATTACCTGAAGCTGGCATTTCAGCGGAAACCGTGAGTGGGGTCGGTGCAGCCGGTGACAGACTGGAAGCGTCTTTCTCGAGGCCCATGAGATGGTCCAGAGCCACATCTGGTCTGGCTTGCTGAAGTAGGCTCTCCAGGTAAGCGACTCTGGTCTCGAGAGACTGCATGTAGTCCCTGGGCCGCAAAAGCCCTGTAGCGGGATCTTCGACGAGACATTCTAGACATTGGATGGAAGGTTAGAACGAGATGAGATGAAATGGAATTATACATGGGGGACAGGCAGTGAATAGGTACATACCCCTTCCACTCTTGCTGCAGTTTTGGCATTTGGGAATCTGTCCGTCACACTTGTCCGCGTTAATTAGGTAAACAACAGTGCGACAACTAGGTCGAGTTCGTCTATTACCTTGAGCTTCTTCTGTTTACAGCCGTTGCAAGCCACTAAAGTACGCTCTCCGACTCGTGGCCTTTTGGCTGGGTTGGGATGAATTTGATGCTGCGACGCCATTTTGAGACATCTAATGCCATGGATATGGTAAATATCCAATGGTGACGGGAACTTTTGAAGTGGGAGCCTGGAGGGAATCCTGCGGGTGGGAGATGCGGGGTAGAAGGCACTTATAGGGCCCGAATGCACTGAGCTCACTAAATAAATGGCGCTTATCTGCTAGTCCAAGGTCCATACCTTAGTAGCTATGAACCCGACAGCACTCAGCAAAGACTACCCCCAGCTATCCATCCATTAGTATACTGTCAATTGACGGTGAAAATATAGCGATATCAAATTGTATACATCTTCCGCCACACGACTCTACCCTCCTTTGGATCCGTGATCACCGCGTAGTGCGTCTCATCATTACTTATCTCATCATGCTCCAGAAACTTGATCACATCAGCCTGAGTGACGACATCCCTGCTTTGCTTATACCGTCTTCGACAAACGAGCGATCTTTTTGTCCACATCTTTTCTAGACACTCTTTCCTATCCAGCGACAAGCCAACTAGTTCAGCCATGCCGAGGGCATCGTCCATGCTCTCTAACTCTGCTGCCGCCTGCTCTAAGCGCGAAGGGTCCTCTTCGTCTTTGAGATCGTGGTTATAAGCAGTGAGGAATGTGTCAGAGTCACGGACTTTGGCTCTTCTGTGGTCTTTTTCCACGATGTATACTCGCTCTGGTTGGCAGAATATGAGATATGCGGAAGTTGAGTCAGATGCCGTCAGCTTTTTCAACACCTTTTGTACGTAATTATCAGAGATACCGTGCTGGGTTGGGTTGGCAGATATAGAACTTTCCGGTTGACGCAGCGATTCGGTCGACTCATCTAGAAGAATATTTCTCAGGGCGCTCGAGATGGACTGACGATAACCAAAGATCACCATAGCTTGGTTCCATCTGAAAGATAGTCGTTGACGCAGTGTCTCATTCGCATGGTATGGCCGAAAATTCAAACTCATGCTCAGCCCTCTCCGCACGCCTGTCAGCACGCCGACATAGCCAAGATAAGTGACTGTAGTAGCAGTTACAGGCCCACCAGCGGATTTCACAAAGTCAAGCTCAACAATGATATGCCGGAGCTTATCCATTCCCCAGTCCAGAGTCCGAAAATGCAACATCCGTGTTGTTCGTCCAGGTAAATCCAGCGTGCGAGCACCACCGCTTGTACATCCTAGCAAGAGGTCTAGAAGTACGTTGAAAGCGACGAGAATATGCATAGGGATACCGATGGCTTTTGAAATTCCGCGTAACTCGGCCGTTTCTTCTTCCGAGTGGACGCGGCGCAGAAGATAAGGTGAGATAGTGGAGAGCCATTTCGACACATGTGAGCCGGTGAGCTCTGAAAGTAATTCATCGAATAGACTTGGCAGGTCGCAAGAGGTGACGGCTTCTACGAAGTGCGGAATGATGTGGGAATAACGCTGCTCAGGCGGCTGGGACAGGTCGATGACGAATCTTGGTATCGTTGAATAGCCACTCATTTGCAAAGCAGGGTTGAACTTGATGGACCTCAAGATTCTTATAGTTGATGATCTGGAGATGTGCGAGATGAGAGAGGCGACTTTGGGAATGTCGTGCAGTCTTATGGCTGCCTGGTCTGTGATGTATCACGTGATCGTCGTTTGATGCCTCTTCAGTTAGATGTGTCTAGGAAACATAATCATTTGGTGGGAGCCAGCCCGTGGAGGGGGTTAGAATTGCAGTGAAACAAGGGAGTAAAATGGTCACCGGTTATATCCCTGTCTCTGTACCCTGTTTCAGTTCTCGTTGCTCGGACTCGGGCTCGGATAGGGTTAAGATTGCAGTGAGGGTTGGTCGCTGACTGGTCAGCCTTGCTCAGTCTGCCTCTCCACTGAGCTCTTTCTTGGTGACGGTTAGAAATGCAGTAAAAGATGAGCCCCAGCACAGCCTCAATATGGACTACTACGGGTTCCAGCGATTCAGCAAACAGCAATGACAGCTCGAGGTATGAAACAGCCACCCATCTTATTAGCTTTCAAATGATTGGACGTGACCCAGTTCATGTTTCATACGGTTGTTTTCTGTGAAGTGCCCTGGACATTACTACCCTCATCACCCAAGCTTGATTCTAAGCATGATAACCACAACACCATCCAGCAAAAGATCAGGCTCTCAATCCTGTGATAGTATATAAAGCCAATTCTTATCTAAAAAATCGAGAATGTAAACTTTATATCAATTGCTGCTGTGATCTCGGTAATGACGCCATCAGATGGAACACCGAAACTGTTACAGGGTAGTTAGCCAACTGTTGGTTGAATCTCAATTAACTTCAGTTGCGCAATGTCAACAGCCAATAGTTAATCTCACGCAAATCTCAGCAAAGACTCATCGCGTATATCCGGGCCACCATGATACCATATGCGCTATCTATCCGTCTCCTAATAATGCCCAAAATGAGCGATGTTCGTTATCTGTAACGTCGATCTACCCCACCTCAACGGCCGCTAACTACATCCATTTGTAATCGTGAATCCTACGTCGTCTCAATAATAACTCATGAGTTCATCAAGATCGCTCATTCCCATTTCCCCAACTGATAGCATCATCACTAAAACTCACCATGACGCTCATCAAAGCCACCAGCGACAAGTCCCTCAAGGGCCACAAAGCCATCATCCTTCTCAACTCTGAGCCTCCCGAGGACCAAATCGACGCCATAAAGAAACAATTTCCGGATCTCACTATCAAGACGTTCACCGAAAAGAAACATGGCAAGCCTTTGGAGCCAGAGTTTGATGAGAAGGAGTGGGAAGATACTACTATTATTCTCACTGCTGTGGCGACATCTCATCTGCTTCCGAAACCGGAGCAGGCGCCTCATCTGCAGTATGTCCAGCTTACCAGTGCTGGAGCGGACCATATGATGGATAAGCCTATTTTCACTGATACGAAGATTCCTGTTTGTACGGCTAATGGAGTTCATGGGTGAGTTTTCCTGAGAGTGAAGGTATGAAGTTGCTGACGATTTAGGCCTCAAATTGCTGAGTGGGTTATTGGAACTTATCTGGCACATCGACTTCGCTGTAAGTTATCAGTCGATAACGTAAACTCTGACTGACATTAGAACAAAGTGAAAGAATACTCCAAACTTCAAGATGAAGGTAAATGGAAGCGTATCAGCAAGAATGATGAAGATACAGCCGGCAAGCGAATGTACGACATCCCAATCCTAAATCAGGACTCCAGACTAACAATCTACAGCGGAATCTTAGGCTACGGCAGCATTGGACGCCAAACAGCCCGCGTCTCCAAAGCCCTAGGCCTAGACGTCCACGCTTACACTCTCCACCCACGCGACACCCCGTCCTCTCGTCGCGATGAGTCCTACTCCCCACCCGGCCTTGGCGACCCAGAGGGTGAATTCCCCAGTAAATGGTTCTCCGGCGGCTCTACAAAAGAAATCCACGCCTTCCTCGACTCAGGTCTCGACATCCTCGTCATCGCTTTGCCTCTAACTGAGAAAACTAAAGGTCTCATCTCGAAACCTGAGTTTGAAATCTTTGCCAAGAGGGGAACTTTCTTGATCAATATTGCAAGAGGGCCTATCATTAAGACGGATGATCTTATTGAGGCGTTGAATAACGAGGTCATTTCTGGTGCGGCGCTGGATGTCACAGATCCTGAACCTTTGCCGGAAGGCCATCCGCTTTGGGGTGCTAAGAATGTGACCATCACGCCTCATGTCAGTGGAAACTCTTCATTTTATTATAAGAGGTTGTTTGATATCTTTGCGTTGAACTTGGAAAGGCTTGGGGAGGGAAGAGAGGATTTGATTAACATGGTTAACAGGAGAGAGGGATATTGAAGTACGCCATGGGAAGGTTCTGAAGACTGCAAAGACACTGGCTCCGATATAGCAATAGATGAAGTAGTTCAGGAAGCCCAATGAGGTGTAGAACCAGATGACGGTTTCTTACTCGCTTTACCTGAGTCTGGTCTTGAGTGTTGCATCATTTAGGGGACCACCCCCGAGAATGGTAGACAAATAAGCAAAGTACGATGTTGGTGAATAACAAATAAGCATAGAGCACTCCCCTATGAGTAAACAGAATGACATATGGATCTTAGCAATCAGAAAGATAACAAATCAACACATGAAAAGGATTGGTAGCCTGTTTGTCATTGCTTTCCTCCTCCGTGCGTGATTTATCAATGCTCAAGTCGATTTCCTTTGCACTATTTCCCATGTATTTGATTTGCCAGCCATACCATTTTAGCTGCATAGACTGTGAGAATATTTGCCGTTTGCCACGAGAATCATGCCTGGCAGTGCAAGATTGCTAATACAATGTTGGATGCGACTGTTTGCTACGTGACACAACCTTCTGGCAACCGTGAAAGAATTCTCCGTCACTCCGTTTGTCTGTAAATTCACCGCTATCGAACCTAAGAGAAGAGTCCCAGGATAGATACCAGTATGCGGTTGATTTCATGTGCATAACTGGAAGTCAACGTCAACATAAACACCCCGTCTTCTGTCCTTCACTACCACGAGAGCGCCTCTTAGTATCGACACGAGGCAACATGGCGTACTGCAACCCTTGTGACCGCTCTTTCGTCAACCCCCAGGCGCTACACCAGCATCTCCTAAGCAAGCATCAAGACCTTTACTGCTTTCGTTGCCAGAGACACTTCCCCCACTCCAGAGCTAAACAGCAACACATCGAAGGCTCTTCCCGTCATAATCTCTGCTACCACTGCCCCGACAAGGCTGATTTCCCGGATCGTGGTGTCTTGGACGAGCACTTGGAGAAGGACCATTACATCTGCTCGGGCTGTTTCGAGAAGTGTGACAACGCATTACAGCTCGCCCAGCATGATCAAGATGTGCACGATATATGTCGATACTGCAAAGCAAGCTTTAGTTCCCAGTCGAATCTCAAGAACGTAAGACTCACCTATCCGCCAGCCATAGCTCGTTGCTAATCATCCCAGCATCTGAAAACGCATATGGCGAGGACTGTTGAATGTCCTGGTTGCGACCGAATGTTCATCTCAAGCTCAGCTATGGTATTGCACCTCGAGGCTGGCTCATGTCCATCCGGTGCTGATGAAGATTCTGTTGGTGTTATAGCCAAAGAGTGTTACTACTCTCAGGATTACTTGTCAGATCACTGGGACTTCGACTTTCAGTGTCCGACATGTGGAGAGAACTTCGTGTTGATGAGTGCGTTGTTGCAGCATTGCGAGAGTATTGATGACTGTGACGGAGAGTTGCGAGCGTATGAAGCGTTATGGCAGTTCTTGAAGTATTTGGAACAGCGTGTCGGAGGTGCCTAACGGCAGAAATCCTGCAAGAAAGTCGGTGCTTGGAAAGAGGAATAGCAACGCCAGTTGGTTGATAACCTGTGGGGTGGAAGGGTGGGAGAGAGGTGAAAGGAGAAATAACGGCAGGGAATTGGCCTAGGTTGAATTGTACTGTAACTGAATTTCCCTTAGACAGATACTCTGCCAGAAATAGACCGGGTCTCCCGCTCACATCATATCCGATGGGACTTGCATCTTGGACCTATGGGACATTGACATGAATACTTTGATTGTAGGTGTAATGGCTAAACTATCTAAAGCTCCGCAGCACCAGTGCCCTTCTCCTTCTCATACTCCTCCAACCAAGCCTTGGTAAAAGCAATAATATCATCCTGCGCCTTCTTCACAGCCGGAGGCGGCAATCCAATCTCCTCACTACCAGGCGCCAAACCATTCTCATCCCAATGATGCACACCATAAGGAATCAAGATGAACGGCTCGCTAACAGTAGACTCTCTGTCGGTGTTGTAACCGATAGCATGAGGCGTCGCAGCTCTCCAAGGATCATACTCGCCGTCGATGAAAGCGACGCGGGGGTAGCTAAAGTTGAAACCGCCGAGCTTGTTGATGGATTCCACGTTGGGTGGGGTTGTGATGTTGAATTCTTCGCGGCAGGGAATCGTGCTGTATTCCACGTCGATAAGGCGGGATACCATGGGGAGCTGGTCCTTTGGTGCGCCGGAACCGGTTTGCCAGTATCCCCACTGCGTGCAGGTCTGGTACGTCCACTGACGTGACATGGAGTTGGGATCGAGCTTAGTTTCGTTCATGGAATTACGGATAGAGTAGCATCCATCCAGGGTCTTATCCTTGCAGCGTCCGGCCTGGTCGCTCTCGACGTTGGATCGGACGTAGCCGATGTAGTTGAGGAAGCGGTTTGTCAAGTACTTGAGCTGCTTCTTGTGACCGGAAGCGATAAGCCACTTCTTGACATAAGGCTCAAGATGGCGGGTGCTGGCGTAGAGAATGTCGTCGGAAGAGACACTGCCGCAGTAGAGACCGAAGCTAGAGGAATCCTCGGCAGGATCCCAATTGTTTCCTTGCAGACCACCAATTCCCTGGGCGATAGTCTGAGCAAAATCATCATCCCGAAGACCGAGGAGGCCGAAAGCAATCTTGAGCTGCTTCTTCTCCTCCTTGTTATCGCCCATGAGAATATCGTCGATGACGCGTGTGAGCTTCTGTGTCACCTTGGCACAATCGCCAGGCGCAAAGAGACGAGCAGCCTCAAAGTACTCCCAGTAATCGACAATAGCAGCAGTGACACCAGAAGAGGAAATACCGCCCCAGAAAAGATCAGGGTACAGCTTACGCGCAAATGCAGCGAAAGCACCAGCGTAAGAACCGCCGTAGATGATGTACGGTGTGTTGGTAGCGGTCAAATTGTGCTCTTCCATTCCTGGAAACTCAACATGCTCCGCAAAGTACGCGGTATCAGCAAGAGCCTGCTCGGTGGATAAAAACCTCATATTCTCAGGTTTTAGGTCGGGAACAGGGAAACTGGTTCCATAGTACCGATGCTCAAGGATAACACCAATACCACCCGTCGCGTTAGCCAGCATTTGAAGAATGCCATGCTCGAGGAAGGGAATGCGGTCTTCGCCTGATGTTTCTCCAGAGGCGAGAATAATGACGGGACCGCCCTTGCGATAGTACTGCGCGTCGAACCAATACCTCAACGGGAACTTCTTGTCAGAGTGAGGCTCGTAGAGGGTGTCGTTGTGGAAGTGGTCGACTGGGACGCTGATGTTTACGGCCTTGGGACCGTCATCTTTAGCGCGAGGGGAGAGAGCGTACGCGTTTCCTCCCACGGTGAAAGTGAGGAGGAAAGCAGCGCAATTGACAAACCATCCAGGCGCCATTTTCGATAAGAATAATGGTGATAGATGATGTTGTTGTTTTGTCTTAAAAGTGGCGGGGCGTTGCCCGCTATATACCTAGTACTAACGGTAGCCACTGTAAATACCTGGATAGGCAGCCCCAGTGAAGTGGAAGGCTCGCGTATCCGGGCACCTTCCCGAACGAGATTGAACTAGCATCATGGGTCACACTGCGATACAGAAGTTCCCCAGGTAAAGTCGCATTTTAGTACAAGGATCGACGTTTATGAAAGGAACCTTTGTTAGATCAACGGCAAAGTATGAGCCGATTCTTGATTGTTATCTTTTTTTGACCCCGCAATTGACATCGCGTAATTGAATTGAGGCGACGTAAGAATAATCTCATCATCTCCATGACGAGCAAGCATCAGAGTCGTGAAACGGTAGATGAACAGGCTCGTCATGGAGATGATGAGATTATGCTTAATTCTCTTTCTTGATTTTAGGCATAGTTGGCAAGGCTTGTAATCGCATGACGGTCTAGCATCATGGTGTTCATGTATCTATACTGCTCATTGGCAAGAATATAATCTTGGCATGATTAACAGAGCATACTCAGTTGAGGTCCTTGAGACTCACCATTCAGAGTTGCTATATGACCGCAACTTGTAACTCATAAATCTTCGAGACCTACGCCTTCACGTTCCATCCATTCTGTCAACGGCAGTATTTCATCGCCGACGAGAACACGGTCTGGGAATGACATCGGCTTCCCTGCTGCACGATCATGAGAGGTTTTCCGAAGACTTGTAAAGGTACCAAGCAAGCCTCAACTCCTTCTCTTATTGTATCGTTGCAGGTATAGGTGTGACGTATCCCGGTGTATTCCGGATCCATGATGGCATCTTGTACCTTTGCAGATATACCCCAACCGTCCATGGCCTTTGTCCAGACTGCATCGTCTTCATCGTATATATTCCTGGGGAACTCGACATGTTCGACAATATAGTCCATGAAAGTTTGCTCCATTTTGTGCGGGAAGTCGACGACGGGCCAGTTCTCATACTGGTACCATAATTCTTCGGCCTTTTCTTCAGTGAACCGACAGCAGATTATCGTAGCCTTGGATATGATCTGGTCTGGGAAGGAACTAAAAGCTTCGGGGTGCGTGTCTGGTCGAGCGTCGAGTGGGAACTCGAAGTGTACCTCACACCAATCTGGGTCAAGATAACGTCGTCTTTTGTGTAATCTTCGGAAGCCATGATCATCGACAGGAGTAAGAAGACCCGATGCTTCCAGTGTGGCTGCATCGTCGGGGTGGAAAATGTGTGAAGGTGGTATGTAAAACATGTTGAAGGTCGGTTGCTTCGTACCTCAGGTGGTGAAGAATTGGTTTAGTAAGAGTTTGAGGGTTCGGAAGAGACGACCGACTGATCACGACCTCCAGGGCCATTCGACATATTTAATTGATTGAAAATGATTAGACTTTGGATACGCCGGTGAATCACTCGGAGAGATGGTTTGAAACAAAGTTCAATGTGTGAAATGAACATAAACTTTCCAGCCCGCATCAAATGTGGCTTTTGCCCGACGTGTAACCTTCTCCCCAGCTGGGTATAAAGATAGCCTTCCTTCGGTCAAGTTCTCTTTATCTTTCCAACACTCGAAACCCTCACAGTTAACAGAAACCAACATAAATCACCGACGCAATGAAGATTTGGAAACCCGAGGACCCTCTGCCAGGCCCAGATGTATTCAAAGACGAAGAACCCTATGACAAGAGTTGGATATTCGAAGATCCTCAGTCGGAGGAGATAATACAACAGCTTGGTTTCGACGAGCCGACAGCTGCTCATCTATGGCGAGGGTGGAGTGAGTGGGCAGAAGAAGGGGGCGCGGAATTTGACTGCGCAACTCGCGACGTTCCATTCATGGCACTTGTCAAAGGCTCAGTTGACTTTTCTAACGACGCTTGGGGTGATGATGATGCGGCCTGGATCAGATGGATGCAGAAACACGGAATTGCGGCCGAGTTGCAGGATGCTATTATGGATCCTCGGTTCAGAGAACTCCGGTTGACGCGCACCTGCGAACAGTGGGTTCTCGATATAATTGATATGCGCTACGATACCTTTACGACAGATGTACCAAATCAGAGTCTGGGAGAAGTGAAGATCTTCAAGGTACTGAGAGCGAATATCACAGCAACACTGTGGCTTCTGGTAGCAACCTTGCACCTGCAGAGACACCAGGAGTGACCGTGCTATACAAGGCTATTGCCCTGAACCGATTTGGGAACACCACTTGCCCTCTTCTCGACTCTGAAGGACGCCTGAGCCACATGAGCCACCTTTGGAAACAACGAACTATTGTTTTCGACCAAAGCGGGGCGGTGATCTACCTCGGCACTTCCCTTGAGACCGCGCAGCTCCACGCATCGTATCTGAGAAGGCTCTCCAATGGCCTGGACACAAATGTTGTCATTGTCCGACTACAAATCCTAGACATAGCTCTACACAACACAGCCGTCCCTGTCTATTTCCCTAGCGATGACTGGAAGAAGCTAGTTTGGTACTGCCAGACGGATGGGGAAGATAAGGAGCTCCGCGACGAGGTAATCCAGCTGTGTAGGGCTCCAGTGGTTGTTGGAAACCTGACGAGTGGGCCTAAGGAAGCTTTAAGCGAGCTTAGTTCATGGGAAGATCTTACCGAGGAGCATGTGCTGAAGCTGGATGGCAATGCAGACGGTGGTATCCACTATGCCTTTAAACGCGATGATGGAGAGGACTTTTTGGAGTACCAGGCCACCGATTGTAAGATCATACCTTATTCGAAAGAAGAATATCTTCAGTGGATGGAGGAACATCAGGATCCGTCGCAAATTAATATAGCCCGAAGTCACTGTTGCCTTCAGTAACTGAAATCTGCATGTATATAAATCAATTTTCGTCTTCCAAATTCCCATTTCTTTCCCTTTCACAATCTCAATGCTGTCTGGACTGTCTTGGTTTCGTCATTGAGCCCGAAAGCCATTCTTCATGGCCGTGATAAGATTATCACTATTTGAACATTATATCGACAATTACGGTATCAGCTAGATAGAAGTCGCTACATGTCAATACCACGTTATTCTCACATGCTCTCCAAGGCTTTCCAATTGATTAAGTACTATGCCGGCAGTCATATACAATGTAACCTCGTCTTATAAAAATATTCTGTTTCCTCGATTGATAAAGCTCTTGGAAGACATCATACCATCTTCAATGTCAGGGATTAGTGTGAAGCCAAGATAAACCCGCATCAACCCAACCTCGAATTGTCCAATCAGCGTGCAGCCTCTTATCGCTCAACGTGAATCACCCATGATTTATGCCCCGTCTTCCCCAGTCGTTCATGCCCTTTGACCTCCATATTTACTCCTCAAACTCAATTGCATGGCTGGTAAACGATCACGACAAGGATGTGGAGAGTGTAGAAAGCGAAGAAGAAAGTGTGACGAGGTCAAGCCGAGTTGTGGACGATGTGTTTCATCTAACCGGGTATGTCGGTATGAATTGCAGCTTGTTTGGAGTCAGAAGGCTCGAGTATCACGAACCGGTATGTATAAATGCTCCGACTCTGCTATATTTCTCATGCAAGATGATTGTAGTGCCCTCCAGATCCACCAGAAATACGTCTACGGAGATAACCAAAACAAACGACTTGACGATCCCTGAGTCACTCCCCAACGGTCTATCTCTCCCAAGAAAATACAAAAAGCTACTACACCATTTCGCAGAAGGGGTTCTAGCCTCACTATCAAGTCACCCAACAATTCACCAAGATTTCTGTCGAGGGTTAATGCCAACAATGCTTCAGTCCCCACATCTTCTTTCAGCCAGCCTCGCTCTGTCAGCTTCAAGTTTAGCATCGAGAGGCGTTGAAGAGGTAGAAGGAACAAACATTCTCCGAGTCACGGAGCATTTACAAACCTCTGGCCTGCCTCTTCTACGATCAGCGCTGGAAAAAGGACAGCAAAGTGACATTTTGATTGCCACTTGTCTTATTTGGTGTCTTGCGGATGTGTTCTCTGGACAACAGGGAATGACGAGATGGCCAATTCACTTGAGGGGCATCAAAGCGCTGCTCAGAGGACAGGAGAGGTTTGATAGTGGTGATGTGGCGTTGAGGTCGGCCATGAAGCATCTTTATATGCTGTATCGGGCTTTGCAAACGCTACCTCATGTGCCTTCACTGGGGCTTATAGCCTCATCGCCAGGAGCAAAGAGGAGTGTCAGTGCCTTGACCTCTCACACCACAAACTCTCAGATCGATGGGTTCCTGGGCTATAGCGAAGAACTTCTCGACATTCTACAACAAATCAATTCGACAAAGACTGCAGATGCTGATGTCCTACTTGGCAGACTGAACACCATCATCAGCCGAGATGTCAAGTACCCACCAGGTGTATCAATCTCCTCACTCTCATCCCAATCAGGTCGCGAGTTTGCACTCTGTAACAAGGTCTTTCAGCAAGCAACTCTGATCCTACTACACCGACAGTTATACGGCCTATCGTCCTCCTCCGAACCGATAAAAACGGCTATCGCAACCATCAACGCCATGATAAGCAATATGGCACAGGGTGAACCGTGCCATACATGGGTTGCGATGGCTATGCCGTTATTCACGGTTGGTTGCGAGGCGTATAAAGAAGGGCATAAGGGCTTCATTTTGGACAAGATCCACAAGCTTGAAATATGCATAGGTTCATTGCACGTCAAGGTTATTGAACAAGCACTGAAAGATATATGGAAATTAAGAGAAGAGTTTGAGGATTATGAGGGTGACTTATGCGCTGGATATTTACTTGGTAAGTGCTTATGTAAATCATGTCGTGACTTGACTAATCTTAGCTTCCCTCCCATAGAAAAGCTGTCATATAACATTGTCTTGTTTTAGACGTACATGCCTTTCGCCAATAAACCTTTTACAGCTCCTCTTCTTTCTTCCCGTCCATCATTCGACTGAGAGGTCCCTTCTTAACCATAATAGACATGACTTCATACAGCACATCTGCAGCGGCCATGGTAGTATGTTCCGCATTGGTATCATAGGCAGGCTTTGCAAACTGGTCAGTATATCTTCCCAAGTAAAAAACACTTCAAGCTTACAGCAACTTCAACAATATCAGCAGCGATCAAATTCAAGCTCTCCAGTCCCCGAATAATCGTTCTCAACTCTCTAGTCGACCACCCACCCGTCTCGGGAGTACCCGTAGCCGGAGCAAAAGCGGGATCAAGAGTATCAATATCGATTGATAGGTACACAGGACGATCTGGACCGACGCGCTTGAGAATCTTCTCGATGATACCAGTTGTTCCAATCGTGTCGATTTCTCGAGCTTCGACGATTTCAAAGCCGCAGTATCCATCATTATCGTAGTCACTGGGGCCGCTGAGAGTGGTGCGGATACCAGCGTGGATGTTGGTGTCATTTACAAGGAGGCCTTCCATTGCGGCGTGGTAGAAGTATGTGCCGTGGTTGATGCTTGCGGCTTCAGAGGGGGAGCCGCCGAAGACCTTTGGTCGCCCTGTTTGATGAGGTGAGCAGGCTATTTTGATGCGATTTTGAAACTCACATGTGTCGAGATGACTATCAAAATGGATAACAGTGACGGGCCCATAAGCTCTGTTGATGGAACGAAGAAGAGGCAGAGTAATGGTATGATCACCACCAAGAGTAATGACTCTAGGCAGCGTCTTTCCCTTACTTGCTGGACCAACCTTATCCGCGTCAGTCATAGGTGGTCGCGAGAGGAGACTGTAATGTCCTTCTTCAATCTGTTGAAGCGCGAACTTGTTGTCATAACTACTTTACTGTGAGTATCCACAACCATTGTAGACTGGTGTAAGACTTACGAAGTCACAGGGATATCACCGCAGTCTAAGACAGTAGCCCAGCTGTTAAATGGGTTGGTAGCCAGCGGTACGTTGTAACCTCCACTACAAGTCATCAGTAAAGCCCTCAGAAGCAATGAATGCACCTTACTAGAGATTCAGTCGTCGAGAGCCTTGACGAATACCAGAAGGACCAAACCGAGCACCAGGTCTGTAAGAAGTTCCTGTATCAAATGGTGCACCAATGAAGGCAATATCATATTGGATGCTGTTGTGGCCTAGGCAGGGTTGATATGGGAGACGACCGAAAGTGCTGATTCCCGAGAAGACAGAGTCGGCCTGAGTTGTCAGTATGCGCATTCAGACTGACTTGTGGCGGGATTGCTTACTTGAGTGCCACCATCACCAGGTAGTCTGTTGTACCAGAGTGATTGATGGGGGCCTTCCATTTGCTTCTGGTCATGATTACCATGGCCAAGAGCCATGGTGGCGATGCTGAGCAGAGAAAGTGACGTGAAAAGCATTGTGATGTAACTTGTAGACCGTTCAGAATGATGGAGATCGAGTCTGGGGAAGTACAAATTGATGGCAAAACAGCCAATATTTATGCTAGTCTACCGACTCGATGAACAGAATCATGATCCCACGTAATGCTGTGACCTGCATCCTAACGTCACGACAATTGACTGGCATATTCTTGTTTTCCGGAATACTCACATCATCGCAATTGATGTTATTGAGTAATGGCATCTCTAAGCTACAGCACTTCTACATACGCCCGTCAATGAAGCGCGTAAATCACCAGACTAGGCTAGCCCGAGGTAAAATCTGCGATGAGACCCCAGACAGATCGGCACCCCGCAACTCGAAGTCCTTATCGTGGCTAAGTTACCGCATTGAGTAACCACGATAGATAAGGACGTTGCACGGTGATGGTTTTGAGTTTATGCCGTGCGGTGTCAATGACATGTTGGACGAAATGCCTCATACTAATGAAATGCGCCTTCGGGATGCAGTAGGCGGATACTGCAGGTTGTGCTGATGCAGGCTTATCTCGAGGCGAGGGATTGAAGTGGCTTTCGGAATGGCGACATGAGGGTCTAGCCCGTCTGTGGGGTGAGTGATGGACGAGTCCATAGCGAACAGAGATGAAATGAGTGAGTGAGTGTCTCAGGATAATAGTCAATGTCTCGATACTTCAAAGCCTCATCGTACTCGGCCACACGGCCATCGATTGCAATTTTTCAGATTTGTCAACACTCAAACCATCGAAATGGCTTCACAACACCCTCCAGCTTCCAACGTCTCACCTTCGGTCTTGGAGTCTTTCCCAGATGAAGAAACCCCTCTGATCCAACACCCAACCAAACCGAAGACTTCATCCAGCTCACCATGGCTCTCCGAAACGCTCCTACTGGTGAAAGCCTCTGCACCAGTCATACTGGCATACATGCTCCAAAACAGCCTGCAAACAGTATCCATCCTCATAGTCGGCCGAATCTCACCCGAAGCACTTGCAACAGCTGCATTCTCGTACATGTTCGCCATGGCAACAGCTTGGCTCATCGCCCTCGGTGGAACGACTGCCATCGACACACTCGGGTCGAGTACTTTTACGAGCTCGAAGAACAAACATGATCTGGGGATCTTGCTGCAGAGAGGCATGGTCGTTCTGACGGGCTTTTATGCTGTTGTTGCTGTCATATGGTGTATCTCGGGATACATCTTTCGCGCACTTGGACAAGAGGAGTTTATCTGTGTCGGGGGCCCGCGGTTCCTGAGGTTGCTGATCCCTGGAGGCCTTGGATACGTTTGGTTTGAAGCAATGAAGAAGTTTCTCCAGGCACAAGAGATCTACAGACCCGGCACTTACGCTCTTCTCGTTACATCGCCTCTGAATGCGTTGTTGAACTGGCTCTTCATCTACCCTCTAGGCTTCGGTCTCGATGGAGCACCCATCGCAACAGGCATCTCATACTGGCTGTCATTCCTCATACTAGTGGGCTACGCAACCTTCGTCAAAGGCTCGGAGTGCTGGGGCGGCCTCAACCCGAGACAAGCACTTCAGCATCTTGGACCTTTTGCGAAGTTGGCATTTCTGGGTGTCATTCATGTCGGAACCGAGTGGTGGGCATTCGAGATCGTTGCGCTCGCTGCTGGACGTCTCGGTACCATCCCTTTAGCTGCCCAGTCTGTCGTCATGACTCTGGATCAGATCATCAACACTATTCCTTTCGGACTTGGAGTAGCTGCGTCATCTCGTTTAGGCAACCTTCTTGGTCTTGGTGACCCATTGCAAGCTCGACGCTGCGCACATTCGGCAGCGCTTCTGTCGATCTTCTTCGGAACGATCATCCTCACCATCCTCTTGTCCACCAAAAACATCATCGCCAAGCTTTTCAACGATGATGAAGAAGTGGTGGACCTCGTCGCGCATGTCATGCCATATGTAGCACTCTTCCAGATTGCGGACGGTCTCAATGGAAGCTGTGGAGGCGCCCTACGAGGGATGGGTCGGCAATGGGTTGGTGCACTGGTCAATTGCGTGAGTTACTACGGAGGCGCACTTCCAGCAGGTATCTGGCTTGCATTCCATGGCTGGGGACTATCTGGACTTTGGGTCGGACAGTGTGTAGCATTGTTTCTTGTAGGTGTGCTGGAATGGATTATTGTTGGAATGTGTAAGTGGAAGAAGGAAGTTCAAAGGGCGGCTGATAGGATGAAAGCTGGTGGATTGGAGACCGCCCTGTAAGTCATGGTACAGGATCTGTGTATTGTCAAATATAAAGCTCAGAATACAAGGATCAGACATAGCGAGTCTTCCAGGGGAATACTCGAGAAGTCATCCTCTAAGGCTTAGGCTATTGAAGTAAAGTAGTGTAACTGCTAGTCTAAGCGAGCATAAGTTATCTAGGTTAATTGATCTCTCATGCTCCTCGCTACTAATTCTTCTGATGACCGGATTCCGTCTCAGACTATTGGAAAGCTGCTCAAGTACCCCGTTCTTACAGAAGCTCTTATGCCGTAAGAAATTTAATAACTCTCGGCTGCGTCTGGCATTGACTACATACGTAGTACGCTCGTAATGCCCGGGAGACGATGTAACCATTGCCTCCTCAGATAATGCAGGAACCTTGTACTCCAGATAGATAAGAGAGTATCCTGGATAGGAATTGTAACCGCATCGTACTAAACTCATGGACTGATAAGAGATGTGATATCTCCAATCGGCTCCCGAGTGATTAACATGGGTCTAGCCAGAATGGGGGTCACACCTGTACGCCTCAATTGCACAATCCTATATGCCTTATCAGCCTCAGTCCAAGACATATAAAGTCATGTCAAACGGAATGGTGACAGGATGGTAGAGCAGGCGTGAAAATGGACAACGACAAGATCAACAGTGGCGTTCTTGAGAAAGGGGATGTGACCGAAGGAGAGTCCACTGAACAAGGCTCTGTCCTCAATGCATCTGGCCATACTGATCAACTCACCCGACAATATGGCCTGGTCGGACTAACTGGTATAGCCGTTACCGTCAACAATGCCTGGGTAGTTCTGGGTTCTTCTATCTCAGTATCAATCCTGAGCGGAGGTATCTCCGGAGTTATATATGGACTTATAGTGGCCGTGTTTTACTACACCTTCATCGGTTTAAGCCTGGCTGAGGTAGGTCCCATGAACCCAGACGGTCTGAGCCATACTGATATCCGCAGCTCTCATCATCCTGCCCGAGCTCTGGAGGAGTCTACCACTGGGCCACGATAGCAGCCGGACCAAAGTGGGGCCGAGTCACCGGCTTCTACGCAGGATGGATTAACTTCTACGGCTGGATGTTTGGACTCGCATCATTGGTCCAAGTCGCTGCCAACGCAGGAGTACAATGCTACGCAACTCTCACACCAAACTTCACTTCCGAAGCATGGCATGTGTACGTGGCATATCTCATCGTGATATGGCTAAGTGCTTTCATCGTCATATTCTCCAACCGACTAGTACCATATACTCAGAAACTCGGATTATTCCTCGTTGTTGTTGGTGGCCTTGTGACTATTATTATAGTTGCAGTCATGCCTGGGAAACATGCTTCCAGTGAGTTTGTTTGGAATTCTTTCAGTGAGAACAACCTTACGGGTTGGAATGATGGAGTTGCGTTCATGGTTGGGGTTCTAAACGGTGCTTTCACTATCGGCACGCTGGATGCCATTACGCATATGGCTGAAGAAGCTGCAGAACCAAAGAAAGATCTACCGAGAGCTATCTTTCTTTACATCGGTATCGGCGGCGTCTATGCCTTGGCTTTTGCTGTCGTCCTCGGATACGCCATCTCTGATCTTTCCGTCCTTCAAGGAGACTTCAACACGTTTCCACTAGCTGGGATCTATCACCAAGCAACCCGAAGCTCAGCCGCGACATTTGCGTTGCTATTCGTCATTCTGATTTCATCTCTTTGCTGTGTCATCGGTACTGTTCTGACGAATTGTCGAACTTATTGGACACTGGCTCGCGATCAAGCAGTTCCGTTCTCGAAGTATTTCAGCAGAGTGAATAGCAAACTCGGAACACCGTTCGAGTCAACTCTTTTTGTTGCAGTCATCGCTTCAGGTATCGGAGCTATTCCACTAGGAAGTCCTGTTGGATTCAGTAACTTGACTGGATCTTTCATCATCATCACGACGGTTTCGTATGCCATTCCCATCATTTCAAATCTCCTCAGCGGCCGTACACGATTTTCTCCCGGGCCTTTCCATCTTAGAAAATGGGGTGTCTTGATCAACGGATTCACGATTATGCTGATCACCCTCTTTGACGTTTTCTTCTGCTTTCGTAAGTACATAATGATCGTGTACAGTACAAGACTAATTTGCGTACAGCTGTGGGGTTGCCATTCGATGTCACGACCATGAATTACAATTCAGTAATTCTTGTTGGTTTATGCTTGCTGGTAAGTCTCTGGTGGTTAGTGTCTGCTTCGAAACACTACCCAGGACCTTCTTTCCGCCATACGGCTCATATCGACGGAGTTAAAGAAGAGGAATCATAGACAAGAAAGCAAAAGTACTCAAGTATATATACCAAAGGAATATGATCCATATTATTATTTTCAGGATTGTAGGGCTCTCATCGAGCCATTTTGCCCCGGACAGTGAAGTCCGGATTTGTTGCATCTCAATCAAGGTCCCGAGCCACCTTATCTGCCCATTTTCGCATATCAGCAATACCTCCCCTTATCACAGTCTGCTCCATAGGTATAGGTCGAAAAAGGACCTGATGCTTCTTATTCCATGGACTCTCAATCTTCTGAGCCCTTTTAGCCCCCTTGACATATTCGAATTTCGAGCCAACTTGGAATTTCAATCTGTCGCAGACCACAAACTTGATCTTACTGTGATCCTCCCATAAAAAGCTTCCTTCGTCAGATGCACGTCGCAATACTGATTTGATCAGACCGTGGAGGAATCTGAATGCAGTATTCTGCTTTTCTTCAGACCCTGCTCCCCATCTATGCGTCTTTGCACAGACTTTCTCCAAATTCTTGCCATGGGAAAGAGCCTCGGCAATTTCTTCCTGTTGGGAGTTAGTACCGCACTGGCTTGTATGATGGAAATTAGTCTTACCAATTGTGATACGTGCAGGGAGAAATGAAGGTGCCGCAGGTTTGGAAAGTTGAGGATGACCTTAACCGCCGTTAGAGCGTCTAGGCTTGGCATTCTGTCCCGCATAGTGTATGTCTCGTCCGTGAGTTTCAAAACGGCCAAATTCTTGTGCATGTAAATACCCCGGAAAAGAGGGTCTTCTGAACCAGATTCTCGAGCATCTCCAGGATCAATCCCATTGTCGCAGATGGTAAGACGCGTCAAAGTGTCGAAAGTGGAAAGGAACGCCATCCCTTCGTCGGCGTCCTCCTGCAAGTCCATGTAAAGGCTTCGGAGTTTAATATCTCCTCTTGCAGCCGAGAAGATATCAGTAAGGCGCCGGTAAAGCAACCCCACTCGAGTATTTCTCCGGCCCAAAGTGAGTTCTTGCAGCTTGACAAAGTCAATGGCGTGGAGAATAGCGTCCGTTTGCTCATCGTCAAATTCTCCTTCGACGAGAGAGAATGACTTGAGGGCTGACAAGTAGCCTTGTCTCGGAGGTTCCTGAGCCGCCTCTTCCCATTCAAAATGCATAAACTTGAATGTACTCTCGTTGAGCGCCAGACTTCGCAAGGTCGAACGTGAATTCCAGATCAGCGTTTCGGGCCTGGTTTTACTCCATCCACGTCGCCCCCAGAAACCATCATTATAGATGCTCAGATGTTTCAGATCCTTCAATGCACCCAGTGCATCTGCATTATGGGACTCACTGTTAATAGGAACAATGGTATTGAGCCAAAGCGCTTTGAGGTCCTTTTTCGTCGATAGTGATTTTGACATGGATCTGTTGTATGGTCAGCTGTTTTCCCTACTACCCAGTAACCGTGAACGTACTCAGTAAGCATCATACCAGCCCAAACCTCTAAGCTATCGAGATTTTTCAATAGCTCTTCGACGTATCGATGAACGATGTACCGATGCCTCTTCCCCGGATCACCAGTTTCAACCAAAGCTCGGCGAACGTATTTTGCGATTTCGGGCTTCTTTTTAGGATCCACATCATTGGGGAAGGTCTCTTGCTGTCCCTTGTAGCTACCTTCTGTCTTCAATTGTCTCCTTTGTTGAATGCTGAGAAATGGTTCGGTAGTCTTGATAAGCTTTGCAATGTGAACATGCATAGCGCAGGATCTCTCGATTCTTTCGAAGAGTCGAGGAATGGCGAGAGAATAGAGCGCCTTGCTAGTTATGGTCAGATTTTTCAGACATATCTTATCATCGATCTGTGCTTTTGTTAGTTGAGTCTCAGCTTTCGAATTTCTCAAGGTTTGCCTTTTCGATTATCATATTCATGACTTCTGGGGGTAAGCATGAGAGCCGGCCAATTGAAGGGTTGATCTGAGTCTGGACAGACGATTGACCAGACTTCTCAGATGCAACCTCGGCCTCAAAGACCGAGCCCTGAACATCTCGCTTGAGCTTTGACGTAGCTGAAGATCTGGCCTTTGTCGTCTTTTGTAAGGGCTGGCCATGGCTCTTAGAAGTCGAAGCCTTCCGTTTTAGTGCATTCTTGACCTCTTCCACCGGAACAATGACCGTCTCAGCAGTCTGGAGTTCAATTTGTTCACTCCTTCTTCCTGTCATTTTTCACTGTTGATTCTGGTGATGATGAATGATAAAGCAGGAGGAGGGGAAGTTGAGATTACAGGCAGTATTGCCTTGTCACGTGTCCAAACCCAAATAGGCAAGGGGCCATGGTTGCTGCCTGCCTAGGTGGGTAACTGAAGAATTATCCTCTTAGACTTACGTAGTAGGCTATAGAAATAAAGTAGGCTAAATAATAGTCTAAGGTAGCATAAAGTAACTAAATTGTTTCGTCCCTTATGCTTTCAACGGTTAATTCTTCTAACACCCTGCGGCCTGCTCAGCAAAACAGAACGAACTGGCCTTAATCCAGAACTCATGACCGCCAGGTAATGCTACCAGTTATGCTCGCTTGGTAATGAACCACTTCTCTTTACCGTAAATACGTTTACATCATTCGGGGACCTACTTATCCTCTAAATTATTACTATTATTAGGTAGCATAAAACATATTATGTATACTGAAGTTTAGTTTTAGCTTATCACTTAAATGAACACTAAACCCATAATCATACCCATCCAGGACCAAGTCATGACCTGGTATATGTCCGCTTTTGAGACAGCCACTGGCTTAGAAGTTTCATCTCCCGTCCTCAAAGGAACAGTATCTTCTGTCGACTTAGGTACCTCTGCGTCATTGGCGGGTAACGCCTTGGTATAAAAGGTCGTTGAAGCGGATTCTTGGCCCTGGGTAACAGGTAAAGAATTGCCAATTTCAGGTGCTGAAGTAATTGGCTGAGCGACGTGACCTTGCGTGGGGTAAGGCGCGCCATTGTTGTTGCCCTCTGGTGAGTCGTGGATGAACAAAGAAGGGTGGGCTTTTTCATGATCCGGCTGGGTGTTCTCGTGGCCTGGCTCGGGCTCGCTGTGATCTCCTTGTGTAGGAACGGGGACATAGGGATGTACTAGCGTTAAGACTATAGAGCACAGGGTATGGAATTTTAGAATGACGAATAACTGACCATGGCACAAGCAGCACGACTCATTCGCATAGAATTGGACTGGTATATATTGACTTATATCATTGCTTTTGTACTTCCTACTTAACTCTTAGTTGAAGCACCAACCAAGAACAAATGCTCTGAGGCTTAACCACGTCGATCACTTTCCTTCCCCTTTCATGACATCCACCTTGAATGACTAATAAAAATATTTAACAACTTATCACTATCTCGAGACACTTGATTTTCTTTTTTTTTTAATTTTGCCTATCAATCTATCATCTTTATCTCATGTGCTGAATCGTCTTAAGCAAGACACCAGGAGACAATGGGCAAAAAACCAGACCGATGCTGAACTTCGTACGAGATCGTCGCAGGTCTATGCCCCATCATTGCCATGTCTAACTTCTTCCAACAAACCAAAAAAGCCTGGAACACCGTTTCCTGCCATAGTCTGAATAAAGAAAGACTGTTCCTCCAGCCATTCTTGGTCATGACCAGCCTCCGGAATAATCATACCTGCTTCTCTGAGCGCGATCATCGGAGTAAAGGTGACCATGATGAGTCTCCTCTTCTCATGCTCAACAGTCCAACCATCGCTCTCCGCTGGTGAATCAAGCCCCAGGACACTGTACCAGCTCGCTTCGAGTGCTTCGGCAAGGCGATCGAACTTTATCTTGGGCCTGTCCTCAGACGTGCGGACAAGGCCAATGATACGATTGGATGAGCTTGGGTGAGCCTCACCGGCGACAAAATAGGCGTTGTCCTCGTTACTTTCGGGAAAGAAGCGAACATGTACGAAGAACTTTGGGGTCTTGAAGGTACCGCAATGTTGGTCAGTGATTCTTTTTGCCAGGCGGCGTTTCTCGTCACTGCTGAGAGGGCAGGAGTGATGAACCTGATAGAAGGGCATAATTGGCTGGTAACTGTGGAATGGTTTGAACAAAGCTGTGATGTCACGAATATTGATTATCGCTGTAGCTGGATGTTGAACAAGGCGGGGTTACGTGAAGGCGCTGCCGGTTTTCGGCGTCATTTTTATCCACCGACATTCACATTCCTGCAATATGACATGATGCGAAAAGTATTTTCCATCTATAAAAGTCTTGCTTTGATTGGCTGAATCGTCTCAACGCTACATATACCGGCAATCAGAACGCCATCTAAGCGAAACCGTTGTGCATACAGAACTATGACTTATCCAGTACCAGCCAGCTTCGCCAGCGCCTATTGTCACTCCTCACTCAGTAAGCTCTTCACCTCACTCGTCAGTCTTCTCCTTAACCTGATCATCACCCTTCTCCTTGCAAATAGCGCATTCTCCAATACAGTAGCAGTCAAACATGATATCGTCAGCCGCATTACTCCCAATCGGACATCTACTGCGGTTGAAGTTGAGTGTACCCTGTGTGTTACACCAGGTGCCGCAACGGTTAGCTGTTCCCCAGGTCCCAGGTTCGCATTGTACAGAGTAGAACACGTCCTGGACCTTTGAAGTGCCCTCGTCAGTTGTTTTAGTGGGCAATCCAACAACAACATTGGCCAACATGGCGAAGTTGATGAGCGAGTGGGCAAAGACTTGGTTGAAAAGCATGGTGAAGATGGTTTTGGATATCTATTGTGCTGTTAGCTAAAAAGTGATATTTTAGTCTCGCTCAAGTTAGTGCATACAGTTTGTCTGAGCCTTCTGGTGTATATAGATGAGTAAAAAGGAGTTGAGTCGAGATGAAATGAGAAACTGACACCTTTTCGTGTAGACCATCGCCTCTTTATATAACAGAATCTATTTATCCGGACAGAGCTTCCCGCGGCATGATAGCTCTCCTATACGAACCTTGCGATATCATGCCGGCGCCCTCTTCCCGAGGGCGAGTGGCTGTCGGCATGGTCCTCGAAGGTCAGCCATGGTCGCTTTGACTGTTGGTTCTCCGTGTCTGTATCATGGCTGTTGGTCCAGCTCATAGACCTTTTGCAGTAGGATTATGTGGGGTCTGCAGTTGCTTGAAGCGGTCCCGACGTTCCCTCCAGGTGAAGCTAAGGCATTAAAAATATACCCATAGTGCCCATCTGTTCATTTTTGGTGGTATATGGAAGTCCTCACAGGGTCGGGTCAGTAGTCCCATTTGACTCATCGCGTAGTAAATAAACGACAGGTATGAAGTGGAGAAAGGATGAATATAGAAGAACCTTTAAGACCTATCAAGCTTCAAGTCCACGTCGCAGAAGTAGATTGACTCATCTCATGTTCAGATTGGTCGCTGATCATTGCCTTACCAAAAGATATATCTCCGGGCTGTTGGTTCCAGGGTTTTTCTCTAGCGTTAGCTCATAGTCAATCTATTCCTATATGAGAGGAACCTTTGCCAAAGGGCTCGCTAATTCTAGCAACAAGGGTATCCAATTGATCATAGCGAGATAGGCCGGGCAATCGATCGAACGTTAGTTGCCAGTGTCGGATGCGTTCATGCAGTTCCACTTCGATTACAGAGTTGCATCAGAGTACCAACGCTTGTGACTATACCAATCAAAACCTTCTGGTCAGGGCTAACATCAAGTGGGATTATAAGCGACGTGGGGCCCATCTACGTGTTGGTCACCGGACTCGTCCAATTCGGCCTTCAACCCAGAGTTCTTGAGGACGTTTTGGAGTTTCTGCCAGGGCTAAATGTGAGAAGACGGGCCGCCCCCATCACATGAGCTTTATCGCGGAGCTTAGCAAAACAGCAGAATGGCCGGTGGACCACATTGAGTGGAGTGACATGATCAATGTTTATCCTTGAACAAAAGCGAGGTCCATATACCCTTTCCCTCTTGGTGAACTGAGGATATTCTGATGACTTCGAACGTCTCTTATCAGTGTGGAATGGATTAATGGCCCCCGACTCATGTCATCTGACACCACGAACAATTCTTTTTTGACCTTCCTAAAAGAGGGTAGTCCCATGTCCACCGTGTTGGTCGTGCACATAAAACCGAAGCGAGCTCGCAGCTCGATTGATATTACTTGCTCCTTACCTGGTTATACCGCGTGGAAGCAAAAACTCCCGCGTCAGTGACCGCTATTCATCTCTATATTGAGGCTTAAACCTACAGAGTATCATGGCAGATCAAGCTCAGCCTGCCGTCCACTACACAGTCGACCCATCCACCAACCCAGGCCTCTGGCCACCACCCGCTCCAGACACAGACGGAGCCGTCATTTGCAGAGTCGACGTAATCTTCAATAACATCCACGGCGCTTCCAATTTCCGAGTCCTCCGAACAGGAACAAATGAACATGTTCACCACGCCATCATGCAAGTTACAAAGCACATTGCTCGGGGCATTTATCGGATCGTCAGCATGAACGTTAGCGAGTACTCTTGCGTGGTGGTTATGGAGACTGAGAAGTCGATGGAGGAACTTAGGTCTCATGGATTTCCTTGGGACAGGGAGAGTGATCCGCAGCCGGTGGTTACTCTGAGATAACTTATGATGGACTTGGAATATTTATTACTGTATTTAAAGTCTGTCAAGACATTGCACTGTCCTGAACTTTCAATCTGTGTCTTGTTCCAACAGGCAGAGGTGCTCAGACGGAAACGAAAAGCTCCCAGCCTTTTTTCCTTTACAAAATTGTCATGAAATCCATTACCATGTCTCAACATAAGGTCGAATATCAATCTCCTGCGTAAAAGCGGATCGATGCTGCGTGTGCAAATTCCAGTACGCTTCGGCAATCTACCAACTAAGTCAGTCAAAGCTCTCAATTAGTTCAAACTTCAAGAGAACTTACCGCGTCAGGACTAATCTTTCCATCCTCAACACCGTCATTCGCAGCCCACTCCTTCGTCCTCGGAATATCAATAACACCATCAATAACAGCATGCGCAATATGAACACCTTTCGGTCCAAACTCCCGCGCCAACGATTGATGCATCGCGCGCTGTCCCCATTTTCCTGCTGCGAAGGTGCTGAACTGCGCACTTCCCTTGATTGAAGCTGTAGCGCCAGTGAGGATCAGTGTGGGAGGGTAGTGCGAGTTTGGCACGGCGTCGAGTAAGTGGGGGATTGTAGCTTGGGCGAAGTGGAAGAATGAACGGATTGATCCGTCGAGGGAAGCATTCAAATCCTTCTCTGTGAGTTCGAGGAATGGCTTCTTTGCGAAACCGCCGCTTCCGACGTTGTATACTGCGGCCGCGAGATGAGAGTCTGGGAATTGCTTGTTGATGTCGTCAAATGCCTTCTTCAACGATTCTGGATCGGCGACATCCGCACTGATGCCGATGGCTTTACCACCAGCCTTTTCAACATCTGCGAGAGTAGATTCATAGCTCTCGGGACGACGAGCAAAGAGAACAACAGGATATTTCTGAGCGAAGCGCAAAGCGACAGATCGTCCTGCGTTGGTCAGTATGGAGATCAAGATAGCGGGGTTCAAGTGGGGTTGGTAAGCTTACCTGTGCCTGGGCCGACACCTGCGATGATAGCGTAGAGAGATTTGGATGCCATTATGATGATTGGAGCGATTTGTCGTTTGAGATGGATGATGATGGAGGTCAGATTCTTATTCTGTCAGATTTGTGATTTCTTATATAGGATTGAGGCTATTTGGATTGATCTCATTGCTCAGCAGAATTATGTCATCCGCTTATAAATATTGTCCGACGCTACTGCAGCCATCTCGCGTCTCGGCGATTTCGACCAAGTCCGATCTCATATGCAATTCATGTAATCACTTTGAAGAGTCAAGAAGTACCAAGGACAGATTGACGGTTCATCGGCAAGTCCTGATGGAAACCAGCCCGTGTTATGCATGTTTTGACCCAGCGGGTAAGTAACTTAAGAACCATTTAAGGCTTAGTGCGTCAAAATAAAGTAGCTTAAGACCCAGCATAAAGTGGTCTAATAATTTCATCTCTTAGGCTGGAGGAGACCAATTCTTCTGACACCCTAATGGGACTGTTGAGATATTTAGGGAGCGCAACTGATATAAGACACGAATGGGAATTGGATTAAACCACCTCTTCGGCTCTCAGATCATTCGAGATGGGGTCTCGGAACACCCCATCAAACCCACGGTGGCTGCCTTTCAGAAGAACTAGGCATCAATCTCCAAAGTCTTCAGCTTCAACCTTGACACCGTGGAAAACTACCATAGCGTCCAGCTTACAAGAACCAACGCCAAGGGAAATCATTAGCGAACAACCAGCAAGATGTTGGCCGTGAGTCAGTGTCTCCATTGTATCACCCCATTTTCAAGATTAAGGGTCCATTTACGGCCCGAGTCTTGGCGCTAAAACAACCATAAAACCAACACCCGCCATTCCTTCCTTTTTTCATATCACTTTGTAAGAATGTGGTCACTTTATCGACTGGCAGCTTTGATGCTGCCATTATTGCTCCTATGGAAACTTCTCGTCAGTGCATCTGAGGACAAACAACAGGATGATCCTTATGCAATCCCGACATGCTCTGATACTGGGCCCATGAAAAGAGTCGTAGGATATTATCAAGACTGGAGCGAAAGTCTTTACTGCGACAGTCCAAGTCCTGAGGATATTCCAGATGGTGTTTACACTCATATCAATTTTGCCTACGCTGGCATTGATCTCCGGACTTTAAAGATCATCCCCCATTTCAGAAAGGACACGGAAACGTACAGACGTCTTGCAGCGAAAAAGAAGATCGATTCTAATCTCAAGATTTTTATCTCAATCGGTGGTCCACCTGCTGATGCAGAGGACTCAACTGCTGTGGCGTTCTCCAAGATTGTTCGGTCAAACAAGAATCAGAAGATCTTTATCAGGTCGTTGATTTCTTTTCTTTGGACGTATGATTTCGATGGTGTTGATATCGATTGGAGATATAATCTTAACGTGGAGGACTTCGAAGATTATGATCATCTACCAATTTTCCTACGCAATTTGAACGACACTTTGAAGCAAACCAGTCGAGGTGGCCTCAGCATTGCCCTTCCAGGTTCAGACAGACAGAGACTTACGCACTATAACATGCCTGAAGTCGCGAGACATGTTGACTTTATCAATTTCAGGACATTCGACTTAAGTGGTAGGATCCCTAGACCCATTTCTAGAATATCACTGAGCTTTTTCCAGGTGTTTGGAATAGGCACGAAACATGGTCAAACGAAGACAGCTATATCTATCCCCATACTAACCTAGACCATGTCCAAACCAGTATAGGTGTTCTCGCTGGCATGCTCGCGGACGGGGGAGTTGGTATTGGGAAGATCAACATGGGACTCGCATTCTACGCTCGTACTTTCTATGCCTCGGATCCTGATTGCTCACATCCTAGCTCACGACTTACCTCGCTATCTAAATGCAAACTCGATTCAGGAGGTCCGAGCGCCGACTGTACCAACACCGTCGGTGTCAAATCGAATTCTGAAATCAAGAAACAGTACTTGGATGAGGAACATAAAGTCGAGCTTGATACGCTGGACGCTGTGAAGGTCATCAGGGATGGTCGAGAGTGGCTTACCTATGATGACGAAGACACCTGGAAACTGAAAGTCGACAAGGTTCGGAGAATTGGAGCATGTATCGGCGGTGTTGTGGTCTCTGATATTAACCATGATACAAAAGCCGGAGACTTTTCGAAACAATTGGAGAGTATTACGAAGTACAAGTCAAATGCCGTGTTTACTTATTTGACCATGGACAAGAGACCTGGTGGTGGATATGACCCGAGATGGGTCAGCGAGCCCAAAAATAAATGGATGTCTCGACTAAAGACTCTGGCCAGTCTTGTTGGCAAGGCCCCTCCTGGTGGGAAATACAGCCATAACATCACAGACATAGAACCGCCTACAAGATCGTCTGAATATGCAGATAAAATCGTCGACCCACCTGCGGGTGCTATTCTTGCAGAAGGAACTGTTCAAACCTGTGGACGCTGGCACACCGTTCGAGAAGAAGAAGACTGCGCCCGCATTCTCGTCCCAAACAATATCACTCTTGCTGTCTTCGCCTACGTCAACCCATCAGTTTCACCAACCAACTGCACAGGTAGCCTTGTTGAAGGACATACCTACTGCGTCGGCCCAACACACGAAGTCATTCCCGCCAAACATCCACAGCTCGCACAAAACAAATACGGTTGTTACGCCCGGGAACTGTACTCGAGACATTCTGTCCTGTACCATGATTTTCAAGGTCATCGCAGGGGAATGACAGTTGTCAGATGTCAACTATACTGTCTGTCCGAAGCAGTAGGCAGGGACCCAGTTTTTGGTCTGCAAAACGGGGATACATGTCTTTGCGGGCCACTCCTAGCGATGAATAGCCAGCGCGTCGACGATTCACAATGCGATATGCATTGCAACGGTGACAAGAGATCTGGCTGCGGTGGTAAACACGCTATTCAGATATACAGTCACCTTGAATACTTACGCGTGAAATCCAAGGAAATGGGTTGCTTTACGCACGATGAGAAAAAGCCGGTATTAACCGGTGATGGCTTTGAAGCAAAGGATATGTCGGACGATATTTGTGGTAGCTACTGCTCCGGCAAAGGCTTCAACTTCTTCGCGGTCAGTGAGGATACCATTTGTTTATGTGGTGATGCATTGGCGAAGTCGGCTAAGAAGGTGGACTGGGAGGAATGTAATCTGAATTGTATGGTTCAAGACGCAACGGTATGTGGTGCCAAGGGAAGGGCGTTTGTTTGGATGATGAACATGCCCTTGAAGGACATTAAGGAGCAGAAGCTGAAGGTTGAGATTTCTGAGAGGATGAGGGAGCTTGGGATAGATGCGCAGAACAGGTACCTGCTTGCCACTTGATGGAAGTCAAAATGTATGGGCGGGCAGGTGAGTATTAGAAGAGTTATCCTCTAAGGCTCAGGCTATAGAAATGAAGCAGCCTAAGTGCCGGCCTAAGCTGGCATAAGGTGACTAAATTATTTCGTCTCGTATGCTTCCCGGGACCAGTTCTTCTGGCACCGAGGGCGGGCACGGTTATTTTAGGGTGGGCACTGAAGCTGTAGCGCTGTGACTAGTAACAACAGCTTCATTTTGACAGCACTATGGTTAAACACGATGCAGGTATCAAATGCTGCGATAGTTGCGCACATCTTTTTGACGCTCATGATACTTCATGCAATCATTTTCCCTTGGTTACAGTGACAGATCTCATTCAGATCGTGTAGCAGCAAGATGACACGCTGCAAACTCAATTGACGTGCAGCAATTGGCAAGAATACGCGCTAAAAAAGGGGCACTAACTCCAAGAAAGTAGGCGGTCAAACGCGGCATCTCCAATATTGCCAAAACTTTAACAAATCTCACTGAGGCATTGCATCATAAGAACATCGCTTCAACCAATTGTAGATCATTACTTTCTTCTTGTCGCTCGTTAACAGATGTAATCACATTATCTTCTCACTGCATTCCTTCTACTACAGTGTGGCCCCTTCGATGGGTGCGCTCATCCTCAATTGAGTATGTCACACCGAATACCAATCGGTCCAACAGCCGGTCCCCTTCTTGACCCCTGGACCCATGGAATCAGCATCATTCGCGATATATGCTCTCGCTGGTCTGAACTCGATATTACTCAAATCGGCTCTTTAATCGCCATTGCCGGTACCGTGCCTACAGCATGGCGTTTTCTCAATGGCGCATGGCATGAAGTTTACGGCACAATCCGTCGTTTCTTCCTCGCAAGCGTCACCATTCCTGGCGGCGATCCTCTTAACAGGAGTGTCATAAAATGGATTCTTGCAAACAGAGAACGCCATTATCGCTCTTTTCACGGAAGGACTGATGTTGGTCAGAATGGTGATCGGGCTGCTGCTCTGAAAAAGACAAAGCATTCGATTCAGTATTCGCCGCATTGGAATACGCGATGGCTGTTCTGGGAAAGGAATTTGTTTCTTGTTACGAGAAAGGTTAATGATTTTAGCTCGTCTTTGTCGGATCCTAGTTATGATGGTATTGGCGGTGAGGAAATCACCGTCAGTTGCTTTGGATGGTCTGCGGAACCGATCAAAGCGTTCATCGAATCTTGTCGCGAATATTCGGATCGACAGACTCAGTTCTTCGTTATTATATATGCCCGCGATCGGTATGGATTATCTTGGAAACCGAAAGCGCGCAAACCGATTCGACACTTGGAAACCGTTCACTTCGACAACGAGACTAAGATGGAGCTTCTCAGCGATATTCGAAATTATTTAGATCCCAAGACTCAGAAGCGGTATCAGAGTAGGAGTATGCCTTATCGACGTGGCTATCTCTTTTACGGACCACCCGGAACTGGAAAATCGTCACTATCTGTTGCTATTGCTGGAGAATTCGGGTTGGATCTTTATGAGGTCAAGATTCCGAGCGTTGCAACGGATGCGGATCTTGAGCAGATGTTTCAGGAAATTCCGCCTCGGTGTGTTGTCTTGTTGGAAGATATTGATGCGGTTTGGACAGATCGCTCCAGTCGTCCTAATTCGGATAACGGACAAGATAACGGGTCTGCGCCAAACTGTACTTTATCTGGTCTATTGAATGTTCTTGACGGCGTTGGATCTGTTGAAGGACGAATTATTATAATGACGACAAACCACCCCGAACAGCTCGACAACGCCCTCGTCCGACCAGGCCGCGTGGACATGAAAGTCCTCCTAGGCAACATCAGCCGCAAGTCAGCAGAAGAGATGTTTGTCCGTATGTTCTCTCCTGATCTAGGCTGTACATCACATCTCGACATGAATGAAATTAGACAGTTGGCTGGGCAGTTTGCCAAGCAGATTCCGGATGATACGTTTACGCCTTCGCTGCTGCAGGGTTTCTTTCAATTACATCTTGAGAGCCCGCATGATGCGGCTTCTAGCATTGGGAGTTGGGTTAAGAAGGAGCTTGAGAAGAGCTCTGAAAAGGAGTTTGAGGTTGTTAATGGGCGACGAAAGTAGGCGATAATTATGTATATTATGTATTAGAATTGCAATAGGTCTAGGGCGGGGTTTCATGGGCTGCAAGATAGATGGGTTAAAATGAAAATGAAAATGGTATCTCTTTAAATCTATTGTACAGTATCTATATCGCAAAAAAAACGCTCATATAATACAGTGTCATCCTTTAGCTACATCCTCCACCACCGCCTCCTCCATCACCACCGGAGCAACCACCTCCACCGCCATCGCCTCCGCCGAACCCGCCGTCACCCCAGAAACCTCCTACGTGACCCACGCCTTCACCAACGTGACCATACTTGCGGTGTTTCTTGTACTTCTTTGGGTAGCCGTAGTTGTAGTGTTTTGCGGCGTGGCCCATTGCTGGTTGGGGATGGTAGTCGTAGACTTGTGCTTGTCTCTTTTTCCTGCCGAATGGGAGACACATTTTGATGTTTTGTGGTTGTAGGGAGTTGTGTGTCTTGACGATTGAACAAGTAGAGTAAAGTTGGGTTGGTATGTGGTAGTTGTGTTTTGTTTTGTTTGAGTGGTTGGTTGTTTGAAGATAATTCAAAGTTTAGATTGATGAAAGGTAGATTTGAGTTATCGCTGGTGGTGTTCTTGATATGATTGCTTATGATGATGATACAAACTTCAAAGGCAGAAATTATCCATCTATATATACAACTTATCACCATACAATCATCCAAATGACGTGGTTTCGGACTAGCCATCAAGGCTGAGTGATCACCTCGCACTTCTCCAATCCTTCCAGAAGTTCTAGCGTCATAACTCAATCCACCCGCATATAATTGGTCAGGTTCAGCGGGCTGTGTGACTAAATTAAGGGGAAGTTTTGGCAATCGCCCAATCATTACCCTTTTGGGACGAATTAGCTGTCAGCCCTGTGTGCTGATCTTTACTGTATCGGGGGGTCATGCTGCGATGATCGGCGCGGGACGAGAGGTTGCCCCGCCTTGTTGCTGCGCCATGTCGTGCGTGGATGCGAGTGCGATGAATGAGGAATTCATCGGGCGAAGTTAGGCAAGCACTTTTGGAATGAAGGTGTTGGTGTCAATTGGTTGAATTGTGTTCTGCCTCAAGGCGCAATGCAAGGTGGGTAACAGCCCGGGCCTTGTGTTCCAGGGTAGCCTGGGCAAAAAAAGTGAATAAGCATAATCTCATCATCTCCATGACGAGCAAGCATCGGAGTCATGGTATGGAAGTCTAGACAGATTCGTCATGGAGATAATGAGATTATCCTTATTTTCTTTTCTCCAATATGTTAGACCATGTAGGTAAGTCTTCCGATTCGCCTAATAGAAAGCTGTTGATATATCTGTATCCCTCTTGACATTGTTTTAAGCCGCTATCATTTTCATGGTTATCCAATTGAAAAAGGACCTTGCAGTCGGTCCACATCCACGTCACCTGGCCTTGAAAAATACGAATAAGCATAATTTCATCATGGCCATGATGAACGTTGTCATGGAGAGTTTCATCCTGGCGATGATGAGATTATGCTTATTCCCTTTGCTTTGTTCTGTTAAAAGATATTGTGATTTCAATGATCGTCTGGCATAAATGCGTCTGTATATATAACATCTACCACGGCGACCCAACCCCAAAAGCCAAGTCATAGTGCTAATAGTCCTGAAAGACCTCCTTCTCACCAGCCTCAATTTTCCCCCAAGCTCCAGTCAAAAACTCCTCAGGTTGAGTAAACTTGTAATCAGGCAAGAGCTTATTCCACTCATCAGATACGTGAAAAGCGCTGTCTCCGAATGCAAGAAGACATCCCTTCCAATAGAATTGTGCAAGCTCTTCACGGACCTCTACAGGAATAGATGGGTGATCCATCTTTGGGATCCACGACGTTTTGAGCTCGCCAGCGAGAAGGTCGTTTTTCTTCAACTTCTCAACACTGAATGGTTTACCTAACAATATTAGAAAGACTTCGTGATGGGGATAATAGTAAGGTACCTCTGATCTTCTCTCCTAGAGCCACCAATTCGTTCATGGCCATGTATGAGCCTCTGATACCGCCCACAAGAGGCCATTCTCCCTCATACTCAATAGCAAGAGCAGTAACCTTGGCAGCGTCTTGGACAGTGGTGAGAGTTACGAGAGCTTCACCATCGTCAACGAGCGTGGCGCGGTAGGCGTTGAAGTTAATAGGTGTTTCGAACATGGTGATGTGCTTGGATGACTTGTATGGGTACGTCATGTAGTTCGTGAACCAACCGTATTGGAAGAGCGTGTACTCGATGACCTAAAACCCATAGTCAAGCCATTTGATCATCCTTATCGTGGGAGGTGATGTCTTACCTCCTTGTTTTTGTTGATCTCGGCCAAGTACTCTCGAGTCTCCCGTTTGAAGTCATACCAGGGAAGATAATCAAGCTTGGATCTGGAAAATATTAGTAAGAGCGGTATACTAAGAACTCGGGACTTACGAAGACCACTCGCTAGGTGCGAATCTCTTGACCCCAGCTTTAACAGCTGCATCAATCAAGTTTTTCTGGGCGGGCCATGCAGTCTTGTCTCCAGCCGGAACAGAAATGAAGGAAAGCACAGTATGCACTCCATCGAAAACCTTGACAAGTTCATCGAAATTTTCGTAGTTTGTTTGGAACCATTGGACTCCTGGGGCGACTTCCTTCTCGGGGGCATCCTGGATCTGTCAGTCAAGATACTTTTGTTTTGAAATTTGTCGGCGTACCTTTCGGGAGAGGATAACGATTTCATGCCTTTTTCTGGAGAGGAGGACGTCTATGACTTCCCTTCCGACGTCTGTGGATTGTATTAGTGAATTATTGTGGATGCTGTGGATGTTTGGTGAATGTACTTCCAGCTCCCCCTACAATTGCGATTTTGACCATTTTGAAATTGAGTGTTTGTTATCTTGAAAATATCTGTTTGTGTACAATAGAGCAGATTTTCCAAAAAAAAAACATTATTCCGCCTGGATCTTATAGCAACTATGCTGTACATTACTGTTTGCTCTATTCCGCCATTTCCCAGGAGCGTCGTTATCGTCCGCCGATGATACCATCGCCAAAGGTGGATCCAGTCCACCAGCAGTCTAGAATGCTTGAATCGGGCAGACGAAATAAATGAGCCAGTCATATACCAAACCTCGGCCAGACTATTTTCACAGCCTTCAATCCTTCGAGCATCTCTCAGCCAATCAGAGTCCAAGAAGATGACAAATCATCTCCGGGAAATCGGCGGACGAAGACCTCCCACCGTCAGCATTGCTCCCTTTATTCCCTCCATACCCATACCATCAATAACTTCCGTCAAATTACACTATCAAAAATGGGCGACCACATTTCATTGGCTCCGGAACCCGCCCCGAAACGGCGGAAGCTCCGCAAGGGGACACAGTCATGCTGGGAGTGCAAGCGGCGGAAAGCCAAGTGCATATTCTCCGACAGTCTTGGTATTTGCGACTCGTGTAAGAGACGGGGGACGGACTGTGTGAGTCAGGACACAGATGAGAATCCTCCGCCGTTGGGGAGTAACAAACATCTTGTTGATCGGCTTGGGGAGGTTGAGGCGTTGGTGCAGCATTTGCTCAAGCAGAGTAGTGAGAGAAGGTCGGATGATAGACTTTCGCCGGAGAGTCTTGGGTCTGGAGGGCGGAGTCACGATGAGAGAAGACGATCTGATTCGTCTCCTGCCTTTCTTACTGAGACTATCGTTGATGCTCAGAACGATACCGTGACAACAGTGAGTCAAGAAGATACGAACCTTGACGGCAGACACTGACACTTGATAGGACGTCACCACAAACATCACACCAAGATCAGAAGGCTCAATACAGTCTGGTGCTGTGGAAGGCCCTCACGATGATCTTTACACAGAACTGGTCGCCGCTTGGCCCGGACCAGACGACATGGCAGTCATCCTAGGCCTCCCGATTGAGCCCTCACAGATCATCCGCGCACTTACCTGCGCTCCTCCAAAGGACCGCACTTCTGGTTTTCCATCTCCAGCAAACTTGCTCCGACTACCACCACGAGGCTCACATCCTGTCCTTGTAGCGCGGAAGATGCTTGTCCTGGCTACATATCTCCAAGGTGTGCCTATAGCATCCGAGAGGTACCTCGACAAGCTGAGCACCAACTACGAGAGCATCATGGCGAGATTGGTCAAAGTCGCACATAACAAGGTTACATGTGATGATGATCTTGTTTCGTCACTCGAAGGCATAGAGTGCATCATGCTCGAAGGGCTCTACGCCAATTACAGTGGAGACCTACGTCGATCATGGCTTGCAGCTCGTCGTGCCATGACGATGGCTCAAATGATGGGATTGAACAGAGGCATCGCTCCTTCATCCTTCAGAGGAGCTACAGTTGATGCAGGGGATCTCTGGTTTCGCATCCTAAATTTCGACAGATACCTTTGTTTGATGCTTGGACTACCACAAAGCTCACCCGACGAACCACTTCCCCTCGTGGAAGACCTTGAATCACACCCGGCGAATCGAAAGTTGCAAATTCTTTGTTCAGTCGCCTGTGCGAAACTTTTGAACCGCAAGACTGCCGACCTTTACAACCAGGAAATGACAAAAGACATTGACAAGATACTTCGCGACGCTTGCACGTCGATGCCGGCTCAATGGTGGATCATGCCTACTCTTACGTCGCATTCGGAGCTTCCTGACAGAATTCGCGAGACCCTTCGATTCAACGACCATCTTATGCAATACCACCTTCTACTACAGCTTCATATGCCGTACATACTGAAGATCGATGGTGGTGAGTCTTGTGGCTACCACAAACTGACAGCCGTAACAACAAGCCGAGAAATCCTGACGAGATTTATTTCTATCCGGACGCTACCTCAAACGAAGACTTATTGTCGAGGGACTGACCTCATCGCCTTCATGGCATCCACTACACTAACGCTGGGTCACATTTTATGCGATCATCGTCATAAAAGAATTGAGGACCATGGGTATCACTTTCTTACACAGCAGCGACTAAGCGACCGAGGTTTGCTCGAACAGGTGCTTTCTATAGCAGAAACTAGCATGCACAGATTTGAAGATGAGATCTCAAAAAGGCTGACGACACTTCTTCACTACTTGTTGGCCATGGAGGATAATGTCACAGCTGGTGTGCGGTATCATGTGTCTTTTTCTGAAGATACACCGAGGGATGCAGAGTTGGGTAATCATGTTAAAGCGAGTGATGATGGTACGGTGTTGGAGATTCATCTTCCTCACTGTCCTGTTATTAAGATTCTAAGACGAGATCCGGAGGGGAAGGAAGGTTTGCCGGTTGTTATGGAGGTTCCTTGGGGTCAGACACCAGCCACCGGGACAGTAGCGTCTCGAGGCATCGCCCCAGTCGAACCAGTTTCTACTTCAGAGGTTATCAGTTCGACGACTAATGTTAGTGGAGATGTCGAAATATCCCCACTTCTATCGGATATTCCTGTTGGAGATACGTGGACCTTGGAGGGCTTGGATATGAGTTTTCTCGACAGCTTCATAGAAGGGCCTGCTGTTATCTGAATACCTAGATATCTGGATTGGGAAAGAGATGATAAAAATACAGGACTCTCTCTATATGCAAATCATAGCAGTTTGGGTTTAGAATCGAATTTGGAGAGTCTCTCGGTGACTTTCACATGATCATGATTATGTAGCAGTTGACGAAGCGTTTGTGAGATGCTGCTGCGTTATCCTTTGTGTATATGTTTAAGCTCCTTTACTTGCCTGCTTTTTGCAACACTTATATAGCTGTCAGGGTGCCAGAAGAATTGACTGCTGAAATCATGAGAGACGGAATAGGTGGATCACTTTATGTCAGATTAGGGTGGATCTTAGACCACTTTATTTTGGTACCCTGCCTTAGAGTACATGTCTTCTGTTACCTAGGTAGGTACCTGACAGCCTATAGAACCATTGGTATCTTCTGGTCGACTCTAGCCCGACTTTGGTATAATAGATTCCAGACTCTCATTCTCTGGCATTATATCAATATGAGTACCGTAGTACTGCTCGATCTCACGCATCATGGACATATCATCAGCGGTAGCTAAGTTAATGGCCACTCCCTTCCTGCTGGGTCGGCCGCCCCACCCAACACGATACATGTATTTGTCGGGCTGTGATGGAAGGTCAAAGTTGACAATGAGTAATACCTGTTGGACGTCAATACCACGGGCGAGGAGATCTGTAGCCATAAGAATCCGAGAAGAACCACTTCTGAATTCCTCCATGATCTTGCAGCGATGGACTGCATCCATATCACCGTGCATGGAGGACACAGTAAGACCACGAGTAGTAAGCTCATCAGTAAGCCACTCAAGCGTTTTGCGAGTACTGCAGAAGATAATTGTTTGGAAAGATCCCATGGTCTCGTAGATCTGAGAAAGGATATCTAGCTTAGAATCTTCATTCTCAGCAGTGATATAGAATTGCTTGACACCCTGGATGATGGGCTGGGCCTTGACAATAATGCAGACAAAGTCGCGCTTGAACTTGGCCTCAAGTGCGAGGACATCTTGTGGCATAGTAGTAGAGACAAGAATGACCTGGGCAGACTGTGGTAGGAGAGAGGATAGATCTTCAACCTGTTCTTCGAACCCCCGAGCCAGCAACTCGTCAACATCGTCGATCACAAACATCTTTGTATCATCGATGCGAAAGACGCCGCGCTGAACCATGTTCTGCACACGGCCGGGAGTGCCGATGATGATTTGCACATCGTCCATGAGAACACCCATATCCTCTCTCGGGCTTTTGCAGACGTGAGTGCGTATGCCCATAAAGTCACCGATGGCATCTATGAGCTTTTGAATCTCCTGTGCTAGGACACGCGACGGTGCGAGGACCAGAGCCTGGCAAGCCTTGACGTTGGGGTCGATTCTCTGAAGAATGGAGATACAGAAAGCGACGGTCTTTCCAGTTTTGGACTGTGCTTGTGCAATAACATTGTGACCTGGATGAGAATATAGTCAGTACTCTATTTATGAACTTGGAAAGTTTCTGTTACCTTCAACCATAGGCTTGATAGCACGTTGTTGAATAGCAGAGGGATTCTCGAAGCCATATGCGTAAACTCCGCGGAGAAGATTACTCTCAAGGGCCATGGCATCGAAACTTTCAGTGATATCATCGACGTTGGACTCAATCTGGGCTGCGTGAGTGGAATATAGTCAACTATGTGCTTTTTTGAATTGTCCATACAGATGCTCGCCAGACTCTCAACTGGGACTTACTGGTCTCAAGACTTGTACCATCCATCATTGCAGGCGGACAGACTAAGTAAAAGCGCCTTGCGTTGGTTTATGTATTGGGATTAAGATACGATAGTAATCAAAGTAAACTTGAAAGACCTGATATTTTATTTGTTTGACGTGTTTCCTTATAAAGATCTCGATTTGAATGCACTAAGCTGGTCAGAGTCATACTGATGTCTTGGTGGGGCAAGGGTCAGATTAGGCAACAGCCTTATCTAATCGTCTTAAGCTAGGTCGAATTGGGTATAACCCATAGTCACTTTGGAAAGCTCCTGTAAATCAACGACCTTGCTACCTGCGGTGGTGCTCTCCTAGCACCAGATGTCTTTGGCTATTAATTGATGCAAAAGAAGAAACCACCGGAACACATGTGCACTTCAGAATCTACTATGTTAATCCCGATGTTATGGCGCAAACTGTCATGATAAACATGAGATGTTTGACATGGGAAGGAATGGTGGCTCATTTTATAGCCGGCTATAACGCTACCGTAAGCAAACAAGGGCGTGCTGTCATCTGAATCGATCGGAACTGCACAGCATATAGTCGATTACAAGTAAAGGTGTCCATCGATTGATACAAGAAGTACTCCTAGGACAAACATACTCGAGAAGGCCTCAGGCAGTCCCAAAAATAACCAGGTTACAAAAGTCTATTAACAAAGTAACTTAGGCTTGCTTAGGTATTAAGCTTAGGATAAACTATCCTAACTTTTATGATACCCTTAGCTAAATCTTGCTTTTTCTTTACCCCACCTGGGCATCTAGATCAAAGAGTTCCAGCACAAGCTAAAGATTCTGCCAAATCTAAATATTATATCTGACTAACTCAAACTCTCACTACCTTTTCGTCTGCTTTATCAGGAAAGCATTATATTTTTCCAGGAATTGAATGCTTTGCGGCGACTCAGTCATGGTATAAGCAAACCAGTGAGGAACGCCGGCATAACAGTGAACCTCAACATCAACGCCGTCATTTTTCAAAGCCTCGGCATAAGCCAAAGCTTCATCGCGTAGAGGGTCAAGGCCAGCGCATTGGATAACTAGATATCATCAGCGATAATCCCTCGTTCTCATTAGTATGAACTTACGTGTAGGAGGCAACCCCTTAAAGGACTCCGCAAGAAGAGGAGAATGTCGGTAATCAGGTTTAGCGTCAGGAGTATAGGCGTCCCAAGCATCTTCCATGCCTAATGTATCGAGGATACAGTCGTCGTGGTTTTGAATGTAGCTGCCGTATTCGTACTTGTCCCTTGGGAAGAATTTGGGATGGCAAGTTGGGAGGAAGTGGAGAACCTGGGCGATGACACCGGTGATATTGCCCTTTAGACACTCGAGGGCGAGAGAAGCGGCGAGCTGGCCACCGGCTGAACCGCCACTGATAATGATACGTTCTTGGTCAATTCCTAGTCTCTGAGAGTTGTTTTTGCACTTGACATCGTTAGCTTACATAACTCTTGAATTTCAATCGAACGTACCCAGGTGAGCCCGTCGTAACAATCGTTGATCTGTGTCGGAAACGGATTTTCAGGCGCCCTATATTCATTAGAAACGGGTTTGAAGCATAGAATAGTCGACTTACAAACGATAATCGACACTCACAACAACAATATCCGGGTTCATCGCCGCATAAACATTATCAACCCCATCAACTTCATGTCTTCCAAGACACCACTTCCCGCCATGCATCCTATACATCAGGACAGCATCGCGATTCGCCTTCGTACTCTTATATACTTTCAACTCGATCATAACTCCATCTCGGCTAGGAATTTGTATAAGTTCCGTGACGATATCTTTGTACCGATCTGGTCCATTGGGCGGCATCACGGCGTCAGGGTCGCCGGCGACTGCGCGCATACTTGGGAAGTCGGGCTGAGCATTGATCTCTGAGAGTGCCTCTCGAAGGAATGGCTCAGCGACTGAGTACTCGGCAGACTTTTGAGAGAGGTGCCCATATTTGGGGAGGGGAGTGAATGGGGCTGTTAGGTCGAAGTAATCGCATTTGGTTTTCTGGAAGCCCATGATGATTTTTATTGATTCTGAAATGATTGTCAAGTTATTTCCTCTGTGATTCCAGGCGTCTTTGCCACTTTATATATCCTGCTTTTCGCTTCTGTCAAAAGTGTTATTGACAGTTGATAGGAAATGATTCATAGTGAGTACTACCCTTTCGAGTTTAGCGTCAGCACGGCGTGAATGCAGACATGCTAGACTCAAAGTCTGACTAGTGCATACCTGCTTAGCAATGGGCAAAGGGAAACGGGTGATTTGTATAAATTCAATGCGGATGATGAGAAGAAACTTTCTATATACACATATCATTCATATAAAGAGAAATTCTTTCTATATTTCAAACTTCATGCACCACGTTTAACTCTCGTTATCATCATCCTCTTCATCATCGCCCTCCTCCCAATCAGGAGACCAACCACAGTCGATCCAATTACAATCCTCAGCTGATATTCTATCATCACGCTCATGGTACCTGTCATGACTTTCATTACTCAAATCCGTATCGGACTCGATTCGCAGCCCATAAAGCTCGGAGAATCGTCGAACCGTTTCGTCACCGAGACCCTCCTTGGTAAGCATAAAATCGAACGTGTCCGCGGCAAACATCATAAGTTGCCTTCCGTCCCCTTCCGGGTCCTTGAAGAACTCTTGAAGTTTTAAAGCGACGATGGTTGGAAGTTGGGATTCGTTATCGAGGTAAGTTGGGCCGTGCAATCGCCTCATAATGGGGTCGCAGACCTTTCTAAGTCCGCGCATTACCCCCCAAGACAATCAAGTCAACCAGAGATAAGGGAACCCAAACTCCATTGTTTCACCTGCCGAAGCCATTATAAGTGGCTTCAACAGTTCTCCAGGTTTCACCTTACCACCCTCTGTTGCCTTCTTCCGTTGTTGTGTTCGACCTTTTCCATCATCAACCCAACTTCTCCTTTTTGCTGGTAGTTACCACGAGAGACGATGTCGTCAATATCCTCAGTTGAAAAGTTGGCTGTAATCATCTTTGCGTCGTTCACGAACATGTTTGACACAGGCGCACCGCCTTTGATTTTCCGGTGCCCAGAGCAAGGTTTGGTGAAAGACTTCAGACGCCCTTCGCTCGAGACGGCAGACGCCGAGTATCCCATATGCAAAAGAATTGTTCTGTGATAGAACCCACCCTGTTATTGGGTGGATCATCTATTTAGTAGTTTCTTTAGACTCTTAGAAGCTTTAATCTAATAATTCCATTTATTACTTTCCCTAAATCTTTATCAAACTAACCCTACTCTAAGACTCTACTACTAGTCAAAAGATTATAGGTATAAAAGAAGTTTACTTAGATAATATTTTCTAATCTTTAAAGCTATTGATCTTAAAGTAGTAGTATTTGTTTCCTTAAAATCCTTTTTAAACAAGAGTAGTTAGTATTGAGATACTTAATGAAAAAGGTAAAGTTGTAAAATTAACTTTACTACCTTTAAATATATAAGAGTAGTAGAGAACTTTTACGTATCTCTTTTTAGCTTTTACATATTTATCTTTATTTAAGAAGCTACTTGCAAATATAATGAGGATCTAACACATCTTCCTAAGCGCTTATATAGATATTAAGAGCAATGTTAGCGTTACGATAATATCGCTCTCGAATTACACTACGATAAGGCCAAGACAGATGCTGCTCAACGTCGTATACTCGTGCAATGGGTTTTGGACCAGGTTCCTCTGACCAAGTCTAAGATGAACCCATCCAAAGCCAACACATCCGAATCTCCTGGGAAGAGTACGACGAAGAGCCCCTGAAGAGACAAAGCCCAAAAAGGGTAAGGTTCCAACATTCGATAACCGAGAGTAGTCAACGCAGGGGCCACGTCAAAAGCCACGAAAACGCAGGCAGGACCCGAACCTCCTGCCGCTAGTGGTTCACACCTAAACAACGTTCAGACAGTGCCTAAAGGACCTCGTCGCAGCGCACGTATTGCAGCATATCGAAACGCTTCTACAATAGCCTTTAGGCCTAACACCTCCTTACCAAGATCACGCTCAAGCTCGGGAGTAACGCCTGCACGGTCGTTGATTAAGGATACAAAAGCGTAAACCACGAGAAGACAGTCGCAAAGCAGCAAACAAGTTGGTATAGCTGAACCCACACAAGCGTCGCCGAGATATCAGTAGCGAAGCTGTGGCTGATGAGGATTCATAAGCATAAGTAATCCAATAATAACTTTGCAGAGACCACGTCGCTTGTCCATAAATCTTTGGGGTTACCTATAATAGACTATGCCAGCAGCATCTGCTCGTAATTCTGTAGAAATTCCCTGCCCTTGAACTGCCTCAAGACCGGAATTTGTCGCCTTTCTTGCCGAATCTCCAAGACGATGATTGTTCGACGATTTGGCTAACCGCTTCTATCGGCCGAGTCTAGACCCCAAAGCTTGAGATGGTAAAATTTCATGGCATGAAGTGGGGGGCCTGTTGACGATAAGATCTGATTACCATTTCAGCTAGCATCATCACAATTTAACCTTACAACGATAAGAGGTATATCTCATTACTACGCTTTCTGTGATGTTCAAGGGTAAGAGACTATAATTACTATACCATTGGGATTTGTACGTCATCAGGGTGGGAGAACTTTAGTCCTAGTAGGCGCGATGGTGATCACTACTGGATTCAGATCCCGAATTGGTGGAAGTCTTCTTAGGGAGGGATGGAAGTAGACTGCGGGAGTCGGTCAAAATTGGATGCTTGCAAAGGGAGATTAGTTCGTGCGAAGCTCATAGTTCGCCTTGACGTTACAACATCTGCATGGCCTGAGTAGATAGTCCTGGCACAGGCAGATCGGGGGGCATTTATCGACGCGTTACGGTAGCAAAATGAGGGTTTCGATGAATCGACGGGTATCGGTAGGGCAATGAACCTGCCGGGTTCGTACTGTAGTTCGTAAATACATGCAAAGACACTTTCCTCCTGGATCTTCTTCGGGTGGGATGAGAACTTGGCACGTAAGCTTGGTGCCTCAGGCATGAACATCCTGGATAAGGCAAAGATTATAACGGTCTTCCGTTATGAACACGTAATGTCTCTGGGTGTGTATAGTTTGAACATTGCAGTACTTACTCTACTCATAACTCATAATGTAATCAAATATTCCTCATCCTAACTACGTAAACATGACGCTCAAATTCTCAGATCTCTCATGACCTCGTAGAAAGAACCTCGTACCTGAAAGTACCTATTTGACTATGGTCAGCAGCATGGACTTTGGAGCCAACACTGTGGAGGAGATACGAAGCCTCTGGTTTCGGTCGAGTTATAGTCATAAAAGGAGGCTAGAGGGCCGATTCTTTTATTGGTGGTAGGAATGTGCAGGTAAAACTTAGAAGGTGATCGACAGTACCGGATCTTGTTTGCATAAGGCGTGTCGCACTATTAGCGAATCAAGGAAATGGCCCGCAGCCACTTCATTTTAGTACGTGGGGATTCGTCGCTGGTTGCCAGCTTCGAATGGGCGAGAGACCCACATGATGGCGGACGAACAAATCAGAAAACTGGCCCTGATTCTTGTGCCCTAATGATGTATGATTGAGTGTCACAGGCTGGTCTTGTTTCAATCGGGCTTAGACCCAGTTCTCCAAGGTATATATAAGTTGGTTGATGGGAGGTGTTGCTACCAAGACTGTCGACACTGTCGTCCTAGCTCGCGGAGCTAGTCCTGGAGTTGCTCTAAGCGAGGTATGACATTCTTAGTGTAGGCAGAGTTCCGCTAACTTTATCCATTTCTAGCAATACTTAGAACTTCTAAGAGGTCCCCTTTGGCGAGACCAATCGAATTAGGCTCCAGATTCATTGAAGGACAACGCCGAGCATAGTCTCGGCGTTGCTACTATTCGAGGAAGCCATGATTATCATCGCATAGAACCATTGACGAGCGGCATCGACGATCTGCTATGGCATCTCATGCTGGGGTACTGGGACCACGATTCCATACTCTTGCCCGGTGTTGAGAACGATATAAATCGGGGGTTCTATACTAATCAGCTTCACGATTACCATGACAATACCGAGTTCTCTACGCAGCTAGGTAATCTGAGTGTTGCATATCATGAGCAATTCAACTCTTTCACGAGTTTAGAGCCCCATGTTACCGTACCTACCACCTCGCAAGAAAGATGGAATTTACTTTCCCAAGCTTCTGAATACTCAACTATCGATCCGTCTGTTTTACGGCAACAGCCTCAACAATCTCCTCCGTCGTCTTACTGTCTCCCTGCAAACATCGATTCTCCGCTATCCCACTTATCGGCAAACGTTTCAAGCACGACGAGAACATCACAGTTAACAAGATCAAGCTCCGCTTCCAAATTGTCACAGCTTAGTTGCGACTTCTGCGGGAGACTGCTCGACTGCGTTGATTCTCACTGGTATGTGTGCTACTCTGAAGTTGATGGAGCACCAGGCTAACTTACAGCAGTGCCCATCTTGTTTCGGATCATGGTGTCTCAAATCCGTTCCATTGCGGCAGGAAAACCTGTGGGATGCACAAAGACATCAGGTCTTTGAAACGACACTTGAAAAACGTCCATCTCCGCGCTTTATATATCTGCCGTTGTGGAAGGTCTGATCGGAAAGACAAGCATCGCGACCATTTGCGTAAGAACGTTTGCAACGGCCATGACTACTACAGGTGCAGCTGTGGCCGCCACAAAAGCCACAATGTCCACACGCACGAGCTTCATATTGAAAATTGCGGGAGATACAAAAGAGGAAGACCAAAGAAGGAGAAAACGAGTAGCAGAAAAACCCAAGCCGATCGAGGATCTGCTGAATAAAAGGCAACAGGGTAAGAGCTAGGGGGCTAACAGAATAGCTACTCTGTCGGCTCCACATAGCAGTTCTGTCGGCTCCACTAGCTCGACGTTGTGACTTTCGATCTTGGGATACCTACAGAATCGTCCGCGGCCGACGAATCGTTGATATTTTTGTTTGATGATCATTTCATAGGTTGTTGTGCTTGGAAGGGTGTCATCTAAGCCATGCTATGATGTCATCTCATGACTTGTCCATCAGCAAGGCCTCGCCGCACCGCCTAATCAATACCTGGGGTATGGTTCAAGTCTGATGAATCACGCCTACTCAGGGTTCACGTCACAATTCTCCTCTGGGGGATCATGCATCTGCGACACTTACGAGAGGCTACTGTATTGTTTCTGCAAGCCAGGCACGTCTTGTAGACATCAGAGCTTTTGCATGGTCCTTCTAGACGAGGTTCAGTCATCACTTTTCCTATGTCGGGGTTCATTCATCAAGGCAGCGGGTTCATGCACGATCTCACGAGCCCTGATGTCTACATGACGTGCCTGGTCTGCAGAAACGATACAGCAGCCAGCATCCAGCTGCCTTATTTTATGATCCCCTGGTATCGGTATCATTTCTACCTGAGCAACTCAACATAAATCACGAAAACTTTGACTATAAGGGTATAGAAAGACACCTAGCTTTGTGGTAATAGAGGACGGTTCGGAAGTACCATTTCTTCTATCTGTCCCTTGCCCTTCTATAGTCCATGTAATTCAAATCATCATTGGTAGTGTTAGGCGTAATAATATTCATGGATACAAGATATCAACCTTTCCACAACTAGATCGAGACTTCTCTCATTATTTGAACGGTTCTAACTTGTATGGAGGTCAAAGGCTACCTGTGACCCTTCTTTTACTTCAGAAAAGAGCAGAGAACCCGAGACTCATACAACAGTGCGTTGGGGCTGCTCCTTTGTATTTGAGTCTCCATCATAAGTTATCCTATATCAATCATCTTATATGGACGTCATGTAACGTTAGCTGTGGTGCAGGTAGCTCAAACTAGACTATGGGCAGCTCTAATACTAACCCCAAAGCGAGACACCAGACATGTATGCTCACCTGAGGAATTAAAACCATACTAAGCTAAATGTTGAAAAGTTTCAGTATGTTATTGATAGAAAATTTCAACCTTCAGAAGTCATACGGGTGTTATTCTCCTACAAAGTTGATCTGTCTTTGAATATTGAGCAAGTATTATTATGATTACCTTTCAAAGTTCCTCCACGTTTTCGTCCTGGTAAAAGCTTTTGAGTACTATTACTTGTTTAAAAATAGAGAGTCTATGTTATAAACAATCTGCTGGCCCAGGACCAGCGCACTTAAGACTTTCTAAGCTGCTCTTGATGTAGGTCTTCGATCGTTCAGCGGTAGCTATACCATAAATACTCGTGAAATTATCCCCGCTTTGGGTGGGACTGCTCCGTTCGCTTTTGGCGGGGCAGGTTTGGTCCCGCCGGTGAGTAGGTCTGCAGGATATCGGCATTTTACGACTTCTGATAAATTAATCACTTCATTGTCAACGGAAGGAACGACATGTCCCTTGGTGTCTGCCGACAAAAGCTTCGAACAATGATGCGGGAAAGGAAGGCGTGGGGGCGGTTGCTGCCTAAGTACATCTGTCGTCAGCAATTCAGTAAAATACGAGGCAAGTCACTTTGGACCAAGCTTGCATCTATCATGCTTTATATCAATTTGTTAAAATGCCCAAATCTGCAAACACCGCAGATGAATATGATTTTGTCGACCATGAAGACACTGCGCCGAGCCCCGAACTCGTCGCTCAATTGAGAGAGTGGCTCCAGCCTATCGATTACCTTACTGACTCTGGCGAGTATCGTCGCCATCTTCTTTCGCAAGCCCCAAGAACCGGACTCTTGATATGCAAGACCGAAGAATATCAAAAATAGGATGACTCTCCAGATCACGGCAGCCTCTGGATCAAAGGCGTGCCTGGCGCTGGCAAATCTGTCATGGCGGCCAGCCTTATTCAGCATCTGAAAGTCACCGAGAATTGTCCAGTTCTCTTCTTCTTCTTTCGAAACATTGTCGCCGCCAACTTCTCGCCTAGAGCCCTCATCCAAGACTGGCTTGCTTAATTGCTACCTTGTTCTTCGAACCTGCAGTTCGCACTCCAACCTCGTCTTGGTACGAGTCTAGAAGAGACATCTGATAACGACCTGATCGAGCTCTTTCTTGGTGGCGTCTCGTGCGTACCAAAGCTTTACTGCGTTGGGTATGCTTTGGATGAAATTTCAATGAACAACAAGCCCTTCCTGGAGAAGCTCAATAATGTCGCTAGACATCGGCCCAGATCTCTCAAATTGCTCATGACGAGTCGCCCAAAGCAATCCCTACATAATACGCTTCGGGATTCCTCAATTGCCCATGTCAGCCTTCAGCAACGTCTCGTTGATGCCGATATTCTCGCTTACCTCAACCATCGCTTCGACATCTCACCCGAATCCGACAATCACCGTCAGCAGAAACAAGACCTCATTGACATGATGGCGAAGAGATCTGAGGGTCTTTTTATCTATACGAAGTTGACTATGGGCCAAGTCGAGGAGTCGCTACAGTCTGAAAAGCCCATCGATCCTGCAGCCCTCGAGGCATCTCTGCCGGTCGGACTTTAGCAGACCTATGCGAGCATACTAGCCAAGCAGCGTCGAAAGGCAGGAACCACCACAGATGTGCAGCTGCTAGTGTTAGAAGCTGTCACCCATGCTTCCCGACCGTTACGATTGAACGAGCTTGCAAGTCTCGTGGAGTGTGTATATCCCGACCTAGCAGAACCAAGAGCCTCCAAACCCTTGATTGCAGCTAGCTGCGGATCCTCGATCGAGAATCTTGAAGATGAGACTCTACAGGTTATCCATCCCTCTTGTAGAGAGTTTCTACGCGGCGATACTCGGAGCATACAAGAAATGGGGCAGCTTGGCTCTCCCATCATCGACTCACTCCAGACCCATCGAAACATGACCATAAACTGTCTTCGATACCTGCAGTTAGGAACCATGCTGTTGGAAAACGAAAGGTACGGCGCTGTTGCTTGGGATCCCACCATCACATTCAAGCCACCTGAGCACACTGTTGATCCGTTTGAAAGAACTCAAGAGGCCCGGCACGACCCGTTTGATTACAGGGACGCCCGACTACAACATGCCCTCCTTGGCTACGCTGTGGAGAACTGATCTTACCACACAAGCTTCTACGATGTGGCAGATGACGAATTCTTTGAGGCCATAACCAGTTTTCTCGACCCTCAAAGCATTTTGTTCCTAAGATGGCTTGTGTTCCAATGGGGCGCCACATCCAAGGAGAAAGGCTCCACCATCGGGATCCCAACGGCCATTCACCTCGCAGCATTCGCACGGTTGTCTGAATTTGCCACGAGACTATTACAACAAAAGGCATCTGTAGCGGTACTTGACGCCCAGGAGCGCAACACTCTTCATTGGGCCTCCTCAAATGGCCATACCAAGGTCGTAGTCCTTCTTCTCCAACATGGAGCTGACCCTGATGCTGAGGATGGGAGAGGAGTGAAGCCGCTTCACCGTGTGACTCTCAAGTGCCGACTAGAAGTAGTACGACTATTGCATGAAATAGGCGTGGATCCAGCTACAGCCAAAATGAAGAAAGAACTCCGGGATTCAATCGATGTGGCTCGCTTATAGCTAAAAAGAAATTGAGAATTGAATGGCCTACAGTCAAGCCATGTGTTGGCAGAGGTACGTTTATTCAGCAAGGCTATATATATTTGTGACCAGGCTGCTATATTACGCCGATGTGTTGTGTAAGCAGTGTCTAAGTCGTTTGGGCTTACTTGGCACATATAAGGAGAGCCTCGACCGCGTACATGTTCAAGAAACCCCTCAGTATGAAGCCACATATCTGCTGTGGCTTCGCCGCCAGCGAGTTTGAGGGTAATAGCCGACATTCCATATCTTTAAGCTGATAGTGTCCCACTGTTGGAGTTGCCTCACCTAAAGGCCCTATATATCAAAAGAGCGCGCGTGCGTGCGACCTTTGTATTTCTCCTACATCTAATAGTAGTTATCGTAATTACAGGCAGGAAAACCTCAATTGGTGAAAAACCCCCATAGTAAAAACCAACAACAAATCACATCGTAGTTCCCAGTACCATCTCCAAGCATAACATCTTCGTGATCGTATGCTACTTCGTTCAGAGCCGCAGGCTAGCAACCTTAGCACGAGTGCTCTCGCGACGATGTTGAAGTAGCACAGAAGTCCAGCCCAGGCGAGTATTGCATATACCCAACATAAGCGAAGGAAAGGTTCACAATGTTTTGGGAGGTCCCCGCAATATACTGTCCACACGTGGACGAAATATCGCGGAAGATCAAACCCAAGTATTCCGCATCGGTGTAGTATCCACCATAAGTGGTGAAAGGCCTGCAAACGAAGGCAACGGTATTGCCCTTAATCGAATAGTAGTTGGTTTTGACGCTCTTGCCGGGTGTAACCTGATTCTTCAGATCGGCCACAGCGAGATCACAGTCCTGGTGATTCAGAGGAAAGGCGCAGCCACACCAGAATGTTCTTGTGGTTGGGAAGCGTTTCACGAGTTTGCTGGTTCCCTCGGCGGCTTTCTCGTTAATTTCCTCGATGACGGCCCGGCCTTCAACATCGGGGAGACGCTGGTGGATTTCGGTGCCATCCTCGTCAACATCCACGGTGTATACACCGTCCGACAAGCCAGCTGATACCAATGGTCAGAACACAACAATCAGGATTACAGCATAATGCACTATGTAAAATGAAGGAGGATAGCTTAATCAAGATGGACATACCTGGCAGGGTGTAGGCGTAAGAACAGAGAGGAACAAGAGCCAACAGAAGGGAAGTAGAAAAACGCATCGTGGGCAAGCAGAGTTCGAAGGTTTCAAGGTTCTGTTGGATGTCTGTAAGAGAGAGACTATTCAACTTTGATGATGTTGATGAGTGTGCGGTTGGATGTATTATGAGTACTGAGGTAGGCTTTTGTAAGTTTGCTGATGGTTTATATTCCCCTTCTAGGTATGTCAGGGAATATTTTAACCGAGCTTATTCACCCACATTTTGTCCACTGAAGGAAGCACTTTTGTTATTCGGTCATACGGTTTCCTCCAATACCTAGAATTTATCTATTCAGCCGTAAGACTACTTCTGTGCCGTTTTCCGCGGCCCCGTTTTAACAGCGGACAGCTACTGTCAAAGGAGGCCAATACAGAAGACTATAGGGGGCACTAGCTCAAAAGTCATTTCGTAGTAAGGCAACCCCCCCCGTAGGGCCCCATACATTGCATTTATATTTATTTAATTTTTCAGTTAAAGTTTTTATAAGCCCCTTATATAAGCTAAAGTAGGCCCCTTAGGGTTATATAATAATATAATATATATTTCCTTATAATCCTAGCTTTAGCTTTATTTTCTTCTTCTAAAATTAATATACTTTATAAGGTAAAAATTCCTTAC